>CAJGYO010000016.1:5884007-6484007 GCA_904845875.1 Miscanthus lutarioriparius | reverse complement strand
ACATCGGAACCCCCAGCACTGTCTTCGAGGTAATTCAGGTCTGGCATAGTACATTAGAATTATTTGAATTTTATTTATACCATAAGATTACTATTAAAGATATGAAAATTAGGTAGGTGTCTTACCAAGCAAAGGAGAAGAACACAGATAGCCAGCACTACAAGATGTGACAATGTCTCGCATTGGAATCCCAGCATCTGCAAGAGCTAGTGTTGCAGCATTGATGCAAGCTGACCTTGTTCCTGTTGTACACATGGTCATGGTCAAGAAGATAATAATTTTTGAAGCAAAAACTATGGTTAAATTATTTCCAAGAAACAAAAGAATAATATGCCATAGCATGAGTACCGATTAAAATTGGACTTCATCAAGGGTCAGCTTTAAGCCCGTATCTCTTTGGCTTGGTAATGGATGAGGTTATCAGGAACATATAAGGGGATATCCCTTGGTGTATGTTGTTGCTGATGATGTAGTGTTAGTGGACGAAAGCCAGGCGGGAGTAAATAGGGAACTAGAGTTATGGCGGCAGACCTTTGAGTCTAAAAGTTTTAGATTGAGCAGAACTAAAACCGAATACATGAGATGCGACTTCGGCGGAGTTGTACAGGAGGAGGAAGATGTGAGTTTGGAAGATCAAGTAGTGCCTAAGAAGGATACCTTTCGGTATCTGGGATCGATGCTACAGAGGGATGGAGATATTGATGCGGACGTTAGCCATAGAATCAAAGCAGGGTGGATCAAGTGGCGACAAGCTTCTGGCATTCTTTGCGACAAGAAGGTACCACAAAAGCTAAAAGGCAAGTTCTATAGAACGGTGATTAGACCGGCTATGTTGTATAGAGCAGAATGTTGGCCTACAAAGATTCGACATGTTCAACAACTGAGTGTTGTAGAAATGCGTATGTTGCGATGGATTTGCGGTCACATAAGAATGGACCGAGTTCGGAACGATGATATACGTGATCACCTAGAGGTAGCACCAATTGAAGAAAAGCTTGTCCAACATCGGTTGAGGTGGTTTGGCCATGTCCAAAGGAGACCTCCAGAGGCACCAGTGCATTGTGGAGTCCTAAGCCAAGCTAATAATATGAGGAGAGGTAGAGGAAGACCGAAATTGACATGGGGAGGCAATAAAAAGAGATTTGAAAGCTTGGGATATACCTAGAGATCTATGTTAGAATAGGAGTACTTGGAAAGCAGCTATTGAAGTGACTGAACCGTGACTTGGGGCTCTTGGTGGGTTTCAACTCTAGCCTACCCCAACTTGCTTGGGACTGAAAGGCTATGTTGTTGTTGTTGTTGTTGTTGTATACTGGGTAATGTAGCTAAGGGAAGGCACACATCATAAGTGGTATACATTCTCCAGCTTGTCTCATCATGCAAAGCATAAATCTAGATTTACTCAGCCCACAGAAAAAAATGCCCATGCTTGGCCTCATTTTAGGACATAACAAAAAAAAAAAAAAAGCTTTGTTCCAAAATAAATAATAGAGGGTTCTGAGAGTAAATACAGCCTGGAGACAACTTCAACAGTCAGAAAGTAGGAAAGAAGAACACCTACCGCCATCAGCTTGAAGAACTTGGACATATATATCAATCTGCAAAAAAGTATAACAAGCATTGGAAGTTGGCCCTGATATCATATAAAAAAGCTGAAGTTTTTTTAAAGGACACGTGACTAAACAGAACCAACCTGTGAGCGTGGCATTAAATGTGTTAATATGCTTGCCTCCATTGTCTGTCGAATAACAAGAGAAATTTCTGTTGATCGCCTGCCAGATGATTGTAGTGTTAGTTCACTATCATAGTTATATGGGAAATGAAACACCATGTACCTTCAAGCTAAATCCACTTTAGTTTGCTACTTTAGTTCATGAACCTTATATCTATTTTGCACATTGGGTGTTCACCCCAACAGCAAATAAAGCAAGTCAACTAAATTGTACTGCAGCAATGCAGCACTGTTTGTTATGCTGGATGCTACTCATGAAATTTCTGATCTTAACCATGACCTACTTTTTTTTAATGGAAAACAGGAGGGGCACGCCCCTGATGATTATAACATATTAGAATATATAGAGAGAAAAGTTCATAAGTACAAACACAAAGGGACAAAAAAAGGAACAAGCGGAGAAAGGAACTAAGAAAAAGAATAAGATCAAGGCACTGAATTACAACTTATATTACCAATATGGCTGGGAATTGGGGAATTAGACAAAGAGGTGGAGGCAAGTTCACCCTCTCAAGAGGTGGAGGCCAGGTTAGATGAATTAGGGACAACTGTTTGCTTGCTAAATTCAATAGCCAATGCCTTTGAGAGCTCAGTGCCTAAGAAACCAATCTAACAAACTGACTACCAAACAAGCTAATTTTCCTCTGAAGAAACAAAACAAACCAACTAATCCCATCGCTAATCCTCTGTTGCAGCTGTGGGCGCTGCTGCGATGGGCTGGACATGTCAGGCTTCTAGCGACATTGGCATGTGCAGCCAACAAAGCCATCCATAAAAACATCTGACAGCACTACGCTTACTGAGGATTCTTTACTCTATTGGGAAAGTCAATTGTGATTTCGAAAACACAGGATGCACGGAAAAGAAGTTTGTTGATAAGGTAGAGAGAAAAATAATACACATTTGCCACGTCAGAAATCTATTCTGATAGTAAATGAACCAGAAGCTGTGAATGCCCAAGGACTGGGCTGTTCTTTTTAATCAAATTTTACTGTGTTCAAGTTGAAATGTACCTGTCACCCTTCGGTTTTCTCCTCCGATCTCCTGTACTAAATTCTGCCATCCTATACTCACAACGAACCTGCATACAGAACACTCTCAGGAACACATCAGAAAGGACAACCTCTAAAGAATGCACTTGGGCAGTGAAACTTTACCAAAGCCTCGTTGCTGTTTACTTGCTGACCTTTGTTCTGAACCTGAATGAACAATCCAAGAGCATGAACTTTTAGTTATTTGGTTACACTGAAAAGTAAATTGCTCTTCCTGACAACGGGAAGAAGAAAATAAGGAGGTACGAAAGCAATAGAAGGTTAAGCCCTATGACTCTCAGGGTTCCCTGGTATTGTAGTATGACAGTAAGGAAAGAACGCGAGTGATTGAAATTTCCATAAAAGTTCTCCAGTATATCTCAAGAAAGAACAGTGTGTATAAACAAATAATGTTTTACTGTCCAGAGGCCATTGTGGATCCTAGTGGTTTTCAAACACTCTCCATGCATATAGAGAATGTAAACAATAGACTAGTTTTTCCATATGATCCCCACTTCGCTGAAAAAGAACCCTGAAGAATAAACTAAGGTCAGGTTGGCTCAGAGAATTCAACTATAGACCAAACAGAACACGACTAAATGTAGGCTTCTGAGAGACATTTCCTCGAACACGTGGTGCACATGACCTATGTATCACGATTCACACATGCACGCCGAGATACATAAATAGGATCAGGGGAATCACCTCTCGAGGGCCGTAGACGGCGGCGATGACTCTGGTGTTGCCCATCTCGAACAGCGCCGACCTGCACAGAGCAACAACAACAACAAAAACCAGCAGAAACGATCAAAAGCGAGCGCCGTACCGCCGTCCGCAATCCTAATCGAATAGTCATTCGTTTCGCTCTCGTTCATCGGAGGAGGGGAACCTTACTCACCCGTCCGCGCGCGCAACGACGCCGACCTCGCCCTTGAGTTGCCGCATCTGCTTGACGTCAAACGCCGGGTGAGATAGGGTTGGGCGCATGAACCGCGCGAGGGGGAAAGCGGGGGAGGAGGCATCACCTCGTTGGGGCGGCGGCCGTCGACGCGGAAGCCGGTGAGAGGGTTCACGTACTCCATCGCCGGAATCGCCGCTGGATCTCCGTGTCCTAGTGACGCGCCGCAGCTAGGGAGGACGCAGCGAGGCGAGGGGACAAGTGAGGTGAGGGTTTTTGGTGGGTTCGAGTCGTGTCTTGCCCCCTGGACCCGAGGTGTCGCCCGACCTGATGGCGGAAATTTGAAGCTCAGCTACCCGGCGGAACCAGGATTTTGCTAAGAGGCCGCGGGGCCGAGCGGGCTGGGTGCCGCCGCGACGCCGCCGACGAGTGCGAGGTGCGACCGGGAGGCGGGAGCAGCGGCGCGTGATACGAGCGGGAGGCGGAAGAGCCGCGAGCAGCGCGTGATACGAGCGGGAGGCGGAAGGATTTTGCTAAGAGGCCGCGGGGCCGAGCGGGCTGGGTGCCGCCGCGACGCCGCCGACGAGGGCGAGGTGCGACCGGGAGGCGGGAGCAGCGGCGCGTGATACGAGCGGGAGGCGGAAGAGCCGCGAGCAGCGCGCGACGGCGTGAGCAATCGAGTGATTCCGTGGTCTGCCCTACTTTCTTTTTTATTGGGCTGTTCGTTGTTGGGCCAACCTGAAGACCTGTTCCTAAAAAATTTGGGCCGCGACTAGGACCATGGGCCTGCTGGCCCTAGGCCTGGGCCCGCCCTTCCCAACTCTATTCAGGCTCCGTTTGGATGTATCATGTATGGATTGAATTGTGTTCATAGAAATGGAGGCCCAATTCCAAACGCAGTTGTATTGGAAATGTTGTGTGATTCTAATATGGAGGATGTTTGGATGGCGCTAGAGATTGCTTGCTAGACTTTAACAAACTCCAAATTTCAATTCCTATTTGGATGCAGAGTATTGATGAATTGGTGCTTTTCTGAGTTAGAACATGAGAATACTTTGTCATATGTTGCCAAAAGGAGGTTTAGAAATTACAAGATTAATAAAAAAAACAGTTTAAACGGATAGATTAGATTGTATGGTCATCTAACGTTCAATATTAAACCTATGAAACATATTATAAAAGACTAGACAGAACAATTTAAATTTATCTAACTTATGATTGTACATATATGCCCAATATGTATTTTTTTTTTTTTATTTTCTAACTAATTACTACTTTCCAAGTTGATGAGGGAGATGGCCTAGATAACGGTCCTGTTTGGCTATGGGGAGAAGCACTTCCCTAAGGAGTTGCGCAAATGAAGGAAAAAACACTACCGAAATAAGTTGGTCTCGTCTGTTTATATGTTTTAGGACAAATAGGAGCTGTGAGGAGAATTATGGCCAGAAAAGCTACAAAAAGTATGTTGTTTGACTTGGTTTATTTTGACCATAAGCAATTTATAAGTTGTACCAAACAGGCCCATCATATCAACAACTATCTTAATAATGAGCTTAATCACCTCCTTATTTGCAAGGACGAGTCGAAGAATGTGACATGATGTAAGAACAATGACTATCACTGATAGGATTGGAACCTAGGTTGCTTAACAATTTTGTGGTAGAGATACAACACTTACCAAAATCTAGTTGCACATTCAAATAATATCTTGCATATGTTTTGATAAGTAGGTTTTAGAGGTCATATGGGGGGTACGACTCCGGATACCCACGGCAGACTACATGGGCTACGGCCTTAGGGGTGGTCCAGCCCACGAGACGAAGCCTTGCGGAGCACGGCGCTGCTCGGCGTGCCCCACAAGACATCGAAAAGATATCTTAAAGATACTATAAGATCTGTTAGGATACGTTTGATCCAATGATTCCTATAATCTGTTATTGCTTTCCGGTTATCTCCTAGATCTAACCGACTTGTAACCCTACCCCCAGACTATATAAGGCGGGCAGGGACACCCTCAAAACACATGCAATATCATATGAAGCCAATACAATCCAACAGACCACAGGAGTAGGGTATTACGTCGCGCTGACGGCCTGAACCTGTCTAACTCTTATGTCTGTGTTGCCTTCTTGTTCTCGATTACACATATCTCTACCGATCAATCTACCTTCGTGGGATACCCCTTGGAGGACTGCCGAGATATTCTATCGACAGTTGGCGCGCCAGGTAGGGGTGTGCATGCTGTTTCCATGTTGAACAAGACGGTATGTTTTGTAGGCTCTTCGTCTCTCCCACAACCTGGCCAGATCTTCACGGTCGGATCGATCTCCTGGGTCATCAACGCTGACGGAGACGGAGAGCTCATCGAGCCGGTGCAGATCGATTCTGCGCCTATCACCCCAACACCTGCGACTGCAGATCCGATCTCAGAATCGCCTCCGAGGTCGTCTTCACCAATAATTCGTCGCTCGCTTACCCGCTACCCGAGGAGGCAGATCAACAACGACGATCTAATCGTATCCATCGATTAGGTTGGCTAGAAGCTCGCCGATTGCCTCTCCATCGTAGAATCAGCTCTGACCACTCTGGTTCAGCGCCGACCACCCTCTGATTCAGATCTATCGGAGGCTGATCAGGAAACTTCAAGGGTTATGGCCCTACCCTTTGGGCTCACCAGCGTCACCGCCACCTATCAAGATGCCCTAAGGGGAAAATTTGCCGACCAGGCGGGAGACATCTATCCTCTCACCGACCAGATCGTCGACCAGCTCTCGCCGACTGTCAACATGCTACAGATCGGCCGATGCCCCGAAGCATCCCTCCAAACCATCCTAGAGGAAAATCCAGACTCCAAGTCCCAGGGCTCTATGGAGACTTTCGCTGAAACCACCGCCGTACAACCTCCTTTCCCACCCTTCCGTGGAGGCAGAATTTTCAATGTCAACGTCGACAGCCCCCCACGGGACGAGAAAACCGAAGAGGACCGCGCCACTCATGTCAACAGGAACGCCAACAGTGCACATCGTCGAGCAAATGAGGCCACCATTGTGCTAGCCAAAGCTGCTCGCAACGAACAACTCGACTCGCAGGGGAGGCCACGCCCACTCCAACGTAACCTCGATGATGAATTTGTCAATGTCGACGGTCATGACGTCTATAAGACCCCAAGCGCCAACTTGGCTGTGGCTGCTAATGAGCTCGCCCGGCTCGAGCAAACACCAGAGGTCGCCAAGGTCGCTGCCATGCTTAAAGCGGTGCACTGCCAGGTCAACGAGATCCGTCAAGATCAGAGACCTTCCTACTCGACAAGCTCGATTCACCGATCTACCGTGCCAAGATCTAATCACTGCCCCAACAGAAGCCATTTCGCCGACTAGCACCATGATGACGGACAACCCCTCTAGGGGGTGCTCGGGGGAACCGCATCGACTACCCTCGCCAACACGACCAAGAAGTCGACCAAGACGTTTGTGCACACATCAACAATCTCCGAGACGCACGACGTCATATCGACGGGCATCGTTTCTCTCGCCATGAAGAAGAAGTACGTCGGCGTCAAGAGTATGAGCAAGAATTCGACAATCTGGATGCTGCTCTCCAGCCACTTAGCGTCGGCAATATTGCAGATCACGATGGTGATGATCCCAAAGGGCCCCGAGCATTCACAAGGGTACTTCGAACACTCCAGTGGTCCTATGGTTTCAAAATCATTGGGGTCGAGCCCTACGAGGGACGAATGAACCCCACACAGTGGCTACAAGCTTATGCCACTGCTGTGCATGCCGCCGGGGGAGATACCAGCGTCATGGCGAACTATCTTCCCGTCATGCTCACGCCAACTGTGATGAAATGGTTCACAAACCTCGCCCCAGACTCCATCGGATCCTAGGAAGAGCTGAAGAAGGTCTTCACCGACAACTACATGGCTACGTGTACTCGATCGGGCACCAAGCATGATTTGAATCGCATCTACCAGAAACCATTTGAGGTCCTCCGTAGCTATATCAGACGTTTTTCTGAGATGAGGAATTCTATTCCCAACATCATGGAAGCAGAATTCGTCACCGCCTTCGTCCGAGGACTCTATCATCGCGACCTCCGCTCCAAGTTTAATCGCAAGCCACCAAAGGGGATTGGTGAGATGATTACGACCACCGATCAGTACGCCGACACCGAAGAGGCCGAAGTACGCTTCAACGAGATGCGGGCACTCATCGCCCAACTCACCGTAGCGACGAGCGACCCAACGACCGATGTCACAGCGACCGTCGTACGATGACCGAAGTCACCATCGGGACAGTGGCCGTGATCGGCCAGAAGGGTCCAAATCTGGTCAATATCACCGCCGCCGACCAGACCACATCGTCACCGCCATTGACGAACCTCGCGCCAAGCGCAACTACGACAAGCAGTACAAGAAGATCCTCGAAGGCCCGTGCCCTCTCCACAAGAACAGCAAGCACAAGATGAAGGACTGCCTCAGCTTGGCTAAGGAGTTCTAGGCCAAAAAGTCGGACGACGACAACAACGATAGAGCCAGAGGTTGCCGACCACCTGGGGACAACAACAACGCCTTCGAGGATCATGACAAAGTGGTCGCCACTATCTTCGGGGGCCTCGCCGCCGCTGAGAGCAGAAGAGATTGGAAGCTCACCGCCCGTTGGGTGCTCGCCGTCAACGCAGAAGACGCCATCGCCAACCCCAGCTATCACCCCTGGTCCGAGGTCCCCATCACCTTCAGCAGGGCCGACTAGTGGGTGAACATCCCTTACACAGGGCATTTCCCCCTAGTTCTTGATGCAACCGTCAGGAAAGTGCTTTTTAGGAAAGTACTCATTGACGGCGGAAGTGCTCTGAACCTCCTCTTCGCCGGAGCCCTAAAGGAGCTAGGTCTTGGAATAAGAGACCTCACCCTCCGACTCCTCCTTCTGGGGTGTGGTACCTGCCAGGGCATCCAAACCGCTTGGAGAGATCACCCTCCCAGTACAGTTTGACACGGCTAGCAACTACCGCGTTGAGCACATCAACTTCTACGTCGCCAACTTCAACACCGCCTACCACGCCATACTTGGTCGGCCAGCTCTGGCCAAGTTCATGGCCATACCGCACTACGCCTATCTGGTGTTGAAGATGCCTTCGCCTATAGGAGTTCTGGCCCTGCAGGCCAACCTCTCCATCGTCTACGACTGCGAGACAGAGAGTCTCGCCCTTGTCGAAGCCATTGACCTCTCCATCCAGATGGCTAACGTGGTCACCGACGCCAAGACGGTGCCCACCGATGACTTGGAGATCCTAGCGCTGGAGCCTCCATGTGCCTCCGCCAAGTCCAAGGAAATGAAGGAGGTCGGCCTTGGCCTCGACGACCCCACCAAGACCGTGAAGATTAGGGCTCACCTTGACCCCAAATAGGAAAGCGCGCTCATCTCCTTCCTACGTGCCAATGCCGACGTATTTGCTTGGAAACCTGTAGACATGCCAGGGGTACCGCGGGAGAAGATCGAGCACTCCTTGAATGTCTCGCTGACTGCCAAACTAATCAAGTAGAAACTCCGATGATTCGCGCCAGATAAGAAGGAGGCTATTAGGGTAGAAATTAAACGGCTCCTAGCTGCTAGATTTATTAAAGAAGTGTATCACCCTGAGTGGTTAGCAAACCCTGTTCTTGTTCAAAAAAAGAATAAAGAATGGAGAATATGCGTTGATTACACTGATCTCAATAAACACTGCCCTAAAGACCCCTTCGGTCTACCTCAGATAGATGAGGTTGTAGACTCCACCACCGGCTACAAATTGCTCTCCTTCCTCAACTATTACTCTGGCTATCACCAGATATCCCTCAAGGAGGATGACCAGATCAAGACATCATTCATCACGCCTTTCGGTGCATATTGCAATACCACCATGTCCTTTGGACTCAAGAACACTGGGGGAACCTACCAAAGGGCCATCCAGATGTGCCTTGATCAACAGATAGGCCGCAACATCAAAGCTTACATCGACGATGTGGTCGTCAAATCCAAAACCACCGATAATCTTATCGCCGACCTTGAAGAAACGTTCGCCAACCTGAAAAGATACATATGGAAGTTGAACCCTTTCAAAGTGCATCTTTGGAGTTCCATCCGACATACTCCTAGGCTACATCATCAGCGCCTGTGGCATCGAACCCAATCCCGACAAGGTCTCCGCCATCACCAACATGAAATGGCCAACCTGCGTAAAGGATATACAGAAGCTTGTAGGGTGCATGGTTGCTCTCAGCCACTTTATATCGCGCCTCAGCAAAAAGGGTCTACCATTTTTCAAACTCCTCAAGGCCTCCGAGCGCTTCTCCTAGTCAGAGGGGGTAGATATAGCTTTCAAGCAAGTCAAGTTGTTTCTAACAAAGCCTCCGATCATGATGGCGCCTCGACCAGACGAAACCCTACTGATCTACATCGCCGCCACTTCTCGCGTCGTTATCACAGCTATCGTCGTCGAGCGCGAGGAAGCCGGACACGCCTATAAGGTGCAACGTCCGGTCTACTTCATCAGTGAGGTTCTTCATGAGTCCAAAACTCATTACCCTCAGGTTCAGAAGCTGTTATATGCCATTTTGGTCACGTCGCACAAGCTCCGCCATTACTTCAAGTGCTACAAGATTGCCATGGTCACCGAGTTCCCTCTAAGGGACATCCTCCATAACAAAGAGGCCAATGGCCATATCATCAAGTGGGCTGTCGAGCTTGGCACTTACTCCATTGAATTCATAAGCAGGCCCACCATCAAAATCACAGGCGCTCGCTGACTTCGTCGCTAAGTGGACTGAGATCCAAGAGCCCATCCTTGCTACTTGCCCCAAGCACTGGGTGATGTACTTCGACGTCGCCCTCAACATCAACGGTGCTGGTGCTGGCATTTTATTCATTACGCTGACCAAGGACAAGCTCCAATACGTTCTCTGAATTCATTTTCCAGCCTCCAACAACACCGCTGAATATGAAGCATGTCTCCACGGACTCCGTATAGCCGTCGAGCTCGACGTGAAATGCCTCATGGTATACGAAGACTCTGCGCTGGTCATCAACCAACTCAACAAAGATTAGTCATGTTCCAGTGAGAAGATGGATGTATATTGCGCTAAAATCAAGAAACTTGAGGGGAAGTTGTACGGTATCAAGTACCACCACGTGGTATGAGATCAAAATTAGCTCGCTGACCACCTATCCAAGATTGGATCTTCTCGCGCCGTGATTCCACCTGGGGTTTTCGTTCGAGACCTCTTTACGCCGTCCATTAAGGAAGAGAAGGAAGTTCAAGAAATCCTCCCCCCGCCGAGCAGTTGGTACTTACAGTACCTTCGCCGGTCACCGATTGGAGGGAACAGTTCATCAAGTACCTCACTAGCGCTGACGTACCCGCCGTCAAGACCAAAACTGAACGCCTAATCCATCGTAGCAAGCATTACGTGCTGGTGGATGGAAACTTGATGAGGAAAAGTACCAAGGTAGGGATACTATAGAAATGCATCACCCAAGAAGAGGGAGTGAAACAACTTCTCAAAATTCACTTTGGTTGCTGTGGCAATCACGCGGCCTCGAGAAACCTGGTCGGCAAAGCTTTTTGAGCTGGTTTTTACTAGCCCACGGCCATCGCCGACGCAGAAGACCTCGTCCTATGTTGTGAAGGATGCCAATTTTTCACCAAGCAAATACACGTGCCGGCGCAGGAATTGCAGATCATCCCAGCTTCTTGGCCTTTTGCATGCCAGGGGCTAGACATGATCGGGCCATTCAAACTAGCACTAGGTGGTTTTCGGTATGCGTACGTCACCATTGACAAGTTCTCCAAGTGGATCGAATACAAACCGCTCATTTTGGCTACTGCAAAGAAGGCAATCGAGCTCTTCGAAGATATCATCCACAGATTTGGTCTCCCGAACAGCATTATCACTGACCTCGGAACCACATTCACTGGTCATCATTTTTGGGACTTCTGCGAAGACCGATGCATCTCCATCAAATATGTCTCTGTTGCCCATCCTAGAGCCAACGGCCAGGTCGAACGGGCGAACGACATGATCCTCGATGCCCTCAAAAAGAGGCTATATCAGAAAGAGGAGAAGCATCTGGGCAGATGGCTCAAAGAGCTCCCAGCTATGGTCTGGGGACTGCACACTCAAGCTAGTCACAGCACCGATGTATCTCCATACTTTTTGGTCTATGGCTCAGAAGCCATACTTCTAGCGGACATTGTCTTCCGAGCACCTAGGGTGGAACATTACAATGAAGAGCAAGCCGCAGCTGTTCAGACATAGGACGTCGATAGGGCCGAAGAAGAACACCTGATCACTTGCATCCGCATAGCCAAATACCTAGAAGGCTTGCGAAGATACTACAATCGCAACATCAAAGGTCGTTCATTTGCTGTCGGCGACCTCGTTCTCTGTAGAAAACAAAAAACAGAAGGGATGCACAAGCTCTCCTCCCCCTGGGAAGGGCCTTACATGGTCAAAGAGGTTACCCGACCAGGGTCTTACAGGCTATGCGACCTGGACGGAATCGATATCCCCAATTCATGGCACATCGAGCATCTTATACATTTCTATCCTTGAAACGTTCTAGATATGTACTCTCCACTCCATAATGAATGAAGTTTTTGTCACCATAATTTGTCTCCATTATTTTTCCACTATGGTTTAATCTCCATTTGTGGTCACCAGCTCTAAGCTACTCCTTAACAAACTCTAGTTTAAACTCCAATACGTGATCTCCATAAATACTCTGCCATGTTTCTCCATACTAAAATATCTCTAAGATATTTCGCCAACCATCGAGAAGTACACGTTCTGCTATGTGTTCTTTGGAGAAAACCCAGTCTTTGATCTCTCCCTACACATGCTACGGGCTCCGCGCTCTGCGTTTTGGGTGGTCGGCTACGGTTCCTTGGTCACGTCTATTCCTCCTACACGTGCATGGGCTCCGCGCTCGATGTTATAGAATACGGGCTAGCCAAGGTCAAGAGCCCAGTAAAGAACTAACTGCTCGGACGCTACTTATACCACGTATAATTGTGTTAGGGTTAACATTACATATATTTTTCACCAAAAGTGTTAGCAAGACGCATAAACATGCACATGTCTACATACAACATTTATACACATACATAAATGTTTGTTTACGCCCTCGGGCGTTTAACTATCCTCTCCAGCTGTTACATACAGGTCCTCTCCACTCGGGTTACTGGGCTTGGCCATCGCCATCCACCTCGCCGAATAGGTTGACGTCGTCGGCCAACTTCTTCGCCGCGTCCTCCACCTCGTCCTTCCGCTGCTCCTATCTCATCACACGCATCCCTCTGGCAAATTCAGCCCCTATCGCTTGAAGGTTGATCGCAGGGTAGTGGGACCAAACCACCGCCAGGGCATGCATCGCAATGGATACAATGGTGTCGCGGTTGAAGCTTTTGAAGTTCTCCCACGCTGCCTTGCACCTATTGATGATGGTGTCCGGACGAGGCGGCCTATTGTCGGGCTAAGGAGCTACCTCCATGTCGATGCAGTCAAGCACTGGCCTGACTCCGGCCACCACGGCATCGAGCTTTCTCCTCTGGGTTTGTGCCACCAGCTCCAGCACATCGAACTGCGCCCTGGTCCTTTGGCGATATTCTGCAGGCACCAAAAGGATCCGTCAAACGAAAAAATCACTTCAGCAATAACTCCGACCATGAACTATTCACCTCTTAGCTCCTTGGCTAGTTTCTCTGCTCACCCGGACACCTTCCCCTTCTCCTCCTAGAGCTGACTGATGACCTGACACAACTGGCCGAGCTCCGCATCTTGCTCTACAAAGGTGACGATCGTCGGCAACATTAAAGTTGTTCAGCAATACAGAACAAGTTCACCGATCCGCAGTACCTTTTTTTTGCTCGGAGACGCTTCTTAGCTACTCGGAGCTATGCTCCAGCTGCTCGGAGTTGCGCCTCAACTTCTCGGACACGGTCACTAGCTGCTTGGATAAAGCCACCTTCTGGTACTCCAGGTCCCTCACGTTTGATTCAGCGAGATCTGGTTCGCGCTGGGCCCTCTGGACATTTTTCTCCATCAGCTTCATAGCCTCCTTCAATTTTGCATTCTCCTCGGCGAGGGGCTCCATCCTCTTGATTAGATGCCGCCGTTGTTTGGTAGTTCGTGCTATGCCCTGCAACAGCATCAAGATTATAAAGAACCCTATTCTCCAACGCCAAAAACGGACATTGTCGACGCAATACTAACCTTGATCTGCTTCATGGATGTGGAAAGGGTGGACTCTAGCCTCCTCACATCCCTGGTGGTGTCCTCCTCTTCTATGACCACCACTTCATCCCCCCGCTTGCAGAGGATCCGGACAGCTTGAGGTCATGATTCCTCATGCTCAATCTCCTCCACCTTGTCCTCTTCCTCCGTAGCTGGTGGCGCCATCTGGGGGCTCGGTGGCCGCACAGAGCGTCCGACCACGCCCTCCGACGTCTCAGGGAGTGCCACCTGCTCTTCCGGCACCACCGGCCTCTCCGCCCTAGACTCTGGCACGGCATCGGCAGCTCCAGCCTCCGCCTCCGAAGACCCGGCGGCTCCCGCTGTTGTCCCTGGCGTCGCCGCCGACTCGTCCGCTGTCATCGCCAACTGCTCTCCACCCTCAACTCCACCGGCAGCGGTGGTTAACTCCTCTACAAATCATCGAGCACCCAGGGACTCTAGGATGGAGCCTACCGGCATGGTCTCCATGCCAGGAGCAGCCCTCGGCTGCTCGCTAGTCTGGCCAGGAGGATTCAGATCCTCCACGTGCCCCGATCTGCATCAGATCAGCTCATCAATCACTGCAACTAAAAAGATCGGATAGCAAATGATTCGAAGGCAAGGATACTTACATGGCGGCCTCCCGGTTGATAGTTCTCAACCAGCATTGCCTCCCCGAGCACCCAGGCGCGGCTCTGGGGTCCACCCACGTGCCCTGGGTTGGAGGTCTTGTGGCACCCACCGCCGGCCTCTCCTTCGCCTGCTGCTTAGGGACTCCCTCCCCTACCTTCAACTACACCTCCGTGCATGTGTTGTGTGGTGGCACCTCAGTGCTCGAAGTAGGAGCTACCGAAGCCCCATCGTCGTCCGACCACTCGGACATCACCGTACTCCATGTCCGAGTGGTCTGATCGCCGCCAACCGAGATGCCGCTAGGCTTGCGGGGAGCTACACCTGTTGTCTTAATCTTCTTGTGGGCCGGCTCATGTATCACCGCCCTTTTCCCCCAAACCTTCTCTGACACCCAGGGGGGACTCACCTTTTGACCAGCACCTTCGCCTTCGGACTCCGACGAGGTGCTGACGGCACCTTCCTCCGGCTGAGTGGTCGGCCGGGTGTCCACTGCCTTTGGCCAATCGCTCCTCGGCATGCACGAGAAGTACGCCACTCGTTCCTGCGAATGGATCTTTCCACAAGTGAATCCGTTCACTGCTCGGCACCGATACGGGATAAAAAGCATCAGGAACAACAATTGAGATTTTTACCTGAGGAGGTGGGTTCGTGCAGTTGAAGGCTCTCGTCTACCTTGGCACGCTGAACGACACATTTGGAGCGAATAGTTCGGCTGCTCGGCGTAGCACAGCCTCCTTAGATAGCCTCTCTGTCCTCTCCTGGGTGCCGTCAGTGTCCCCCTTGAAGTCAAAACCCGCATGAGCCCTCTCTTTGCAGGACTGGACGTGGCGCACTATGAAGCTCGCTGCCACCAGTACGCTGTTCATCTTTATGACCTTTATCAGGCCGAGGAGCTCCCTCACCTGATCCATATCAGCACTACTCGGCTTCTCCGACCAGCTCTTCTGGTTCTTCAAAATGTGGTCGACGTCGTAGTGGATGGCAGGATGACTCTGCTTCATGTAGAACCACCTGGCGTTCCACCCCTTCAGCGAGGTGTTCAATGACACAGTGATGTACTCGTCCGCCATCCCGTCGTGGAGTTGCAAATACACGCCGCCGACCACTCTGGAACCGCCGTCGCCTTTCTTCTTCTACCAGAACAGGTGTCAGAAGAGGTTGAAGTGCGGAAGAATTCCGAGATACGCCTCGCAGAAATGGATAAAAATGGAGATGTGCAAGATGGTGTTGGGATGCAGATTGCACAGACTCACTCCCAAAAGGATGAATAGGAAATCCTAATCCACGCCAGAAATAATCTTCAAATACTACGACTTCGTCTGTATGCGGCATCGGGTAGGGCTCACCATTGGCCGGACGCCATCCGGTGGTGACACGGTCAGGAAGGACGTCCGTCTCCACCATCCCGTTGAATTCCGTCTCCCCCATGAGCGATGACACCCATTCATTGTCACGGCTTGCTCCGGTGGTCGCCTTCTTCGGGTTACCAACTCCCCTCTTCGGCGCCATCTCTCAGATTTGGATTGGGACTGGCAGCGGAAGCGTGTGTGGATGTGAATCGGGAAGCACGATGGCTGAGGAGGAAGACGAAGTGGCGAAGTGGTAAAGGTGGGAGCGTGGAGTGCGGCGGCGCAATTATAAAGCATCAAGCACCCTCTCCACTTTTTGCATTCAAGGGGTTTTGGGAAACCGCTCCACGATTTGTGCCTCTCCGAATTCTCTGAAGCGGCATGGTTGGCCGTTACCTAGGCTTCCGCACAACTGCAGCCCATATCGCCCACTTTTCGTCGCAACTTGTTACTACACACCGAATATTCGCCGACTTCTCTGCAATACCATTAAGGCTCAGTAACTCCTACTGTACAACCATTACTCTGGTCTTTTCTCCACGATTTGATTTCTCTGAGATTTCCACTTGTGGCTCGGGGACTACGTCATCACTATGACTTGGTTCCTCACGACACTGTGGACTTTCTTCTGTTTACTGTTGTTTCGGACCCTAGCACCACGTGACCACGTCACCTACTGTCAGGCTTGGGGACTAAGTGGGAACACTTCACCTTGCGGTGAATGTGCTTTTCTCATTTCAAGGCTCCGCCCGAGGACTGGCTGCTTGGTCGGCTGGTCTTCTGCTTTTCTTCTACTTTGGACTCAGGCACCACGTGACTGCGTCACCTACTGTCAGGCTCGGGGACTAAGTGGGCACACTTCACCTTACAGTGAGTGTGTTTGCTTTAATCTAGAAGACTCCGCGCCTCCTAAAGTTGAAGAAGACTATCTCCCTTTCTCGTGGTCGGACTCTAAGGGGGCACACTTGGTCCACTGTAAGGAAATTTTCAATTTTGAACTTGAGCTCCTTATATCCTTATGGCAAGCCTTACTTGGGATACACTGCTCGGCGACGGTTCACAACTGCTCGGTGACTCAGTTTGGTGGTCGGACTATGAGTCTAACTGCTCGGTTTTGTTCACACCTGCTCGGACAAGCTCAAGACGGCATTGCACAGCGGATACAAGGCGCTCGGGGACTAGCTGTGGGGGGTATGACCTTGGATACCCACGGCAGACTACATGGGCTGCGCCCCCAGGGGTGGTCCAGCCCACAAGACAACCTTGCGGAGCATGGCGCTGCTCCGCACGCCCCGTAAGACATCAAAAAGATATCCTGAAGATACGACGAGATCTATTAGGATACGTTTGATCCCATGATTCCTGTAATCTGTTATTACTTTTCGGTTATGTCCTAGATCTAACCGACTTGTAACCCTACCCCCAGACTATATAAGGTGGGCAGAGACCCCCTCAAAACACATGCAATATCATACGAAGCCAATACAATCGAATAGACCATAGGAGTAGGGTATTACGTCGTGCTGATGGCTCGAACCTGTCTAACTCTTGTGTCTCTGTTGCCTTCTTGTTCTCGATTACACGCATCTCTGCCGATCAATCTAACTTCGTGGGATACCCCTCGGAGGACTGCCGATGATATTCTGTTGATAGGTCATTAGTTTTTAAGTGACCTAATTCATCCCCCCTCTTAGACATTGATCCTTTCAAGTCCTCTGGATATGGTGGAGTGTAGACTAGAGACCGCAGTTGCCTTCGCTGGAAAACCGACGATGTCCTATACATTAATGACTCTACCATAGAGTTAGAGATTGACGTCAGAGACACAACCGAAGTCTATGTCCCTGATTTGAAGGATGAGGATGTTGAGATGCACCCTACAGTGGTTGGCTTGTCGCATGCTTGGAGGTGGCACTTGCCGTCACCGGCATGGATCTAGATAACCACAAAAACTTGGTTGAAAACCTCAATGTTTATCTACCTGCATACTTCAATCAGTAGTGCATCTTACTGCAATAGTTGTGATCTAGATGCAATAGTTCATCTTAGAGCTAAAATAGAGAGTTATAATATTCTAAACAAGATATGTTGTTTGGCTAATTTTATTGCAAAAAAATGATTGTTTCAATCATAATTTCGTATTTGATTTATCCGGTATACACTTAGTGTTGATCCTTTATAGAGCACATCTAGCTTAACATAGTGGGAACAAAGTGCACATAACATACACAATTTTCATAAATATAATGATGTTTGGTTATTAAATTATATACTACACTCGTACACAATTGGAAGCAGCAACACAAGATAGCCTGCAACACTAGATTTCTTCCTAAATGACGCCTATACATTGCTCTACATTCTTTCTCACCGGTCCTTGCTTTTCCTAATGAAGTCATCGATGCCTATATAAGATCCACCGTGAAATGACCACCTCACTACTCTCGTGCATGTGAGTTCGATCCTACATAGTTTTGCAGGGATGTTATACACACTAGTGCATTACCTTAGCCTCACACATCCCTATACCAACAAAATAGTTGTGATGATTTCATTCCTATAAAGCATCAAACAATTTATCCCTTCCTTTTATCATTTCTAGAAAGATTGCCCCCTCTCTTCCTTATGAAATTCAAGTAAAATGAAAATCGACTCTTAATTTCTTTGACAAACAATGGAAGGATAAAAAACTTGTAAGCAAAATTCTTGAGAAATTACATTTAGGAGAAACTTTTGAGCAAATGTTGTGAGAATTAACTTTTCTCAAGCTCTCGAGAAAAAGTTTTTACAATATCTTTGAACAAAATATTTGAGAAAACCCTAACATTAATTTGAGTTTTTCCAAAGAAAAAGTTGGGATAGAAAGCAAAGTGCAGTGGATTCAATGTAGATCCATAAGAGAACACATACAAAAAATAATTCCCCAATTAACCTAAATAAATAGCAAAGCAAATTGAACCCTAACTCCACAAGGAGAACACATACAAAAAGCAAACCCCTGATTAAGACATGAAATCAAAAAAATCGATCCCTAAATCTTTCAAAGGAAATCCACCCCTAAAAATTAAGCTCTCACTACTGCCACAATAGTGGTTTGGATCCAACATCATCGCATTTGTACTAGCACTGGTTTAGTGGCAAATTTAGACGAACTGCAGTGGCCTCAATTGGATCACAAGCACTAGAGAGATGGGTGGCTAGGAGGTTTGTTGCATCATTGCCGACTTCTCGCCATCGAGATTTGGTGAATCTTCCCACCGTGGTCCTCGCTCACCATTTCATTATTTTGATTGATAAATGGCCAGGGTGGTCCTAGTGGATAAGGTAGACATGTGGAGTAGATGTGCGTTACTCGCGGTTGCAACACTAACGCATGCAAGTGTGAACGAGGGATTTGAGCTTGGTTCACTGCCAACCCAAACTTCTTTTCAAAGTTTACTTTTATCTAGTTTAATTCCATGTCATTACAAAAAAAACTAGATAATTACTCAAAAAATGTATATTAGCTATATATTTCATCATGTATTAGAGCAGCTCTAGTGTGTAATATAAATCAAACCACATGGTGAGAGAAAACTAAATGTCACATGTTGGAGTGTTTTGACTGATAAATGTATGACTTGGAATTTATAATTAATCTTCAACGATGGTTGGAACCACGAGCTCACCAAGTGATATAATACTTGAGGCAAAGAGCCATAGGCATTAGTTCGTGCTATCATGCTGAATTAGATCATGGACTTTTTTCTCATTTCTTTATTTAAACCTAGACATAACATGGATCTGTTGACACCAAAATTTGGCTGATCAGGAGATGTCATTGGCAAGGTACGACACGAAGTGCATCCAGTGGTGAATCTAGGGTTTTGTCTCAGGGTATGCCGCCAAAAAAAAATCATATATAATTCGGTAAATCCATTTCAACAATTCGGTAATAATTGTAAAATTGACAACATGATTCGGTATATATGCACTAAATGACACAATAAGGCTTAAATTTATTGATTAAGTTCAAACCATCCACTAAGTATAGTATAAATAGTTCAAAAGCCATATCAATAATTGAAATAAGGCGTAAAAGAGAACTAGAGACTTACAATGCTATTTTTGTGACTATTTTATTCGACGCTTTCGAAGGAACATAAATGTATTGATTATATCATCTTCATCAACTTCAAAGAAAATATCCCGCTCAATGAAAGTGACTAGACAATCATCGAGAAGACTATCTCCCATCTTATTTCTTAACTTTGTTTTCTCAAAAACCATTGCAGAAAATACCCTTTCAACACTTGCTGTTGCCACAGGTAGAAGCAATACCAGTTTGAGGAGCTCATAAACCATATCGTACACTTTGTGCCTCTTTGTTTCAACAAGCTTAACTGAGAGATCAACAATATTGTCTTAGACCTTTGAAGCTATCATCATGTCTCATGTCATCAATATAATTATCTAGCTGTAACTCAAGTTTGAGCAAATTATTATTTGAGAACTCCTTTGGGTAGAACTCAGCTAGTCTACGTAGCTTCTGTGCATCAAAAGAAGCAAATGACTTGGAAGGACTGAAGGCCGACATACAAGACAACAACTCCATATTAATCTCATCAAACCGATTATCAAGTTCTTGACTTATTTGATCAATGACACCAATATATACTTCTCTTCTAAAGTTGTCATCATTGGTTTGCTTTTGGACACGAGCTTTCCTTGCTGATTTTTCATAAGGAACATAATCACCATCCATAGCAGGAACTTCAACACCATGTTTATCGCAAAATGAAGTGACCTTCTCAAGAAAATTATCCCAACCATCAGATCTCAATTTTTGCATTCTTTTCTTTGCCACATTAACAAGTGATATTACATTAAGAATATCTTGGTCCCTTCTTTGCACACACTCAGATAACTCATTTGTATATCAAGAATAATATACATTAAGTGTGCAAAGAAAACAAACTCAAAGTTCTCAAACGCTCCGGTCACAAAATGTATTTTGGTCCAATCATCCTTATATGCAGGATCATCCCCAAGATCAACCAATACATCATGTATTGCTTCATACATAGTAATGATGCTGCATATAGTTTTGTAATGAGATCCCCATCGAGTATCTCCAGGCATAGGCAAACCCATCTCTTGATGTAATCCAGCTCCAGATTCAATTTCACCACAGTCAAGTGCTTTCTTGACATTCTCAAGCCTAGCATTTCTAAGCATGTCATGACGCTTACAGGAAACTCCAACAATATTCAACAAGATAGATATTTGATAAAAAAAGTCTTGCAATCAATATTTCCCTTGGCAACAACAATAAGAACCAATTGGAGTTGATGAACAAAACAATGAATATAATAAGCAGAAGGTGATTCTTGCATGATCAATGTTTTCAACCCTTTAATATCTCCTTTCATGTTGCTAGCCCCATCATATCCTTGACCACGGATTTGAGTCATAGTCAAGCCATGACTAACAAGTAAAGCTTCAATTGCATCCTTAAGTGATAAAGAGGTAGTATCATCTACATAAACAACTCCAATAAAATGCTCACATGGCCTTCCCAATTTATCAACATAACGCAAGCAAAGAGCTAGTTGTTCTTTATGTGATATATCACTAGACTCATCAGCTAAAATTGCATAGGGCTCATCACCAAGTTCTTCAATTATTTTCTTTCTAGTTTCTAGGGCACAACAGTGAATAATTTGCTTTTGCATGTCTGGGCTAGTTAAGGTACAGTTACCTAGAGCATTGTCCAAAACATACTTCTTCACTTCTTCACTATTTCCGACAAGAAATTTCAAAAGTTCAATGAAGTTCCCTCTATTGCTAGATTCTTCACTTTCATCATGTCCACGAAACGCCAACCCTTGATGCAAAAGAAACTTGATACACCTAAGTGAATAAGTCAACCTTTTCTTATAAAGATGAAGATCCTCGTCACTCCACTTCTCAATATTATAATCAATTGCTATCTTGGGATTTGTAAAGCCAATGTATCTCTCTTGAGCTGCAATATGTGCCTTAGAACCCATATGTTTGCGAAGTGCTTTCTCTCCTATATTCCAATTCTTTCAGCCATCAACAGTAAATGTGTCTGACCCAGTACCCTTCTTAAACAAATAGCATATGAAGCAAAGCACAACATCCTTCTTACTACTATACTCAAGCCAATCATTATTATACATCCAACAATAGTTGAATCCCCGATCCCTATCTGAAATCTTTCTTTTTGGAAAATCATGTGCAAAAGGTTTGAATGGACCTTTAATAATATATGCTCTTCGAATTGCATCTTGATCATTAACAGGATATTTTAGAATAGGATGTCTTCACCTGTATCATATGGAAGGCGATTGGTGTCATAAACTCATGGCAGTGAAGACGGTTGTGGTGGTGGCATAGGATTTACAATTTCCTCAACTACTCTCTCATGAATGTGCTCTTCCACTACAGGTTCAATCGGATCAGGATTAGAAGTAACAGCAGCTGCCGCATCCTTCTTCTTTGCTGCATGCTTATGAAAAAGAGATGCAATGTCCCCGTTTCTCTTCATAACTGCATAAATATTACAGAGAACACAATGTCAAATAATTAAATAAATTGCGCTTGCACGATTGAATTGTCAGATGCGATTATGGATCACTCACATGATATGAGTACTGAACAAAAGATCAATCAAGATCGACTCTGATGTTGAGAAAAATCCTCCACCTCGCCGCGTGATAGATGATTCTATAATTTTAGCGCTAAGCAATTAGCAATTAAAGTATACATGAATTTTTTTTTAAAAAACCGAAGAACAAAGATTGAATCTCACCAGAACAATTGTGATCACAAATTCGCCTAGATGTCGCCGGTGGCCGGTGCCGCCGTAGCCTGTAGGGCAGCGCGTAGGCCAAACAGGACACGAGGTCGGAGGTTCTCTTCGTAGCTGCACGAATATTAGAAAAACACGATGCTAAATAATGAAACAATCTATTATTGTAATGTTAGCAAATAACACAAGATATTAGATCAGGGGAACTGAGAAAGTGTGGCGTAGTCGTACTCACCGCGTCTCTGTGACTCTGCCGTCAGGGTGTCCGGCGGCGCCGGCGCCGTGACCACGTCTCTCGCTCCGCCCGTCCGTGACTGCCTATCGAGATTAGATTAGGGAAAAAGTTACGTCTAACTGCGCCATGCTCTTTGTGGTGCGTCAAGAATTTCTTTGGCCGCTCGCGCTCACCACGGGCCGTCCTATCGTCACCTGCATATGAAGCCCGTGGGAAAACTGATCCAGCCTGTCTTAGAACAGGCCCAGTTCTTGGACGGGCCAATAGCCCAGGCAAGCCGAACCAACGCTTGGTCCATTGAGGATTGGTCAGAGTCGTTGATTGTTACTGTGCGGGCGTGGTCAATGTGAACGCCTTCTTTGCTGCGTGGGCCACGTGGGGTGCCTCAAGTGGGCCTTTCGTGGTGGCGTGATGCATTCTAGGTAAGTTTTTTTTTTCTTTTTTCTTTTACATAAATACAAATGCAAATACGTATACAATATATAATAGTATATTGATCGGTGCCGCAGGGTATGCCCGTGCATACCTGGCATACCCTGTGCTCTCTCCGCCACATCACATAGTGCATCAAAGAAAATATACTTCAGTTCTTGGACGGGCCAATAGCCCAGTGCAAGCGAAAACGCTTGATTGAGGATTGGTATTGATTGTTCAGTAATGTTTTTGAGATACATGACGTGGGCCTCAAAAGCTCCTCATCTAGGCTAAAAAAATATTATATATAATATATATTTTGAGATACACGACGATACCAGGCCACTTAGTCATCACATACGTGCCATGTATACTTCAGTAGTTCCCCATGTGAAGCTGGCCGTTGGCTCATGGGACCTATACGCAATGTGATTTTACTTGCATGTTCGGATATGGAGAAAGAGGGAAACATGGACCCGAATCTAGCATGGAGATATGGAATTCTGGAGAGATTAACTGTGTTTGGAAACTTCAAGCAATACATACAAGTCGTGCTTTAATGGGACTTGAATTAAGCTGATATCCGTATCATCCGCTGGCCATAAGGATTAGTAGGAATATTATATTCAGTTTTCCGTATCCAAGTAGCATGCGAGGATTCCGGGTGCAGCAGTTTGACGCAGTTGCCAGCAAGATTAAAGCAGAGGAGATATACATGTATACGTAATCACCAGACTTACATATTTGGCTACTATGGGTACTCATGCAAGTATGGCCAATTCATATTTGGCCATGTTTATTCTATTTGCTTCAGTTGATATATAAATATATGCTGCTAGTGCTGGAGTCTGTACACGAAGGAAGCAAGGAGAAAGTTAGGCTTTAATACTTGAGGAAGGAAATATTTTAATATTGTTTGGCTGGGTTACACAAAGAAATTAGCATGGGGGCGTTTGGTTCCCTTCTACTTGTAGCCTGGCTCGCGCTGCATATACAAGCCCGCACTGGCCAGGCTGAACACACGCTGTGGCCTTTTGTTTGGTTCCCCACGCTTAGACAGCCGGGTTAGACGCAGACTGTGTTTGGTTGCTTGCGCCCACGCATCAGCCAGCTTGTTTCTCTCACTGCACACTTGGCCCCCGCGCTTGTCTGCACCATGCAAGCCTACATCGCCAGGAACGCCGATTATTTTCGCACGGACCGAGCCTGGCCGGAGGCCAACTTTTGCACGGGGGCCCAACCCATAGACCAGGCAACCGATCACTCGAAGCCTGCACCTGGTGGACCTGGTCGAGGCTCATGCGGGCAACCAAACGCCCCCCATATGTTTGGATGAAGATGTGAAGCTTCTTGATTGGCCGTGCTTGAGTTCATGCATGAAACGAAAGGAAATTGATTGGCTCCTGGTTACCGACGTGGTGAAGATTACAGGCCAACAAAAGGAAGCTCAACAAGAGGGAGTACAGGCGTACGTATTGTTTAGCCCATGTATGGCCAAATAAAATAAGGAAGGAAAGGGGATATTATTTTATTTGGAATAAACACAACATTCAGGTGCATATCGACGGTAAAGGAAACAAGGATACGTATAAGGTATATTATGTATGTGCATGTACATGGCCGGTCAGGTTGTCGTATTCATGTACGTGAGGTAATGTCTGCGTACGAGATCTATGCTGGTTCAACCAGACAAGAGAAGACACGTCGGCCAAAGAAGCTCTATTAGGAGGATTCTACTAAGGGAGAAACCAGAGTCCATATATTTTAATATTAGACAAGTGTGTACGGGTCATTGTCGACCAAGAGTTATCAGCTCAGGTAATATAAACCCCCGACTATTATAAATGACATCTCTCATCGATCAATCAAAACAAGTATCTTTACTTTTCGACTCAGGCCACTTTTAGGAGTAGGAGTAGAGTAGATTTTGACAAGTTCTTTGGGCAAGCAGGGCTGCATCGGACGACCTGACCTCCGGCTTGTTTGTGAGTATCCATCACGACTTATATTGTTACTTGCAAGGCTGCAACAGACGACTAATCTTTTGCGAGTCATGGTATAAGTTAGTTATCGATCTATATTGTTATTTGTAAGGCTGCAACAGACGACCGATCTCTTACAAATCGCGGTATAGATTAGTTATCGATTTGTATCAACTTCTACAAGGCTGCAACAGATGACTGATCTCTTGTAAATGTTGGTATTAATCAAAGTTATCGATATTGTGTTAAATAGTTTACTGTTTAACATAATATCACCAATTGCCCGATCTACACTGAGATTCGTTGGTCTTATGTATTTTGATCTATCGTCTGTTGATTGCTATCATAGTTGAATTCGATTCTTGACGTTAGATCCTGTTTGATGACTAGTCTATCTCAATCTTGATCGTACATGGCGGGTGTTTGAAGCCGTGTTCTATTAAGAGATATATTTATTGATCGCCAGTATCCGGTGTGACTCCGCTATCAATGCTGCATCAGCCGACTCGACCTGTTGATAACGTGTCAGATTGGACATTGTCGGTTAATAGATCTATCTATTAAGAACAGTGTGGCGTCAGCCACCCGCTATGTGTCAGTGTTTTGTAAACCGGACTAGTAAATTTATACGATTGCTGCGCTGCTCTAGAAAGACGATGGTAGCATCCAATAGACATGAGGATTTATATTGGTTCAGGCCAGAGCCCTACGTCCAGTCTTAGAGGAGATCGAGTGTATGCTCCTCGCTTGAATGCTATGAAGTTCTTACAATGGGGGTGCAAGAATGGTGAAAGAGGTGGTAGAACCTATGCTAGACGAGGGGCAGCCCGAAGAGAAGCTCCAGGAGCCCTACTGCTATGGATGAAATGGTAGAGGATGAAGAATGTCCCGATCCCCAAGATGGGAGCCCTGGCTGCCCTTATATAGAGTTTGGGGCCAGGGCTTGTTATAAAGAGGAGGTTCCCCCGACCAAAGGGTTGAGAGCCTGAGGGACTCCTAGCTAACTTGGCTTGCAAGCTACGCTGTCTTCTGGTGTCCATCCGGGCGTGGCCATCGTCATGGTCTTGTGGCCACGTTGCGGCAGAATGAGACGTGGTGCTACTGTGCGGACCGTGGCGGGCACTGTAGGCACATCGGTGGTTCGTCAGTCGTCTTGTGCTACGCGGCATCCGTCATGGTCTTCATCGTCGTCTCCAGGTTTCCTGGGACGTTGTACTCATAGTAGGTTGTCGCCCTGGATTGTTGTTCGCTTGGTCACTTTGTGGGGCTGAGGGCCACGGCCCAGATTGTTGGTGTCGGGGCACTTCGTTAGCCAGGAAGGTCTTTAGGTCGAGACCTTGCCCTGAATCCCATCCCATAGTGGGTGGGATCGTGTGCGTGTCCTGTCGGTCCGTACCTGGATGGTAGGTATCATACTCATTGCCGCTGTCGTGCGGTATTGCCTTGTTCATGCGGTATGGCGCAGGGTTGGCGTCTGAACGGACCGAGGTGACTGCCGTCATGTCAGTCCTTGTAGGGTCAGCGCGGCATGCTTGCCTTTGTTAGAACAGGCACGTCGCACGGGGCTCAACCTCTTCCTTTCTCTCCTAGGGGTTGTGACGGGGAAGAGGTCGCGTATGAAAGGGTCGAGATGGCGACTAGAGGGGGGGGTGAATAGTCCTTTTTAATACTCAATCGCGTCGGCTAACCGAAACAAGTGCGGAATTAAAACTATCGGTCTAGCCAAGACTACACCCCTCTATCTATGTTCTTTAGCACCTTTCAAATATACTAATTAAGCAATTAAGGTGCCGGGCTAGCTAGAGCTCACCTAAGCAATTCTAGGAGCAAGGTCACACAAACCTATGCCACTAGTACTTTAAGCGACAAGAGAGCTCCTACACATGCTAGTAAGCAAAAGCACAAAGCCACCTAAGCTCACTAGCAATGCTCAATAACAAGGCAACCAATGCCTAATTAGAGAGCGTAAGTACTTAGCTACACAAACTAAGCAATGTGACTAACAAGGTTACTAAAACCAAATTAGCCACGTAAGGGAGCTACTTCTATGCTACACAAGCAAGAAGGTAATTAGCAAGCTACACAAGCTATCTAATTACAAGAGCAACTACACAAGCTTAATATGTATAAAAGTAATTGCAAGCTTGTGTAATGGGGATGCAAACCAACGGGAGGAACAAGGTTGACACGATGATTTTTCTCCCGAGGTTCACGTGTTTGCCAACACGCTAGTCCCCGTTGTGTCGATCGCTCACTTGGTGGTTCGGCGGCTAATTAGCATCACCCGCTAAGCCCGCACGTCGGGCGCCGCAAGAACCTACCCCTTGAGTGAGGGTAGCTCAATGACACGCTTTACTAGAGTTGCTCTTCGCGGCTCCCACAGGGCGAGCACAATGCCCCTCACAAGCACTTCTCCGGAGCGACGCACAAGCTTCTTGCGGGCTTCGACGGAGACCACCACCAAGCCGTCTAGGAGGTGGCAACCTCCAAGAGTAACAAGCACCACCGGCTTACAACTCGATCACCTAGTGCCACTCGATGCAACCTCACGATGCAATCGCACTAGAATCGCTCACTCACACAATCGGATGATCACTATCAAGTATGTGTGAGATGGAGGGCTCCCAAGCACTACTACACAAGCCACCAAGGCTCTAGTGTGCTCAGCTACCGGCCCAAGGCCGACCATGGCTTCTATTTATAACCCCACGAACAAATAGAGCTGTTACCCCTTCACTGGGCAAAAGTCAGGACGACCAGATGCTCCGATCCGATCGACCGGACGCTGGACCTCAGCGTCCGGTCACGCGATACTCGCCACGTGTCCCATCCTTTAAACGTTGTTCATCCGATCTCAATGGTCATCTGACGACCGGACACAGCAGCTTCAACTGACCGGACGCTGAGCCCCCAGCGTCCGGTCGTTTCCAGTAAGGTTCCAGAAACGACATTTCACGACCGGACGCGTCCGATCGATCGCGATCGGACGTAGCACCAGCGTCCGGTCACTCTCTAGCTTCTGCTCTGCCTGCGTCATCATACGTCAGCTCTGACCGGACGCTCACAGCCAGCGTCCGGTCACTACCAGAGATAGCGTCCGGTCGATTGACCGACGCTGCACGCTGCCTGCCACCACTGACCGGACACACTGGTCCAACCGAGACCAGTGTCCGGTCACTTCCAGTGACCTCCATCTTTTCTGTCTAGGGTGCCGGTGGCACCATCGGACTGTCCGCACTCTACGGGCGGACACTCCGCCGGTGGAGTTTCTCCTTTCGCCTCCATTTCTTCACCGAGTTGATCCACATCAACTCCAACTTCATCTCCTTTGTAAATGTGCCAACCCCACCAAGTGTACACCACCATGTGTATGTGTGTTAGCATTTTCACAATCATTTTCCAAAGGATTAGCCACTCAACTTGCCACGCCACTCCATCCTAGCAACGATGCAAAGTTAGATCACTCGCGTGGCACTAGATGACCGATATGCAAACCAGTTTGCCCCTCTTGATAGTACGGCCATCTATCCTAAACCCGGTCATAAACTTCTCTACACATCTATGACCGGTGAAATGAAATGCCCTAGGTTATACCTTTGCCTTGCGCATTCCATTCCATCTCCTCCAACGTCGATGCAACACATGCACCAACATGATCAACAATGATATGATCCACTTCATATCATCACGTGATCATATTGGTTCATCGATCTTGACTTCACTTGCTCTTCACCATTGCCATTGTCCATCGGCGCCAAGTCTTGCTTAAGCTTCACCGCCATGCGGTCCATCACTCCAAAGCCTCCGACTTGCCCTTCACGCTTGCAACCGGTCCATCAAGCCAAGTCTTGTCTTGATCTTCTCCACCTTGATCACATGACTCAATGTCATGTCTCATTTGCAATAAGCTCCTTCATCATCACATGTGTGAGCTTTGCAACATCTCCAAGCCATTGTCACCTTCATGGCATATGTTGCTCACACACATGTACCTGTGGACTAATCACCTGTGTATCTCACATAAACACAATTAGTCCACCTAGGTTGTCACTCAATTACCAAAACCAAACAAGGACCTTTCAATCTCCCCCTTTTTGATAATTGATGACAACTCTACAAAGATATGGAAATTAAGCTCTTTTGGATTCATGTTGCTTGCCCAAGCAATTTTACCATGTGAAAATGATTTTGGACAAGTACCACAAACCCGAAATGGTAGTATTAGCTCCCCCTACATATGTGCTAGAGTATTTGTTTCTAAGCTCACACATATGCATAGATTGAAAATGTAGGAGAGTAATTACTACCGAATGATACTAAGGTGTATAGAATAAACCTTTGAAGCGTGATACCAATCGGAGTTGCACCTTTAAGTTCATCGTTAGCACCATGGTTAGCTAGATATCACTTGGAAATAAAATCACTAGATACCTCATGAGATCAACTTTAAAAGCATGGTACTAGCATTACTTTGTAAAACATACCAAGTGTCTAGCTATCATCCTATGCTAGTTATCAAATCATCATTCAAGTTCCACAACTAGCATACACCACACAAGCATGCATATTGAATTTAAGAACTTATGCGATGCAAGCAAGCACATGAATATGCACATATCAAATGCAATCAATCAAAGTTCATGAGCTTGCTCCCCCTACTTGTGTGCTTCTCTTGTCCAAGAATCTTGATCCATCTATTTTCTTCAATGTTGCTCCCTCTTTGTCTATGTCCATGTCCAACCTTTATTTCTTTTGGGTTTTCATATCTTATCTTCTTATCTCTCCCCTTTATACTTATCTCTCCCCCTTATACTATTTTTCATATCTTTGTACACTCTCTCCCCCTTTGTCATCAATTTCCATAAAAGGTGTGCTTCTCATTGATGCAAGGGTATGCATTTTGGGGTAGATGGTTGAGATGCATTTTTTATGGACATCACTTGATTGTTGGAATGACACCACTTGTAGATACCACTAGCAACTTGTATCACTTGTAGAACCATTGTCTTGCATGATTGATACCATGTGTAGATGTGATACCACTTGAAAGAATCTTCTAGTATGGAACTATTTGTTGGATTTATCAATAAAAACCATTTCTTGAACATTTGCTATCTTCATGAGTACCACTTATAGGATAACACTTGTGAGTTGATCTAGACATCACTTATGAATTTGATGAAATACTTGAGTCTAGATACCATTTGAAACAAACAAACTAGATATCCATTTGCATTGTTGTCTTGTGCTTGTACTCTTATCACTATCATTAGCTTCTATGATTGACTTGAACTAAATTGATTTGCCTAAGCTTTCAAGTCCGGTTTGAACCAATGACAAGCTTCTTCACACCTCTTGCAAGGGTTATCTTGCCAATGTTGTACTTGTCACTTGTTAGCAACCCAAATTGAGTCAAGTACTTGGGTTCACTAGCTCATGAACAAATTCATATACTAACCACTAGATCAAGTAATCATTCAAACAATAGTGGTAGGCTATGAATTTAAGCATTTCATTTGTTATGCATGATCCTATGAAGCATGTACTATATGCACTAATCGCATACTAGTAAGGGATGAAATGATCATGCATATTACAATGATACCTTTGCTATGTTGGAGTAGAGGATAGTCACATAGATTCCAATTCATTACTCCAATAACAATGTGAAGTCCAATTATAAGCTTGGTGAAGACCAATAGATACCATGTGGAATTTCATTCTTCGCCCATATGAAATGAATACCACTTATGATCAAGTGCACTTTCTTGTTGTGGTTAGCTTGCTTCATCTTTTAATCTTTGCTTGCATGAGAGAACTATTTGGCCACTTGAAATATCATCATTAGCTCTCTTTTGGGTGTTGCTTGCTCTTCTTGATCAATCCTTTTTGATTGCTTCAACTAAGCATCTCAAATGTCCCTCGAATCACCACTTCTATGTTAGCCTTTCAAGTACCACACTTGGTTTACCTACTCATAGGCGGCAAGCCCCTACACTAGGGAGAAGTGACCTCTCACCAAGAACCATTTTAGATACTCACTTGAAATGAATTGATTGATTGATCCAAGTGATGGACTTAACTTGATGAGTAATCTTGATTCCTTCTTTAAGTCCTTTTCTTTCTACTTGTTTAAGTCCTTTTCTTTCTACCAAACTATTTCCAATAGTCATAAGAACTTAAACTTCACCTTCACTTTGAGTTTGATCTTGATCTTCCAATTTGAGTATCAAAAGTGTGCAAAGTACACTCCACAATCAAATGGCCTTGTACTCTTTACTTGTCATGCTTCTAGATCATCTCAAAACCAAACTTAGGTACCTCAAACACTTATAGACATGTTTCCAACTTGAGGACCTTTCAATCAAAGTGACTCTAGATCAATCCAATGTTTGTCACATTTCTAGCAGATTCTGTACCCTTCAAATAAACAAGCATATCTCCCAAAGTAAAAATCCAAATGCCACGAAATTTGGTGGAGATGTGCATAACTAAGCTATCTAGTAGTTGTAAAAATTTGAGCTTCATTTGACTTCTAGATTGCTACCATATTTCAATTCTTCCACCACTGCTACATGCTGACAACTGCTGCACTATAGCTGACAAGAACCACTCCAAAACCGAAGCATTTCTTATCCAATTTTCATGAAATTTCTACATAATCTTATACCATAAGTCTAGAGCATGTACAACAATTTTCATGCAATCCAATAAGTTTTGATCACTTAAACATGGCTAAGATCACAGCTAGCTCAGATTTTGTAATAAATGACAGATTTCAATAACTTGAGCTATACTTCATCAAATGTGAATCAAACTTGAAACTAATTTGTTTAAACACTTCCACAAGACATATATCCATTTAAATCACTTACTAAATGTCATCTTATGAACTTATCCAACACAAATCAATCCAAACTTGATTACTAATCAATTTATCCATTCAAACATCTCATAGCAAGCAACATTGCACATTTATCCAATTCAATCAACTCATATGCACCCGAATGAAATGATCAACAAGAAATATACCTTAGTGAGCTCATGATCATCTAATTAGCAAGCTTTAACTCAATTATTTGCAAGCCATCAAATAATCCAATAAATCACCACACAACTTGAATTTTACACTTGTAAGTTGATAGCACTTGGACTTCACTCAATTTTCACTTGGCATTGGGTTTGGATATGCACTAAGCTTCAATGCTTAATTCAACATATGATGATCAATATGAAAACAATTGAATCAATCCTCCAATGCCATGGTACCTACACACATTTATCCGCTTTTTGATGGTACCCAAACAATTTTGGGTCCTCTCAAGTTATGAGCAACATACTTAGGCAATGCCTTAGTATGAGTAGCGGGATGTTGTGCAATAGCAACCGTAGAGGTACCATTACCATCCTTTCTAAGCACATCATGATCATCAATTGAAATGGGCTTAGAAATTTTACCTAGGGGACATGAATGTGCCACGTGTCCCCTTTCCTAGCATGAGTAGCACTTTCTCTTTGATTGAGCCTTCTCTTCCTTGCTAATGTGGTGCTTCTCATTGCCTTGCCTCTCATGGATTGCTTGAGCCTTCTTCTCAAGCTTGGTAGGACACTTAGAGGCAAAGTGTCACATACTTCCACACTTGAAGCACTTGATGTGAGCATGATCTTTCTTCTCATCTTCATTCTTGCTCATCATCTTGGCATCTTGAGTTTGTATTGGATGCCTTGCCTTTCCACCCCTTCTTATTTTCTTCTTCTTCTTCATCAAGTCACCACCATCTTCATGGTTGATCTTGATTTGAACTGGGGGTGTCTTTTCTTACTCAACTTGTGGCTTTGGTTGAGGCTCTTCTAGTTGCTTCACCAATTGCTTGGTTGGGCACATTGAGGTAAGATGACCCCAAGTGCGGCACTTGAAGCACTTGACATACTTTAGCCTTTCTTCTTCTTTTATCTTCTTGAGCTTCTCAATGTTAGGGCAACCATTTGCAAGGTGTCCCACTTCATGGCACTTGAAGCACATGAAATGAGAGAGCTTCTCTTGTTCTTGCTTCTTCATCTCTCTTTCATATCTTCTCTTGCCCCATCTTTTGCCCTTGATCTTGCTCTTGTTGAAGCCAATGCCACTTGTGTCATTGTGGCTTTCTTGATGATTGACTTTGCTAGTCTTGAAGCCGACTCCACTCTTGTCACCAAAGTTTCTTTGAGTCTTCAACATATGCTCAAAGGTGACTTGAGAGTTGTAGCACCTCTCTAACTTGTTGCTCAATTTCTTCACTTGTTCATTGAGCCCATTGTTCTCCTTCAAAAGGTTAGTCTCACAAGACATAGAAGTAGAACAAGCATCTATGTGTGAAGAGCATGGCATATCTAACAAATCATCACAAGAGGTGGATACATGCTTCTTCTCTACATCACAAGGGTTAGCAACATTTTGCAATTGATCGTTTGATCCATGTGATGAGCTCTCATTCTTTTTAAGTTTCTTTGTAAACACTTTAATGAGAGAAGCATGTTGTTCTATTAATTCATCATGAGATGCAAGTAGTGTCTCATGATTCAATTTAAGCTCATCAAGTGAAGATTTATAAGTATCAAGTAATTTCTTATGTTCTTCACAAGAGTTCTTTAGAAATGAGTTTTCATTTTCTAATGTCAATGTTTTAGCTTTCTCATTTTCTAAAGACATGGTCATGCTAGCAAGTCTACTAACAAGCTCATCATAGGAATCAACATGATCAACCACACTATCATTTGATACCTTAGTGTCACCTTGTGACATGAAGCAATGTGGTGTAGTGGATGGGCATATAGTAGCATCATCATGGCTTGAGCATGAACCATCATCACCATCAAGTGTGCATGGGGTACCATCATCACTTGCACCACTTGTGGCATCATCATCAACCTTGTCAAGTGAACTTGTAGTTGATCTATCATCATCATCACTTGACAATGAGGTGGAGCAATCTTCCACAATCACCAAATTGTGGTTATGCTCAACACACTTATGTGTCTCCTTCTTGGGCTCATCCTCCTTTTTGAATTTACCATCATCCCATGTGGAGGAATCACCGAAGGTGTCCTTGATGGAGTCCCATATCTCACGAGCGGTCCCCTTGTAGTTTACTTGCTTCATCAAATCAAAATGTAAAGCATCCAATAGAAAACAACAAGCATGTGCATCAAATTCATAGAGGACTCTTTGAGCTTTGGTTAGAGTTCTATGATCCAAGACATGGGTGAGACCACTAGTGACAACCCACCAAAATTTAGGTCCCTTTGCATGAAAATGATCAAGCATGTGATTTTTCCAACGTGCAAAGTTTGTGCCATCGAAAATGTGATTCTCACAACCATCTAGCCCATTAGGCGCCATCCTCTCGGGTCGGTGAAGACCACAAATGAGAGACCGGGCTCCGATACCACTTGAAAGGGTCGAGATAGCGACTAGAGGGGGGGTGAATAGTCCTTTTTAATACTCAATCGCGTCGGCTAACCGAAACAAGTGCGGAATTAAAACTATCGGTCTAGCCAAGACTACACCCCTCTATCTATGTTCTTTAGCACCTTTCAAATATACTAATTAAGCAATTAAGGTGCCGGGCTAGCTAGAGCTCACCTAAGCAATTCTAGGAGCAAGGTCACATAAACCTATGCCACTAGTACTTTAAGCGACAAGAGAGCTCCTACACATGCTAGTAAGCAAAAGCACAAAGCCACCTAAGCTCACTAGCAATGCTCAATAACAAGGCAACCAATGCCTAATTAGAGAGCGTAAGTACTTAGCTACACAAACTAAGCAATGTGACTAACAAGGTTACTAAAACCAAATTAGCCACATAAGGGAGCTACTTCTATGCTACACAAGCAAGAAGGTAATTAGCAAGCTACACAAGCTATCTAATTACAAGAGCAACTACAAAAGCTTAATATGTATAAAAGTAATTGCAAGCTTGTGTAATGGGGATGCAAACCAACGGGAGGAACAAGGTTGACACGATGATTTTTCTCCCGAGGTTCACATGTTTGCCAACACGCTAGTCCCCGTTGTGTCGATCGCTCACTTGGTGGTTTGGCGGCTAATTAGCATCACCCGCTAAGCCCACATGTCGAGCGCCGCAAGAACCTACCCCTTGAGTGAGGGTAGCTCAATGACACACTTTACTAGAGTTGTTCTTCGCGGCTCCCACGGGGCGAGCACAATGCCCCTCACAAGCACTTCTCCGGAGCGCTGCACAAGCTTCTTACGGGCTTCGACGGAGACCACCACCAAGCCGTCTAGGAGGTGGCAACCTCCAAGAGTAACAAGCACCACCGGCTTACAACTCGATCACCTAGTGCCACTCGATGCAACCTCACGATACAATCGCACTAGAATCGCTCACTCACACAATCAGATGATCACTATCAAGTATGTGTGAGATGGAGGGCTCCCAAGCACTACTACACAAGCCACCAAGGCTCTAGTGTGCTCAGCTACCAGCCCAAGGCCCACCATGGCTTCTATTTATAACCCCACGAACAAATAGAGCTGTTACCCCTTCACTGGGCAAAAGTCAGGACGACCGAACGCTCCGATCCGATCGACCGGACGCTGGACCTCAGCGTCCGGTCACGCGATACTCGCCACGTGTCCCCTCCTTTAAACGCTGTTCATCTGATCTCAATGGTCATCTGACGACCGGACACAGCAGCTTCAACTGACCGGACGCTGAGCCCCCAGCGTCCGGTCGTTTCCAGTAAGGTTCCAGAAACGACATTTCACGATCGGACGCGTCCGGTCGATCACGATCGGACGCAGCACCAGCGTCCGGTCACTCTCCAGCTTCTGCTCTGCCTACGTCATCATACGTCAGCTCTGACCGGACGCTCACAGCCAGCGTTCGGTCACTACCAGAGATAGCGTCCGGTCGATTGATCGACGCTGCACGCTGCCTGCCACCACTGACCGGACGCACCGGTCCAACCGAGACCAGTGTCCAGTCACTTCCAGTGACCTCCATCTTTTCTATCTAGGGTGCCGGTGGCACCATCGGACTGTCCGCACTCTACGGGCGGACACTCCGCCGGTGGAGTTTCTCCTTTCGCCTCCATTTCTTCACCGAGTTGATCTACATCAACTCCAACTTCATCTCCTTTGTAAATGTGCCAACCCCACCAAGTGTACACCACCATGTGTATGTGTGTTAGCATTTTCACAATCATTTTCCAAAGGATTAGCCACTCAACTTGCCACGCCACTCCATCCTAGCAACGATGCAAAGTTAGATCACTCGAGTGGCACTAGATGACCGATATGCAAACCAGTTTGCCCCTCTTGATAGTACGGCCATCTATCCTAAACCCGGTCATAAACTTCTCTACACATCTATGACCGGTGAAATGAAATGCCCTAGGTTATACCTTTGCCTTGCGCATTCCATTCCATCTCCTCCAACGTCGATGCAACACATGCACCAACACGATCAACAATGATATGATCCACTTCATATCATCATGTGATCATATTGGTTCATCGATCTTGACTTCACTTGCTCTTCACCATTGCCATTGTCCATCGGCGCCAAGTCTTGCTTAAGCTTCACCGCCACGCGGTCCATCACTCCAAAGCCTCCGACTTGCCCTTCACGCTTGCAACCGGTCCATCAAGCCAAGTCTTGTCTTGATCTTCTCCACCTTGATCACATGACTCAATGTCATGTCTCATTTGCAATAAGCTCCTTCATCATCACATGTGTGAGCTTTACAACATCTCCAAGCCATTGTCACCTTCATGGCATATGTTGCTCACACACATGTACCTGTGGACTAATCACCTGTGTATCTCACATAAACACAATTAGTCCACCTAGGTTGTCACTCAATTACCAAAACCAAACAAGGACCTTTCAGCGTATTTGAACATCACGTGGGCTAATATTGGAGGAAGGGATCGTGATCGCCCCTGGCCTACACGCCTGGCCTGTTCTACTCAGCTTTGGTAGGGCCTCGGTCGTTTGGGCCCTTGCTGACTGTTGCGTTGTAGGCCGTGCGGTCTGCTAACTAATCGGTGCCTTGAGACACCTCAGGGTCATGACCCTGACTGCAGCCCCCGAGTGTTTTTGCGATCACAAAGTGACCGGGAAAGCGCTGATATGCGTGTTCATCCAGAGCATGGGCTCGTGGTTGCGGCCTACTTGAGCTTTGTTGCACAACCCCTTGTGGGTTGAAGCATTTAATGCGAAGGGTGGCCATTGTGTTCTATTGTGGTTCATGGCCGCTGAACCTTGCCTTGCTAGTGCGTCGTGCATCGGGGTTTACGACCCAAGCGAAACCGAGTAGTCTTATCGACGTTTGTACTAGCTCACCTTTGTGAGGGCCTCGGTCCTCCTGTCCTCACATGGGCATCTGGCGTTGGCTATGTCCCCCCATAGTTTGCCATGCGGCGGGGGAGTCCTGGGCCGTTCGGTCTTCCTTCCGGCCTATAAGTACGAGTTCTTTGTTTGAACTATTCATGGCCGCGACTTCGAGTCATTCCGGACTCCCCTCATTTGGGAGTTGTTCATGGTGGCAAGGTGCCTATGTGGCGTCCTCCGACAGCCGATGCTACAAGGGATTTTGTGGGCAGGGAGGTGAGAGGCGGTGAAGATGTCAGTTCCTTGTGAAATCATTCGGAACGTGACATCTCCTTCTCTTGCCATCCCTATTTTTCTTGGTCCACGGGCTATGGTAGCGCATTGAGATTCGCAAGATGATCTATCTGCCTCTCTCGCCCTTCATAGCCGGTGGACCGAGAGGCGCTCATCGTCACCTTCGTCGGTGTTCGGTGTTCTATGCCCCTTGTGCGGCGTGACCACACCTATAATTGTCAGGCAGTGAATGAAGAGGGATTCCTCCTCTTCTACGCCTTGCCTCGTAAGTGGTTCATCTGCTTTTGTTTTGTTTTTTTAAATCTTTGAGGAGTCGTTTCCCCGACATCTGGTTTGCACGGTCGCACGGTCGCAAGGACTTTTTGTGACAGTGCCCTGGCTCAGGTTTTCGAACCTTTCTTGTTTTTTCTACGTGACCGAGCCACGATCACGCTTTGGGCTTCGCATTGCGCGTCACCCTAGCCTCTTTGCTTTGTCGATCTCTCCCAAAGAGGTCGTAGACCCCTGATGGTTTGTGAGTCTCTAGAGCAGGCCATAGGTCTGAGACCTAGGACGTAGGGCAGAGTTGGTCTAGGCTTGGCCCTGACCTCTTTAGGGGTCACAGGGACCCAACTCCATTTTTCCATGGCGTCCTTGATGACCTTGAGAGGTCATGTCGCCTTGTAACAGGCAGGTCTAGTTTCACCCCACGTGGGGAGAGGCATGTCCACCGTAACCATATGGTCGGAGCAGTGCGCCTCGTTGGGGTCTATGGTAATCTGAGCAGGGATCGATATCCTCCCCAATCGACATGGAGTTCGGATGTGCCTCATGTGAGATGTCCCATAAATCAACGGCCATCAATCCCATTGGTCTCCAACCGCCTCCGCAGCGCCCAGAGGGCAAGATGCCTCCCCCAAAGGGGTCAACCCGAGAGACTTTGAAGCGGATGGCTCGAACGCAGGGAGAGATGGTCGTGTGGTTCTACACCACCAATTAGAGTCGTAAGGGCCCATCTCCTCCCTGCCCCTATCCCTTTTGTGGCCTCGAACCCTTCTAAGGACCGGCCAAAGAATGGGTTTTCTAAGTGCGGTGCGGGATCATGGATGCGAAGGGCCGCTTAGAGTGTGAGTCTAGGGGTCTGTCGACCTCCCATGACCACGTCGCATCTTGGCGGTGTCCTATTGTAAATGGTTGTGCACCATGAGGCATGTGCAAGGAAATCGAAAGATGATGAAAGGTACGAGGTTTACTTAGGATATGTTGCCATGCTAGCGCTCACTGCTCAATCTTTTGCCTGGCCACCTCCCCTACGCTTCGAGAATATGGTTAGTAGTTGGCAGATCAAATCACACGCATTTGATGTACCTCCTGCGACCGTTGTTGGGTATTATGCCACCTAGGAGGCTGAACCGCCGCGTCTTCTGTCTCTTGATTGCGAGTGCATCTTGAGGTTTGTGCCCATCTTGAATGTCGATAGCCGCCTTCTTCACCTTCATCTTCGTGTTGCCTATTTAAGTAGAGGGAGAGGAGGGTAGCGAGTCTCATCCCCACTTTTCCTCCCACTTTTGAAATTTCCCCGGCATCCAATCCGAGTGAGAGAACGGTTGTATTCTATGGGCATCGTGGCTCGCGGTCCATCCTGACAGCTCCACCGCCGCCGGGATGGATTTTTGGAGATCAGGCTTCGCCGCACCCTGCCGGCGTTTGTCCTCCATTGGGGTTAGAGGAAGTTCCACGAAGATGGGGGGAATGATGCCATTGGAGGGCTAGGCCGTTGGGCACCTCCATGGTTGGTGGGTGCGTGGCTCCTAACTCTAGGTCTAGGAGCATTCGAGCATTAGCTCGGCGGCTCGCTTGCTAGCTCATCGCTAGGTGTTCCTCCCCTGACTCTACCAGAAGCGGCATCATGGCGGTTTTTGGCAGGCTCCTCTTCCTCGGATGTTAGAGGAAGCTCGGCGAGGTGGTCGTCCCCAAGGCTTCTTTTGATAGTCTTCTCCTGCTCATGGTGCAGCTCTGAAGGCTAGAGACACCTTGTACAGGTCTTTCCGCTTCATGAGATGTCCATCGCGAGTGGGAGGGGATCCAACGATTATTGTAACCTTAGGTCCATCTAGTCCTATAATGCACTAGACTAGTTGTCTTTGTTCGTGGCTTTAGAAGCCGGTGATCCTAACGTCTTAGGATAGTGCTGTAATCGGCAAATGCATGAGTCCTTGAGGCTCCGACGTATGCGTTGCTTTTTTAGATTTCTCTCTTGTTATTGCCAATATCAATTTTATCTCAGTGATCCTTGGCGTGAAGGGTTTTTGCCCAAGTTATTCGCTCCTTGTGTTGTCGATTCTCACGGATCATTCTGTCCAGCTAGGTGCATTGTGGAGCCGTTGTCGGACTATGGGAACTCATGTTCTCATGCCACGGCATGCTCCATCGTAATCGAGAGGGGCAGCGCGTTTGTCATTCCCCGCTGGGCCTTCTTCTAGAAGAGCGGTTGCCATAGACCCAAATGAGGTGACCTTGGTAGATTGTTCGGGTGTGCATCGAGGCGCTCGGTGTTCCCGAGTGGGTCGTGTTTCTTGGAACCATAAGGGGTCCTCGACCATTTCATTTGACTAGATGCATCCACGGTCGTTCAGGTGAGCGCAAATGCTTCGTAGGTGAATCACGTCTGCTGACTCGGGCCTTGTCGAGCTCATCGTGCGGGGTTTGCTCTTACCAAGGTCAGTTGCTTGGTCTTCTTTTCTTGAATGTGCAGGGTCGGCCGCGAGCGACTGTGTGCTTTTCGCTCGGGGAGGGCCGGGCTTACTCGAGCACTACACGCGTTGAGGGCTGCTTAGTTGTTGCGATGCTTGCTGTTTCTGCATGTGATGTTGTTGGCATGTGATCCCACCTTGTCGCATTGCCGCCTGTGTCCCTCTTGTTTAGGTTGGAATGTGCCCCTTCTCTGTTAGCCTTGTGAACATGGGTTCATGTTCTAGCCTGGGGGCTGGCCCACATAGCTGAACATTATGCGGCCGGACGTTGTGGTCGGGGCATCGGGGTCAGGTCACCGATCCGGTTTGATACAAGGGGAAAATCGAGCACAGGGCGTAGGCCTCGATTTTCGCCGTTCCACCCACTCGGGTAGAGCGGCACTCTATTTCCTTCCGCTCCCAATCCGCATGAGTGCCCGACTTTGCCCTCAAGCTGGTCCGAGAGGCTTGGTCTGCGTCTCATTGTGGTGGGGAGCTTAGGAAATAGTTTGCCATTCCGTCTTGCCACGGGTATACGTGGAGAAGCTCAAAGTAGGTCTCTCATCCGACGACGGATGGTGATTGGGGTCTTTGCACCTAGAGTGTGATCGGCGTATTCACTTGTCATTACGCCGTTCTTTTACTTACTTTCTGTCCGAATTGGAACGTGCTTCATCCCCTTGGGTTTATGCATGCAAATGCATGTCTTAGCCTAAGGGCTGGCCTACAGGGCTAAAATGTACGCCATCCATTGGAACGACAGGACGGTGGAGGATGATCGCAGATCTAGCACGATGCGAGAAGAAAGCAAGAGAACGACATGAGCTCCCCTTCCTTTTGCTCCCCAAGTCCTAAGTGAACGGGTTTCTCGTTTCCTCTTAGGCTCGTGCGTGGGTGCTTGGCCTTGCCTAGGAGCTGGTCAGGATGCGGCGTTACCGGCTCGTCGCGGTGTGGGGAGCGATTGGAAGATGCTTAGGAAAGGGGTCACTAGGACAGTGACAAGCAGTGCTACATCGTCGAACAAATATATGTGTCCTCACACATGTTCTCCACGGGTGACTCGTGTTCGGCCACTGGCGCGAAGCGGAGCATGTCGCTTGGGGGTCTAGGCGACTCCTAGATGGAGTGCTCAAGTGCACTATTCCATGGTTTACTCCGTGAGTTGGTCGCGGTTTTCTAAAGCTTGGGGTGAGCCTACATGTGTATGTGGACGTGTTTGGGTAGAGCTGCTAGAGCCAGAGATAACGCTACTGACCGATGTATCGGAAGCTGTCATAGTCCCCAGGCTATGAGCTGATGGGGTCGCTTCTCCACCGATCTGAGCTGTCATAGCTGGCGAGGGTCAACCCTCGGGTAGCCTTGGGTCATTCCTTGCTGGCTCGATATCCTCGATGGGCCTGTGAGCCCCTAAGGAGGGCCTCTTCGCGTCTGACTTGGTGTAGTTTCTGGCCGGGGGAGCGCGTGCGTTTTGGTGCTCAAACCCTCCCAGCGCAATGACATCGTTGTCATTGTAACCCTACCTCTGGGCGTGGTTTCTACTCTCGACGGAGAGCCATCATGTCCTATCGCTGCGGGAGCTGGCTTTGAGTGCAACGCTGTTCGATCTGCTCATCACGGTGCGCAGTGCGTTCGGAGAGCTGGCTTCCTCGGATGCACACGCATCCGAGTGATGGCTGATAGTTTGTGGGGGTGTGTCGTGCGGCTTATCTGTTACACGGGGTTGGACCTAGGTTTCGAGTTTGGCCCTGCGTGGCGTAGCGCCGATTGGCCATCTGAACACCCGTGATGCTACTGTGCCACGATGGTTGATTCTATTTCTCGTGTGCGCCCTGGCTCGTTGCGTCCTGCCGACAGCGAAGGCATTGTCCAGGGCGTGGTTCGACCGTTGTGTCGAATTTCCTCACGCGGCGAGTCTGGACTGGGCAGTGGCCTATGTCAGGCATTGACCCATTGGTTCGGGCGATCTCGTGATTCTCTAGAGGGTTGCGGCCACTTTGGGCCATTCCTCGGGTGAGGTCGCCGTGAGCCACGACCATTTGGCTCCCTGGGTGGAAGTCTCGACCATGGCTAGTGGTGAGAGAGGGCCTTAGGCCCCCTACGTAGGTAAACTCTGGGATGCAACCCCCGTAGGTAGTTCCGAGAGTGCACCCACCATAGGCCATGGGACTCGGATTCCTGAGGTGGAGGTCTGGGCCGTGGCCAAGGGCGGACGCAGGCGCTGGACCTTTAGTGTGGTTAACCGCGTGGTTCCCTAGAAGGATGTGGTGGTTGGTCGTGGCCATTCCTCGGGTGAGTTCATCGTGAGCCGTGGTCCATCGGTTTCTTGGACGGGAAACTTGGCTACAGCTTGCGACGAGTGAGGGTACTAGCCCCTCTAGGTCCGTGAACTCCAGGATGCAGCCCCCGAGGGCAGTTCTGGTAGTGTGTCCACCGTGAACCATGGGACCCAAATTTCTAAGGTGGAGGTCTAGATTATGGCTGATAGCGGACACGGGCGCTGGCCCTTTAGCGCCGATGAACCCATAGTTTTCATGGTGGATGTGACCGCCGTGGGCCATTCCACCAGCGAGTCCACCAGTGGTGCGAGAAGCCATTGCTTCCTTCCTCAATCAAACGAGAGTGCACGACTGTCCCCTACCTGGCGCGCCAACTGTCGGTGTTTCATAAACCGGACTAGTAAATTTATACGATTGCTGTGCCGCTCTAGGAAGATGATGATAGCATCCAATAAACATGAGAATTTATACTAGTTTAGGTCGGAGCCCTACGTCCAGTCTCAGAGCATTCAAGCGAGGAACACACACTCGATCTCCTCTGAGACTGGACATAGGGCTCTGGCATGAACCAGTATAAATCCTCATGTCTATTGGATACTATCATCATCTTTTTAGAGCAGCGCGACAATCGTATAAATTTACTAGTCCAGTTTACGAAACACCGACATTATGTCTCCATCGGCTATTTAGCCAATGGCCTGAGCTTCCACGCGCATAACATGCTTTCATGATCCCTTTGCGACATAAGTGGATTTATCGACCGTTGGTCTCTGATCTAGGGTCCTATTGTCAATGCTGCATTAGACAACTCGATCTGTTGATGGTACAATAGATTGAGTCTAGTTGTTTGTAGATTTATTTGTATCCAACGGATGAGTGATCGTATGCCGTGCGACATGATCATTGGAATCGGCTATTTTAGCCGATAGCCCGCTTTGTTGAGGATGTACTGGCTATTTATATGCTTTACTTGTTTTTGTCCTGGTTAAAAGCTAGTATGTCTCTCACATGTATGCTTACATGTCTACCCTTACATCTTTCGCATGTTTTCATGAGCATCGGCTAAGTTAGATTCATGCAATCGAGTAAATAATAATTGCTGATATGCTTGTTTTCTTTACATTACATCATGAACATGCTGGATATCGACTCTCTAGTCGATAGTCTTATCGTGCTGGCCACTTGGCCGTATATTTGGAACTGTCTGGATAAACACCGGCATGTTCCACCTTAAACTACTGATCAATTTTCTCTACTTGTCAATTGTAAGGTCAAATTGACTGGCACGCCCTCAGTTACGACCATCTGGTCCAGCGTTCACCTTAAGCCCAGAGAGTGCTTGGGATTTGCTCCACGTGGTTTCTCTCGGCTTGCTTGTGTCGGCGGCTCCCTACCGCTTTTTTTGCTGTCGATAGGATCTTGCAAATCAAAATCAGTATCACACTACAGCTGCCCTTGGATCGTTAAGTATGTATCCTAGCTAGCTAGGACCAACAAAAGGAAATGCAAAGGCACTTGCTTATCTTGGTGCACTTGTAGTGCTATGCCACCAAGAGCATCTCCAATCTCGAATGGAATCATCTACTCTCTATAAGATACAAGCACAACACTTAGAGACACTATCTCTTAATATTTTAAATATAATATGGAGCATGATGGCGGCCATGGTGGGAGATGATGTCATGCCAAGCAATAGTTGTCTTGTATTGTGAGTGAGACTAAGTATACACTGAGAGTTGGTTTTGTTCTTTTTCCTATTACTATTTCTTCTAATATAACCAACACTACCATTTGCTAACTATAAAGCTACATGATATATTTCTTGAAGAGACTCTAAATATAATCTGAAGCACATAAGGAATAGCACTCTTTCATTTTTTTTAATTTCTTTGGATATTTTTCATGGTAACACACTTGTCATAATGCTTGAAAACAATGCCATGAAGTGACGCCTGGAAAACACTACTGTATATAAATTTGCAAAGCTGCAATGCAAATGTCATATGCATATGCAACTTTCATGCACACACATAATTCCAATAGCCATTCTTGCTCTACTTGTATCAAGGAACTTTATTCACATCATATCATAATAGTAGTAGATTCCAAAGTCTTACATTTTTCACGATAGGAAACCTGAATTTCATTACTTCATAGCAAAAAATTGCAACCAAATAAACTATTAAAGATATTATTCAACCAACTTAGATGGGAATCCAAAGTCTTACAATTGAGGGAAAGGGAACATTCCTTGATCTAGTTGATCATAGTCTAGAGAATCAATATTGGTTCTCAAAATTCAAAACCATGCGTCAACCTCATACGATTTCACATGTAATGTTGTAACCATCATCATCATGAATGATTGCTCAAGACACTTCTATGAGTTCTAGGATTATAGCTTCAGATTCAGGTCCAGGTCTTGTGGGTCATTGAAGTTCTTCCAAGTGGACTCATTCGATAGGTTGTCATCGTCCTTCCTTTTCAAATCAGTATTATCGGATATCTATATCCAGGTATCCGAGCCAAAGGATTAATGAGCGTCACGTCGTCTCATCCGATGATTAAAGACGTAACTGCGGCCTCGTCCGACCCCCAGGGGCCGAGCCACGCCTCGTTCGACTCCGAGGATGAGGTTTCCACCTCGTTCGACCCCAGGGGTCGGACCATGCCTCGTTCGACCCCAGGGGTTGGACCATGCCTCGTCCGACCCCAAGGGCCGTACCATGCCACGTCCGACTCTGAGGACAAGGTTTCCGCCTCGTCCGACGCCAGGGGCTAGACCACGCCTTGTCTGACTCCGAAGACGAGGTTTCTGCCTCGTCCGACCCCAAGGCGTGGGCTCCGACTCATCCGACCCCAGGGCGCGAGCTCCGACTCATCCGGCCCCATGGGGAAGGCTCCGCCTTGTCCGACCCCCAAGGGTAGGATTCCGTATCGCCCACCCCCCATGGCAGGATTTTCGCCTCGCCCATTTCTTGGGGGTCGGATTTGCTACCAGACAAAAGCAGTGGCCCCAGGGTGGGACCCGAACCACTTCAACCACTACGGTGTGGAGGCGCACACCCAGGAGCATGTCTCGGGTGCGTCCTGATATGACTGGTGGTCGCATCAGGCCATGCTGGGAGACTCACGTCGCCCACCGCGTCAATAGGCCAGCACTGTGCTACCAACTCCCTGCCTGACCACCGTCCAACGCCAGTCGACCGGCGTCAGTTGATTGGCATTGTGCCACCAGCCCCCCGTATGGCCTCTGTCAGGGGACCCTTTGACCATTCCGTCCGCTTGGATGGGATGGAAGATAAGAACGTCACACGATGCCCGCACGTATGCTGCAGCGGCCAATAGGACCCCGGTGCGATGCCGCTGCCACCACGATCTACAGGGTCAGTGGGACCCACACGAAGAGGAGGACGGCACACCCCCGGGAGCCTTATTTCTTGTTTTGTTTTTCCATCTTCCTCTTCGGCTGTAACCCCTACTTTCCCTTGGCCTATAAAAGGGAAAGCAGGGCATCCCACTAAGGGGCATCGGTTTACCGCACCGCATCAGATCAGGAGCACTAGCGTCAAACCTCAAGCACATAGCTGAGCAGCAACCAAGCTCTTGTACCCATTCGTTCTTTCAACCAGAGACTTAGGACCTGTCCCTCTCTTGCTAGTTTGTAACCCCCTACTATGAACTTTTCAGTGCTAGTAACACGAGCAGCAGCAACGAACTAGACGTAAGGACATTCTACCCGAACCAATATAAACTTTGTGTCCTCTTAGCACACCATCCGGGCCAGACGCACAATAATACAAATTTACTCGTTGGTGTTTACTCGAAACACCGACAAGTATATCCATCTTTCTGTAAGCATTAGAAATTTAGAGCACAACCTTTATTAGTGAGCTTGATAGCCTATGTAGTTGAATACCATGCACATGTTCCTTGCCTACAATGTTTGAGTAATTCAATGTTTAGGGGGAATTTTTCCTTAGTATTGTGGACATATTGATGTATCATTGCACACATATTTCATAAAGCTACCTATGCCAAAAAATGTTGCACATCTATTTCATAATAATTCTACCCAAAAATAGCAAGCTTGTGCTTTGTATGAAAGAACATCAGTGATACTTTTAATTTGGTCTAGAAAAATAAGAACCATGAGCTAGATATATACCCTATGATCAGGTGCTTCAAAGAGATGCAGCGTTGTAGGAACCGTGCGGTTTGGATTGCCATAAGATGCTGCTTCAGAGGTGCCTGGCGACCTAGTTATATATTTGACATTGGTCAAGCAAAAAATCTTTTATCATGGTTTAGGAATCCACAATTAAAAATAGAAAGATGTTTTACAAGAAATTAGTGCAGACCAGTCTAAATCAGCTATCTAACTCCAAGAGTATGTATAAAGATGGGAACTAATCATTTATATGTGTGTACCTTATCATAGGAAGCTTGAATCGTCCACTAATATCTTCTCTTGCTCCATATGTTATCTACAATAAACCATAAGAGGGTCGACCCTGATCCACGCACATGAGACGCCATCGTATACAATGCTAAGGGCATCAAATGTAAGGGAGAAATGCTATTGGTATTGTACATGCAAAGTTTGTACAAAAATTGGAAACAAAAAAAGGTGATGCTTTTAGGTTTGAATATATGTAACAATAGAAGGCTCATGCTCTGCAAATTTTGAAAGAATTGGGTATGGCATTGAAGCATGAATACAAGGCTAGTAATAAGACCCCAGTGGGTAGTGGGGTAACATTCTGATTCCTTTATTCGAATTCCAGAAATTCCATAATAAAATCATCTAGCCTTCAAAATATCATTTATGTCTCTAACTATGACGTATAGCCTTAGAATATACATGCCATCCTCACATCTGATGATATTCTCCAATAAAATAGTTCTAGTGAATATTTTAGTGATGGTTACCATTTTTCCTAAAAGATGCACACAAAAAGATCCTTGTTACAGTGATACATACCTAGTCACATATTGCCAAAAAAATCAAAGGTGTTGGTAGGGAAACTGAAGCACTAGCATAAGCAAAGGAATCTAACAATTGGTATATATAGGTCAAATCTCATAAAGGTGCTTAAGGAGTCATCATCATTGATCCCATATTCAAACACATAGAAGTACGAGGAGACTATCGGATCGAACCCCAAGCGAGCTAAACCACAAGAATGGTTGCTACCCGACAGTAGCAACCTTTTCTTAGTCACTGGATTACAGACAACATAGAGAAACTCAGAGTACTAGAAGAGGATGAGGCCCTAGGAGCAATCTGAGATCACGACATCCTGAATGGGGAAGGGCAAGAAGGACAAGGAGGGGTATTTACCGTTGACGCTGGTGAAGTTGCATTTGCATTTTCAGCTACGGTAGAAGAATCCAGCGAGATTCTAGGGTATCTCCTTATGATACTCGGATCCCAAGACAATGCTATTCTAGGAGCGACAGACACGCTTGCAGCTGCACAAAGGAGCGGACGGTGATGCAGCTAAGGATGAGGACCAAGACATGGTCTGAAAGGATGGCCACTTCGTTCCTCTTGGTGGAGGCCTCCTCCTCCATCTTGATGAGGATCTGGTGGAGCGGGGACGACGATGGAAGAGGCAGCGCTGTCTCCTAAATCAGAGAAGGAGCGACTGTAGAGATGTGTTCATGAGCTCATGAATAATCGGATGGAAGCTTCATTCGTACTCAAAGGAGTGAAGAAGGGAATAAAAATCCAAGAACAATGCATAAGGGAAGTGCGAAAGCTTTACCATTGCCTTTGGATCTTGTGGCATTGAGCTCGAGTGGCGACGGTGGTGCTGAGTACCACCCTGGTCACCGGTGGATCTGTGCTATCTACCTATCAGTGAGGCATACCTGGGCGGAGCACTAGATTGTCGGTGGTGACTGGCGGCTTGCACGCCGCTAAGTAGGGGCGGTCGCGTAGTTCGGCATTGGGGAGTAGGGGTGGTGATGCAGAACAGCAGCATTAAGGAGAAAGATATGATGGGGAGCGTCCTTTGTAAGCAACTATATCAGATGCGAGAATGCAAATTTCTGAAAAACTTTGTAAATATGCGCGGGAGTGACGCGTAGGACTCACGCGCGGGCATGGAAATTGACGAAAGTGGCGGTGAAGGCTACCGTCAGTGATGATTGGGTGATGTTAGCACCTACTAATGACGGATGTGTCATACGGTCTGCGAACTCTAAGGTGCACAAATGGAACATTCAAGTCATAGCAAACATAGATGAACTCAAAGTAATAACTACTAATATTATGAACATTTTTATTCAGAATGCAAAGGCATGTTACAATCGAACTACTTGCGGGGAGCATTACGAACGATGTCCTCTACATCCACCGCGGCCAAGATGCCATCGCCCACGGTAGAGAACTCGTCGATCAGGTTCTGGCGCTGCCGATAGCTCGTCTCTCCCAGGAACTCTGGCTCCACCACAGTCAGGTCCTCACCTAGCCAAAGCTAGGCGGTGGCCATGGCCGAAGCGGCCCCTAGGCGAATGCAGTATGTGGTCACCTCCATGACCCATGGTGGCACGGTGCAGAGGTGGTCTGCCAGGGTCGTCCCCACAGGTGCAGGAGGTGAAAACACGTGGACGGCGTTGCCTGCTGCCGCGTGGAGGTCCTGGTAGCACCTGTTGCTCTTGGCCGCCATCCGGGAGGAGACACGGGCGTTGTCCTCGGCTACCTAGCGAAGGTGGATCACCTCCGCTGCCTCGCCCTGCGCGGCGATAAGCTGCTCCTAGACGACTAAAAAGAGACAAGAAAACGCTACAACTGAAGACACGACGTCGCACATAGTGAAAGAGCAAGATCATATCATGCCGAATGCCTTACCAGCGAGGCGCGCCGGGGCCTCGGTGGCGGCAAGTTCCACCATGGCTATTTCCCACTATGAGGTGGCAATGAAGAGGCGCAGCCGGTCCGCCTCCTAGCTCTCCTCACGGAGGGCGGAGGTGGCCACGTCTAGCTGCTCCACCAATGTGAGGACATCATCTGCCCCCTCCCCCCCGTCGTCATCGAAGATAGCCGGAAGCGGGGATCGGCTCTCCGGTGGTGGCGTTGCCGAGCTGCCATCCTCGTCCCATCGCAACATCGCACGAAAGCATGGACGAGCAAGGACAACCTCTAGTGATTCTTCCATTGGGCGCTTCGTTGCCCGATCCACCATTGGATGAGATGTGAAAGATGGGGTGTCGAGGCGCAGCGCCGGATGAAGAAGATAGAAGTTTGAGAGAAGAGGAATCGTGTACTTGCTTCCCCGTCTTAGCCTCCACTTTTATAGAAGGTTGGGCGAGATAGGCGCCCGTTGGAGTTCCCATCGATTGCACTAAGCGAGAGCAGGAGTTAAGGCGAGGCCATGTCTCGCACGATCTTAGTGGAGCACGCTTCTCATGGTGGAAATAATGGTGATGGAACAGTGTTGGAAGTTGGATGGAGAAAATTGACTCGACCATGTGGCTCGGCCCCTCTAGCGCTAACCACAATCTTAGGGGAGATGAAGTGACGAACCGCTAGCCTATTTTATTCTTATCGACTGCTTTGAATTATTTTTTTGTAATGGAAGAGGTGTGTAATTTACATGCAAAATTAGGGGGTTCACACGGTTTACATACACGGTTTATGCAGTTCACACGGTTTACACTGTTAGGGCCTCTAATTAGTAATCGTAAGATAGTAAGATAAAAGATTTTTTCATTCTGATTTTTTTTGCATTTTCATACATGGTTTACGCAATTCACACAGAGGATGATGATTGACTTCCCCGAGACATTCGACATCCCCACGCCGTGGAACCTTCAAGAACAAAGCGATCATAAAATCCCAAGAGGGTTTTTTGGAACTACCTTGCTATGCTCCGATCCCCTCCCCAGTGCTCCGCTCTACCGTGACGTTGCTTCCCTACCTGAGGATCCATCTTTTGTAGCCGCCACACGTGTCCTCGTTCCATGGAGAAGCTCCTAAAGGATATGGCTGTTGAGATTGCTAGCCGCATCGCTGTGGCTGCAGCGGATACCATGGAAGATCTTGGCAGCCTGCGGGCAACCTGTTCGCAGATGCGTAGGGTGTGCAGTGACGCCATAGTGGGACAGACCATACCACTGCGGCGGGTGCTGCTGCGTGGGATACACCTTGGGACCTGGAACCTATGACCATGAGTACCGTGCCAAGCTCATCGCCAGGCTTTCTAGCGTCGGCAATCTAGAGGCATGCTTTTATGCTTGAGCGCTTTGCCATGGCAGGCCATGATGTTGCTGTATTTGTTCTCTCCCTTGTGCTACACAGGTCCAATAGCGGTGTCGGCAATGACAACATTGCCCGGTGGTGGTTGAGGAATGTCGAAGCTTGCTTGTATTTGCATGTCTTTAAACTTGAAATGCTTGCTTGTGTGGTGTATGCTAGTGATAGAAGTTGAATGATGATTTGATAACTAGCATGCATAGGATAGTAGCTAGACTTATACTTCTACATGTGGTACTAGAACCTTGATTATAATGTTGATCTCATAGGATTTCTAGTATTTTTGTTGCCTAGCTACTCATGATGCTAAGGATGGTGTTAAAAGTGCAACTCTGATTTCAATGTTTTAGCTTTCTTATTTTCTAAAGACATGATCATGCTAGCAAGTCTATTAACAAGCTCATCATATGAATCAACATGATCAACCACATTAGTATTTTGTACCTTTGTGTCACCTTGTGACATGAATCAATGTGGTGATGTAGGAGAGCTTGTGGTAGCAATGTCATCCGAGCATGATACATCATCATCACCATCAAGTGTGCATGGAGTAGCATCATCATTTGCATCACTTGAAGCATCATCATCAATCTTGTCAAGTGAACTTGTAGTGGATCGATCATCATCATCACTTGACTATGAGGTGGAGCAATCTTCCACAATCACTAAATTGTGGTCATGTTCAACACACTCATGTGCCTCCACCTTGGACTCATCCTCCTTCTTGAACTTGCCATCCCATGAGGAGGAGTCACCGAAGGTATGCTTGATTGATTCCCACAACTCATGGGCGGTTCCTTTGTGGTTCACCTTGTAAAATAACTCAAAGCTCAAAGCATCCATTAGAAATAAATAAGCATCAGAATCAAGTTCAAAGAGAACCTTTTGAGCTTTGGTTAGATTTTTATGGTCCAAGACATGGGTGAGACCACTTGTGACAACCCACCAAAACTTAGGTCTCTTTGCATGAAAATGATCAAGCATATGGTGTTTGCACCGTGCAAAGTGTGTGCCATCAAAAATGTGTGTATCACACTCATCTAGCCCGAAGTTCGCCATCCTCTCGGGTCAGTGAAGACCACAAATGAGAGACCAAGCTTTGATACCACGTGTAGGGTCAAAATGATGGACTAGAGGGGGGTGAATAGTCCTTTCTAAAATTAAACGCGCTGGCTAATCGAAACAAATGCGGAATTAAAAACTATCGGTCTAGCCAAGACTACACCCCTTTATCTAAGTTCACAAGCACCTTATAAAGATCCTAATTAGGCAACAAAGGTGATGGGCTAGCTAGAGCTCACCTAATCAATTCTAGAGCAAGGTCACACAAACCTATGCACTAGTACTTTGGCAACCGGGAGAGCTCCTACACAATCTAGTAAGCAAAAGTACAAAGCTCCTAAGCTCACTAGCAAAGCTCAATAACAAAGCTAGCAAGTCTACTAACAATCTAGTAAGCAAAAGCACAAAGCTCCTAAGCTCACTAGCAAAGCTCAATAACAAGGCTAGCAAGTCTATTAACAAGGTCATCAAATGATTCATATGACTTGTTAGTAGACTTGCTAGCCTTGTTATTGAGCTTTGCTAGTGAGCTTAGGAGCTTTGTGCTTTTGCTTACTAGATTGTGTAGGAGCTCTCCCAGTTGCCAAAGTACTAGTGCATAGGTTTGTGTGACCTTGCTCTAAAATTGATTAGGTGAGCTCTAGCTAGCCTGACACCTTTGTTGCCTAATTAGGATCTTTATAAGGTACTTGTGAACTTAGATAGAGGGGTGTAGTTTTGGCTAGACCGATAATTTTTAATTTCACATTTGTTTCGGTTAGCCGACACGTTTAATTTTAAAAGGGACTATTCACCCCTCTCTAGTCCGCCATCTCGACCCTACACACTAACGCTGAATCACCATATGAAACGGCGACGAGAGCTACAATAATGACAATTTACAAATAAACCAAGGCAAATACTTCCACCCCAGCACCATCTCAGTGAGGTGCTTTAGCTCATGTCTGTGTAGCTAAGGCAAATACTATGACACTTCAAAAAATGGAGTAACAAGCATCACAACCATTCATTTATTAATTGTTTTAAGGCAAAAACTATATATAAACGACATAGTAACAATCATCACAGCAATTTCATTGATAACTCCAGTTACATTCCAGTTGTACAATTGAAAGCTCTAGTTTGGTTTTGGTTAATTGATGAAACCCTAAGTGCTAACCTAGTTTATCAAGATGATTATGAGATAGGTAGCACTACTCCAAGTGATGAAGCAATGACGAAGATCATGACAATGGTGATAGCATGGTGATGATCAAATGCTTGAACTTGGAAAAGAAGAAAGAGAAAAACAAAAATCTCAAGGTAAAATGTAGGAGCCATTTTATTTTAGTGATCAAGACACTTAGTGAGTGTGATCATATTTAGGATAGATAGCCGTACTATTAAGAGGAGTGTAACTCGTATCCAAATGCGGTTATCAAAGTGCCACTAGATGCTCTAACTCATTGCATATGCATTTAGGATCTAGTGGAGTGCTAACACCCTCGAAAATATTTGTGAAAATATGCTAACACATGTGCACAAGGTGTTTGCAGGGTTGAGATGGGTTTGTGAAAATATTCGGCGCTTTTGGAAAAATGAAATATCTATTTTCTATTGCGCCGGATGCAAAATTCTTGGTGGTTGGCACATTTGAGCAAGGGTGAAGAAGTTAGAGTTGAAATGGAGTTGGTCGAAATGATGCTGGCGTCGGTCTACTGATCGGACGCTGGGTCACTCAGCGACCGGACGCTGAAAGGCTGCGTCCGGTCGAGCTGTCAGACGGCACAGTGGGTAGAGTTGAGCACCAGACGCTGGTCTGCGTTCGGTCAAGGTGGGCCGGACGCGTTCGGTCGAAAAAACATGCCTCGGGGAGCTTACTGGAAACGACCGGACGCTGGGGCTTACTGGAAATGCCTCGGGGAGCGCGTTTTGCCCAGTGAAGGGGTATAACGGCTCTATTTGATTGGGGGTTCTATTTATAGCCCCATGGCCGGCTCAAGGAAACTCTTGCACATTTTCATTAATATAGCAACCTTATGAGCTTAGCCAAAGCCCTCCCACTCATCTCCATCATTGATCCATCATCATTATGAGATTGGGAGAGAATCCAAGTGCATTGCTTGAGTGATTGCATCTAGTGGCACTTGGTATTCGTGTTGCGCTGCGGATTTCGCTTGTTTCTCTTGGTGGTTGCCACCACCTAGACGGTTGGAGCAGCGGTGAAGGATCGGCACGAGTTGGTGATTGTTCGTGGCCGCCTTCGGTGATTGTAAGGGGAGTTGTACCTTCCCCAGCGGAGCGCCGAAAGGTAACTCTAGTAAATTGCTCGTGTCATTGAGTTACCTCACTTGTGGGTCGGTTCTTGCTGTGTCCAATCATGTGGACGAGGTTTGTGAAACACCTCTTAGCCACCGAACCACCAAGTGTTGGTCGACACAACGGGGACGTAGCATGTTGGCAAGCACGTGAACCTCGGGAGAAAATCGATTGTCTCTCTTCTTTGTCATTCTCCCGGTGATTGGCTATATATTCATCTTGTGATTGGTTCCTCCCCTACACGTCGGTATAATCACTCTACTCACTCATTTACATTCTTGCAAACTAGTTGATACAAGCTCTTTAGTGTAATTAGAATTGAGAGCTTGCTTTATTATTTACATTCATCTAGTTGAGCTCTTTAGAGTAGCAAGGTTGAGAGCTCTTAGTGAGTAATTACATAGCTAGTTTGTGTGCCTAAGTATTCATTGCAACTAGAATTGTTGGATAGGTGGCTTGCAACCCTTGTAGAGCTAGAGCAAGTTTGCATTACGCTATTTGTCATACTAATCAAATTGCTCTAGTTGATTTGTAGATTTTTAAATAGGCTATTCACCCCCCCCCTCTAGCCATATTAGGACCTTTCAACAATAACAAAGACCTATCGAAGACTACTGGGTGTACAATAACAAAGACCTGTTGAGTACTGTTACATCCCATAGGCGAGTCTAGAGATAGGCAGTGCAAGCTAAGAACGAGGCAGCACCTCACAAAACTTCCACTAGCATCTACACCTCTCACGGTCGAGAGAGAGAGCAAGAAGAGGAGCATCTCAGTGAGGTGCTTTACCTTCCTTGCTGCACCTCTCACGGTCGAGAGAGAGAGCAAGAGGAGCATCTCCACCTCTCATGGTCGCAAGCATGTGCATTCCTGCATAGGATGACTAATTGTCAACATGTAAGTTTAGCAGTAGGAAAAAATGAAGGAAATCATTTTTTGTCCACCTTTCTTGTGTAGTAACTTCCTTGTCGATTAGGATATGGTGGTGCTCATGTCTCATGGTCGCGAAGAGGGCGTGGAAGAGAAGCGCCGCCGTCGTCGCTGCTACTCTAGAGGAAGGAGGATCGACATGGCACATGGATGGCGAATCGGCACAAGAAATGTGCAGGGCAAACCAGGGATACACCAAAGTGCATTCAGTACCCCTTGTCTTGCCCAAATAAGCGAACCCCCTTAATCGCAAAACTTCCACTAGCACCTAGATCGAGCAGCCCCCACTGCGCCTAGATGCCAGTAGTACCCAATCTTGAAGGCCTTCTCCCAACACCGCTGCTGCCGCCAGAGGAGTTGGAGAAGGAGTGTCATGGCGATGAAGAAAATATAGATGGTTGGCTCAAGAGCTTTGTCTATATATATCTGTATCTAAGGAGGACGGGGTGTGTGAATTGCCAAGAAGCGCATCCAGCCCCGGCTTAAATAGGCCAATCTTGAAGATGGAGAAGTAGAGAGGAGCAGTTAATATAAGCATCAGGGAAGACGAGGCAATACTCCGTAGGAAAGTAATGGTGATGCAACTGTTTTGTGGGTAGTTGGGAAATGGGGAAATAACTCACGCTGAATTTACTACCGCCAGTACACCAAACGGTCGTGTAGGGCCGACGGCCATAACACCTATCCCAGTCGGATCGGCATTCCAAACGACGGTGGAATTCAACCCCACTACCACTGTCGCATTGATGGTTTTCAACTGTCGGTTTCTATCCTTAGGAGGCCTCCCTATCGGTACAACCAACGGTGGAAGTATCACACCGACGCTTTTATCGCTACGGTAGTGAAAATGGCGATAGTGATAAGTCAATCTGTAGTAGTATGTGGGCTCTAGTGGCGATGACCGCACATGGGATCTGAGGTCGGGGCCACATGCAGTATCGATGGTGGCGGCCATAGGCAGGCTAGGGCAGCGGTAGCCGCAAGTGAGGTTAGGTGGTGCTGCTCGGTAAGGAGTTCGCATGTGAGCTCAGACGTCAGTCGTCAGGACCCCTAGATACCACTGGGTGTTACTAGAAGACATATTACTTCAAGAGGGCATACAATGTTAAATAGAGTTTCTGATCTGATTGACTCGATATCTGGTGAATGGGATGCTTCTTTGATAAATGAAGTTTTTGGGAGGCAGATGCGAGACACATTTTGCCTATCCTGCTAAAAATGGCATGGAGGACAGTATGACATGGCTGATTTGAAAGAGAGTTTCAATGTAAAATCTATGTACCACGTTTTAATAGACAAAAAAGAACAATCAAGAATAAGATAATTATTCATCGAAGGTGAATCAAATTTTTTATAGTCTTCCGCTACATATGGATGTCCAACATCAGGGAATAGAAACTGAAATAAGATGGCATTGTTGTTTAAATGAGGATGGGGCCATTGATTTCTTATATGCAAATTTATCAAGAAAGGTTGTAGAGCAATTAACTTAGAGGAGGCTTGCCTGGATTTGGTCGAACTGAAGTTGCAGAACAGGTTGCAATCAAAATTCTTTCTCTAGATGATGACAAAAATGAATCTCTTGTGGTTAGTCTTCTATGGGCATGGTGGAATGCACAAGATCAATCGAATGCAGGGGATACGATGCTTTCCACCGAGGAGATAATATACAAGTCCAAGCCATGAAATCTCATAAAAGTCTTTATGCATAGGAGAAGTCAAATAAGAAAGAGAAAATGGAAACAGTTTGGAGTCCTCTCCACTACCTGACACCCCGAAGATTAATTTCGATGGAGCTTATTTAGTGTGTTTGGTTTAAAGACGAGGTGGGATAGAATGGTTCCATCCCTGGATGAGATCGTACTAGCTAGCGTTTGGTTGAGAGGGATGGGTTCGTTCCTGTTTTTCGTTTGGTTGAGGTGATTGAGTGCAATGGGATGGATGGATTATTGACACCTTCGGCTACAGTCATCTGGGCCCCAAATGTCAGTGGTGGACCCCATTGACCAACCTTATCTTCTTCCCTTCCATTCCCACCACCGCCCGCCCTATGCACCACCGCTGCCCACCTATGCCCCACCTCGACCCTAGCGCACCACCATCACGCACTCGCGCCCAACCTCCACCCTAGCGCACCACCGTTGTCTACCTGTGCCCTACCTCCGCCCCAGCGTACAGCCGCCGCCATAGCGTCCACCCTCACCCCATACCACGGGCGCTCGCACGCAACACTACCGCCCAACGACCCAACACAGTTCGTTAGGGCTCTAGTAGCAACCATGGACGAAGGGTGCCGCCATGAGTTCCTGTCATCACAGGAGGGTGGACGGCCACAAACTCGTGTCGTCGAAGGAGGGGTGCGGCCGCAAGCTCGATTGATGTCATTGGAGCCAAAGCCACTATCCACGCGTGGGGACGGGAGGTACGCAGACGCACGAGGACGATGTACACAAGGGACGAGCCCATCCCCACGAATTCAAGGGACGGGGCGGCCCGAATCTGAGGGGAATATCCCCTTTGGGGACAGCCCTATCCTCGCTATTCCCAAAATCAAACATCCTTAGAAGCGGGTTCACCTCGTCCTGTCCCCGGAACGAAACACACATTTATAGAAAGAGACCAAAAGTGCATGGAGTTTCATTCTGAGGGATCACAAAGGATCAGTGGTGATGGCTAGCATGGGAAGAATGACTGTTTTATGATGCTTTAAGTGCAGAGATTCATGGTTGCTTTATAGCTCTAACTGCAACGATCATAGGCAAACAGACTCAACAATTCTAATAGACGCTCTCTAATCCGATGCCAAGTTAACGTGGTCCAGGTGCCACGATCTTGTAATGGGTGTGCGTGTGAACTTGCTCGTGTTGGTTTGAACCGGTCCCTGGATCAATCTCATATTTGGATTGACCCCCTCTCACAGTTTGTATAATGCTTGCTGCCTCATAATTTAAGAGCAACTCCAAGTGTTTCCTATAGTTAACTTGCTAAACCAATAAATTTAGCGAGTTAACAAAATAAGTAGCAACCTCAACTTATTTTTCTTTTTAATAGTTTTCTATATTTAGCTTTGTAAACGATTTAGAACCCCAAATTATTTTTATAACCAACTAAATTTAAAATTGAGAGTTGTTCCTTAAGGTGCTCTAAGTGAACCGCAAATCCCCAATACGGCAATAAAATGCGTGGTCTGCTCTCAAAAGAAAAAGAAAAGGAAAGAAATGCACACTATCCGCGCCAGGGTGTAACCTGTAACGCGACTTCTAGCTTGTGACAGTGTCTTCAAAAATTGAACTCCTGGGCCTGGCTTGTGTCAGTCAAGCCGAAAAATTAAAAGAACTTCAAGTTCTTCCGGCACGGCGTGTCGTGGGAGAGCGCGCACGCCCGTAGCGGCAGCGCAATTTTGACCGGCTCGAGCGAGCGTATCCGCGCGGCCTTTGGGCAGTCCGGCAGATCGGAAGCGCGTAGATGAGCCGCCAAGCAGCTTGGCCCGCCCGCGGTTGGAATAATTTCAGGCCCCGTCGCTGCGGCTCCGGCAGTCGGCCGTTGTAAGATGGCACGGCCGGCAAAGATTCCAGCTGATATAGATCAGTTGGAAAAGACTCTCGATTAAGGTCCAATATATCTAGTCGTAAGGTAGGATAAAGTGGGGAGAGGAAAAATCCGAGAGGAAGGAGAAAAAAGAGGAAAAAAACTCGGGCAGGAAGGTTGGAGCTGGGTTAAAACACCACCTCGACGCCATAGATCTTGGCGCCGTTCTCGGCGTCAATAACCACGGCGCTAAGCTGCCTGCCAAGTCACCGCCACGTCTGCGTCGAGCCCAAGACCTAGACGCTAAAATCTATGACGCCGAGACGTGTAAGCTCGGCGTCACCAACGATAACGCCGAGCTAAGAATCCATATTTTAAAAATCATACTTCAAGGACATATTTATGAAATTTCTTTAAAAAAAGAGCTACAAAACAAAAAAATTCGGTCCGGCCGGGTCCTCTCTCTGCACTTGTACTGCACGAGGACTCCTGCAGTCCTGCTTGCGCAAGTAGCTTAGCAACTTGCCTGCTGGAACTGCAACAAGCAGACATATATATACATTGGCGACCTGCCATTATGGCACCATTTATTCAGCAGGTGAGTCAGCGCAGTCTCCAAACTCGATCTTCACAACTAGCTAGTAGTGCATGATTAGCGCCTTATTAACGGCGTATAAACATGGAGTATATGCATATTGCTGCTACATGTCCTGCAGCTTTCATCAGATATATACCAAGTTGTTCTTAAACTTTATTATTAAGAAGGGGACCTTTTCAACTTAGTAGTAGTTAGCAAAACATGCATATGCATGCACGCGATGATTACTTTGATGGTTATTAGCTAGTTTATGGCTGCAGATTGAGATTTCCGGGTACGCAGCACACAGAAAGCTTATTAGCTTCTGTCATCGCACGTGTACTACCGTACGTTGGATTGTTGGCCTTCGGAGTTCGGTTTACATTCAGATATACTACTGAAGACTGACATGCTGCGTAGCCCCAATCAATAAGATATTAATGGTCCTGTTCGGCAAACAGGGCCTTTTTTCGCTACCTATGGATTGTGTACCAGAAAGGCCAGGCACGAAGGACGATATCCTGATATAGATGAGTGTCAGATTACTATCTACTAGTAGTATAATAGATCGCCATGATTTTGTGATCTGCAGTTTTTTTTCCTTGGAGAAAGCTGAAAGTGGCGTCCATGTGTTAACTTATATCAATATAATCCATGAATGCACTGCTATGTTCATATTATATATATATTAGTCAACTAGAGGAACGAAATTTAGAAACAAAAAATTACACCTCTATATAGAATTGTTGGTCTGTGTGGGTATGTGTGGACTGCACTGACAGATTAAATGGCACCTTCATACCTTCTTACAGCCTATTTTGCACGACTGCACTATAACATATAACCAAGAGATCAATGCTTATTAAATCACTTAGGAGCGAGGCAGTTATTTACCAAATGGCTTGGATGGTTGACACAACTATACAAGTGAGTTTGTATTATGAAGAAAACAAGTATAATTGTGTAATTTACCATATATTTTGATGACATTTTTACACCAAGTGAGTTTGAAAATGCCCAAGAAAAATGAGCTATGGGCAATACTCCAATTCAACAGAGGAATGTAAAAAGAAAAGGACACTATATATCATAGTTATTTGTGAAGTTTTCTACTATCATAGATTGAAAATGTTGATAACATGTAGAGGTTGATAGACATTCCGCAGTTACATCTATAAATTCTAATACATTAGACATCTATATATAGTACTACATCTCCATTCCAAATTATAATAAATTTTTTAGCTTTTCTAGATGCGTAGTTTTTATTATCTATACGTACATAGAAAAAGTTATGTGCTTAGAAAAGTTAAAACGACTTACAAATTTAAAGAGTAAAACTTAGAGCGTCCCAAACACGAGTCAAAATCTCCAGCATCTACTATATTTTATACCACTTGGATGAGAGAGAACAGGAAAAATGCACTCACTAGTGAGTCCTTAAGAAGCTAGCTCGCACGGAATCCAAAAGGCTCGCTTTCTCTGACCCTCGGGTCCCTTCTCATTTATCACACGTAGGTATTGTTTTCTTCAATATTTTAACTTCCTTTCCCTCTTCTGATTGTTGCTACCGATTTGAATTAATTCAACCGGTCTATCCCTAGGGACACCCTTATGGCCACCCATGCACTGCACGGTACATGCGCAAAGTGCAAGGTTCTATGAAAATATGTCTGTACATAGCAGTGGCGAATCTAGGGTTTTGTCTCAGGGTATGTCGCCAAAAAAAATTCATATATAATTCGGTAAATCCATTTCAACAATTCGGTAATAATTGTAAAATTGACAACATGATTCGGTATATATGCACTAAATGACACAATAAGGCTTAAATTTATTGATTAAGTTCAAACCATCCACTAAGTATAGTATAAATAGTTCAAAAGCCATATCAATAATTGAAATAAGGCGTAAAAGAGAACTAGAGACTTACAATGCTATTTTTGTGACTATTTTATTCGGCAATAAGGAACATAAATGTATTGATTATATCATCTTCATCAACTTCAAAGAAAATATCCACTCAATGAAAGTGATAGACAATCATCGAAAAGACCATATCTTATTTCTTAACTTGAAATCTCAAAAACCATTGCGAAAAGACAACTAGAAGCACCGACTGGTGGACACCCCAAATGCTATTTTTGTGACTATTTTTTGATTGCGAAGACGCTACTTGCTTTCGAAAGAAAGGTGATGATTTGCCCAAATGTATTGATTATATCATCTTCATCAACTTCAAATGAAAATATCCCCCGATCAATTCCGGCCATGTGACTAGACAATCATCGAAGAAGACTATCTCCCATCTTATTTCTTAACTTTGTTTTCTCAAAACCATTGCGCGCGAGCTGCTGCGCCAATAAATACCTTTCAACACTTGCTGCGACATTCCCAGCCAGGTAAAGCAATACCCGAGAGGAGGCATGAGTTTGAGGAGCTCATAAACCATATCGTTGCACTTTGTGCCTCTTTGTTTCAACAAGCTTAACGGAGAATGATCAACAATATTGTCTTAGACCTTTTTTCTTGGCTAAAGCTATCATCATGTCTCATGTCATCAATATAATTATCTAGCTAACTAACTCAAGTTTGAGCAAATTATTATTTGAGAACTTCTTTGGGTAGAACTCAGCTAGTCTAAGCAATAGCTTTTGAGGAGCTCATCAAAATCGAAGCAAATGACTTGGAAGGAGAGATCAACAATATTGTCTTAGACCTTTGACAATCATCAACAACTCATCATATTAATCTCATCAAACCGATTATCAAGTTCTTGACTTATTTGATCAATGACACCAATATATACTTCTCTTCTAAAGTGGTCATCATTGGTTTGCTTTTGGGCACAACAACTCCATATTAATCTCATCAAACCGATTTTCTTGATTATTTGAACATAATCACCATCCATGGTAGGTTTGCTTTTGGGCACGAGCTTTAACACCATGTTTAGGATCTTTAACAAAATGAAAATGAAGTGACCTTCTCAAGAAAATTATCCCAACCATCAGATCTCAATTTTTGCATTCTTTTCTTTGCCACATTAACAAGTGATATTGCATTAAGAATATCTTGGTCCCTTCTTTGCACACACTCAGATAACTCATTTATATATCAAGAATAATATACATTAAGTGTGCAAAGAAAACAAACTCAAAGTTCTCGAACGCTCCGGTCACAAAATGTATTTTGGTCCAATCATCCTTATATGCAGGATCATCCCCAAGATCAACCAATACATCATGGATTGCTTCATACATAGTAATGATGCTGCATATAGTTTTATAATGAGATCCCCATCGAGTATCTCCAGGCATAGGCAAACCCATCTCTTGATGTAATCCAGCTCCAGATTCAATTTCACCACAGTCAAGTGCTTTCTTGACATTCTCAAGCCTAGCATTTCTAAGCATGTCATGACGCTTACAGGAAACTCCAACAATATTCAACAAGATAGATATTTGATAAAAAAAGTCTTGCAATCAATATTTCCCTTGGCAACAGCAACAAGAACCAATTGGAGTTGATGAACAAAACAATGAATATAATAAGCAGAAGGTGATTCTTGTATGATCAATGTTTTCAACCCTTTAATATCTCCTTTCATGTTGCTAGCCCCATCATATCCTTGACCACGGATTTGAGTCATAGTCAAGCCATGACTAACAAGTAAAGCTTCAATTGCATCCTTAAGTGATAAAGAGGTAGTATCATCTACATGAACAACTCCAATAAAATGCTCACATGGCCTTCCCAGTTTATCAACATAACGCAAGCAAAGAGCTAGTTGTTCTTTATGTGATATATCACTAGACTCATCAGCTAAAATTGCATAGGGCTCATCACCAAGTTCTTCAATTATTTTCTTTCTAGTTTCTAAGGCACAACAGTGAATAATTTGCTTTTGCATGTCTGGGCTAGTTAAGGTACAGTTACCTAGAGCATTGTCCAAAACATACTTCTTCACTTCTTCACTATTTTCGGCAAGAAATTTCAAAAGTTCAATGAAGTTCCCTCTATTTCTAGATTCTTCACTTTCATCATGTCCATGAAACGCCAACCCTTGATGCAAAAGAAACTTGATACACCTAAGTGAATAGGTCAACCTTTTCTTATAAAGATGAAGATCCTCATCACTCCACTTCTCAATATTATAATCAATTGCTATCTTGGGATTTGTAAAGCCAATGTATCTCTCTTGAGCTGCAATATGTGCCTTAGAACCCATATGTTTGCGAAGTGCTTTCTCTCCTATATTCCAATTCTTCCAGCCATCAACAGTAAATGTGTCTGACCCAGTACCCTTCTTAAACAAATAGCATATGAAGCAAAACACAACATCCTTCTTACTACTATACTCAAGCCAATCATTATTATACATCCAACAATAGTTGAATCCCCGATCCCTATCTGAAATCTTTCTTTTTGGAAAATCATGTGCAAAAGGTTTGAATGGACCTTTAATAATATATGCTCTTCGAATTGCATCTTGATCATTAACAGGATATTTTAGAATAGGATGTCTTTCACCTGTATCATATGGAAGGCGATTGGTGTCATAAACTCATGGCAGTGAAGACAGTTGTGGTGGTGGCATAGGATTTACAATTTCCTCAACTACTCTCTCATGAATGTGCTCTTCCACCACAGGTTCAATCGGATCAGGATTAGAAGTAACAGCAGCTGCCGCATCCTTCTTCTTTGCTGCATGCTTATGAAAAAGAGATGCAATGTCCCCGTTTCTCTTCATAACTGCATAAATATTACAGAGAACACAATGTCAAATAATTAAATAAATTGCGCTTGCACGATTGAACTGTCAGATGCGATTATGGATCACTCACATGATATGAGTACTGAACAAAAGATCAATCAAGATCGACTCTGATGTTGAGAAAAATCCTCCACCTCGCCGCGTGATAGATGATTCTATAATTTTAGCGCTAAGCAATTAGCAATTAAAGTATACATGAATTTTTTTTTAAAAAACGAAGAACAAAGATTGAATCTCACCAGAACAATTGTGATCACAAATTCGCCTAGATGTCGCCGGTGGCCGGTGCCGCCGTAGCCTGTAGGGCAGCGCGTAGGCCAAAAAGGACACGAGGTCGGAGGTTCTCTTCGTAACTGCACGAATATTAGAAAAACACGATGCTAAATAATGAAACAATCTATTATTGTAATGTTAGCAAATAACACAAGATATTAGATCAGGGGAACTAAGAAAGTGTGGCGTAGTCGTACTCACCGCGTCTCTGTGACTCTGCCGTCAGGGTGTCCGGCGGCGCCGGCGCCGTGACCACGTCTCTCGCTCCGCCCGTCCGTGACTGCCTATCGAGATTAGATTAGGGAAAAAGTTACGTCTAACTGCGCCATGCTCTTTGTGGTCCGTCGAGAATTTCTTTGGCCGCTCGCGCTCACCACGGGCCGTCCTATCGTCACCTGCATATGAAGCCCGTGGGAAAACTGGTCCAGCCTGTCTTAGAACAGGCCCAGTTCTTGGACGGGCCAATAGCCCAGGCAAGCCGAACCAACGCTTGGTCCATTGAGAATTGGTCAGAGTCGTTGATTGTTACTGTGCGGGCGTGGTCAATGTGAACGCCTTCTTTGCTGCGTGGGCCACGTGGGGTGCCTCAAGTGGGCCTTTCGTGGTGGCGTGATGCATTCTAGGTAAGTTTTTTTTTCTTTTTTCTTTTACATAAATACAAATGCAAATACGTATACAATATATAATAGTATATTGATCGGTGCCGCAGGGTATGCCAGTGCATACCTGGCATACCCTGTGCCTCCGCCACTGGTACATAGACTCCATATGCTAGGGGTGAACTAAATTTAAGAGTGATTAAGTTCACACATGTGATAATTATAATGTAATTCATGTTTGTGTGTGTGTGTGAGGGAGCACATGAATTTTCTGAAGCTCGATCTAGCAGAAATAATGCCACCTTGCATGTATATAAAAGACTGTTCCCATGCATTAAGCCATCGATGTGCACTGCATTTATAAAAAAAAGAAATAATAATATTTCGGTCTCCAAAATTCACTGAGTGAATGAGTATAACCGTTTAACAAGACCCACACCACATAGGCTAACATCCACCAAATGCGCATAGAATACAGGTACGACTTATCAAAAGGTATACACAGTTGCACACACATAAATTTGAATGCATGCAAACCTTGTACACAGCCGTAACTGACATGGATGCAGACTGTCTTTGCTGAAAAATGTGCATATGCATGCAAAATTTTCATTGTGCCGAACAAATATGTGGTACAGTGAGACGACACCATGGAACATTCATCAACATCTGTCGTTCTCGCTAGCAACTGTCTTCATCTAATTCTCTTATATATCCTGAACATTCTGAAATAATATAGTATATAGCGCATATATATATATATATATATATATATATATATATATATATATATATATATATATATATATATATATATATATATAGACGTACTGTTCTATAGCTGGCCGCAGAATAAGTTATTCTGTGGCCACTTTGAGTTACGATAATTACTATACTAATTTACGAGATTATGGTAACTCCCTCATAAGTGATTTACTATAGCATTATGGTAAGTATCATCTTGAATTATAGTAACCCATGTATCGTAAATGTGTATTGTCATTATCATAAATTGGTACAAACATTATCATAAATCAAGGTGGCCATAGAATAAGTTATTATGTGACCAGAATAAATAAATATATATATATATATATAATATTCTTTTCTGAATTGAGCTGCTGATTGAATGCTGTATCTCATATGCATGCATGCTTGCAGCATCACGGTGAGAAGAACAAGTAATTCTATGCTATATACCAAAAGTTACACAATAATATTGTACAAAATAACTAGGTAACCAGCATCACCAAATAAATCCAGCTGGTACTTGATTGTTCAGTAAGTCAATTACACATCGTCACACCGTGACTAGAATTTGCACATGTGTGTGCATCTCTTTTTCTTATATATGATCCATGATATGCATGCATTTTACACACAAGACTGCAAGCCCTTTAGTTCTTGTGGCACAAACAATCAGGTATATATATAGCTTAACTGAGAGGTACGGTAGAGGGCCAGCATATCATCATAGCTTGAGCTCAAGGTCTACCTCTTGATCATCTAAGTTCGATGAGTCTGCCGTTTGATTTAGATCGTACGGTCTGTTCAAGCAAATTGATTCCTGCAGAAGTGAAGTGTGGCAACATTCCAACATGAGCTTCAATAAGTTATCGACGAGACTGAAACCACATACACGCATATTTTTTATTATTTCAGACATACTCCATCCATTTCAAATTATAATAAGTCGTCCTGAATTTTCTAGATATCTAATAAAACCTATATATTCATTAGACATAATGTATATTTAGATGCATAGCAGAAACTATATAGTACCTAGAAAAGTGAGAATACCTGGGGATTGAAGAGAGGCAAGGTGGCATTGCTCGGATGAGAATAACGTGATTCTGAACCATAGATAGCGCCATGGTAATTTGGTGACCTGGAGGCAATAAGGAATATGCATGCTCACATGTTACTGCAGTATATATATATATGCCATTTGTGTTTAATTAGCTAGGTCTTTTATTTGATATGATTACAATGCAAGTGCATGCAGGTGAACATGCATATGAATCCTTGACACTATATATATATATATATATATATATATATATATATATATATATATATATATATATATATATATATATATATATATATATATATATATATAGAGAGAGAGAGAGAGAGAGAGAGAGAGAGAGAGAGAGAGAGAGAGAGAGAGCGCTGCTTGTACATGTGTACGCACCGTACCTGATGATGGGATTGGTTTGAAATTCACCATATCTCATGTCTCCAGATCTCTCTCCATATGCCATCTACGTACAACAGACACATAATTGAGGTTAGGTCGCACCAGCAGCAGCAGTAAGATATGCAGGCAGCTGGCTAGGCCATCACGTGCATGGTAGAATAAAATCTCCTGATCTGCACTGATACTCTCTTGTTCATCTTTTAGCGTTAGGCTCAATTATTATGCGTTCTTTGCTCATCTTTTAGGCTTCATGATCTATCATTCCATGGCGCAAAAGTAATATAATAGTGCATTCTTCATTTAGTAGTACACTAGTACTTGCAAAAGCACCGCAAAAATTAAATGTACTAAAAAGGTGCAGCAATACCAAATTGTTTGGCTAGCTTTTCTGATTTTATTTCAGTCTGCTGGTGCACTATATATATTAATTAACAAGTGAATTAGGAACACAAAAATGCATGTTTATTTGCCTCTGCTAAACACTGAATAGGATGTCTAAATTAATCTAGAAGACATAGCCTAATTACACTTCTATCTTAATTACAATGATACACAGATCTTTTACGTATTCAAGAAAAAATCTAGAAGATATAGGTCGAAAATAGCAACAACTTTCTCGGGAAAAAATAAAATAGCAACTACATATAGAGAGCTAACTTTTTTTTGAGTTTTTATGACAACTAATTTGCGTGATCTCTGCTAGTAAATAGCAGTATACACTTGCTGAACTGTATACTATTTGTGAAGCAATGGCATTTGCCACGTGTACCGCAAGATGATGAGTCGGACGATGAATCGAGTAGGACGACGATGAAACACCGATGTTGGCAGCATAGAAGGCGGAGGAGGATGGAGACGAAGGTAGCGAGTGAGACAGCCGCGAGTCTTCCTGCTCGATCGATCGATCAATCAATCAATTACAAATAAAATCATCACAGCAAATCAGGAACTCGAGACCTAGCTAATAACCATGACTATTGCAGAAGAACCAAATTATGGCCAAAAACTAACGATAATTACCAAGTTGAAGCTACCAGTTCTGTGGATCGGAGGCGGCGGGTGGTCAAGAGGGTGGTGCAAGTACTCGGCCATCTCGCTCTGTATCCTGATCTTCTCCAGCTGCGCCACGCCGAGCCCTCGCTGCGGCTGCCTCGGCTGCTTGTCGGAGCGGCCGCCGCCGCCTCTCTTGCCCTTCCTGGACCTCCCCCTTCCCCATTCCATGCTGTCCCCGGACCCGGAATTGCTTGCACTCATGGATCCCGGCTGGCCGGCCCCTTGGTAGCCACACACACACACGTCTCTCTAGACCTAGAACTAGAAGAAGACGACCAAGAAATGGGAGCAATGCAAGCTAGCTACAAAAGAGAGGAGGAGAGACGATGGATGGTGTAAAGAAGCCTCTTAAAAGTGAAAGGGAGAGATCCCCTACACGCGCAATACCCCCCATTAATTAAAAGGAGACAGCAGATTTCCTCCATTTTTTTATCGGATTTGTTAGTTTAATCCGTGTAGTGGCAATGTGGGCTCACACTGCTAGCATAGAGAGAGAGTCAGCCATGTGCAGCAAGACTAATAAAATAAAAAGGAGAAATAAACCAACTTAATTTGCATTGACTCCTTGGTTTTGATAGGTTCGCAGACGATGTTGGGGGCATCTTGATAGCATTTCTAAGCCTTGTAGATCTATCGAGTAAAAACATCTGTTGATGTACTTTGGTAGCTAGCGCGTCCGCAGCGACCGGAGATGAAATGCAGTGGCAGTGCCCGACGACAAGGCGAGGTACAGCGTCCCGGTGGTGGCACTGCAGAGGCGATGGTGAAGTCAGTGGGGCTTCCCGTCGCTGGCAGCACCCTTCTCTTTAGATCGGATAGGGTTAGAGCCTCGGTGGGGGGTCTGGCGGCTCAGGGGAACCTCGTACTTTGTGCCCCGGCCCCCACCTCTCTTTCATGGTGCTGTGCGACGGGGGCCCACCAACCATGTAGCGGTTGGGCGCCCCCGATCAGGGCGCGGATCCAAGAGCCCAATTGACCGGTGGAGATCAAACTAACATTCTCCCCACTGATTTCACCTTAAGACTTAAATTTAACTTACTTTATCTTGTTCTCATTCCATCACAGATCAGTGCAAAGAGCGTGCCTCATCGTCACGGTCTATGGCCATTAGATTAAACAGCTATAACGTATCTCTCTGTTTTGAAACAGATACTCAACTAGACCCTTAGTATCCAGAAATCATAGGCTTTTCCATAAATCCATGTCGACTGTGTGTTCTCTGAACGCACTAGGTGGTTAGCCTTTGGTAAGCGGATCCGCAAGTACTTACTCGGTACTTATGTGCTCAATCTTTCAAAATAATTCTGGATTTTCTCCTTTACAACATATACCTTAGTGTCAATATGTTTGGTAGCACACTTGACTTGTTGTCTTTGGAGTTAACTTACTTTAAATGGTTATTGCTGTTGTCTACTATTGTTAAATCCAGTTACAAATTCTCTTAACCTCTTTTTGCCTGTTCCTTAAGCCTCATGTCAAGCTATTCTATGGTATGCATCATTGATGACACCACAACTGTTTCTTTGGAGCTTTTCCACAATAATACTTCAACTACGAGTGTTAGCAACTGCTGTGGATTTTACTACACATCTCGCCAAGACTTAACTTTTGTACCATCAACTATTTGAGAGTACTTATTCTTTCTTATTCAGCATGAGGCATATGATACTTTGCAAAATTGCAAGACATTCTCAACTCAATTCCAGTGATCTATATCTGAACTAGACTTCTACCAAAATATCCCGGATACTTAAACTACATTAGGGTAAGTTCTTACTTGTACTTGTACACTCAGCAAGCTTCCAACAGCTGAAGCATATGGAACCATGTTCATTTGATCGATCTCATATTGGTTTTTGGAACACTTGGAGTTCCAAAACTATTATCCTTGACTATAGGAGCAGGCGTAGGTTTACTCACATGCATACTTCACTTCTTTAGAATCTTTTCTAAGTATATCTTTGCGATAGTCCTAATACCCCATGTTTTTCTATCTTGGTGAATTTCGATTTCTAGAACCAATGACGCTTCACCAAGATCATTCACATTGAAACTTGAGGACAAAACTTCTTCTTCTCCAATGATAGATTAATATCACTACTAGTGAGTAGAATGTTATCTATTCATAGGATGTGGAAAAAGAATTTTCCATTCTTGAACTTCACATAAACGCTATTGTACTTCTCATTTTTCTTAAAACTCAAACTTTCTCATTGTTTCATCAACTTCAAATACTACTGTCTAGAGACTTACTTTTAACCCATAAATGGATTTCCACAGGCGGCATCCCATATGTTCTTTTCTTTCACGACAAAACCTTTTGGGTTGTGCCATGTAATCGTTTTCATATAAATCCCCGTTGAGAAATGTCGTCTTTACATCCATCTGATGTAACTCTAAATCGTAATGTGCCATTAACACCATTATGATTCTAAAAGAATCCTTACATAAGACTGGAGAGAAAACTCTCATTATAATCTATTCTTTCTCTTTGCTTAAAGCATATTGCCACAAGTCGTGCTTTATATCTTTCTACATTTCCTTTGGAGTCATATTTTATATTGTAGACCCATTAACAAAATATTATTTTGGCTCCATTGGGAATTACTTCTAAGTCCCAAACATTGTTGGTATTGACCTAATTCATTTCAACTTCCATAGCTTCTTGCCATTTAAATGAGTAAACGCTTCTCATGGCTTTTTTAAATGAGGTGGAATCACCCTCCATTTGAATTTGTTTACTAATATAGGCTTCATAGTCATTGAAAAACTTGGTTTATTAATTCTTTGAGACCTTCTAGGGCCTCAGCTACTGGCACTTTCATATGGGATTGTTGTTGCTCTTCATTGCCAAGAGGCAATTGATTCTACAGGCTCCTATATCACAAGATCCTTGTTTACATTATTCATCTTCTTCGAAGATCCAACAATAGGTGTTGTATTAGTCATACAATATCAACAGGTATTAAGATTGCTCCTGCGTCATTGGAGTGGGCAGGCAGTCCCCCTTCTCTTCAAGCCTTAGGTCTCTACATACCTCTACATACCATGCTCCCCTAGATCTTCTCATCTTTTCTAAAGATAGTATATCTTCAAATTTCTTATTTTTGGTTTAATCTGTTAAAACCTCATATGGCGCTTTAAGCACCACCTTAATATCTTAGAGGCTGAGTACGCTATCTTTCTGTCAGAACTTTAAAAGGTCCAAAAGTTTAGCTATTTCTTTGCTTAGGGGTATCATCGTTGTGACAGTTGTACTCCTCCAACGGTCGCATTCATCTTAATTAATCTTTATCTCACTCTTAATGAAGAGTATCTTAATTAAACTTGATATTCTCCCTCTCAAAATATGGCATGAATTTTACTGTCATAATTTCGATAACTATTCAGAAAGCCTGTAAACGAGGAGACACTTTTAACTTACTTCATTCACATGATTGTGCTATGTAAACAAAGTTATTTCTTGATTCGTTTAGGAGTACACTTTTCTTAATTCACTTTAAGAACTCAACGAGGTCTTTTATTAGCAGTGCTTTTGCAAGTCACACTTGTATCTTTTCTTATTTTTTGGTTAATATTGACCATGACGATGCATTTCTATTGTGCTAAGGTCAATACTAGGACAACATAAGAGCTACCCAAACTTCTCTCGCTATGCGGGATACAAAAACATGTGATTCAACAGAAAACTTCTCCTGCCATGCAGGATTGACTAGTATAAGTACTATGCCAAAACTTCTCTCCATGCGGGATACATCTATACGAAAACTTAGTCATGACGACTAAAACTTCATTTATACTTTATTTTCTAATTAAATCTTCCCGTTGGTTCCAATTTAATCAGAAAATTAGTAAACTAATAAAAAACTGTCCTGAACTTGCTTGACTCAAGCCTTTCCTTTCACATACCCCAGCATTGCAGCCCGTTGGCATACAGCCGAATGATCTCGTCAGTTAATATAAAACATACAATATGCTTCTGCATCAATTCTACATTACCATTGTGCAGAAAATAGAATTAATGCATGAAACACAGATATTAACTTGAAATCCATATATCTACTCTTCAAAATTAAATTCTTCTGTTGGTTCGAATTTAATTGGAAGATAATCAACATCATTGAGACGAAAACTTAATAAAATACATTCTTTTAGTTCAGAAGCATTTCTCGGTCCTTATCTACTCTCTAAAAAATTGACCACGTTGGTGTAAAATTTATCAGAGATTTAAACTTCAACCTTAAATTCATTATAATATTGTCATCATCAACGTTGGTCAGCAAATGACAATACCATAATCTTACTTAAACAAAAACGGACTACTCCTCTAATTAAATTTCCCCGTTGGTTCCAATTTAATTAGAGGATAAACATAATCTTAGTTTACTAAATATAGCTGCTCTTCGAATTAAATTCTTCTGTTGGTTCGAATTTAATTAGAAGATAATAAATATTAAACTTTGCAGCGGAAACATAAACATAATTGGAGAATTTTATCCACAGGAAAAACTCGTCAAAAACTAATTTTATTTGAGCCAATAATCAAATTCCAGGAAAAACCTAAATTCACTAGAAAAAGAAAAAAAGGAAAAAGCTCAATTCTTCACTGTTCACTCGGCCTGACCGCGGAGACGGCCTGGCCCAGCTCGCGCGCTCGCCAGCGGCGCCCTCCCAGGCCACAATGGCCTGGGCCAGGAAAGCGGCCTCCCGCCTAGGCCGAATCCGGCCCGATGAATCTACGCCGTTGATTTTCATCCGACGGCCACGCGGTGATCTCGGGCGAACAAAACCCCGTGCGGCGTCGTCCCCCGAACCCTAGGTCATTTGGGTCTTCCTCTTCTCTCTCTGTCTCCCTCTCCTCTCTAGCGCCGCAGCCGAACGGAGTGACTGAAGGTGCCCACGGCGGAGGAATGGCGTCGTCGCCGGCGCGCGCGCTCCCCTACGGGTGAGCGCGCCGCCGTCGAGCGGCCTGGTGGTGGTGCCCTAGCGCAGCGTGTCCACTAGAGAGAGAGACCGGAGCCGAGAGAGAGAGAGAGAGAGAGATGGCGCCGTCGCCGGCCCCCTCGCCGACCCGCGTGCTCCCCACCGGGTGAGTGTGCCGCCGTCGAGCGGCCTGGCCGCGGCACCCTAGCACGAAGCTCGCGCAGGCCTGACCAGCATTGGCTCAGAGTACTTCTCGTGTGCCGACGAGGTGGAAGCGCGGTGGAGCGCCGAGGTAGGCCGCTTCCCTCTTCCCTTTCCCTCTTCTGTCTTTGGATCTTGCTGTGTTCTTCTCGGTTCTTTGCCGATTGGGGATTAGGGTTAGGGTTTAGCTGTTCATCTTCCCCGATGGAATTAAGGTTCGGGTTGATGCTTAGGGTTTGAGTTAGGGTTTAAACCATCTGTCTCTTTGCTTCTTCCCCTTCCCCGGTCGCAAATCCAGCTGGTTAGGGTTTGACCGAACCCACTGTTCATCTTCCCCTCTTACCAATTGCAAGTTAGGGTTAGGGTTCATGTCTGGGTCGATCGGAATCGGGCCGAATCGAGCCCTCTTTCTTCTGTTCTTCTTCCCCTTCTAAGGTTAGGGTTAGAAACCCTCTCTTTCGATCCAAATTGGATCTTTCTCATCTCCTTCTAAATTGCTACCCCTAATTTAGATCTACACTGGAACCTGGCTCTGGTACCATTGATAGCATTTCTAAACATCTAGGTGTAGATCTAGCGAGTAAAAACATCTGTTGGTGTACCTTGGTAGCTAGTGCGCCCGCAGCGACCGGAGATGAAATGTAGTGACAGTGCCCGACGACGAGGCGAGGTACAACGTCCCGGTGGTGGCACTGCAGAGGCGACGGTGAAGTCGGTGGGGCTTCCCGTCGCTGCCAGCACCCTTCTCTTTAGATCGGATAGGGTTAGAACCTCGGTGGGGGGTCTGGCGGCTCAGGGGAACCTCATACGTTGTGCCCTGGCCCCCACCTCTCTTTTATGGTGCTATGTGACGGAGGGCCACCAACCATGCAGCAGTTGGGCGCCCCCGATTAGGGCGCGGATCCAAGGGCCCTGGGCCAATTGGTGGATATCAAACTAACATATCTTTGTCAGCAAATTTAAATGAAATGAAACACTGATACTGTAATTCACATCCTCCTCAAATTTACGTTGAACTGCTGGAGTATAGAACAGAAACGGAAGAAGGTGCAATTGCATGCATTAAATTTAAAGAGAAGTTGTCTGTTAATGTAGTTGCATCCACCTTTCAATAACGATTCCTAGCTAGCTGCCTTTCAATAATGAATGCTTCTGTTGGCCGGTGAGTGAACTGAAAGGGTCTGTGATCTTGGATTCTTGATGTGTCAAGAAAGTACCCCAGTGGATTCGTTTCGTGCTTGAAATGATCGTTTGGGGCTTTGGGATTTATTTCACCATAACATCAGGTGACTGGTGACGCTTTCTTTTTTATTTGTTCATTCTCACCAACAAAACGACTCTCTCTTATATATATACTCCTACATATATATATGCAGCTCAGTGAAAATTTGATGAGATACAATATATAATAACTGAACTAATAATAACAAAAGGTAACAACGATGATATAGAATAAATGAATGATCAGACAAGTGGAGAGACATTTATATATATTCTCAAAAATTAAATAAAAAACACAACTGGACCGAGACTGAGAGACAGGGGACATAATTGTAAGTGCCTGCCAAATCAAATCAAAACACGCGATTAAAGTAGCAAAGTGGATACGCGCACATGGTGGATTAGTTTGGGGGGATATATAGTACTATGGCAACATGTACGATTATCTAAAAGAGATTCTCATTTAGTAATGTGTGTAGGGGAGGGAGATGGGGAGCAAATCTTCTGGGCGATCTCGGGAACCAGAAGCTTCGCTGGTTGCCTGCATGGATCAGACTCACCAGCTGCTGGCTGCTGATCTCTCGATCGGACAGGACATGCATGGGGTGTGTGTGCTGTGGGTGGGATATCACAGATTTGGTGGAAAGGATCGTCCTTGATCCAACACAAAGTCACAAACCACACACTAATGGCATTTATATGTTGTCAGCAGCATGCAGGACCCAAACCACAAACACACACACCTGCATCTCCCTGCTATTAGTATATGCTCCTCCAACCACTTGCTAGTTGCTACAGTTCCGGTCGTCGTAGATTTGGGTTTCACGTGCGGCCTGAATCCCTGCTTGCATTGCATTGCACTGCACTGCACTACATTCGTGTGGTGACAATGATAACACGCATCAGTACAGTCGAGAATTGACAGTCTCTAGCTAGCTAGGGCTGCGGAATAAAACTCATTATAATATAATGCATGCAGTGTAGCAAACTGGATTACTGGAAGAACAATGTACAAAGAGGTTGCATAAACACACATCATCATGGCATTATACGTATTACCCAAATGAATAAGAAATCAGTTTGATTTTCCTTTTTGACATTTTTTAAAGGATTTTAGAGATCTGCAGCATCCGATGCTCGCAGAACTCCTTAAAGGGAACAGCACCTAACTCTTGAGAAGGCAAGATCAGGCTGATCTCCATAGTTAATTGATTGGGCCGTTTTCTGAGCAATAATGTGGGTTAGAAAAACAGCAGCACGCTGTGCCTGCTTGATGCTCCTCCTCCATTGTTTAGCTGAATGTGTGTACCAGCTTTTCGAAACTAATTGCGGCTGATTTTGTTAAATACAATACTGTTGCTTTCACCTCCAAGCAGAGAGAGAGAGAGCGCAACACTCAACGGTCGTGCGTGCCTGAATGCAAGATGAGATCTTGCGGCAAAATAAGAAAGAAAGAAAGAAAGAAAGATGAGATAGAGTGCTTCCGCTGTTCCACATCAGCTAAAGAAGGGAGGCTGCTAGCTATATGTACAATGTGGAGTACTACTCCTACCTACTATCTTCAGAAGCTGAGTCCGGCCGGCGCCCCTAGATGTTCAGAAAAGCTGAAACAGGATATGTATATATTAATCAGGCTATTACTTCTAGCATCGTACATGAAAATAAAGGCAGGCTAGATCAAACATATTATTAGATAGATTAAACTATTGGGATAAAGAATCACGTACAGTACGTGCAGTGCTTGCACATCAGCATCAAAGCAAACAGAACTTTTGCAACCCACCGAGAGCAAAGTTAGCTAGGGAAATTGTAATGCAATTCAGCCCTATATACACTCCATGACCAGCCCTATTCGAGTCGCCATATAATGAGTATAGTAATTTACAAGATTACTAAACTCTTGGTAAGTGATTTTTTTAGATAACAGAAAAATCCGGCTTCATCCCCAAAATAGAGGGATCAGACCAGACTCTCAATACAGTAGGCTTGCACACTCGAGCAACCAAACAACCAAGCTCTATAGTTTACAAAGCAATCAAGTGATTTGCTATAACACTTTGGTAAATATCATCACAAGCTATATAGCAACAAATGCACCGTAAATGTGTATTCACTTTATGTAAATATATATATCATATATGCACTAGATGTGAGATCAAAGCACAACTAAAAAAGGACATGAAATCCACTTCTCATTAATTATATTCCTCGCTAATAGTCCTAACCTGCAAGGTGAAGTTATTTGTTCCATATATAATTTAGTCACGTTTGACAAATTGACTACCCTAGATATTGCAATCTTAATTATTTCTACGCAGAAAAATATGTTACAATCTTATTAAGATGGAATTAGTTGATAAGCACATGATGTGTGTGGACACGGATTAGCCATACGGCTTTCTCGCTCACAAACACCACACATGATTAATGACTCGCTGTCACGCTAATCACCTTGTATATATGCTTTTATATATATATATATATATATATATATATATATCTTAATTGGTCTGTAGCTTGCGGCTTAATTGATACTCTGATTTTCTTTCTAAAGGAGGAGGATAATTGGAATAAACAAAAGAAGAATCGCAAGTTCTCGGCTGCTACCATGCCGAGGATTAAAAAAGTGGCAGGAAGGTGAAGGTAGATGGAAGAGAGAGAAGAGGGCTAAGGTTAGAAGAAGCCCCCGTAGTCCAGCCAACCAACGTCCTCCTCCCCTGCCAAGCCGACCAAACATCAACCCCGCCGCACAAGGCCTCCAGCAGCCCTCACACTGAGCTGCCGCTGTCTGCACACCGGTTCCCCACCCGTCTGTGGATCTTAGCTAGACCACAGCAACGGCACCGGATCTAGGAAAAACGTCGCCGGATCCAGCAGAGGGAGCGCTGGGACGAACCATGAAGGCCAGATCTGGCCGCCACCGCCACTTCCCACTGAGGGAAGCCACAGCAGCCCTCAACCAAGAGGTGGTGCCCGTCGTTGCCCTGGCCTCCTGACCCCTGCTTATTCCACTCCGGATGGAGACGGAGACGAAGAAGGGGAGGGGAACCGCCGACGCTGCGTGGCCCGCGCCTCCGCTACTTCGGCCCCACAAGGCACTTGCACGTTGTACGCATCCATCAGGCATATTAATACTACGGCAAGTCTTGGAGCTATACATCTACGGCACGGCTATCCAAATAGCGAACAAAGAATCAACCGCAGCAACATGCAAGCCCAGCGCGTGTTTAGTTTCAGAAAGTTGGAATTTGGGGCTACTGTAGTATGTTCGTTTTTATTTGGCAATTAGTATTCAAATATGGACTAATTAGGCTCAAAACGTTCGTCTCATAATTTTCCACCAAACTGTGCAATTAGTTTTTTTCGTCTACATTTAATGCTCTATGTATAGGCCGTAAGCATTCGATGTGATAGGTACTGTTGCAAATATTGGTTGGGCCAGCATGCAAGCGTGCTCTGCAGCACAGTACATCTGTCCACTCAGGATACTACATCCACTACTCGACTACAACATTCGATTACTTGGACTTAGGGATGAAAACGGATCGGATACGAACGGATATCACTCATATTATATTTGTTTTCATATTTCTGTTCGGATTCGGATTCGGACACGGATAGCGTTCGGATACATATACGAATACGGATTGACTCGGTTACGGATACGAATAATGAGTATCGAATACGGTATGAATCGGATTCGGAGAAGGTCGGATACAAATATCTATTCGGATATTGAGTAAAAGCAGCATATATATATATATATATATCATACGTGCGCAAACCATTACACCACTCTATGAGTCCATAATCCATCTAGATTAAGCCGAAAATATATATATATATATATATCATACGTGCGCAAACCATTACACCACTCTATGAGTCCATAATCCATCTAGATTAAGCCGAAAGACTAAAGAGTAAAGCAACAAATAAGATAAAGATACAGATACATCATACATCAAACATCATATAAGCACCAATCTTTGCGGCATGAGTAGAAATAGCCAAGCACATTGCTTCATGGGTCTCATGGAGTCATGGTCATGGATTCAAGATCTACAATCCTTATATAGGCCATTTTTTCATTTTGAGAAAGTTTGAACAAAATGTAGTTCAAATTTCACAAGTGTGTAACATAGTTTTATAAAGTTTGTATGAGATTTAAGAATTTGTGACTAGTGTTTGATAAAACTTTCTCAAATGGGAAAATGAGCTATGTAACAATTGTATATCTTGCTGAGATGATCAAACTTGGTATTCAGAGTTTTTTCATCTGAGGTCATTTAGTGTCTCATTTGAGCAAGTTTGACCAAGTCAAATTTGGTCAAATGAAAAAACAACACTTTGACTCTAGTATTATGAACTCTAAATGACTTCAAATTGAAAAGTTTTAAATACCAAGTTTGTTCAACTCATCAAGATCTACAATTCTTGTTTTGGTCAACTTTCCATTTGAGATAGTTTGGACGGTTCAAATTTGTGATTTTTAAATTTCGATGCTTACAAACTAGTTTTCGGAACCCTAGATTGTCTCAAATTGAAAAGTTTTGAATACCAAGTTTGTTCAACTCATCAAGATCTACAATCCTTATATAGGCTATTTTTTTATTTGAGAAAGTTTGAACAAAATATAGTTCAAATTTCATAAGTGTGTGACATAGTTTCAGAAAGTCTATGAGATTCAAGAATTTGTGACTATTGCTTGATAAAACTTTCTCAAATGGGAAAATGAGCTATGTAACAATTATATATCTTGCTGAGATGATCAAACTTGGTATTCATAGTTTTTTCATCTGAGGTCATTTAGTATCTCATTTGAGCAAGTTTGACCAAGTCAAATTTGGTCAAATGAAAAAACAATACTTTGACTCTAGTATTATGAACTCTAAATGACTTCAAATTGAAAAGTTTTGAATACCAAGTTTGTTCAACTCATCAAGATCTACAATTCTTGTTTTGGTCAACTTTCCATTTGAGATAGTTTGGACGGTTCAAATTTGTGATTTTTAAATTTCGACGTTTACAAACTAGGTTTCGGAACCCTAGATTGTCTCAAATTGAAAAGTTTTGAATACCAAATTTGTTCATCTCATCAAGATATACAATCCTTATATAGGCCATTTTTTCATTTGAAAAGTTTGAATAAAATATAGTTCAAATTTCACAAGTGTGTGACATAGCTTCAGAAAGTCTATATGAGATTCAAGAATTTATGACTAGTGTTTGATAAAACTTTCTCAAATGGGAAAATGAGCTATGTAACAATTGTAGATCTTGCTGAGATGATCAAACTTGGTATTCAGAGTTTTTTCATCTGAGGTCATTTAGTGTTTCATTTGAGCAAGTTTGACCAAGTCAAATTTGGTCAAATGAAAAAACAACACTTTGACTCTAGTATTATGAACTCTAAATGACTTCAAATTGAAAAGTTTTGAATACCAAGTTTGTTCAACTCATCAAGATCTACAATTGTTGTTTTGGTCAACTTTCCATTTGAGATAGTTTGGTTGGTTCAAATTTATGAGTTTTAAATTTTGAATAAATATCCGGATAATATCCGTTTTTAAATATCCGGATATATCCGATACTTATCCGGATTATCCGATATCCGCCGGATATCGATGATATTACATCCGTATTTGATATCTGCCTAAGATATCCGTTTTAGTATCCGTATCCGAAAAAAAAACAGATATCCGAGTAACTATCCAGATAAGTGTTCATATTTGTTTGGTCGAACGGACGGTCGAATAAATATCCGTACCATTTTCATTCATACTTGGACTCGACGAACCGGTCAAGGACAAGTTCCAAGTGCTTGGCTTGCTAGTCGGTTGACTGGTTTACTTCATCAGCAACGTCTCGCTCGTCCGTCAATTAAGCTAAGTCATATTTTAATATTTTTTCTAAATATTCCTTAATCTTCGTATATTTTCATGATGTTTCTCCGAGCTGTTTTCTTCATGTTTGCTCTCCAAACGATTTCCTTTCATATATACCATCCTAAAGATGACATATAGCTAAGTCCAAGGCAAATCCCCGAACAGTCACGTTGATGCTCGGATATTTCCAGAGACGGTCCTGTCTCCAGCTTCTCCCTATACGTGCACGAGCGCCTGCCCTCCGCGTTAGGGGTGGTCGGCAGCGCCTCGTTAGCGACGCCCTACTCTTCCTACACGCATATGGGCTCCACGCTCCGTGTTATGGTTAACAGGCTAGCTAGGGCTGGAGACTCAGCTACACACTAACTGGTCGGACAGTTTATATTAAATATAAACACATCTCCAAAAAAACTTAATGTTTACAATATATTTAAGATATTCTTCATCAACTCGCCGACCAGCCACGTTCTCACTTGCGTTACCAGAAACAGCTCTGTTCTCGATCTCACTTTTACACGTGCATGAACGTCAGCCCTCTGCGTTATGGGTGGTTGGCAGTGGCTCCTCGGCGACACCTGTACTCTTACGCGTAAACGGGTGCTAAGCACTCTACGCTATGGAGTATGGGTTGGTCGGGGCTGGTGATGCGATGCAGAACCAACTGGCAGGAAGTTACTCATATTTAAAATAAGATCACTTCAAACAAACATAGGCCCTGTTCGTTTATCTTATAATCCGTACTTTTCAGCTTGTTTTTTCAGCCGTAACAGTATTTTTCTCCCACAACAAATTAGACAGAACAGTGTTTCGGCTAGTTTTTTTAGCGAAGCGAACGGGGCCATAATGTTTATCCACTTTGCTCTGTTTTCTTCATCACCGAGTTCATATATTTTTACATCATGTACTACCCGTTCTACATATTTGTATTGTAGGATCATCGTCCAGGTGGTCGCACCATCTAGCCTTCGGACTTCTCCACCGATCAACTGGTCGGACCGCTAGGTTTATGGACTTTGTCACCGACCAGTTGGTCGGTGTCGGATTCATAAACCCAGGGTCCCTCATGGACCGGTTTCCCAATAAAGGCTCGGCCCAGCAGACAATGTTTCGAACGACGCACAACTCCTGGGCCGGCCCAAATACCTAAACAACAGGCCAGAAGGGCGATCCAATCTCCGACCGGAAGGCCTGGCCGAGGAGGAACGGCGCCCGCTTCCGACTCCGGCCCGCATCTCCAACCGGAAGGCCTCGCTAAGAAGGAACATCGTTCGCTTCTGACTCCGGTCCGCCTCCTGACGGCCTCTCCAACCGGAAGGCCTGGCCAAACACCACTTCCGACTTCGACCCGCGTCTCCGACCGGGGATGCGCCGAACCCCTGCTTATAGCTCTTCTTCGACTGGCGCAATCAGAGCTGGCTGAGACCAACCGACAGGGGACGCCCGCTCGGTGAGGACCAAGAAACGGACGGAGAAAGTAAGGCAGGGCACTCAAGTCAACCGCAATACCGAGAACCGTACCCTATACACCTGCAGGACAGTTCCGACAGGACAGTTCCGACAGGACATGTCAGAAGAGTGGCCTGCAACCTTCCAGGCATGTCATAGTGTTGTGGGCGTCGACATTTGCCCTACAGTGTTGTGGGCGCCCGCAAATTCCCATACCAGACGAGCACAGTAAAACCCCTTGCATGCCTCTGGGCATCAACAGTATGGCAAGCATCGACGTCTGCCATACCAGAAGAAGACGATGTAACCTCCATATGCATCTGACATTAATAGTGTTATGGGCACCTACAATCATCTTGTATCCGACAGTGTGAGCAACAAGACTTAGCATACATACACTCTCTCTCTCGCTTGTAAGGCCGTCCCCTTCATCTATAAAAGGGGATGCGCTCTCTCCCAACAAAGAGACCCCTTAGTTCACTCATACACCACAACAGAACCACTAGGTTCAAACCTCGAGCACACGCTCAAACACTTAGCACATAGCGAACCTCCCGTCACTCTCGGCCCTTTAGACCAGAGTCTGACCGGACCTCTTGTACCCCCCCATCTTTCTCCCTTCCGTTTGTAACCCAAAATCAAACTTTGAGCACGTGGGCTCAGGAATAAAGTCACTGACCGACTCAAACTGGACGTACGGGCATGTTGCCTGAACCAGTATAAACCCTGTGTCATTGAGTGCTATGCCACATCCGATCACAACATACGGCAAAACTACAAATATTTATATGTTGGTCAATTTTTGCACCGACAGTTGGCGCCGTCCATGGGGAGGACACTGTATGTTCACACTTTTGGTCATCGGATGGCCCACTGTTCTGCCACCTTCGCCATGGCGGGCTCAAGCGATACGACTCGCTTCGGCTCGTTGGAGTTTCCCGCACTCCCACCTGTTGGGACATGGGTTCCACCCGTCTTTGAGCTGTCCGAGGCCTTCCTCTTCGGAAGCCTGGACTTCGTCACCGACCGACTCGGCGTACTACACCTCCGCGAGGAGGCACTCGTTCTAGCGCCCGTCGAAGGGGAGCCCTCCATCGGCTCCGAGACACACGATGACTTCAACGATGAGGTGCATGCACTTCATTCCAAGCAAACTCTCTGCTCAAACACCGCTATGAGTAATGTGCATGTTGTTATTTACTCGCTATTACTATCTTCCCTCGATTATCCAGAGGGACCGCATTATCCGCACCACAACCACCGTACGACCGGTTCCTCTACGGCCTCGCGTCCCCTGCAGACGCGTACGCTCGGGGGCTCTGAAGGACGCTGGCGCCACCCCCTCTCACATCCGAATTCATGGGAATGGCGAGCTATGCTCCCACCACTTTCCATGAACTCCTGGATGACAAAGTTGGGAGCAATAGCTCCAGCATCGGTGACGTGGCACCTAGCCACCGTCCGTCCCGGGAGTGCGATATGGCGGATGCTCCAGGACAGCCCTGGTGGTGGTGGAGTCCTTGCAGACTCACACCCCTCCAGACCCTCGTGTGAGGGCCCTCGCGCTCGCACAAGAGCACGCCGAGGAGCTACGACAACGACGGTAGAACCAGCCGCCACCTGCACCGACACGCTCGGTGCAGCACGTTGCGCCCCATGCGCGTAACTCGGCGAGCGGCGCCTGGGGTCGCGCCTGCCAGGTCCAGCGCGACATCATGGAAGAGGGGAACGACCCCCCACAGTTCGTTCGGGCTAGCCAGAACATCACTGCTGCGGCAATGCTTCTGCGCAGCTTTCCCGAGCCTGTCGACCCCCAGGAGCAGGCGGTCCACCAGAACCTCCGGGCGCTGGTGGAAGCCGCCGCCGTTCAATAGGCGGAAAGCTCACCATTATAGCCGCCAAGCGTGGCACAACAGGACGCAGCTGCGCCGCAGTTTGACCCAATGCCTGCTCCACACCGACCGCCGGTATGTGAACGGCTCGGTCTAAGCCAAGACACTCGCAGCGTCATCAGCAACCGGCATCAGGCTCGGTGTGATGATGACGTCCATCGGGCGGTGGTAAGAGCAGGCGACACGGGCCCCGGTCAGACCATTTCATCATTCAATATCTCCCCATCTGCATGGGGGAACATGTTCGAGCATGGCTTGAATTCCTCCCGCACGACAGCATCCGCGACTAGGTGGACCTCAAGAGGATCTTTATCAAAAATTTCTAGGGGAAGTATGTCCACCCTAGTAACTCCTGGGACCTCAAGAGCTGCCAGCAGGAGCCCAGCGAGTCCCTGCGGGATTACATCCATAGGTTCTCCCAACGATGCAACTCCCTCCCTGATGTCGTTGATGCGGACGTCATCAGCGCATTCCTCTCTAGGACAACCTGCGAGTCCCTGATCCACAAGCTTGGCTGCCTGAAGCCTCGTACCACCCGTGACCTGCTCGACGTCACCACAAACCACGCCTTCAGCGAGGAGGTGGTCGGAGCGGTCTTCAACGGAGGCCACGATAAAGGCAAGGCCAAGTGCGAGGACCAAGATGAGGGCTCCTCCATTGCAGAGGGGCAAGAAGAACAAAAAGGATCAGTGTCGACCGGCCAACACCACGTTGGTCACCGCAGCTGATCGCGTGGGCAAGCAGCCCTAGCAGGGCCTACCTGACCACTTCAACAAGCTCATGGATAGCACGTGCATCAACCACGCCTACCCCATCAAACACCTCTACAAGGACTACGAGCTCCTCAAACGTTTCCTGCGATAGGACGTTAGGCCGAAAGAAGGAGATGGCAAAGAGATGACAGCCAAGAAAGGAGGCACGACGGGCAAGGACAAGGACAGCTTCCCTGACCCCGAGGAATGTATCATGATCTTTGGGGGAGCCGACGCCATCTGCTCCAAGCGCCAGCACAAGGTACGCTATAGAGATGCATGCGCCACCGAGACGGCCATCCCCTCCTTCCTTAGCTGGTCGGAATCTCTGATCACCTTCGATCGGAGGGACCATCCCTCCCACGTCGCCAGACTGGGACGCTACCCGCTCGTCGTCGACCCCATCATCCTCAAGAAGCGCCTCACCAAGGTGCTAATGGACGGAGGCAGCGGCCTCAACATCCTCTACGTCGACACCCTCGATGCCATGCGCATCCCCCGGTCGAAACTCTGCCCAGTGGGCTCTCCCTTCCACGGCGTGATCCCAGGAGCACAGGCATACCCGCTCGGGCAGATCGACCTGCTCATCATGTTTGGCAACTGAGCCAACTTCCGCTCGGAGGTCCTCACCTTCGAAGTGGTGGACTTCCTAGGGTCCTACCACGTCATCTTGGGGCGGCCATGCTATGCCAAATTCATGGCGATCCCCAACTGCACCGACCTCAAGCTGAAGATGTTAGGACCGAACGGCATCATCACCATGGGCAGCACCTTCTTGCATGCCTTGACGTGCAACCGCGAGCATTTTGAGCTCGCCACCGCGGTCATCAACTCGTCCGAGCTCCCGCGGCTCGGGGAGTCATCAACCCCAGCAGTCCCGGACTGCAACAAACCAACCTCCTCGATGGCCTTCCGCCCACTCAAGGAAACCAAGGCGGTGGGTATCGACCCCACTAACCCTATCAAGATGGTGTGGATCGGGACACAGCTCTCGGCCAAATAGGAATACGAGCTCGTTGACTTCCTACGCGCTAATCATGATGTCTTCGCATGGAAGCCTTCTGACAGGCTGGGCATACCGCGGGAGGTCGCTGAGCATGCACTACGCCTCATCCCGAGCTCAAAGCTCGCCAAACAGCGCCTGTGTCGCTTCGATGATGAGAGGCGCAGGGCCATAGGCGAAGAAATCGCCAAACTCCTGGTAGCTAGATTTATCAGAGAGGTATTCCACTCCGACTGGCTTGCCAATCCTGTTCTTGTTAAAAAGAAGACCAAGAAATGGAGAATGTGTGTTGATTATACTGGCCTCAACAAAGCGTATCCAAAGGATCACTTTCCTTTGCCACGCATAGACTAGATAGTCGACTCCACCTCGGGATGCGAGATCCTCTCCTTTCTAGATGCCTACTCAGGCAATCACCAGATTGCGATGAAAGAGTCTGATCAACTCGCAACCTCGTTCATCACCCCGTATGGTTCGTACTGTTACGTAACCATGCCTTTCGGTCTGAAGAACGCTGACGCCACCTACCAAAGGTGCACGCAGCAATGCTTCGCCGACCAAATTGACCCGCTCGATCAGCCTGAGCAAGCCGAGCGGCCGAAACCAACAATCGCCATCTATGTTGATAACATAGTAGTCAAAATGGCTCAAGCCTACGACCTGATCACAAACTTGGCTGCAACATTCGTGAACCTTCGAAGGTTCAACATCAAATTGAATCCCGAGAAATGTGTTTTTGGGGTTCCGAAAGGAAAGTTGCTTGGATACATCGTGTCCGAACGTGGCATCGAGGCCAACCCCGAAAAGATCACGACCATCTCCAACATGGGCCCCATACGCAACATCAAGGGCGTACAAAGGCTCACCGACTGTCTGTCCGCCCTGAGCCGATTCATCTCCCAGCTTGACAAACGGGGGATGCCACTCTACAAGCTCCTCAAAAAGACGTACGCTTTCGTCTAGACTAAGGAAGCTCAGTAGGCTCTAGAGAGCCTCAAAGTGTCACTAACGTCGGCCCTAATCCTCGTCGCTCCCGAACGGGGAGAACCCCTCCTCTACGTCGCAGCGAGCAATCATGTGGTGAGCGCCGCCCTGGTCGTTGAAAGGGAGGAGCTGGGACACCACCTTAAGGTCCAGCGACCCATATACTTCATCGGGGAGGTACTAATCGACCCCAAGGTCCAGAACCCCTAGGTGCAGAAACTCCTATACGCCATGCTTATGGTGACCCAGAAGCTCCTGCACTACTTCACCGACCACGAAGTCATGGTTGTCACTTCATACCCGCTCGGAGACATCGCCCGCAACCGTGACGCCACGGGACGGATCTCCAAGTGGGCACTCGAACTCATGGGCCATGGCATCAGGTATATCCCTCGTACTTCTATTAAGTCTCAGGCTCTCGTGGACTTTGTCGCCGAATGGACGGAGGTCCAGCTACCGACCCCGGACGTCACCCACGAGTACTGGACAATGTACTTCGACGGGTCCGCAATGGCGCCCGGCTCGGGGGATGGAGTGGTTCTGATCTCCTCGGATGGGAGTAGGCTCCGCTACGCCATCCGCCTCCATTTCTCGACCTCAAACAACGCCGCAGAATATGATGCCCTCATCAACGGGCTACGTATCGCCATCGAGCTCGGCGCTATGTGACTCTATGTCCGCGATGACTCAGAGTTGGTCGTCGACCAAGTCATGAAGGAGTCCTCCTACAAAAACTCCCTCATGGCAGCATACTATCAGGAGGTGCGCAAGCTCAAGGATAAATTCCAGGGGATCGAGCTGCATCACGTCCCCCGAAAGGACAACAATGCCATCTATTTTCTCGTGAAATTGGCCGCCAGGCGGGATCCATCTCCGAGCGGGATCTTCATCAACGATCTCCACGAGCTGTCCACCCGCATCCTGGAAGGTCTGATCTAGACACACCCCAATGCCAAGCCGACGCCTGGGGGCTTTGACCCCGACACCAAGCCAGCGCTCGGGGGCTCCGACCCTAGTGCCTCCATGACGATGTCACCCGCTGAGTATTGTGGGCGCCCACAAACTCCCATACCAGACGAGCATGGTAAAACCCCTTGCATGCCTCTGGGCATCAACAGTATGACAGGCACTGACGTCTATCATACCAGAAGAAGACGACGCAACCTCCACATGCATCTGACATTAACAGTGTTATGGGCACCTACAATTATATTATACCCGATGGCGTGGGCAACAAGACTTAGCATACGTACACTCCCTCTCTCTCGCTTGTAAGGTCGTCCCCTTCATCTATAAAAGGGGATGCGCTCTCTCCCAACAAAGAGACCCCTCAGTTCACTCATACACCACAACAGAACCACTAGGTTCAAACCTTGAGCACATGCTCAAACACTTAGCACATATCGGAGCTCCTGTCACTCTCGGCCCTTCAGAACAGAGTCCGACCGGACCTCTTGTACTCCACATCTTTCTCCCTTCCGTTTGTAACCCCACAACAAACTTCGAGCACCTGGGCTCAGGAATAAAGTCACCGATAGACTCAAACAGGATGTAGGGCACGTTGTCTAAACCAGTATAAACCCTGTGTCATTGAGTGCTAGGCCACATTCGATCACAGCATACGGCAAAACTACAAATATTTACGTGTTGGTCACTTTCTCAACCGACAGTCGGACTATTCGGCGCTGACTTCTACTTGGCGCTCACTTTGCCGCCAACCAGTTGGTTGGGCTGCTCGGTGCTCGATTCTTCGCCAACCAACTAGTCGGATTGTCCGTCGCTTCATCGTCAGCTACGCTGGGGGCTCGTCAGCTAAGCTGGGGACTCCTCGGCGTTTGAATTGTTCGTCGCTTCATCGTCAGCTACGCTGGGGGCTCACCAGCTACGCTGGGGACTCCTCAGTGTTCGGATTCTTCATGTAAACGTCACCAGCTACGCTAGAGGCTCGTCATCTATGCTGGGGACTCTTTGGTGTTAGGATTGTTCGTGCAAGCGTCGCCAGCTAATCTAGGGACTCCCTTGGTGGTCGGATCTTGCTACGTTTCATCGGTGTGTTATTAAGCTGCTCCAAGCTGTTCGGATCAGGGTGCTGATCTTGGGCAGCACGTCTGGGGTCTTGATACGCGCATGTCAGATGACATCGGCAAGCTTTCAGACTTCTTTTGTTTGACCCTGCTACAAGATTCATTCTTTATCTTCTAGCAGACTCGAGGACTAAGTGGCTACACTTCACCTGGCGGTGAATGTAGTGCTTATTTCTTGATTTACCCTCCATATTAACGGAGTCTAAGTGGCTACACTTCTCCTAGGGGGAAGAATTTTTAAATTTTATCTTGAGCCTCTTACATTCTTCTGACAAGCCTCACTTGGCTAAGTCAGAGGTCTCCTAAATAGTTAAACTGGTCGGCATTGACTTTCACCACCCAGGTCACTAATTAAACTGGTCGGCTTTGATTTTCACCGCCCAGGTCACCAGTTAAACTGGTTGGCTTTGACTTTCACTGCTTGGATCACCAGTTAAACTGGTCGGCTTCACGTCAAACTGGTCGGACTTGTTCAAGACAGCGTTGCTCAAAGGATACAAGGCACTCGGGGACTAGCTGTGGGGGTATGGCCCCCGGTACCCACAAGACAAGACATGGGCCACGCCCTAAAAGTGGTCCAGCCCATAAGATCATAGCCTATGGTGCTCAGCTCTGATCGGCGTGCACCACAAGACAATCAGAAGAATCTTAAAGATAGAGAAGGATCTGTTCGGATATGATAGATATCATATTCCTTGTAAATACTTACCATATAGCCGAATAGATGTAGATCTAACCGACTTGTAACCCTGCCCCCCAGACTATATAAGGCGGGCAATGACCTCCTCGAAATCATCTCATATTCAATACAATACAACAAAGATACATGACGTAGGGTATTATGTCGATCAGACTGTCCGAACCTGTCTAAATCGCTATCTCTGCGCCTTATGTCACCATCCGGTTTCTATTACGCGCATCTCCACCGATTCATCTACTACCATGGGTATACCCCTCGGTAGACTGCCGATCAGATTTCATCGATAATATGCTTATATATATCTTAATTGGTCAGTAGCTTGCGGCTTAATTGATACTCTGGTTTTCTTTCTAAAGGAGGATAATTGGAGTAAACAAAAGAAGAATCGCAAGTTCTCAGCTGCTACCATGCCGAGGATTAAAAAAGTGGCAGGAAGGTGATGATGGCAAGCAACAAGTGTCACGGTGACTGATCGAGCCATTGACTAATGCAGTGATGCTATGTCCTGATGCCGTTGTCGGATGGCTGCATTTCGCATATATAACTGGACGCCATTTGACAATATTGTTTAATTAGATGGCTTTGTCCCTCACTAAACCATGTGTACTTTGTAGTAGTTGTTGTTAGTATTATATTATGGATCTGTTTGGATTTATAGAGCGAATAGTTAGCTGCTAAGCTAATAATTAGCTCATTTGATTCAAAAAGGATCCAGCTAATAATCTAGTTAATTGTTAGCTAAATATTCAAACAATAACTATATATTTTAATAGTTGGACTAAACCAGCTATAATAGGAAGGATGGGTCTGGTGCAAGCGGTAAAGTCTTACCGCCTATGACCAGAAGGTTTCGGATTCGAGTCGCGGTCTCATCGCATTGCACAGGCGAGGGTAAGGCTTACCACTGACACCCTTTTTCCGACCCCGCACAGAGCGGGAACTCTCTGCACCGGGTACCTTCTTTAAACCAGCTATAATAGCAACTCATAGTTACCTAGCTAATATTAGATGTGGACAATTAGCTAGCTAGTTAAGTATCGGCAGCCAAACAAACCTATGTCACGCGTGCCACCGCCATCGGTGGATGCATTCGTGGCATCAATCACAAACAGCAGAAGTTCCCGCGTTGAGCATAAGAAAATTCTTTTCAGTCATCAACTCATCATCGACAGCTAGCGAGGGAGAGTCTACTCGAATAAACAGAAGAAGTTTTAATAAAAAAGAGAAAAGAAGGAAAAAAAAAGGAAAAGAAGAAGCCCATGCATGAATCCCAGTGCAATGTTATGGGCCTAAGGTCCTTCCGTCAAATGGTTATGGGCCCGTGTCAATCTCCCTTTCCCGGTCCACATCACACCCTCCATCCATCGTCAAAGGTCCAACGGGGCACTGGCGACGACGACGTGCAGAAGCAATCCGCGAGGAGTTGTTGGATTTCGACGCGAGCAGGCAGAGGCGAAGAGCAGAGCTGAGCACGCCCGTGTTCAGTTCCCGGGCCAAATTAAAAAAGTGCTACAGTACTCATTATATCGAATCTTACGGTACGTATATGGGCATTAAATATAAACGAAAAAAAACTAATTACACAATTTGGTTGAAAATAACGAGATGAACGTTTTGAGTCTTATTAGATCATGATTGAACACTAATTACCAAATAAAAACGAAAATGCTATGATAGCCCAAATTTCAAAATTCAGCCAACTGGCGCAACAGCATTTCGCGGCAGGGAAAGGCAAAGGGAAAACCGGAAAAGGACGCGCCGCCTGCCGCGACGCCATTGGGGCTGGCAGGGCAGCAGCTCTCCAGTCTCCAGCAGGGCAGGGGGCTCTGTAAAAGGGACGTCACGCACACACTATAGTCTCGTCAACCCAGTGCTTTATTTGGCTGATAAACTGTGACCGGAAGAACAGTTGGCTGATTTGATGTGAAAGAAAAATATAATTTGTTAATTAAAAAGATATGGCTTATAAATTAAACAAGTTCAAACGAACAGGATAATGGATATCATAGAACGGAGCCTGAAGTCAACTCGACGGTGAGGCGACTTTTGCGTGGAAAAGCAGATGCCAAAGCTAGGGAGACGGCAAACGGGCAATGGTAAGGCAGAAAGGATGGCGACCCTGTCCGTCTAATTGTTTCTGTGGTTTATAAGTCGGCTGATACTGTTTTATTGTGAGAGAAAAATATTATATCATGACTGATATAATCAAATGAACAGGTGGTGGCAAAGTAGGCGCTGTTGCCTTGCCATCGTTGAGTCTGGAATCCTTGCCGTGCCGAGAAAGGCGCGGCTCGGCAGTTGGGCTAGCCCGGCTCCGCTGCACTGCACCGGCGGCGTGTCTGGCTCTGGCCAGCAGAAGAATGGATAATCTGCACTTCTGCAGTCGACCACTGTGCATTGGCTGTGGACTGGCGCCCACGCCAACGGTGTTGGCGCGCCTGGCATGCAAATGCAAGCTTCTACCGTGCTTGTGCAGCTGTGACTTGTGAGCATACGAGGTATGATCCAGGGTTGTTCAGATCCAGTGACTAAAGTTTAGGAGTTGTCACATAAGTAGTGTGTTTGGATACTAATAAAAAAATAAATTATAAAATTCGTCAGTAATCCGCAAGATAAATTTATTAAACCTAATTAATCCATCATTAGCACATGTTTACTATAACGGTACGTTGTCAAATCATGGACTAATTAGGTTTAAAAAATTCGTCTCACAAAACAGTCTCAATCTATACATTTAGTTTTATAATTAGTCTATATTTAATACTCTATACATGTGTCTAAATATCCGATGGGACAACGACTACACTGCACGTGCAAGCGCTACTGTCGAACCAACATGGAGTATAGGAGTATGGAGCGTGGACCTCGGATAGACTGGCAGCCAGAGCCAGAGGATGGCCGGACCGGATAGCACCTCGTGCCGGCACATCACCTGACCGTCAAGTGCTGTGCCGTCGGTATTCTAACAGAATCAGGAATCCACTTGCACACTGGGTCTCTCACTTTAGGGCCTTTGCCACCGGCGCGTTGGGACGACACACGAGAGTGAGGACATTGCTACTGAATACTGACGGTGGTTTGAGAATTATGGAATAATACCAGAACCAAATAGTCTTACAACAGATTAAAGATGAACCGACAACTTTGGGCAAAACGCTATGCGAAGATCCTCTCAACATATGGATAGACATTGTTCTCTCTATTTTTTATTGTACATTTTTTCTAGAATAGGAGTAAAGCACCGTGTGAAGAAGATCCTTCCAACATATGGATAAGCATTTTTTTTAAAAAAAAAAGGCATATACACGGATAAGTCGTTCTCTCTATTTCTATTGTAGTATAATTTTCTCTGTGTATTTAACTTTTGCTCTTTGGGGCTGCAAGCTTGTACTGCAGCCGTCTTCTTATCTATGGAAATTGTGCCGGATGGCTCCTCTCACCAGCCACGCCAACGGTCTCGCTTCGAGCAGAAGCATCCGCTTCTCGAGTCTTGAGTTCACCGTCGGAGGTTGAAGAGAGCTCAGATTCACTCCCACCTTCTTGTCTGGCTAGACTTTCCACTTTAGGAGAGCCTGCAGACTTCATCGACGATTTCAGCTGCTTCCAGTACCATGGCCTTGGGTTGCCAGGGTTGGAGATGTCCATCTGCCCTAGAGGGCGTGATCTCATCACTATCAACGTCAACACACTCGCTCATCACATTGACGCCTACACCGGGTCCCCGACTCCGCACCCAAAGTGAATGTCTTCACACAACTCTCTAGAGGGCCACCCTTGCCGCGGGAGAACGAGTTCCTGGATCCATAGGTCAGGTCTCGTTCGCTTCGCTGAAAAAAAACAAGCCAAAACACTGTTCCGGCTGATTTGTTGTGAGAGAAAAATAATGTTCCGGCTAAAAAAAGAAGCTGAAAAGTACGGATTATAAGAGAAGCGAACAGGGCAAAACTCTTATTCATCCTGCTGAACATGGCGTACACCTTTGAGCGGAAGCTCGCGCAGAGGATGTGCCTCCTCCCATTCCCTGACAATGTGTTTGTCGAGATGGCGAACCACGCCTCAACCTTCGTTTGTGTCCTCTTGGGTCCTTCCGATGGTCGGAGCAACATGGAGGACATTCATCACGCAAATATGCAGCCAACTCACTCACACAACCACCATATGCCCCCTCTGATGCCGCTACCTTAGATCTGACCGAAAATTCCACTAGGAGAGAAAGATGTCGCCTAGAAGAATCTTGTCGTTGTTGGAGAAAAACAGCTACACGGGCCATTGGCAGTCCACTCGGTTGACAGTGAGACATGGAGTAGGGCTGCGCTTAACGATGATGGGTCTAGGATCCTCCCGATCTACCCTATATAGGTTGTGTTTAGTTCGTGAAATTTGGAAATTTGGTTATTGTAGCACTTTCGTTTTTATTTGGTAATTAGTGTTCAATCATGGATTAATTAGGCTTAAAACGTTCGTCTTGCGATTTCCAACCAAACTGTGTAATTAGTTTTTTTCGTCTACATTTAATGCTCCATGCACGTATCGCAAGATTCGATATGATGGCTATTGTAGCACTTTTTGAAAAACTTTTTGGAACTAAACACAGCCATACATATGCTTCTTGTCTACCACCTACCATAAACCTTTTTTCTATACCACTTTTAGTTCCTCCGCCGGCCACGTCATCGTCAAATCTCGCCTGCCCGGTCCCTAATCTAGCGGCTCAGATCCTTCGAAGCAGATTCCGCTTCTCATGCTTCTTCTTGGCTTCTACTGCTTCTGCTTTGAATCCGCGCAACACAAAATCTACTCAGCTTCTCCCCTCTCCGTCCTTCTCCCTATCCCGACGCTTCATCGTTCTCAGCCTGTTCGCTTGTTGGTTTTAGCCAGGCCAAACTAGCCAACCAACAGTGTTTTTCTCTCACAATAAACCAGCATCAGCCAGTCCAAATCAGCCCAGAAACCAATCAACGGGCCGTGTATATATACTTCTAGATATAGCCACGCAGATTACATGTGTCTAGTGCCAACAGTTGAACTGATTCGTCACCGTTTTGTGATCTGATTCATGTGGGGTCGAAACAGCGCCTCAAAGTTGCAGGCTCAGCGAACAACGGAAACGAGCCGTACATGAGGGCCAGGCCAGACGCGTCAGGGGCGCGATAAATTTTCACGAGAAAAGATGGTACAAATCACAGGCTACAAAAGGTGACCACAACATATCAATCAAATCACCCCACCGGCTGTTTGCATGGGCATCATCAACCAAAGCTAAGTCACAGCTCCCTCCCGTCCTCACTCGGGCCCACGCTTCGTAGCCTAGGCCCCACGGCAACAACCTAATCCATTGCATTGGCCCAGAAGGCCAGAACTGGTCACTGCGACACGGACCCCACGTGTAAGCCAAAGAGGACACACAAGAGAGCGAAGGCGTCGTCAGCCTGGGTGGATGGTAGACAGGGCCCGCGTGTCACTCACTCATCGCCGACGCCGTCCCACGCGAGCCCGAGGCGGCCGCCCTCCTGCAGCGCGCGCAGCAGCTGCGCGCCCTTGCGCCGTCCACGCGCGCTGCACTCGCCCTGCATCGCCGCCACCACCGCCTTCACCACCTCTGGCGGCGGCGGCGAGGACGAGGCCCCGTCCTCACCGCCTCCGCCAGCGCCACCGTAGATGGCGGCCAGGACGCCGATGGCGCACTCCCGACCGCGGCCGGCCATCCCCTCCACCGCCCTTGCCAGCACCGGCGCAGCGAGGGCCTCCGTCCGCACCGCCGGGGCGCCACCGGGGGCCGTGCAGAGGAGCTCGAGCGCGGCCAGCGCGCGCTCGGCCGTGGCCCCCGCGGGCCCGGACGCCGCCACCGCCTCCACGGCCGCCGACGCGGCGCCGGCCTCCACGGCCGTCTCCCTGTTCCCCTCCTCCAGCAGCACGACGAGCAGCACCTTGGCGGCGAGCCTCGCAGTGGCCGGCTCCCGCACCGCGGCGACCACCCCGGCCACCACCCCCGCGGGGACCGGCCTTGCGGCGGCCTCCATCTCTCGCTCCACCGTCCGCAGCGCCGCCACCACCTCCCCCGTGGCGAACTTCTCTTCCGCGCTCAGCAGCGCGTCCCCGGCGCCCGCCCCGCTCGCGGACGCGGACGCCGACGCGTGCGGCGGGTGGTGCACCGGCAGCCTCCACTGCGTGAAGCTCTGCGACGCGGACGAGGACGACGAGGAAGACGACGACGACGGCCCGACGTTCCTCTGCTGCGCCCGCTGGTGCTGCCGCTGCGGAGGCGGTGGCGTGGCCGCCGCCGCCGCCGCCTCCACCGCCACCGGCGACGCGGACGACGCCTCGGCGCAGGGCGTGCCCGAGCCACCGCCGCCACCACCACTCCCCGGCGCTACATTGTTGTTGGGCGTCGCCGTCGGGCTTAGCGCGGGGTGCGTGCAGGTGCTGAAAATGCCGCAGGAGAAGAGCGCCCGCGGCGACGCCTTGAGCCTCGCCGCCCCTCCGCCCCCTCCTGTCTGGGCCGCGCGACTCATCTCACGGCCGCCGCCGCGCTGAGCTGATCGCCGCGGACGCGAAGCAGAGGGAGGGGTAGCTCAGAGCTGGTTGATATGGAGGTGGCAGCAAGTAAGGCGACCCGAGTGAATTGAATGCTCGTGCTGTGGCTCTGATTGCCCGCGCGCGCTGTCAAGCGGATCCCGCGCAGCTACTCTCAAGCTGAGCTGCCGCTGCGGCTCGTTTAAGTAGGTAGCACAGCACGTGTACGGCGGCGGTGGCGTTTAACGGCGCAGTAAAAAAAAACGCAGAGCGAGCGACAGGAACAGTGCGTTGAGCTTAAGCGGGGCATGGGGGTGGCAACGTAACGTTTTACTGGGATCAAAAGGGGACAAGCAAAGAGATCAGCAAGGCTGCCGCCGGGCTCAGGGTACCATATGGGGCAAGCATGCCCGTGGCATGTGCGGCACCGTCCTTGCGGCGCAGCCGCGCAGGGCAGGGGGCAGCTGCCTGCGACTGCGGTCGCCGTAGCCTTGCCCTGCTCGGTGCTCTTGCTGGCTGATCGGTGCCTGCCTCCTGCGTCTGCCTGCGTGTGTCACTCGCTGCCTCATGAATCTTACAACCAGATGGGGACGGCAGAGGGAGTCGGACGGAGTGTGGGTGCTCCTCCTCCGCCGTCCGTCGTCTCGTCCCCCCGGACGCTGCCCCCGCTGATAGCGATCCGTGCCTGCGCGGGCGTACGGCCGCACTGCGCGGCAATAGCCAATTTACTCGCGCGCGCTGGAGCGGCCGCACGTTTCCGGATCGGACTGGTCCGTCCACTCATCCACCTCATCGATCGCCCGCTGCTGCATTATTGCTTGCTGGGAGTGGCCGGGTGCGGGGGAAGAAGAATCGTTTGGTGGGAACAACAGCCAAAAGGATCCCCTGTTCTCCGTACGCGCAGGCCAATCGAGGAGCAAAAAATGGCTACAAACGATTGCTTTCTCGGTTCGTTCGTACATACAGCGATGTCACAAGCACTGCATACTGGAGGTGAGAATGGGGTGCATCAGGTTCCGAGTTGATGTGTGTGATGTGTGTGTGGGGGGGGGTGGGGGAGGGGGATTACGTGGCTGATAAGTCAGCTGATGTTATTTTAATATAAAAAAAAGCATTGTACATGGCTGATAATAGATAGCTGATGCTGTTTTGTTGTGAGAGAAAAGCGCTATACCATAATTGATAAGCAATGTTTTACTTTTGTTACTTTCTTTTGGTACTTCACTTCCTCGAGACTAACTAATTAAGGCTAATATTATTGACACAATATTATTGACACATCTTTTTCAATACTAGTGTCTAGTAGTTATTACAGGTTAAATTAATATGTTAGTATCGACGAAATCTAGTTGGCAGTCTATCTAAGAGTATACCCACGGTAGTAGATGATTGATGGAGGTGCGTGTAATTGGAACCGGATGGTGACACGGGCGCAGAGACAGCGATTTAGACAGGTTCAGGTCGTCTGATCGACGTATACCATACGTCATGTGTCTTCGGTGGATTGTATTGAATATGAGATGCATTCGAGGGATGTCCCTACCCGCCTTATATAGTCTGGAGGGTAGGGTTACAAGTCGATTTAGGTCTAGATCTATTCGGCTATATGTTAAGTATTTACAAGAAATACGATATCTATCATATCCGAACAGATCTTCCTTCATCGCAAAGATGTCTTCTGATTGCCTTACAGTGCACGCCGACCAGAGCCGAGAACCGTAGGCCTTGATCTTATGGGCTGGACCTCCCCTGGTGGCGCCAACCATTTTAACTGGTGAACTGAGCGGTGAAAGTCGAAGCCGACCGGTTTAACTGGTATGCAGATCTCGAACTTAGCCAAGTAAGACTTGCAAGAAGGATGTAAGGGACTCAAGATAAAAATTTGAAAATTCTCCACCTTAGGCGAAGTGTAGTCAATAAGGAGGGTAAATCAAGAAAAGAGCATTATATTCACCGCTAGGTGAAGTATAGCCACTTAGTCCCCGAGCCTGCTGAAAGATGAAGAATGAATCTTGTAGCAGGGTCAAAGAAAATAAATCTAAAAGCTTTGCCAATGTCATCTGTTATATGCATATCAAGACCCCAGACGTGCTACCCAAGATCATCACCCTGATCCGAATAGCATAGAGCAAGTTGATAGCACACCGATGAGACGTAGCAAGATTCGACCGCCAAGGGAGTTCCCAGCTTAGCTGACGACTCTTGCACAAAGAATCCAAACGTTGAGGAATCCCCAGTTTAGCTGGCGACGCTTTCACGAAAAATCCGAACGCCGAGGAGTCCCCATCTTAGCTGGCGACGCTTGCACGAAGAATCCAAACGCCGAGAAATTCCCAGCTTAGCCGGCGAGCCCCCAGCGTGGTTGACGATGAAGCGGCAAACAATTCAAACGCCATGGAGTCCCCAGCTTAGCTGGCGAGCCCCCAGCGTAGCTGACGATGAAGCGACGAACAATCCGACCAGTTGATTGACGAAGAATCGAGCACCGAGCAGCCCAACCAACTGATCGGCGGCTGAAGTGAGCGTTGAGTATAAGTGAACGCTGAACAGTCCGACCAACTGGTCGGCGACGAAGTCCATGAACCTAGCGGTCCGACCAGTTGATCGGCGGAGAAGTCCGAAGGCCAGGTGGTGCGACCACCCGGATGATGATCCTACAATAAATATGTAGAATGAGTAGTACATGATATAAAAATAAATATATGAACTCAGCGATGAAGGCAGCAGAGCGGAATAGATAGACATTATGTTTGTCTGAAGTGTTCATATTTTAAATATAAGTAACTCCCTGCCAGTTGGTTCTGTATCGCATCACCAGCCCCGACTAGCCCATACTCCATAGCGTAGAGTGCTTAGCACCCGTTTACGCGTAAGAGCATAGGCGTCGCCGAGTAGCCATTGCCGACCACCCATAACGCAGAGGGCTGGCGCTCGTGCACATGTAGGAGTGAGATCGAGAACAGGACTGTTTCTGGTAACGCAAGTGAGAACGTGGCTGGTCGGCGAGTTGATGAAGAATATCTTAAATATATTATAAACATTATGTTTTCTTTTGGAAATGTGTTTATATTTAATATAAACTGCCCCGAGCCGTTAGTTTGTTGGTTGAGCCCCCCAGCCCTGGCTAGCCCGTAAACCGTAACGCGGAGCGCTGGAACTCGTGTACGTGTAGAAAGACAAGGATCACCGAGGAGCCGCTGCCGACCACCCATAACGCAGAGGGCAGGCGCTCGTGCACGTCTAGGGAGAAGCCAGAGACAGGGCCGTCTCTGGAGAGCACAAGCGTAAACATAGCTGTTCGGGGAGTCGTTGAGGCGAAAGCGTATGTCATCTTTAAGATGGTATACATGGAGAAAAGTCGTTTGGAGAATAATTATTTAGAGAATCGTATGAAGAAATATCATGGCGAAAACTTTATTAAATAATCATATATAAAAAGGTACTTATTTTTAGACATAACGTCTGGTCGGCGGCGATGAAATTGTCTGGCCCTCGAGCTTTCTGGCCTGTCGTCATGGCGGCGGTCACGGTCGTTATAACGTCGTTCATCACGGTGATCATTGCGGCGCGTCAGGCGATCGAAACGAGTAGTCCGGTCGGCTCGCTTAGCGGCTTGCTTGATGGCTCGGATGGTTCGTTTGACAACTCGGACGTGTACACGGAGTCGTAGGCGAACGGACGTAATCGAAGCCTGACGGAGTCAATCTGCGTGGGGAGGTGAAGTCGTTGAACGTGTCCGACCGAGGCGAGGGCGTAGTCCAAGATCTTCCTTGCATGCCTAAGATACGTGAGGTTGCTAGCATCTTTGGTGGAAACACTGCTCCACATCGCATTATCGCCGGCAGCCTTTCTTGATTGCTGGTTGTCATGATCCGCGGCAACGATCTTGCGTATCCGATCGGGTTGCTGCCTACACAAATCATGGAGACAAACAGATATATCTGGAAGTATAATAACAATATATAATTAGAAGCGACTAGACTTAGCTTTCTTAGATTCCGATCTTGTTGTCGCGTGTTATGTCTGTTGGAGGCGCATGACAAGGCGTCGGACTCCAACACGTGCGGCCATTCGCCGAAGAAAGTGATCCGCTGCATGCCAGTGTCGAGTTGCCACCGAATGCTCAGTTGCCGACGACGTTGGTTGAAGAAAAGATTCCCATCTGGTTCGCCATAGAATCAGCACGCACATCCCCTACCTAGAGCGCCGCTATCGACGAAATCTAGTCGATAGTCTACCGAGGGGTATATCCACGGTAGTAGATGATTGGTGGAGGTGCGCGTAATTAGAACCGGATGGTGACATTGACGCAGAGACAGCGATTTTGACAGGTTCAGGCCATCTGATCGACGTAATACTCTATGTCCTGTGTCTTTGGTGGATTGTATTGAATATGAGATGCATTCGAGTGGGGTCCCTACCCGCCCTATATAGTCTACAGTGTAGGGTTACAGGTCGGTTTTGGTCTAGATCTATTCGGTTATATGGTAAGTATTTTACAAGGAATACGATATCTATCATATCCAAACAGATCTTCCTTCATCGTCAAGATGTCTTCTGATTGCCTTGCGGTGCACGCCGACCAGAGCCGAGTACCGTAGGCCTTGATCTTATGGGCTGGACCTCCCCTTGTGGTGCGGCCCATGTCCATTGCCGTGGGTATCTGGGTTATACCCCCACAGTCAGAGAAGGTGAACAAGAGTTACTAGGTTAAGGGCGCGCAGGTGGGGCTAGATATCGAGCCAGCTCGGCTCGGCTGGGTCCAGCTCGAGCTGGATCGTTAGGCTAACGAGAAAGCTCGGTTCGGCTCGTTAATATTATGAGCTAGAGGGGCAGCTCAGCTCAGCTCATTAGCGAGCTCGAATTGGCTCGTTTAGCTCGTGAGCTACTAAAAAATATGACACACATGTTTATAATGTTCATGCCACAATAATCCAGAAGGTGACGTCCACCATTATGCAATCATACATAATTAATACATATCAGGTTCATAAAAAATATCAACCATGCAACATAGCTGGTCCATCTATGATCTATACAGTTCCAGCATACTTACTAGTTGCTTGCCACCACAGACTTAGGAAAGTCCACAAATTCAATGTCAGTATCATCTTCTCCCTGGAAAACCATCCATAAATCAACATTTAAGTACCACAACAATTATAAAATTAAAATTCAAAAGAAACAGCTGAAAATAAGGATTACATGTCAATGTAATAGGTGTACACTTCTAGGTCAGCATCATCATCTTCTGGATTCATGGTCGTGGGCTGATAGGCTGTCGATGTTTTACTACCGATATCCTGCCACGGGGGTACCCGGGACAGTTGTTTGGGCTTCGGCGAATAGCGGAATTCGGCGGTTACGCAAAGAGACTCATGATTTATACTGGTTCAGGCCCTCGAATTGGTCGAGTAATAACCTTACGTCCAATTTTGGTGTTAGCCTGTTTGCGTTGTATTGCTTTGAGTATCGGGTATGCGTTCTCCTCTTACAATGGGTACCCTCACCAGCCCTTTATAGTCTAGGCGCTGAGAGGTGTTGTTTGCATCCTATTTGGATACAAGGTCAGAGTCCTAAGCTACGCTTCGGGCACCTTTCCTTGTATAGTTTGCGTTGGAGTTTCGGTTTTGCACGTTGCTTTGCTCCGCGTTCTTCTTGGCGATTGTCTTCTTCGTCCGAGCTGCCGTTGCTGCCGCCACTAGGTTCCTTGTTGCAATATTTAAGAATCTTGTCTCTATCTTATGTCTGAGTTTATCCGATCCTGTTTGGTCGTCTGTAACATTTGTATTTGTCTTCGATCAATGAGATTTATAATTTTTCTCCGTCCGAGTTCTTTTTCAACTGTAATCCTTTGACACTGTAATTTTGTATGTGATCCTTCACATGTCTCTGAGTTGTTTGTTCGGCTGCTTATTGCTGCTGTCATTCTGGTTGTTGGAGAATTCAATGTGTCTTTACGGGTTGTATTGCTGCTGTGGAATATTCTCTTGGATATGCTTTATCTTGTACTGTGGTTGTTCTGGGTATGTACTGCTACCTCCCTGTAGTATGGTCTATGGGGGGCCCATAGGGTTCCCCATCGACAAGCCCCCGAGCATTTCATGATTGAGCTTCAAGGGCCGAGTTGTTGTAGTCTTGATCCAGGTCCTTCTTGAAGTGAAATCTTGAGATGGTCTTCTTTGATTCTTCTTTTGCCTGATGTGCACTTTTGCTTGATGTCCTCCGGGTTCTTTTACCTTTGAGTGTAGCGAGTGCAATTTTGCAAAAATTGCACTCATTAAGTGTAGCCCCCGAGCCTCTTGTTTTTTTGTATAAAAAAGCTGGAGGGTCAAAAAATTTGAAAATATGTTTTTCTGTGATAGGTACTTGCAGCCCCCGAGCCTTCTCCGGGTTCTTTTCTGTTGAAAAGAAGCCAGAAGAAGGGTCTTGATTTGTACTCCTCTGGTCTTTGTCTTTTGCTGGTCACGGATGGGTTTTGTATAGTCATGAGTGAGTGTCTTCTTTTACTTTTTGTCAGGAATCTTGCTTTTGGGCACTATTCGCCTTTGTTGCTTTGCTCTTTTGTTATTTTCCTCTCTTTCTTGTGATCTTTAGCCTTGTTTACCTCTGGTTTGTTATAAATACCTTCTTTGTTGGTTGTGGTTCTGTCTTGAGTAGGAAAATTCTTCTTCAATTCTTTCTTCATTCGTAAATATGCTGATGTGTGAGGTTGAGCAGCCCCCGGGCTTATGCTTGGTTGGTAATGATCATGCTGCTCTATCTGTTCTTCTTCGTCCGAGCTGCCGCTGCTGCCGCCACTAGGTTCCTTGTTGCAATATTTAAGAATCTTGTCTCTATCTTATGTCTGAGTTTATCCGATCCTGTTTGGTCGTCTGTAACATTTGTATTTGTCTTCGATCAATGAGATTTATAATTTTTCTCCGTCCGAGTTCTTTTTCAACTGTAATCCTTTGACACTGTAATTTTGTATGTGATCCTTCACACGTCTCTGAGTTGTTTGTTCGGCTGCTTATTGCTGCTGTCATTCTGGTTGTTGGAGAATTCAATGTGTCTTTACGGGTTGTATTGCTGCTGTGGAATATTCTCTTGGATATGCTTTATCTTGTACTGTGGTTGTTCTGGGTATGTACTGCTACCTCCCTGTAGTATGGTCTATGGGGGGGCCATAGGGTTCCCCATCGACAAGCCCCCGAGCATTTCATGATTGAGCTTCAAGGGCCGAGTTGTTGTAGTCTTGATCCAGGTCCTTCTTGAAGTGAAATCTTGAGATGGTCTTCTTTGATTCTTCTTTTGCCTGATGTGCACTTTTGCTTGATGTCCTCCGGGTTCTTTTACCTTTGAGTGTAGCGAGTGCAATTTTGCAAAAATTGCACTCATTAAGTGTAGCCCCCGAGCCTCTTGTTTTTTTGTATAAAAAAGCTGGAGGGTCAAAAAATTTGAAAATATGTTTTTCTGTGATAGGTACTTGCAGCCCCCGAGCCTTCTCCGGGTTCTTTTCTGTTGAAAAGAAGCTAGAAGAAGGGTCTTGATTTGTACTCCTCTGGTCTTTGTCTTTTGCTGGTCACGGATGGGTTTTGTATAGTCATGAGTGAGTGTCTTCTTTTACTTTTTGTCAGGAATCTTGCTTTTGGGCACTATTCGCCTTTGTTGCTTTGCTCTTTTGTTATTTTCCTCTCTTTCTTGTGATCTTTAGCCTTGTTTACCTCTAGTTTGTTATAAATACCTTCTTTGTTGGTTGTGGTTCTGTCTTGAGTAGGAAAATTCTTCTTCAATTCTTTCTTCATTCGTAAATATGCTGATGTGTGAGGTTGAGCAGCCCCCGGGCTTATGCTTGGTTGGTAATGATCATGCTGCTCTATCTGTTCTTCTTCGTCCGAGCTGCCGCTGCTGCCGCCACTAGGTTCCTTGTTGCAATATTTAAGAATCTTGTCTCTATCTTATGTCTGAGTTTATCCGGTCCTGTTTGGTCGTCTGTAACATTTGTATTTGTCTTCGATCAATGAGATTTATAATTTTTCTCCGTCCGAGTTCTTTTTCAACTGTAATCCTTTGACACTGTAATTTTGTATGTGATCCTTCACACGTCTCTGAGTTGTTTGTTCGGCTGCTTATTGCTGCTGTCATTCTGGTTGTTGGAGAATTCAATGTGTCTTTACGGGTTGTATTGCTGCTGTGGAATATTCTCTTGGATATGCTTTATCTTGTACTGTGGTTGTTCTGGGTATGTACTGTTCCTTCGTGATGGTCTAGTCACATCTGATTTTTTACTAAAGTCCTAGCTCTACAGTGGTTCACATGGTTGTCCTTTTGGAGTTCTTTTTTCTTCCATGAGTCTGACATATGTGCATCTGAGTTGTGCTATAAATATGGCCTGTTGCTGATACCCTGCTGTGCAGTTTCTTCTTCTTTTTTTGTAGTCATGGATATTATAGTTTGGGAGCTCGACGAGCCCCCGGGCCTATTCTCTTTCTTCTGTTTTCTTCTGCTAGTAAATGGTGTAGGTCTTGTGATAGAGACTAGTAGCAGGCTAGTCTCGAGGTGGTATTTAGCTGTAAGGGATATTGAGGCAAATGGTGTAGGACTTGTGATGTGAGTGATGCATGTTGCGTTGCCTCATCTTCCAGTGCTTGCCCTTTCTTTTTTGTTCTTCTTACAGTGATAATTGGCGCGTGTTTCGGCTTGTTCTTCGACAGTCCGTTGTAGATCAGCCATTATTCAGTCTTCTGTTGTGCCATTTAGGTTCAGTCGAATATAGATCAGCACGTGTTGAGAGATGGTGCCGGGTTCTTCCATATTGACGTGGTTGTCGTTGTCAATCTTGGATGACTTGTGGGTGACTTCTCTGTCACCTATAGCAATCTTGGATGTGCGCCCTTCCTTTGGAGAAAAGTACGTTCGAGTTGTTTTATCCTGCCTGGTAATATTGAATCTTGGTTCGAGGGTTGCAACCTCGTGCTGAATGATTTCCTTTGCTTTCTTCATCGAATTCATCAGATCTTGTATTCTGTTGTAATCTCAATGTACCTTTGATGAAATGAAAAAATATTCCTTTCTGCTATGTGACCGAGTTGTTTATTGATGTGGCTGAGCTCTTTTGTATGTTTGTACTATGGTGTTTTGTCATGACTGACTTGTTGCATCCTTCTTTCCTGGTTGCCTCCTTGTGAATGTGTTAATTCGTCATGTATCCATTATAGTCTGAACGGACCATTGCCTTTTCGTTTTGTGTGCACGATAATTGTGGAACGGTAACTTTGAAGGGCCTCTTCGGGCAATCCGCGTGATTTTGGGCCTCGTGGGCCGCGTATTTTTCTTGTATAAAGATAACTCCTCTGTTACTATTGGCTTAACTTGCCTTTGCAGTAAAAAATTCCCCAATCTCAGCCAAAACCCTAGCTCTGTTGTGCCTTCGATCTCCTGCTATTTCCGTCCAAATCTTGTCTTTGTTTTTCTGAGATGGTGGCGAAGAATAAGAGCAAGAATAAGGGCAAATCTGTCGACGAGGAGGCGTCGCTCAAGGTGATCGAGAACACCGAATTTGTTGCGATGCGGAAAATGCAGAGGCAACTCCCCAAGCCGTCGACTTTGGAGGCGGAGTTAGATCTGCTTGTTGCTCATGGCCTTCTTCAGGAGAAATGTCTCTCTAATTTCTCTGGTCCTGGTGAGCACGATGTCCCTTCTCCCACTTTGAATCAATCTGTTCTTTTTGTTCCTTTTGTGCGGGCGGGGCTCTGTTATCCCCCGTCCGATTTCTTGCTTGAGTTTCTTGTATCCTATGGGATTCAAATCCATCATCTTACCCCTAACGGGGTTCTTTTTCTTTCTACCTTTGTGCATTTTTGCGAAGTTTTTGTTGGAATTCCTCCAAATCTTCTTCTTTTTTGTCATTTTTTCCGTGTGCGTTTGTCAGACAGAAATAATACTCCTTTTCTCGGCTGCTGCCTTATCCAATCCCATCAGGGAGTTTCTTTCCCTTCTCTTACCCTTTCTAATTCTGTCAAGAATTGGGCGGAGAAGTGGTTTTATATTTCAAAACCTGCTCTTTCCTTTTCTCATGATCTTTCTGTTCTTCCCGTTCCCCTCTCTATTTGGAAAGATAAAATCTCTTCTGCTGAGCGTGCTGCTCTGAAGCCTGTACTTGCTCTAGTTGCAGTGCTTAAACAGGCAAGCTTAAGTGGCAATTGTATAGTTGCCAGCTTCTTGCGTCGCCGGGTGCAACCTCTTATGCAGAGGGTGCATTACGGCTTTGAATATACTGGGCCCTCAGATCCTTCCTGACTTGTTCCTGATGTCGAGTTGCCTGAGGAGGTCATTCTTGAAAGCATGGGGCGTATTCTGGGTGGGGTCTCTATGATGCCTGCTCGTGTTGAAGAGTATGATGTTGCTCATCCTCCTCCTGAGGTAAGTGGTAATCTCCTCCGAGTTCTTTTGGGTTTTTGTAATTCGTATTCTGTTTTTGACTTCTTTCTTCTTCTCATGCAGGGTTTTGGTCGGGCTTTTAAGCTTGAGATAGCTGTTGCTGGTGGTGGCGGGGCTGTTGTTGAAGAGCTCGTCGAAGAAGGAGATGAAGATGATGCTGCTGCTGCTGGTCCTATGGTAGTTGCTGCTACCGGGCCGGGTTCTTCTTCTGCCAGGTTGATTACTGGCTTGTTTGAAGGTCACACTCCTACGTTGAGTATGTTCCTGATCCTCGAATTGCTCAATATATCTTGTCATCCAGGAAGCGGAAGTCAGAGGTTGCTGCTAAGCATATTTTACCCAAGAGGCAACGTTCAATTCCTCAGATTGCCTCAACAGGTAATGTTCTCGTAGGTGAGCTTGTGCTTTCTCCTGTGTTGTTTTTGCCTCTGTCTTTTGATTTGCTTTGTTTTACTGATCCTAGCTTTTGTTGTCTTGATAGAAGGCCGGTCTGTTGTCTTGAGCGAGGTGGAGACTGAGGATGAGGTCCCTTTGATCACTCGACCGTAAGTCTTCCGCTGTAAATTTCTTGTGCTTGTCTTTTTACTCTTTTCCTAAATAACTGAATTGTTTTTTTCGTTATAGTCGGAAACCGGCACCTTGTGCCCCTTCTGTGACAGTTGTATCTGCTTCTGTCCTGGAGGCCCTCCCAATCCCCTCCTTTGAGGTGGTTGAGGATGATTTGTTCGATGTGCCTCTCCCGAATCTTGGCTTCTCAGGGGTGGCTAGAAACTTTAAGAAGGTTATCAAGTAAGTATATTTATCTTGTCTTCTGATTCACCATTTTTGCTTTTGTCTCTGACTGGCTCGAGCTCTTTTTTTGAATGTAGGCCTTCGGAGGATACTTCTTCTTCCCTGGCTCTTGATGCTGATGGACCTCTACAAGATTTTACTGCTGGTAAGTTATTTTCCCGTTTATGCTTGCTTTCTTGGTTTTTTCTTTTCTATCTGATGGGTTGTTTTCTTTGTAGCTTTTCTTCCACGTATTGCCTCTCCTACTCTGTGTGTTGAGGAGGAGGCTATTGGAACTCCGGTGTCTCCTCCAATGGAGCACCGAGTTGAAGTGAACTTAGGCAGCCCTTTTGCTACTCCTATTCTGCCGTCAGGTTGTCCTCTGTTGGACAACCTCGGAAGCACCTTTCCGGAGGATGCAAAGAATGGGAGTCGGCCGATAATAATCCTTCGTCTGTTCTTTCTTTGTGGATCTTCTTTGGTACTTCTAGTGCCGGCCACCTTTGACTTCTACTCCAAGTACTCTCCTGTTAACTCGTGGTGGGGAGGAGTTGGTCCAACTTCGGTCGTGTTGAGCGGTCATGCTGAGTTGGTTTCTTTGTGGGAGAATTTCTCGGCCAGTATGGCGCTAAACTCAAGGTATTCGAGTTCTTTTTAACTTTCGATATTGGTTTTTTCTACTGTTGTCTCACATATTTTTTGCTTTGCAGTCTTTATTTCAAGATCAGGATGTCTTGTTCGGTCCTCATGAGGCGCAATTTACTGCCATTGTTGAAGCCAATTTGAAAAGAAAGGAAGATGAGCTGGCTCGGACTGAAGTTGTCTTGACTTATGAGAAGGCGCAGCGTGCTCTGATGGAGTCCGCCCTCAATGCTAAGGTGCTTGAGGCTGAGAAGGTCTGCGACTCATCTTTGCAGTCAAGCATTCTCGCTTTGCTCGAAATGAGGTCTCCGCGTTGAAGAAAGAAAAAACTAGTGGGTTCTCCTTTCTTTGCATACTTGCTTTTTCTGCCTTGTTTTTTCTTTCTTTCTTTGAGTTCTTTGTCTGCTTTCTTTTCAGCTCTTGTTAAGGATAAGGAGAGTTGGCAGAAAGAACGAGAGGAGATGGTCAATACCCTTCGTACTTCTCAAAATCAAGCCGAGTCTGTAAGTTCTTCTTCTGATATCAAATTGAAAGAGGCCCAAGATTTATTTGCTTAGGCCAAGGTGATTAGATCTGGAGCTGACCGTGACCTCGTTCAGGCTTTGAAGTTAGTGCAAGATTTGCAGGAGAAGTTAGCAGCTGCCCATGATCAATTCTAGGCTCTCCAAACTAAGCTGACAGGTGCCCAAGATCAATTCCGGGCTCTTTATGAAGCTGTGAAGCCTATTATTGCTGCTGTTTGTCGCTAGGAGGACTTTGCTCAAGGGTTGAGAGGCATTATCCCGGTGTTGTCAACTCGATTTTTTTAGTTTGTCAAGGGTGGTTTTTACCGTTGTGTAAACAATGTTATATCCTTCATTCGGATTGCCACTCCTGATGCTCCGCTTCAGCAGATTGTAGATCCTTCCATGACTGCAGAGTTTGCGCAGCGATGGGATGAGGTGAAGGTGGAGCTTGATGGTCTTATAGACCAAATCTTGGAATAGATGGATGTGTTTCCTGCTGTGCCTCCAGCTCCTTAGATGTTTTGTGTAATGAACTTGTGGTTTCTTGTAATATATACTTGTCTCTGAAAATATGATCAGGCTTTGCCCTGCTTTTGAATTTGTCTTTGACTGAAATGAGCAGGCTTCGACCTGTCTTTCTTTTTCTTCTGAGATGTCTTTGAATAATATGGAAAAGTTTCGCCCTGTCTTTCCTTGTGGCTTTTTTCTGCTTTGCCATAGCTTGTTTCTTCGCCCTTTGGGTCGGCGATCGAGTTGTTTGGAGTGTTTGTGCCGCTCTTTGGGCGAAGTAGTCGATTGTACCACTTTTGGGGTAGACGATCGAGTTGTTGGAGTGTTTGTGCCCCTCCTTGGGCAACGTAGTCGATCGTGCCGCTCTTGGGGTAGACGACCGAGTTGTTGGAGTGCTTGTGTCCCTCTCTAGGCGAAGTAGTTGATCGTACCACTCTTGTGGTAGGCGACCGAGCTGTTGGAGTGCTTGTGCCGCTTCTTGGGTGAAGTAGTCGATCGTACCACTCTTGGGGTAGGCGACCGAGTTGTTGGAGTGCTTGTGCCACTTCTTGGGCGAAGTAGTCGATCGTACCACTCTTGGGGTAGGCGACTGAGCTGTTGGAGTGCTTGTGCCGCTTCTTGGGCGAAGTAGTCGATCGTACCACTCTTGGGGTAGGCGACCGAGTTGTTGGAGTGCTTGTGCCGCTTCTTGGGTGAAGTAGTCGATCGTACCACTCTTGGGGTAGGCGACCGGACCCGTATAGCACAACCGTTTCCGGGTTGGCTATTTGCAGGGTAAGTAAGCAATCGTACCAGCTCTTGGGGTAAGCAATTGCACCCGTATAGCAACAACTGTTTCCGGGTTGAGCTGTTTGTAGGGCTACCCCTTTTTCCCCAACTTGATTACGGGTTGGTTCTGTCCGTTGGACAGGGTTGTCAGTCGTACCATCTCTTTATGGTAGAGTGACAAATGCTAGCTTGGGTCTCCTTACCCAAGAAGCTATTTGGCCGTTGGCCGTCAGTCAGTCCATCTCCATATGGTTGAGTGACAAGATTGCCGTAATAAGCGCAACCGTTTCGGGTTGGTGCTTATAGAAGCCCTTTTTCCCCAACCTTGATTACGGGTTGGTTCTCGTCTGCTGGACAGGGCTCATATTTGAAGCTGTTCTTCTTGAATAATCTCTATTTTATTTCTCTTGAAACTTGAGTACAATCTGTTGTACTTAATTGTAGAATCTTTTGAGCTGGCTGATATGCCAAATGTTCTTTACAGGTATTTCATCTGGAGTCATCAACTCATATGTGCCAGGTCCTGTTGCTGTCTTCACGATGAAGTGTCCTTCCCATGGACTGAGTAGTTTGTGTCGTCCATCTTTCTTCTGGATTAGTCGTAGTACTGAGTCCCCTGGCTTTAGTGATCAGGGTTGAGTACTTTTGTCATAATGCCTTAACCCTTGCTGATATCTTGCATTTTGTATGATTGCACTATCTCTTATTTCTTCTATTGAATCAATTTCTAACCGCCTTGTTTCTTCTGCTTCGCCTTCTTCATATTGTTCTATTCTTGGAGATAGCCATATTAAGTCGGCTGGTAGTACTGCCTCTGATCCGTAGACCAGAAAGAACGGTGAGTATCCAATTGCTCTGTTGATCTGGGTTCTTAGACCCCATACTACTTTTGGTAATTCGTCGATCCATTTTCCACCATAATCTTTCAAATCTTCATATAATCTTGGTTTTAAACCTTGTAATATGAGTCCATTTGCTCTTTCGACTTGTCCATTGGCCTGCGGGTGTGCTACTGATGCAAAGTCGATTTCTATCCCACAATCTCTTGCCCAGTATTGGAATTCTCTTGCTGTAAATGGTGAACCAAGATCTGTGATTATTCTGTTGGGCATGCCGAACCTATGCATGATGTCATGTATGAATTCCACTGCCTTTTCTGCATTGTATTTGACCAAAGGTTTGTATTCAATCCACTTTGTAAATTTGTCGATTGCCACAAATATGTATTTGTAGCCTCCTTTTGCTTTTTTGAGTGGTCCGACTTGATCTAGCCCCCAGCATGAGAATGGCCAAGCCGGCGGTATGCATATTAAGTTGTGAGCCGGCACATGTGATTGCCTAGCAAACATTTGGCAATTCTTGCATGTTCTGACGAGCTCTTCTGCATCTTTGAGTGCTGTTGACCAATAGAAACTGGTTCTGAATGCTTTGCCGACTAGTGTCCTAGAGGCTGCATGATTTCCACCACATCCTGAGTGGATTTCATCCAAGATTTCCTTTCCTTTATCCGTCGGAACACATTTAAGCAGTACTCCTGATGATGCTGCTCTTTTATAAAGTTTATCTCCCACTAGAACATAGTTTTTGCTTCTTCGTACAACCCGAGTTGCTTCTGCTTTGTCTTCGGGTAGTTTCTTCTCTTTGATAAAATCAATGTATGTTTGTCTCCAATCACTTTGTATGACCATGATTTGTCTTGACTGGTCTGGTTCTTCTGCTTGATCTATTTCCATTGGATCTGTTGTCTCCTCTTTTTATGTGTTTCCGAGTTGTTTGATGGATGGGGCTGTGAGTTCTTCCACAAATATACCGGGTGGTACTTTTGCTCTATCTGATCCTAATTTGGCTAGCGCATCTGCTGCAACGTTGTAATCTCTTAGTACATGATGGATTTCGAGCCCTTGGAAAATTTTCTCCAATTTTCTGACTTCTGCACAGTACGCATCCATATTATCTTTTGTACAATCCCAATCCTTGTTGACTTGATTGATTACTACAGCTGAATCACCGTAGACAAGTAGTCTTTTGATCCCAAGCGAGCTTGCAACTCTTAGACCGTGTATTAATGCTTCGTATTCTGCCTCATTTGTTAGTTGCCTGCCAAAGTATTTGTAGCACATATTTTAACTGTCTCCCTTCTGGTGATATGAATAGTACTCCTGCTCCAGCTCCTCCTAACTTTAGGGAACCGTCAAAATACATTTTCCAATGATCAAGTATTGGTTCGGGTTCTTTTTGACTAATTTCTGTCCATTCAGCAATGAAGTCGGATAATGCTTGAGATTTGATTGTTGTTCTTGGTTTGAAGTCTAGGTTGAGAGCACCGAGTTCTACTACCCATTTTGATATCCGACCTGTTGCATCTTTGTTGCATAGAATGTCTTGAAGTGGAAAATTGGTTACCACTGTAATCTTGTGTTCATGGAAATAATGTCTCAGCTTTCTTGATGATATCAACACTGCATAAAGTAGTTTTTGCATGTGTGGGTATCTAACTTTTGATTCTGTTAGTACTTCGCTTATGTAATAGACTGGTCTTTGCATTTTGTATGCGTGTCCGGGTTCTTCTCTCTCAACCACAATTGCTGTGCTGACAACGTTTTTGGTTGCTGTAATGTATAGCATCATGTCCTCTTTGTCTTTTGATGGTGTCATTACTGGTGATGATGCCAAGTATTCTTTTAACTTTTGGAATGCTTCTTCTGCCTCTTCTGTCCATTCAAAATTTCCTGCCTTTTTCAATAATTTGAAGAAAGGTAGCCCTTTTTCTCCTAGTCGGGAGATGAATCTGTTGAGTGCTGCCATGCATCCTATAAGCTTCTGTATATCTTTAACTTTCTTTGGAGGTTTCATATCCATGATGGCTTTAACCTGCTTTGTACTTGCTTCAATTCCTCGGTTACTGACTAGAAACCCGAGTAGTTGTCCTGATGGTACCTCAAAAATACACTTTGTGGGGTTTAGCTTCCACTGCCATGCTTTTATATTCTTGAAAGTCTCCTCGAGATCTTCTATCAATGATCCGGGTTCTTTTGTCTTGATTACTACATCATCAATGTATGCTTCTGCATTTCTTCCGACTTGACTCCCCAAGCAAGTTTGAATTGCTCTTTGATATGTTGCCCCTGCATTTTTTAGCCCAAAAGGCATTTATTTATAGCAATATGCCCCAAAGGGTGTAATGAACGAAGTCTTGCTTTGGTCTTATTCTCTTAAGGATATTTGATGATAGCCTGAATAGCAATCTAGAAAGGATAACAGAGCTGATCCTGCTGTCGAGTCGATGATTTGATCAATCCTTGGTGAGACATGGATCTTTTGAGCAATGTTTGTTGATGTCTGTGTAGTCGATGCACATGCGCCATTCTTTTGAATTCTTCTTCTCTACTAGAACCGGATTGGCAAGCCAATCCGGGTTGATTATTTCTCTGATGAATCCTGCTGCCATGAGCTTGGTGATCTCTTTTTTGATTGCTGCTTTTCTGTCTGGAGCAAATCTTCGTAACTTCTGCTTAACGGGTTTGGACCCTTTGTTCACATCAATTATGTGCCCAGCCAACTCCCTTGGGACCCCTGGCATGTCTGCTGGCTTACAAGCGAAAATATCTTTGTTGTCCCGAAGAAAGTTGGTGAGCGCGAGTTCCTATTTGGGGTCGAGATTTGCACTGATGATTGCCGTCTTCTCCGGATCACCAGTTAGTAGGTCAATAGTCTTGGTAGCGGCTTCTTTTGGTGGTGCGAAGTTGCTTGGCTTCTTAGCCGGTATCTTAATCTCATCTGGGTTCATTTCGTTGGCCAGCATTGCAATCTCCTTTCCTTCCTCTATATCTTGTAATCTTTTGGATATTTGTACTGCTTGTACATCGCAATCATGTGCTTTCTTTAGATCTCCTTTCAATGATAATACGCCCTTTGTTGTTGGCATCTTGAGCAGTAGGTATAGATAATGTGGTACTGTCATGTATTTTGTTAAAGCTGGTATCCCAAGTATTGCGTGGTAGCATGATTCAAAGTCTGCAACTTTGAATTTGATGAATTCCGTCCGGTATTTGTCTGGTGTGCCAAAGGTGACGGGTAGGGTTATCTGTCCGAGGGGCATAGCTGCTTTGCCGGGTACTATTTCGTAGAATGGTGTGCTTGCAGGTGTCATTAGACCTTCACAATCCAGATTCATCATTTTGAGAGTATCTGTGAAAATTATGTTAAGCTCGGCTTCTCCATCGATGAGTACTTTAGTTACTGCTACTCCTACGATAGTCAGACCCAGTACCAGCGGGTAGCATCCTGCGTTTGCTGCACTGGTCCATTGGTCTTCTCTTATGAAGTGGATAGGGTACTCTGACCAATCTAGATATCTTGGGATGGCTGGTTCAGCTGTCATGATGACTCTGTGAGCTAGTTTCTCTTGTCTTTTGCTTCGTGTGTTAGGAACACCTGAAAATATCACCGCTAATTGACGTTGGGGTTCTTGATAATCTCCTTCAGCTCTCTTTTCCTCCTTCTTGGATTCTTCTTGCTTTGGCTCCGAGTTGTTTTGATTCCTGTTTTCTCTCTTCATGAATTGCCGCTGAAAAGTGCTGCATTCAACTAACTTATGTCTGGCCCCTGGGTGTATGTGACACGGCATGTTTTCTATATTTTCCGGCGCTCTTCCTCGGTAGTTGTTACTCTGATAGTTGCTATTACTGTTGTAACCGCTGTTGTTACGGTTGTTGCTATTGTTGTAGTTGCCATTGTGATTGCTACCATTGCTATCATTGTCGTTGCCATTATATCTTCTTTTGTTGTCTGTGGTTGCCACCATATTGTCCTGCCTTGGTCTTTTGTCTTGCTGTCTGTAATCGGGTCTTCTATTCTCTGGGTTGTCCCTAGCAAATCTGTGCCGAGTTCTTTCTTCTGACGAAATTAGCTTCTCAACAACCCTCTTGAAGTCTTCATTTGTTCTTGGGTTCTCATTAAAAATAGTCTTTGTATTGCCAGTTTGCCCAGATTCCTTCTGCAAAGGCCTCTATCACCTCCCTATCAGTAATGTCGTGGACTTGAGCCCTGAATTCTCCAAATCTCCTATAGTATTCCCTTAGACTTTCTCCTCTCCTTTGCTTTACTCCTTTCAATTCGGCTGCAGTCATTGGATGGGTAATAATGCCTGCGAAGTTGTTGCAGAAAGCTTCTTGCAAGTCTTCCCAATACCTGATTGATCTTGGCCTCAATTTGTCAAACCATTGTAGCGGCATTGCTTCGAGGGCCATTGGGAAGAATAGAGCCTTGATGTCGTCGTCTCCTCCAGCTAATTCAATAGATTGGGAGTAAACCCTTAGCCATTGTCTTGGTTCGACTTTGCCATCATACTTGGAATGATTTGCTGGTTTAAACTTGTGCGGTAGCTTTAAAGTTTGTAGTCTTCCTGCGAAACAAGGGAATCTGTCGTATGGTTCCGTTCTTCCGTAATCTGGCGATCTTGCCCTTCTATGATAAGATCTGTCTTCTTTTAACTCAGACTCTCCGTAGTCATCTTCTTTGTCAAATCTTCTTGATATTTCTTGGTAGCGTTGGCTCAATTCTGGTTTGTCTCTTTCTTGTTGCTTTGAGTAGTGTTCCTTCCTTCCATTGATATCAGCACTTTCTACTGGTCCTATCCTTTGAAAATTTGATTTTTGGGGTGGCTGCTCCTTTTGTGGCTCCTGTGGAACTTCTTCGCCGGGTTGTTTTTCTGATCCCCCGACTTCTTTCTTCTGGTCTTCCTTTGCTTTCCCGTTATTCGTGAGGGTGTACAACTCATTTGTTAATTCTTCAATTCTTTCCCTTTTTGTATTTTTTGTGGCTTTTTTTTCCGCCTTCTTTCTGTTGTATTCCGTTAGCTCCGCTTTGTATTTATTCCAGACTTGCTTCCTTTGTTTAGCTCGGTTCCTCCTTCCAGCTTTCAATTTGTGCTTCTTTAGCCTTGCTAGTCTTTGCTCATCATTTTCGTTGCTGTCGCTTTTCTCATCTAGCGAGATGTTGCCTTCTGATTCGTCTGAAGATTTTATATCTGGTATCTGTGGTGGTTCCAAAGGTTGTTCTAATTGCTCTGCCATGTATACAGTATACCTCTTTCGAGCTCTTCTTGTACGGTATTCCATCCTTCGTTTGGTTGAGCTGTCTATAGCTTCTGAACTGGATCCGAGTTCTTTTCCCTCTTGATAAGGTAGTTCTTCAACGCGCATGCCAGTCTGGACTTTGCTTGAGGTGAAAGAACCTGGCCAATGCACCACACAATCTTGCGGGGTCACTGTCATGATCATCCCTTCTTGTGCTCCCTCCAGGAGTATTCTTCTTGCTGAGTTCATCTTGTTTTGGGTAAAGTATTGATAGACTGATGCCGCGTTGCGCAGTCCGTAAGTTCCCAAGTTCTTCTTTGAGTTGTACGGGTCGTATTCCTTCGCGATCGTTGTTGTGTCTCCGAGTCCAATTAGGCTTGGCTCTTGTGCCGTGAAGATTGTCTTGGAATCGGGTTGTATCTCTTTTTCAGAGTCGGTTTCGTATCCGCTTTCTTCCTTATTCCCGAGTTGTATCCGAAGTTGAGAGTTTCGTCATCTTCTCAGCGAGTTTGTATTGAACTTCGTCATCGAATTCTTTTTCTTCTCGGAGACGGGTACGAAGCTTGCCATCGTCGTCAGCCTTGCAGATCCAGGATCCGAAGACAAAGGTTGTTCCCACCGAAAAGGTCATCTTGAGGTTGAGGTCCGCCGAACTCTCGAGAAAAAATTCGTCGAAAGCCCCTACCTGGCGCGCCAGCTGTCGATGTTTTACCACCGATAGTCTGCCACGGGAGTACCCGGGACAGTTGTTCGGGCTTCGGCGAATAGCGGAATTTGGCGGTTACGCAAAGAGACTCACGATTTATACTGGTTCAGGCCCTCGACTTGGTCGAGTAATAACCTTATGTCCAGTTTTGGCGTTAGCCTGTTTGCGTTGTATTGCTTTGAGTATCGGGTATGCTTTTTCCTCTTACAATGGGTACCCTCACCAGCCCTTTATAGTCCAGGCGCTGAGAAGCGTTGTTTGCGTCCTATTCGGATACAAGGTCAGAGTCCTAAGCTACGCTTCGGGCGCCTTTCCTTGTATAGTTTACGTTGGAGTTTCGGTTTTGCACGTTGCTTTGCTCTGCGTTTTTCTTGGCGATTGGGCTGTAGGCCTTGTTACCAAGGCCTACCTCCCTGCAGTATGGTCTATGGGGGGCCTGTAGGGTTCCCCATCGACATAGGCCTCAGCTCGTTTGAGCTCGTGAGCAGCTCGAGAGCTGGCTCGTTAAAACAGCGAGCTAGACTTTCAGCTCAGCTCGTGAAAAAGTTAAAACAAGCCGAGCCGAGCCGGACATGAGTCGAGCGAGTTGACGAGCCGCGAGTATTTTGTCCAGCCCTACGCACACGCAGGGTTTTAGGCTCCTGGGCTGCTCTCTCGATTCATACCATGATTACTCAGCAGAAAGGTGGCCTACCGGTGGTTGGCGGCATGTGGGTAGGGCGATGGTGGCAGCAGAGCACCGTCAGCCGCCATGACCACTATGCTCATTGGCGAAACTAGGTTTAGGCTTATTCGGTTTGATAGAGATTGGAGGGGAATTGAAGAAGACGAAATGCTAGGGAAGAAGAGAGCGATAGGCAAAATGTTGCTAGGGGCTGATTGGATCGTGGCATGGCCTGGAGAGCCCCGCCCAGGCACGTCGATCCAGCCCTAGGCGTCGAAAATCGATGGCCTGGGAGAGATGCCTGGCCCAGACGTCTTCCTCAAGTGCTGATCCAAACAAGCCCCTAGTGCCAGGCTAGCCTAGCCAAGAAGAATCCAAACAAGCCCCTTATAACTGTATATAAGCAGTTGCCCTTGCTCCAACGGGAACCAATGGAGACAAGATACATGGAGCAAGACACCGAGCGCACACGGGGACCATGCCTAGATGCATGGCGATGGCATAGTTCATGTGTTCGTGTAAAAAGGGTCGCTCCCACTTGTGTCACAGTATACATGCCTGAGTGTTCATTTAAGGGCACGCCCCGGCATCGCGCATGTACGCGCGCGCGACATCCATAACTGCAAGTCTATTCTGCTGTCACGTAACGTTATATATATCCTCCAAACGCGTTCAAACGGCCGGATCAGGCCGGTTTCGCTTCGCCGATACCATATACTCCAAGTAAATCCCGGTCGCTGGGCCCGCCACCGGCACGCAGCGGGCGCGGACGGGGACGGCGGCCGCGGCCGTAGGCACAAGGCGGGGCCCCACGGCCATGTGACCGGCGGGTGCCCGGCCACTGGGGCTGTCCGTGGCCGCGGCGCTGCGAGTCATGGCGCGCACCTGCCCGTGTTCCGTCGCGGTCGATCGCGCACCGAACCGATGCCATATCGGCATCGCGCGCGCGGAGGCGCCGCTAGCTGGCCCCGCTCTCGTGCGCCGCAGCAGAACCAGAACGCACGCGCGCATCGACACGTCCCCGCGCATGTGCTCCGGTCGCGCCCTGTTGCCGCGGCGTCCGCGATCGAGCGCAGGCGCAGGCGCTAGCACGGCACGTGAGTGACGAGACGGCGTTCATGGCGTGTGATATGCTATGCTATGCTACCTGGGGGTGTTCAGTACGTGGCTCGCGCGCCCATGCTCCCGATCTCGGTCAGCCAACCACCGGTCCTGGTTCCTGAGACGGTGAAAGCCCCACGGTGGCGTCGGCGTCGCCGTCGCCGTCGCGTCTCGACCGGTTCTCATTCGTGTCTTCCTTTCCGCGGCTTGAAAGAGGCGGCTCGGCGCGAACGCTGGGTCTGGTCGAGGCCGCGACCCGAGCCCGAGGCCCCCGAGCCATGTGTCGTCGTCGTCGAGGTCGCAGTGGTCCTCAGTCAGTGCTGGTGCTGCCGTGCCGTCTGGTCCCCTTGGGCCTGGACGCCTGGTGATCCGGTCACCACCACCCCCAGGGTCGGTCCCGTCCGTCCTGAACGAACAATCATGGAGGCCAGCTCCACCGGACCGGCGAGAGACGGGCACGGGACACGGTGAGACGATCGAGAGGGCGCTCGGCACGGAGGCCCGGTTAAATGAGGCGGCAGGACGGAGCACGGCTCGCCCGGCCGGATCAGAGTTACTGTGTGACGTACAGTACGTACCCACGCACAGGCCGCGTGACAGCGTGAGGCGTGCAATTGTGCGTGACGATGTTAATGCCGGGCAGAAGCTGCTGGTGAGAACAGCACAAGGCCGGGGACGGACGGAGGTCAGGATGCCAGTTTTGTGCTAGGGAGCTTTCTTCACAGTCGAGCTGAGCTGCAGTTGTGTGGGCAGCGCGGCACTGTTCCTATGGCTGCTACGCAACGCAAGTAACCAGCAGCTTCGCTAGCTTCGGATCCTTGAGGACCCACGAGGTGCGCAGCGCAGAGACGTGTTGGGAAATGGCAGCGGCAGCGGCCAGCGGCGGCAGCAAACTGGGGTCGTGTGATACAGTGGTGATCTGGAGTTGTTGCGATGGTTGGTAACGCGCAGTCGCTCCGGGGAGGCCGACCAGATCTCGCCAGGCGCCAGGCCGGGCACATCCCCTTGTCGTCCAATGCTTTTCTCGACTCTGAACTCTGAAGCAAGGTCTCGCTTCAGTATTTCCTTTTCAATGATTCAGTCGTTTTTTTTCTCTCGTACCAACTACTACCAAAGCTGTCGACTCTAGAGGATGGGCAACGGGGTCGTAATAAAGTAGAGTAAGCAATCCAACTCCAACTTGTTTGGATAGGATGTGTTATAAAAAGAGAGAAAACTTGTTCGGATAGGTGGGCTTTGATTGATGGGGAAAATAAACTACTCCCTTCGTCCCAAAAAGAGTGATCTTCAGAGATTTTTCAGATATATTAGTGGAGAAAAAAAATATCTCTAATACCCTTAGTTTGTTACACATGATTTTCTTAAAAGAAGAGATGTCGCCTGATTTACTTCCTAATTAAGATACGCGGCATACAAGCATGCAGAGATCCTCCTTCCTAATTAAGATGCGCGGCATGTAAGCATGCAGAGATCCGCGGGAGGCAACAAACAGTAGCGCATGTCAATTGGTAATTTGGGGCTGGATCTGTTGGGCATGCATGAGTCGACAGATTCTTCTATGGGCCAACACCATATCTAAAACTCACGACATCATTTTTTCTGAGACAAATTTTAAACCACATAACAACATTTTTTCTTCTTCAAAGGAGGGAGCAGTTTCTTTGGGAATTACCCGATTCAAAGGGACCCAGTCTAATCTGACATCTGGTTTTCATATCTGACCCTAGGCTTTCAGAAGAACATCAAAGATCAGTGCGATCTACTATTTCCCCCTACTTCTAGTCAAGATTACCGGAAATTGATGGGGGCAATAAACCATCCTCTTTGCAAGTTCAGAGGGATCTAGTCTAATCTTGCATCTTTGATGGGGGAAATAAACCATTCTCTTTGGAAATTCCAAGGGACTCGGTCTAAACTTGCATCTGGCTTTCACACCAGGATCCGGAAGAGAACATGGCACACATCTGACATATGGCTCTCAGAAGAACATCAAAGATCTAATCACTCAGTCTGTTAATCAGCTCTGTATCGTGTAATAGACATGCTCATATTACTCAGTGGTGAGCATAACTTCAGCTTGCCCTTCGTTAGCCATGGAATATCCCGTTTCAGAGCATTTAACGTAAATGTTACATCATCCCATTGATCGGCAGAGATCTAATACCCATTATCAGATAAGATACCAGAGCTGATTAACAGACCCAGTGATTAGATTCATTCTTGTTCCACTGAATAATTAGCTTGACTTGCAGACACAGCATGGGAAGAATTCTTATTGGACAACATGGGCATTTTTTTTACTTCTAGGATATGAAGTACAAACTTCCGAATACAGATGAAAGTATCATAGAGGAAGCAGTAGGCTACCGGGTTTGATCTTTCACAGATAAAAGCGACCATCTACAATAAATAATACGTGACAGCCTCGCGGGCAAAATGGGCGTCTTACAGTAGGCCACACATCTCACTGCACATGTGGAAAAAAAAGACTTAACCGAAGCACTTCACATAAAACATCGCTCCCTAGAGCGCCTTGTAAACTCGGTCCTTTCACGACTCTGCCTGTCGGGCAAGATAACTTATTTGTTCCGAACTATCTGTTCCAGTGATCTTGGAGCTGCAGGAAGATTGGATACTTGAGTACAGAGCAACAAATCGTAAAGTACTTGAGTACAGAGCAACAAATCGTAAAGAAGCTGATGCATGTGTGAACCATAAAGTGCAGTTAAACCAAAGGGCAGCCAATGTTCACTAAGAGCATTATTCGGTCAAAAAATGTTCACTAAGAGCATCTCCAAAAGTACCCAATAATTTCCCTCCTAAAACATGATGTTTTATAACTCCCAAAAAAAATTTAGGAGGAATAAATAAGTTCATCTCCAAGAGTACCCAATAATTCACAGGAAAGAATACGTTGGTCCCTCCGGTCATCCACGGTAAAGCATGCATCATGTACTGTGACCATCTGTATGCCGCCAACCATAAAGAGCACCTTCCGTCCGTAGCGGTCGATGACGAGGGTGGAGAGCACGAGGGAGCCCAGGTTCACCGCACCGAGTATGACGGCGCCCACCAAAGCGGCGTTGCTCCCGAATCCGACGATCTAGAACACCAGCGGCGCAAAGAACGCGAGCACGATGACGCCGATGAGCTGGAAGAACATGGGCACGGCCATGGCAAGGAGAGGACCAGGTGCGGGCGGTACTCGATCGCGGCCTCGACGGCCTTGGCTATGTCCCTAGGCTCGGCGTCGGGCCCGCGCACCCGGAGCAGCGCCGCCCGGCCCCTGATGACGAGGCTTCTGGGGGTGTCGGTGAGGAAGAACGCGCCGACGAAGATGACGACGGCCGGGCGGCCGGCGCACCCACCAGGCCCAGGGAGACGCGCCATCCCCGCCGCGACAAAGCCATCTCGGCCAGGAACAGAGGAGCGGCCTGCAGTATGGCACCACGCTCAACCTGATCCTCGCGGCCGTCAAGGAACGCGGCTCCCTCGCCGGCATCGTCTCGAACAGGATCGCCGGCCTCGTCTATGGCGCGAAGGAGAAAATCGCCAGGAAACTCACGCGAGGCAGATACGCGGAGGAGGAATTGCGCGTATCTTTAGGCGCAGAGGGGTCTGTTTTTCCAAGTGCTAAAAGATTAGGAGGTGGTATTAGGAATTGTTGGAGATGAGTTTTTTCCAATCTTCCTAAAAATCCTAGATTGGGAGACCCTTTTGGGTACTCTTGGAGATGCTCTAATGTCATATACTCCATTAACAGAGAGTGATAGTCCAAGATGCAATTTTCTTTTCCAAGAAGTTTCAAGTTACTTGGCTCCAGCAAACAGTTATAGTTGGTCATAAAAGCAATATAAGGGCTATGTTCAATTGCAGCCAAGTCATAAGCAAACAGCTACAGTAACAGTAGTGGAAGCATAGTGCATAGTTCACACTGAGTCAGACCACAGCTATATTTAAATAAACAATGTGTTCAACCAAATATATCAGCCACGAAATAAGTATTTTTTATGAGTCACGAAATAAGCATTTACTATGACTTGGCAGTATCTCAAGGTTAATGGTCCCGTTTAGCACATCAGAAGGTTCTGATTCCGGCCAGCAACACCAGAGTTGTTGCCAAATGAGCAGGCGATAAGACCATTCAGCCTTGAAACGGCCTGAAACGATTCCAGTTTTTTTTGCCTAAGGGACTGAAACAGCTAAAATGTTGTTTCCCGTGATTGTAGTTCTAGTTTCAAAGAATCCAGCCAACTAGCTAAATAGTTCCACAAAACGATTCTAATTCACCAGAGAAACATTTCCAAGGAGAAATCTGGATCAGAAATGTTTCTGGCAGAATACCAAATGTGCCCAAAGATTACTAGTTTCAGCACGACCACATTTTCCCCATGGGCATTCACATTTTTGTTGCAATCTGCCCTAACATTATTATTACAGCTATTTTTGTGTTTCCAGGACAAGAACATATTCAAATGCATAGTTTAGTTGATTATAAACCACCACAAGGACAGATAATAGTGATCGGGAGCTAATATTAAAAGCAACCCAAAAAAATAAAATCACAACATAATACTCCCTCCGTCCCGAATTATAAGTCATTCCAACTTTCTTGGAGAGTCAAAGCATTTCAAGTTTGACCAAATTTATATAAGAAAATAATAACATTTACGATACCAACTAAGTGTCATTAGATTCTTCATTCTTCATTAATTATATCTTCACAGCATTACCTATTTGATGTCATAAATCTTTGTAATTCTCTCTATAATTTTGATCAAACTTGAGATGATTTGACTCTCTAAGAAAGTTGGAATGTTATAATTTGGAACGGAGGGGGTATTTAATATCGAACAAAGTCTTCAACAGTCAAAGATGGACATGCTAGTGCGTGCACATACCCATGCCAGCAGCGTCAGAGCCTCTCATGATTCTAAGCTTCCGACAAATTGTGGTGAACAAGCTGCAAAAAAGACATTGGAAATAACTAGTAAATGTCTTATACATCAATAGCTGGTTACGCAATAAAAAAAGAAACAAAAATGCGAATAATCATGTCAGGGATCACAGACAAGTGTTTAAGGAAAACAAAAAAATCCTAAAACATCTAGAACATCAAATTAGTTTCATTAAATTCTCCATGAATATATTTTGATAAAACATTTATATGAGATTGTAAATGTTAATATATTTTTCTAAAACCTTGGCAGTTCAAGAAATTTGAGTTAGGACAAAGCCAAAGTGAACTATTTGCAATGGAGGGACTGAGGGAGTATGGGGCAAACTTTTTCTGTTACAAAGGTGAAATGAGATATTCATAGAAATCCACGCATTGGCTAATCTGAATCCTCTGATCCAACAGAAGTGCAAAACTGAACATTCCAAAGAAGTTGGTAAAATACAATAGAATAGCGAATTTCGCACACGAGTGGATCTAAACATTTTATCAAATTACAGAGTGTTCACTGGAACCATTTCCTAATTTTTCAGTTGCCACATCTTAAACGCAAGTGTTTTCTAATAAATTGCACCTAGTCTAGACTGCTCCACCAAAATCATATCAATTTCCATTGGTTTCAAGAAAAAGAGCCCTATCATTTGCAAATAAACAGAAAAGGAACACAATCATTTGGATAAATATTGCAAACCACATTAAATAGGAACTCACTCCCAGGGCAGATCGCCAACGAGCATCCAGTCAGCATCTTTATCTTCGTAGGTCAGGACATATTCTTGGTCCTGAAGGGCATCAGCCCTAGAACCATCAGTAAGCCTCTCCCTTCTTGATGTCTTGCATGAACTGCTTTGGCCTGCAATATCACTAGTTTAAACATGTGTATTTATTTGAAAAACATCTATATTTACAGAACAAAGGAAGCCCTTAGTCCTAAAGTACGGATAAAAATATTCCAGCGAAAAGAGGAGCTAGAAATGTTTTAAGTACACAAATATACTTTACGGACACAATGGTCAATACTTCTTAAAGTTCAGAGTAACAGATCCAGAGAATTATGAAACGCAGGTAAACATACATCATTTCTTTTTGCTCCCCTCTTTAAAGGTATTGACAATAATGTTCACTGTCGTTTTCCATTAGTTTGCTATGCAGAGTAGGAGGATAAGACCTTTAGGATTAGGACATAATTTGCAACTTCGATTTATATCCTTCTTTTAAAGAGGACATTCCAAATAATCCTGGTCAATACTTTTATTGGATGATGCACATGCTGACCATTGACTAGTCAAAATAGAATGGGCACTAATTTTCAGCTAGTTCACTGGTTCAAACTACTAGTCTCTCCCACCTTCCCTCCCTCTCTCTCTCTGATATATATGCAGGGAAGAGGTTTTTGAGAACCTTAGTTTGCTATCAAGCAATGACACTTCTCTTTTTTCTTTTTTTTTCTTTCTATTTTGCGACTGACACTTCTCTTTTTTTCTTTTGAAAGGACATTCTACCTAGTTCTGTAAACAAATAAATTGTTGAACGAGATTGAAAGTTAAAATAGTGCAGAGGCCATTGTTCAGCTAGTGTAACTGATTATATATTAGACTATGCATCATACTTTAACAACTGTCAATTGACTCCTCAAGACTTTATGCAGAAAACATTATACCTAATTGTACATGTACTGGTGACACAGTAACTCATTACATCATAATAACAGGAGTAAATAACAAGATGGGGAACAAGTAAAATGGTAATTGTGGCAGAAAAAAGTAACAAAAAACTTACCAGTGATGAAGCAGCTGAACATTTTCTCCAGACCAAGCGAGAGATCCTCATAGCTTGAATAGGTCTTGAGGTCCACCTTCCTTAGGTATGGGGCTCCATCCATGCTGACCTTAACATAACAGCATCCCGCCTCACTCCTACCTTCATCTTCCCCCTTTGTCTTTGTGGCACTCGCAGCTAGTGTATTCTTTCGGTAGCTCCTAACTGGTGGCCATCCAACAACTTGTGCCCTAGAACATAAACTCCCAAAGATTTAAGTCCATGTCACTAAAAACATCATGAAAAAGGTTGCTCAACAAAATCACAAGCCTCACTTGAGTACATTAATATGTCTAGACCTCCGGATACTCCACATATTCCATTGTACCCTAGATGCATCTAGAGCCTACATGATACAGAATCTGGCTGCTTCTATCTCAAACAACTTCTTTATGGCCTCTATGACAATCCCATGGAAAGTGGCTATAACTTGTGGACTCGGTTAGAACGTGGAACCACACCGTTTACACAGGTATGCTGGTCCTCATGGTGTGCAGGCAACCCAGCGTTAAATAAGAGTAAGATATCATGTTATATGCTTGCTATAAAAGCGGGAGTACACTTTTTCTCTAAGCAATTACTCCTAAAAAACAGCAGCAAAATTGCTCCTCGTCTTGTGTTTCTGTGCTTAGGTTCCAATTGCTTTACTTCTAGTAATTCCCACCCGCAACCAAGCATCATTAATCCTGTTATTACAGACCCAAGGAGCTATCAATCGCATACATCCTCCGACAGCAAAAGCAAAAATTATATGACGAACCGAAACCATTTAACCGCAGCACCCACTTACTTGGCAGCTGGCGGAGCTCCGGCAGCAGCTGCAGCTACCCTCTTCAGCTCCCCCGTGACGCCCCCAGCAGCGTCATCATCCGCAGCAGCGCCGTCCCGCTTCGCGGACCGGTCGAGCGAGTCGGTGAACCCGCGCTTGGCGCCGCCCTTGGGAGGCGCGGGGGCGGGGCCGAGGGTGAGCGCGGCGTCCACGTGGGCGTGCTCCGCCTCCGCCTCCGCGCCGCGGCCGGGGGAGTCGGACCCCGGGAGCCCGAGCCGCAGCGCGAGGTGCGGCCCCGTCCCCTCGCCGCCGGAGGAGCAGGACGACGAGGTGGCGCCGGTGCCGAAGTAGTCGCGCGCCTCGAGGAGCGGCGGCGGCGGCATCGGAGTCGCAGGCGGTGGCTTGGAAGGGAGAGGAGACTGGGTGGGGAAGCAGAAGCACGGGAGTGAGCCGAAGGAGCGAGGTGCGAGGACTCTTTTTGTTCGTTCGTCTGGGGAGGTGGTGCCTTGTTAAAGAAGGAGGAGAGGAGGAGACGGAGAGGGCACCGGCGCCACGAAAGTGAGAAGTGGCCGACCGGCCGAGAGGAAGCGCTTTCTCTTCTGCTCCCGGCTTTTCGGGCCGCGTGGTTTCCCCGTGGGGTGCGCGTAGCGAGATGGGGCACATAGGCAAACCGATTAGGAATTTGGATGCCGGGCCGGACGGACATGGGATGGTAAAACGTGAGCACCCTGCGGTAACGACCGTTTGGCGTTTGACCCTTTGGTCAGTTGGCAAGTCAAGAGTTGAGCCACTCAGCGGAGACGGTGACTAGTCATCAGAACAGTCAAAGGGTCAAAGGAGCAGGTGTACAGTGTACTCTTAGCTCAATTGCCGTCATCAGCCCAGTACGCGTTTGACTGCTCCGAGCGTTTACCTCCAGACTATCAGACACGCCCTAAGCCCGTCAGCGTAGTACTCTTTCTAAATTATAAATCGCTTTGATTCGTAGCATATCTATTTTGTTATATATTTAGATATAATAATATGTCAAGATACATAGATAAATCGAATCCACTTGCAACTTAGAACGGAGTGAGCAGTACTAGAGCACAAACGGTGAATTTTCCGGCCTCGAGTCGGGCGTGACAGAAAGCAGAGCGCACGCACACTGACTGCCGGCAGTTAATACATTGAGAGGACAAGTGAAATGTTTCTTTTGGCAGCGACAGGATCTCGGCGAGGATCCCCTTTTCGGTTTTATACTCCAGACCAGAGTCCAGACAGCAGCCGCGCCGCTCTCGCCACCCCCCTACCCGGCATCCTCACAATGGGGCTCCAAAAGGTCTCTGGTCTGGTCCCACTCCCACCCACTAAGCACAGGGAGGGAGAAGTCGCAGGTCGTAGCGCCGACGATTAGCTGGTGGCGGCCGCGGCGTTGGGGCGCAAGGACGGGTCGACGCGCGCGGCCGTACTCCGAATCCACCGCTTCCACCAGCCTCCCGACGCCGTGTTCCACGGCTCCAGTCCCGTCCGTGCATCCCCCCAGGTTTCAACGCGCGAGGATCCCGTGCGCAGCGGGGGCTGGTGGTGCCGGGGACGAACGCGCTGTCTCCTGCCGTGCCATCTCGCCACTGCTCCGCTTGTTCCGTGCCGGGCGGGGGAGGCGCCGAGCGAGCCAGGATCAAGAGACGCGCAGGGCACGGCACGGCGGCCACGCCGCCCGCCTGCCCCTGTCTTTGGTGAACGTGGCCCGGATTTCGTGGCGATTAACGGCAGGCGCAGATCGTCGTTGGAACTCATCAAGTACTGAGAGCTTTGAGCTTTCGAGGCGAAGCGAAGCATCATTGGTACGTGCGGGCATTTAGTCGCGCTGTCGCGGCGATTAATAAGCCTGTTCGTGGTTCAAACACGTGCGGGCATTTCGCAAGACCACCAACCTCCAAAGACGCTGTCGCGGCGATTAATGTCCCGTTCAGGTATCAAAGGTCATCATCATCCAGATCCATGGGACGCATCGGCGGATCGGAATTGATGGCGCTGTGGTGCGGCGTCGTCTTTCACGCGACAATACCTGCCCAGGCATGGGCTTGCATGCACCGGCAGCAGGCAGCAGTGCCAGCTGCGCATGTCTGCAGCGGCAAGCCTAGTACTGTACTGTACTTGGCAGCAGTATTACTGCACCGCTACGAGTAGTTACCACTAGTGCTACGCGCTGCGAGTACTCTGTACTCCTACTCCTACGATGCTCACCTCTGCTCCCCTTCCATGCGTGCATCATCACCGCTCACCTCGCCGGCCGGCCATCATGGCAGGGGTGGTGCTCGAGAGCACCGCATTTACTCGCCCCTGCTACCATTCATTCACTCGCTGATCGCTGGGATAGTGGAGCTGCAGTGCATGCCATTGCCATTGCCACCCAATGCATTTTTGCAGCGGGCTCTTTGACATGATTTGCGGGTGTTCAAGCATCGGTCAGAACTCAGAACAGTCTTGCGACTTCTCGTTTTGGTCGTGTTCGTTTGAACTCGTTAGCCATCGTACAGTATTTTTATCTTGCGACAATTCAGCATCAACTGAGTTATCAGCTGCAGAAACAAACAACTTTTTTTTTTCATGTCAGACGGATATCACCAGCTCGAGTGCTCAACAGATAAGATGACGGGTAACACGAGTATCAACAGGCCACCTCACGTTTATTTTGGGCGATTTGACCATGACAGACCACTTTTTTCAGGTGGAAAACTGGTTTTGTCCCAGACCTCGCTCTCCGATGCCCGATCCGCGCTGCCGGCAGGTGAAAGCAGCAGCCAGAGTGCCACACTACGAGCTTCTCCATCTCTGGTGCACACGTTTCTTTTCCGAGGCCGCTTCACTGTGCTGTGCGTGTGCAGCGGCTGAGGAGACGCCGCTTCAGAGCTCAAACAAAGGCCGGGCCGGAGTGTTCGTGCGGGTGAGGGGTGACGGGGCAAGGACAACCGGGAGGATCAGCCAGCCATGCCTCATGCCTGTAGCCTGCAGCCTGCTCTGCTGCCCATCAGCACATGTATGGTGAGTATGACCACAGCAGCCGATGTCTCTCCGGAGTCCGGTCTTGTGCCGTGCCGTGCCCATGCATCGCGCATTCAGGATGGCACGGGCATGGCAGGCTGGCAGCCGTGTCGGACGACTCCGGCGGTGGAGTCTGCGGGGGCCTCTAGCTCTCGACCTTGTTTGGATGCTACTCAAATATACTCCGTATACACATGTAACTTGTTTACACTTGTATTTTACTGTGCACAAGAAAACCAGGCAATAATTATCCGCCTGTGAAATGCTTGCCCTGTTCACTAAGGTCATAAGTCATGGCTGGAAATACGGTTAACTGGTTAAAAAAGTACGCCTTATAATATCCGGATCATCCGTACGAATCAAATTGAGATGATCTCCAAATTTTGCAATCGTTCAAGATAATCAGAAATGCAAATCAAACAACAACTCAACACCACATATCAGTATATGACAATCTCGACCAATCTATGGGCATGTTCGCTTGGTTAGTCTCTTTGGTCTTTGGTTTGAAATTTAATAGTGGTATTGATTTTTTTAGAGAAAAACACTGCTGATTTGTTTGTTTTGACCAATTTGAAACGAAATGAAATGAAAAGGGCTGTATGTAATACAGTACTAGATAGCTGCTTGTGCTAACACTCGTCGCTGAAATAGCACTGTCAATCTTGAGGTCAATCAATCCAGTATGCTCAGGTCTCGCTGCAGTTAAGCCACACTGCTGTCGATCGATCTCCAGCCAGCCAGTGATCTACTAGTCTAGGCCAGAGAAGTCACGAAGTCAAGATTCATCAAGCAACCAAAGTTTGTCACACAAGGAGTGATGGGATCAGGAGTGGAGGGTACCTAAAATCTGAGAACGAAATAGATGCGCTCCTTGTGGATCTGGCCACCGACACCGTCGATCTGACTTCTATAGCTACAGATTTGAAGTTGTCGCCATGGATTCGCACCTGAAGTTGAGAACGAAATAGATGCGCTTTGTTGTTTTGCAATGAAGTGTACGATGCGGAATGCCGGGATGCCGCCTAGGACGTCGCCGATACCGGCTCCGCTCCGCCACCGCCCTGGTAGCCCTCCGCGCCGCTATTCGTCGCCAGGTAGCGCTCCGCGCCGCCACTTCGCCAGGAAGCGGCCTCCGTGCTGCCGCCAAGAAGAGCTGAGTTCAGCGAACGCACGACCCGATATCTGTCGTTTTATTTTACAGGCCTCGGCAGACGTCATTTTTTTTCGCCGGTATTGGCGCAAACCGAGTGTAAAATTTAGTATGTTGACCAAACAGCAAAATACAGCTTGCATCCGAAAAACTTACGGACCTGTAATTTACAGCAGTTTTTGACATAATACATGTCTTCCAAACAGACCAGATCATGTCATACAGTACGAGTGATTTTTTTTATTTTATTTTTTCTTAATCGTTATTTTAATAGCAACATGGCTAGAAAACTATTTTCAAATTTAACCTTTTTGTCGTGTCAGTAAGCCTAGCGTGACAGGACCACGTTGTCTTCGAGCGACCACTGTTACGTACGATAGCCTCGTTAAATCAGCTCAGTTGCCGAGTTGCGCCACTGAAAAAGATTGGGCCTCACCAACAGAGGCGTCGACAAAATTATGCAAGGTTGAACGACTACTCTAGGGGATACAAACGAGGAGGCGATGAATCCACCGTGCCTCGTGATGGCACCACTGCAAAGTTTAAAGGAGGTTGCTGGTGTTGCTGATGGTAAGGCACCAATGTCGGGTGCTAGTTTGGAAACATACCTCCAGAGTAGAGATGGCAATGGCACCCGTTACACAAACCCAGTGGATTTAATTACTCTATTAGGGCATGTGTATGGATCAATTAATTTTCATACCCATGATTATGTTAGTGGGAAAAAAACTCATACCAATCGGGCTTGCGGGTAGGGTACGCTCATAAGGTATCCATACCTGCAAACCTATGAGGTTGACAGAAAAATGTTTTACTTTTCTTTGCCTTTGGTCTTGATAAAATTGTATCTATTGCCTCGTGATTCAGGTTATCATGGGAGCTGGGAAGCTTAAATCAGTCTATGTCCATACGTGGGCCTTTATGTGTACGGGCCGAAGCCTAACCAGCCAGGATCAGAGAAGGTCCGCTCATCCTCATCCATCATCTAGGGAGGAAGAAAGGGAGGTCAGCAGGCCCAGACACTAACATCTATACTTACTATATACTAATACTATATAAGCACTAAAGACAACTGAGCTAATCTCCAGTTTCGCGGCACCTTGGCATGAGGCATCACCATGCCCATGTGCAGCCGTGCGGCGTGGTTAGTTCACCAACCCCCAAGCCCCAAAGAGGACTAGAGGAGGACCATCATGTCCAGGACGAAGCAACTCGCATGAGGACCATCAATTAGTAGCACAAACTTTTAGAGAGCACGAAGCCATCTGTGATCCGTCCGTACACCCGACGTATTTTGTTGCCTGAGTATACGGCGTGAGCCGTCTTATCGGCCACAGTACAACGTTTTTCTCGATGAACAAATTAGTCGTACAAATCAGCTCAAGTAGCTTATAGACCAGCCGAACATGACTATAAGCTTGACGCGGTGTTAGTTGGCCCATGGAACACCAACGTGTCATAGGCTCTCCAAAGTGTCCCTGTCACCCTGCGTCAGGAGTCATCTCCCTCGTTGCTCGAAAAAAAGGACACATCTACCCTGACTTTTCTTAGAGCAACTCTAGCAGAACCCTACTCAAGTCCTCATAGCTAAATATTAGGGCTCAGATAAAAAATCCAACTCCAGCAGGACCCCTACTATGGACCCTAAATTTATAAGGGCACCAAAATCCTCCCATGGTTGGGCCAATACCCTAGCCCCCATCCCTCTCCACACGTATCTGGCTCGCGCAGTCGCAGAGGTGTACCACCAGCGCTAGCAGAGTGGATCTCAGCAATCGTGGAGCTCGTGAGGCTGGAGAGGGGCTGTGACCTAGAGGAGCAGAGGTGCAGCGTCGGTCGGTCAGATGACGGCGGCAAACGCGCGGATATCGCAACCACGACGGAGCTTGTGTGCAGCACGACCGGCGCTAACGCGACAACACAGGCTAGTACCTAGTAGGAGCAAGGTTGCGCACGTCATAGCGGAGCTGACAGCCATGGACGGAGAGGTGGAGTAGGGGCCTGATGGAGCTTAGCACTATGACATAATGCGTGGACGAGTGCGGCCACCCACCACAACATGCGTGGGTGCGGCTTCCGACGGCGGCGCACGAGGACAAGTTTGGCCTCAGAGCTGCCGACATGGGTGAGGAGGAGCGTGGCCTCATGGGCACGGTCTCACTAAAGAGCCTGCCTAATATGCTACTGCTCAAATCAACACTGTAGAGAGTAGCTTATGGGCATGTTTGAGACTGCGGTGGGGCGACCGCGCGGTACGGTATCAGTATCGTGGCATCCCACCCACGGTACGAGAGCCGTAGTTCATTCTCCTGATGTCTGTGTCTCCCACTGTGAAAAGAATCGTCGCTTCCCACAAGATGTTTGACAAGATTTTTTCAATTCTCATGATGACAATAAGACGTCTAGATCCTATTTTAATAGGAAACAAATACATCCCATGTTTACCGTCGGGGTTGCCCTAAGCTCGGTACCTCAAACACATCCATGTCGCTTTTGTCCAAGGGAGGCTGTGTCACAGTGTCAGTCACTGTCGCGCATACTTGGACAGGGGTGTCTGCAATTGCATCGAAATCGCTAGAGATTCTTAGAGTAATCCCCTCGGGTTAAGTCTTAATAGCTCAGTGACTAGTGCTCCCACGGCAATATGCGTGCGAGCAAAGATGATTAAAGTAGGGATGCCCTGTCCCTCGCTCGAGAAACAGAGCATGTTCATCGCATTTTGGCTCTTTCCTCGCCCATGCTGCGCATGTCGTTCGTTCCAGCTATCTTCTCACCATTACACAGTGTATTTTGGCATTTTGGCATGGTCCAAGATGCCTCGTCAGCCAAGAATTACCACGTGGGTTTTGAAGCATCTCTTGTCGTGCGTAATCAGGGAACGGTCCACATAAACATGGGCGCCTCCCTCGCGGGAGTACTTTTGCGAGTCTTTTTGCCACTGGTTTGGTTAATCTCCTACAATGGGGCTACCAGCCTCCACTGGTTCATGAGATTTTCATGACGGCGGCGGGTTGGTGACCCGAGATGCGGGGAGGGAACAGTCATGGCTCAGCCATGATCCTTATCGAGGTCACATGGACCCTGCCCCTTTTTCCTCCGGTGTCCTTCTCGGCCTCGAGGGGTTGAGATGCTTGGTCACAAGCAACTTCAGTTTCGTCCCACGCGGGGAGAGGCTTATCCATCGTAACCACGTGGTCGGAGCGGTGTGCCTCGTCAAGGTCGATGTGTAATTCGAGTGGGACCCGATATCCTCCCCAATCGACGTGGAATTCAGTTGTGCCTCATTGAGAGATGTCCCATGCATCATTGACCGTCAAGCTCGTCGGTCCCCAACCGCCTCCGTAGCGGCCAGAGGGCAAGATGCCTCCCCCGAGAGGGGGTCAACCCGGGTGACTTCGAAGTGCATGACTCGAACACAAGAGGAGATGGTCATGAGGTTCTGCACCATCGATTAGAGCCGTAGGAGCCCATCTCGTCATGCCCCTATCTCTTTTGTGGCCTTGAACCCGTCTAAGGGCTGGCCCGAGAGTGGGTTTCCTAAGCACGACGTGGGGTCATGCTTTCAACGTGCTGCTCCGCGCGTGGACTTAGGGGCTCATTGCCTCCTTGGTCACGACGTGACTTAATGGCGCTCACCCACATGTGAATACGTGATGCGCCACACCACGCGGTTAGAAGCTCGCTTGCCGAGGGTCCATGGGACTTGTTCCAGGATGGATCCCGTAAGGGCGTGGTTCGCATTCCTAGTCACCGCCACATATATTGTAACACCCCAGGTGTTTGTCACTAGTTAAGCTGTGGGTTTGAGCTCAAACATGACAGATTAAGTGACGATGAAGATGTCAAGGTCAAACCTATGGAAATGAGCCCCAACCTAAACTCAGATATTGCACCCTTGCTTTACATATAGGCCCTTTTCAAGATATATGCTTGGCTAGTGTTATTGGAATATCTTCATGTGTATCACATCAATACCCATCTATATGGATCACTGGAAAAGTTTCATGAAGTTTGGAATCAAAAAGTCACATGAAATGATAAGTTATATCCTTATTAGAATGACTTTACTAAGTGCTTAAATTGCACTATTAAGTGAATGGAAATGTAGGTCATCAACCAAACCTTGCAACCTTGCCCAAATGACTCTAATTGAACTCTACAACAAAAGTCATGAAGGGTTCATGTTGAGCAGAAGTCAAGAAAATGCCTCAATCGGTCAATAACTCTAATTTAAGCTTTACAGTGACGTTACTTTGACCTATGTTGACCAACCAGTTACAGTGCTTGCATGGAGTTGCAACTTAAATAAAAGTTGAAGATTGAGTAGAGTAGAACAAACTTTGTTTTTGAAACAAGAGCTAGATCAACTTGGAACTAAGTCAAACAGAGGCTCGAAAATTGAATCAGCGGCTGTTTTCAGCACTTAGCATTATTCTAAGTCTGGAATTTCGCTAAACAACGACATCGACATCCCGCGTTCTCCAAATTTTGCTAAGCAACTTGAGTTAGTCCAAAAACAAAAGTTGAAGGTTATATTATGGAGAAGAGCATACAAAAAGTTGCATTGAGTTTGACCGAGTTTTGACCTCCGAAGGCGAGCTCCCGTGACTGTTATCAAAACACTGACACTATCACTTTGGAGCCTAATTAACTGCTAATCCATTGCTCAAATGACCTTAGTCTCTTAATGAAAAATATAGAGCGGGCCGAGTACAGAAAACTTCGTTTTGGGCCCATGGACCAAATCGGCCCGTAACTAGCCCAAACCTGCGCTCCACCATGTCCACACCGGTGCCCGCCACCTGTTCGACCGCTTGCCGACGTGGTCGCCGTGCATGGACGCCGCGCGCCTCCACCATTGCCTCGTGCCCTGCTCTCTGCCACGTGCCCTGCGCCGCACTCCAAGTAGTGGAGCACCAGGACGACTCGCCTCCCCACTCCCAGCTCTTCTTCTCGCCTCTCTCCGTGTGCCCTCTTGCGGCCGCCATGGATGCCGCCGCGAGCTCGAGCTTGGCCGCCGTCGTTCTTCCACCTCCGAGCGCCTGGCAGCCTTGCATCCACCATCACCGGCTCCGCCGTCCTCTCCTGGTCCTTGCGCGCCCCTCCTCGGCCTTCCTTCGCCGCCGTAGCGCACGACCACCGGTGTCGCGGCTGCCGCGGACGCCTGTGCGCGCGGCCGGGCTTAACCAGCTCACCTCCAGCCGAATTGAGTGGCCCTACAAGTGTGCGCAGGCCCCTGGGTGCTCACCGCCGCTTCTGGATCCTGTTGGCCAAGCCGGCCAACCCCGCAGCCGCTGCCGCCGGAGAGGCTGCCGCGGCCGTCGCTGGCTCACGTGGCCAGGCCGCGTCAGGCCTCCGCGGAGCAAGCTGCGGCCACCTACAAGTGCGCACCAACCCCCTGGTGCTTCCCCACCATTCCCCCGCCGCCACCGGCCCTTCTCCGGCCGCCATCGACCGATTCCCTGACGTCCTCTGTTCAAGTTCGCGTCAGGGACCCCGTGCTTAAATTCGACTAAGGGGAGGGGTCTAACTGCAAAGTCTGTGACTCAAATGAATAGTGCCGATAAGGACCCATTTGCAGTAAATTTGCTGAATCTTTGGAAATTCATAGTAATTCATAGGAAATTCGTAAAATAGCAAATGAGGACTTTTTGGAATCCTTGTGAAATTCTCCATGCATTAGATCTATAATATGTCATGTTTTAGTTTCAATATTTTGCGGTAAAAATAGATTTGTGCAGTAAGGTTGTAATGCTAGTTGAATTTGTTATTTTCCATAACTGTAGATCTAGGGCTCCAAATGAAGTGAAATTTTTGTGGCATGCTACTCATGTGATAGTTGATGTGTGGTAAAAATTTCATGAGTATTGGATGAAGTTGAGTGAGTTATTGGTTTATCTTGCTCTCACATGATTTCTTGCTTTAGCAACTTGTCTTTTTCATCGAGGTTGCTATACATATTCAAATGGAGTGAAATTTGTACAGTAGACTAATGAGAGGATATGTGAGCCACTGCAATTTTTGTAGAATTTATTGTATACTTTTGGTATATGTTCATTAAGTCACCTTGTTATCTAAAATAAATTAAGAAATACATTAAAAGAATTTATTTGGTCATGGACACTAGGTTTTCTGGTGTTCTTTAGTCATGTGTGATATGTTGGTAAAGTTGATTTTGCCTAATTATGTGTTTGCAACATAAGTTAATATTTATTTTCTTGCAAATGTGGTTTATGGACAGATCTGGGAACCTAGCAAAGTTCTTCATGATAATGTGCTTTGTTGTGAAACTTATTTATACAAAAGTTGTAGATAATTCATGTATCTAGCTGATGTTAAAATTTGGTGGTATTTGGCCTTGTAGTTTGTGAGTGATGCATGTTTAAAGTTGGGTTTCAGAAATGGCTGGTCTCTATCAATTGTGGATCAGTTTCTGTAAATGGGTATATTTGACTTAGTTAACTTGAGAATCATGCTAAGATGATTAAAGATGAATTGTAGAAAATTTCATAATATTTCCAAAATGTCTTCTTGCAAGTCATTTGGATTTGTGTAACTCCAGTTATAGCTAAATCTTGTAGCTGCTGTTTGCATGTCCAGAAATTGGCAGATTCCAATTATAGTGTTTGCTTGTATATTGTTAAGTGTGACTTATGCCTTGAATGATGACTGAGTTAGAGCACCTGAGATCTTGGGAAACTTGTGTCATGCTTGGTGTTGTCGTCTTCTTTGCCATCTTAGCATGATAGATTGTGTGATGTTTAAGTTAAGCATCGCAAAGTACTTAAGTGTGTTAGTGTAAACTATGCTTGTCTTGCTTGCTATTTTGTGATGCGTCTCAGGGTACTATTCTTCATATTTATGCACTTGTATATTGCATCTCATCTAGGTACGCTAGATGCACCACGTGAAGGATGCGATGTTGGAGCCAAACCCGAAGATTTGGTTTGGTGGATATATCCCGAAGATGGAAGGACTAAGCAAGTGCCAGGACCGAAGGTGTCACCAAGACGGTGTAAGCTAACTGAACTGACTTGTGTTGGATCCCAGGCAAGCCCCGGAGCATTCTAAGTCTCCCATGTTTTTACAAATATCTTGAGTATCTTTTATTGTTGATGATGCATTAAGTATAGAAATTGGTTGGAACCAATTGTTGCATTATATCCTTACCTTGTCCAGATAAAATCCTATGAATCCTAATTAAGTGTAGGATCGAATGATGCTTAGCTATGCTTAGACCGGTAGAAGTCGGGTGATTTCCTATCACCTACGAGATGTAGGATGAGCTCTAGTCACGGTTGGCTATAATGGCTATCATGAAAGAGAACCATGTGTTAATAATGAAAAAGAGACCGGACGGGATGACGGTAGCGTAGCAACAAGGCATGGAGGTCTTGGGTGTGAATCTATCCCCATCTATGTTGTTTAAGGACCGATACATTGTACGTTCTCATGTCATGTTGAACGCAGCCTAACACTTAGCTGGCCGGATAAGTCGTTCCGACCACGAAGCCTAGTAGCTCGACTTAGGCCGGGGACGCGAGCAGTGGCGTGCATTCTGGAGGTAGTAAGGATGTGCGGAGAGCCATTGGCATAAGCCCAAGGCGGGTTAGAGTCCCGAACAACCTTGGCAGAGTGGTTCTCTGAGAATGTTGATCTGTTCGGACTCGTGACTCCTGAATCGTACCAAAGGTGACTCGTTTGTGACCCTGACGGGAGAAGCAGGGTTTGTGTTTAGGAATACCCCTCCAGCTGGATAGGAATCGATTCGAATCGCCGTCTCTCTCGGATAGTGAGAACTTGATTGAGCAGCGGCAACGTAGATTCACTAAATTTAAAGATATGGTTAAATGATGATGATGATGATGATGATAATGACAATGAGCTATGAAATACCTGATATGGTTATTATTGTTTGTAACTTAATCAAGTGATTGATTAGTACAGGTGCTAATATAGATGGTAGGTAATGGCTAAAAGTCACTGCTAGTACAGGTGAATAATGCTAATGGTTACTCAAGCTTTTATGCTAAAAGGTTGTCCAAATTGGATCCACTAAATTAAGCTATGCATGATCCTTGGTGTCATTTGTTTTGGTTTCCGAACGAGTGAAGTCCAATTGAGTACATTAGAGTACTCAGGGTTTATCCCACCATGTTGCAGGTGGAGTTCTCGGCTTGTTGAAGATGGTGGCTAACCGCCGATGGGCTCGGTGATTCTATAGTTACTTCTCATCTATTTGCTTTTGTTGGATGATGTCACTTATGCTAGCAATGTATTTGGAACATATATTAATGTAATCTTTTGAAAGTTATGTTATTTTCACTAATCAGTTGTGAGAGCATGACCGTCCAACTGTCGGTCTAGGGGAGAGTTAGCTGTGGTTACTGGAATATTTACATGTTACACCCATGTATATATGAAGGTACTTAATTGTGTGTATATTTATCGGGTAGCTATGGATATCGAAGTATATACATCTGGGGATGTATATATGGAGAGTATCTTAGTTTACTGCTTTTATTGTGTGCTTATTTATCTCTTGTGGGGATGGGCTGCAATGAATTTGCCTGCAGGTACGCTAACCACGAATGCGTAGATTGAAAGTAGCTGACGACTAGCTATATATCGAGAGAGTACGTGTTATGCCACTGACATAGAACGTGATTGCCACCTTAGGCTGGCAATTTGGTGAGGACGAATAGGACGAGCATGCATCACGATTGTGCTTGTGCATAAATATGCTTCCCTCACCTTGTTCTAATACTAAGTAACCTGTGATCAATGTGATGTTGCTATCTTCCCTGTGTGAAGCAAGACAAAATGCCTTGTTCCATGTTGCTTGAATAGGAAGTTCTTGAGAAAAGTGTGTGCTTAGCCTTGCTAGAAATAATTGTGGTTACATGTTTAAACCTATAAATGTCCTCTAGTTTAGCCAAGTGGTGGGTATGTTGTTCTTACAAGCTTTTGCAAATGCTTTAGGCCTCACTTAAGTACTTGGGGTTCTTATGAATAAAATTAATTTATTGTTGCTCTAAGGTAACAATGTTTAGAGCTGCTAGAATAACATGTTTGTGTGCTTTCTTGTTAAGTAGAATAGAGGCAAGTTTTGTTTTGCTTGTGGGACGTTGGCTGCTAGAACAGTTTCTGTAGTAGTGATGTTTTCGTGGTCATGACGGTGTTTTCTATAGTTATGGAGAATACCAAAGTCGTAGCTAACTTTCGTATCTTGCTTGTCTAAAAATTTCATGACCCCAGGCCTTATGGGTTAAGAGTTATGAATTTTAGAAGTTTGTTGTCAGGTTTTGTTTATGTCCTGAACAGATCTTAATATTTGGTTTGTTTTACCTGTGTGCATATAGAATTATTTCTTGGAAATAGTAGAAAAAGTATAGTAATTTTTCTAAGCTTTCCAAAATGTCTAATAGCACTGCTTTTGGTGATCTAAATCTCCAGTTATGAGCTTGCAAAATGGAATGACAGAATCTATCCAAATCTGGGCAGAGATGTCTTCTTTGTCTTGTTTGGTCTTGTTAGCTGTAGGATCATCTTCATATGATAATAAGAAAGTTATAGACAACTTAATAAGCTTTACCTAAAGTCTAGGATCACCTTTGTTTGATGCCTACAACTTCAGTTATGCTTGAAACCTATGCCTACTGTACTGTTGTTCAGTTTTCTGTGCATACACTAAGTGGATGCTTTAGCTTGCTTTGGTTTTGGGCCAAGCTTGTAGTTAAATCTTGTATGGTAAATGCTTGTTATGTGTGTGAGCCTTGTGCTTAGTAGTTGTCCTTAAGCTAATTTGATTGAATCTCTCAAATGCTTGCTTGAAACTATGATGTGGTATGTATGCTTGTTATCTAATTAGTGCCATAGTTGTCACCTCATTTGTCCTCGGTAAGCATATGAGTGTCAAATAGCTTTATCTTAGAACAACGCTCAAGTTACGTAATCGCACGGTTGTCGCCTCCAATTAGATTCTCTCTTAGGAACCTGAGCCTGTACATGGGGTTGCTAACCTTGAACGTTGCGCTACGAAGACTTTATCTATGCCTTTGCTTGACCTTAGGCCCAAGCTTAGTTCCCTTGAATGCTTGCATGTGTCGTGGTTGTTCCGCTCCTATGTGGGAGGACCCTGCTCAAAAATTCTTGTCGGACCTCATTGCTCCTTCTCCTACAGCTGATCTGGTGCAACGCTAATCGCTATCTACCCTGGCTTTGGAACCTTTTCCTCACAGATCATGTCATTGCTTTATCAACTCAATCCCTAGTCAGTGCATTGGCTATGTCCCTTGAATCTCATTTATTTTACCTCCAACCCTTTCAAGTCTTTGGATGTTTATCAGTCTTGATCGCATGATGCTGCTCGATAAGACCAAATCTCAGGTTAATCTTTATCTGGTACTCACTTTGGTGGACACGAGGCGTATATGGAAATTAGGCAAGAAGTGCCCTGCTCAGTTGTCTTTGGCAAATAAGCTATGTTCTCTTGCGCTGTGTTTTGATCTTTAGATCGCCAACTCAATCCCTAGTGAGTGCATTGGCTATGTCCATTGAATCTCATTTATTTTGCCTCCAACCCTTTCAAGTCTCTAGATGTTTATCAGTCTTGATCGCATGATGCTGCTCGATAAGACCAAATCTCAGGTTAATCTTTATCTGGTACTCACTTTGGTGGACACGAGGCGATATGGAAATTAGGCAAGAAGTACCCCCTTAGTTGTCTTTGGCAAATAAGCTATGTTCTCTTCTACTTGTGTTTTGATCTTTAGATCGCCTCCTTGTTGATTCCTAACCATGTGACTATCCTTGTTGCTATCCCTCTTTGCACAATGCTTGTTCTTACAATCTAATTGGTGCCACGGAAATTTCACTTTGGTTGTCGGGCTCAAGAATGGTGTTACGATTAACGGTCTATGGTGCCACGACGAAACCGAGAGCCTCCTCCGTGTATGCCACACAAGGTTGTGCTTTGCTTTCGCACGCCAGCAGTATCGTGGTTCCTAGTCATGATCCATTATGAAACGACAGTCGATGTGATATTTTATTGTGATCCTTTCTTGGTTATCTCCCCATATCTTATCAAAAGATTAATCTATTAGGACCATATGTAGTAGAGCTTCCTCCTGATGTCATCTGGAAGATAACCTTTGAAGAACATATCACCGGCATAAACATTAACAGACTACAAGAGGTGGTAGACAAGTGACTCCACTTGGTTGTCCCAGTATTGACGTTCGCCACCTAGTGAATAACTTATGTCATCATTGTTGGATCAGAAAGGCACACAACACTTAATGTTGGATAAGTTGTTAGTTAGATAAGAATCGAACGTCACATTATGATTATGACCTGGCTATCCAAGTCTTGATCATTATGTGCATGTGGATCGCACAGTCGAGATCAACCATTTCTAGTGTGACCCCTTTTCTGCTGACTTCAATGGCGACCATCGGTTTATGCTTTGACCACAATTCTTATTGTCAAGAGTGAAGATTTGGGACCTTTTAGTGTTGAGAGCCAACTAATTAGTTACTAGTATGAAGCTTCACCTCCCGCTAGGTGACAATTTTTGCTAATTATGAAGGCTATGTCTCGCAGAGCAATGTAAGCAATGAAACAACAAGCCATTTAGCAATTCAATTACTGCTTTGTTTTCCAAAACCTGTGCTATCAAGTCCATTCCATCTTGGACAATCACACAGATAGTACAAGACGTTATATCGGCTACATAAGGAGCTAGCGAAAGCATGTGCCTAGTTTCGATCAGCATCATTGTGCCCATAGGTACCACAAACGGATTTGTTCAAGGTTCTATTGGACCAAGTGACAGAGAATATTCAAAAACGGTTCCTTGTCTCTGTAGGAATGCCTTACATGTGGAATAATGCCTTGTGCCCTGCGAAAACAGCCCACAAGTCCAATGCTTATGCATCATCAAGTTGGTGTCTAAATCAAACGATTTAAGTTGTTTCCTGAGAACCACATATGGAAAACCTTAGTCTACATCCTCAGAGAAAAGAGCTGCTGCTGCTGCTACTATACAAAGAGATTGAGAGTATAGAACACACACCACAACGTGTGAAGCAAAGAAAGAGAAGAATGAGAAATCTATCTAGATTTTAAGGTACATAACCGAACATCTTCAAGCCAACGATTAGTGACTCAAACGAAGTTGGATTGACCCCAAACTTGGTGATCTCATTCCTTGCTTAGGAACCTTCAATGTCTTAAGTTGGTTTGAGTATTGGTGGAGTAAAACATCAGATTTGAGAGATATCTTGTCGGCTCGGTTTGCTGCCATTTTAGAACACAACAGTTTTGGTAGATGAATTGTTTGGATGGTCAAACGGTGTTCGGTTGAGTTGAATTTTGGTGAGTAGTTGGAAGACCCATGGATCTACATGCCCACCAAAATTTGTGCATATTGGAGCAGTAGTTTGTGAGATTTGAATAGAAAACAAAAGGAGTACAGAATCTGCAATTTCGCTGTGACTGCGATCATCCTTTGCATTAGACGGTTGTGTTTGTAATTCATGCCAAGAAATTACAACTTGTAGGTGTATTGCTGTTACACAACCCTCCATACCCTTGAGAAGATTAATTGCACCCCTATGCGCCTTGCTTTTGCCCTCTTAGATCAGCAATGTGTGAGCAGTCAAGGTGTTCTAGAAGTCAAATTGTGCCTTGCAAATCGAATGTAATTGGAAAGGTGTCAAACCATAGATTTTTGGATTATGGTTTTTGAGATATTGATTGGCCGAAGAATGGAAGCCTCGATGTCAAATATAGTTTAAGAAAGCTAGTTTTGCTATGATGCAAGTCAACCCAACTTGCTGTGCAATTGCACCACGAAGGCAAATTGTACTTAACCTGCTTGGTAGTGAACTAGTCCCTAGTTTTGTGATTACTTGCAACTTGTGTTGTCCTCCAAGCCTCGCTAACATCCTTCTACGTCAATGGTTCTCCAATGCTGACATGCCTTTGGTACCTTATATGTGTTTTTACCCAAGAGGTTGCATCAGATTCAACCCAGATCACAGTTGCAACTTGGATCCAAAGGCTCCCTAAGGAATGATCATCGAGAACATTGAGACGACAGAGTCAGCTATTACATTTACCACTCACTCGGTAGACTCAGACCATACAATATTGTTATCAGAGAAAGAGCACTGCACACATGGAACATTATGTAGCCTTCCATCAGTTGACATTTGAGTGATTGCACCGCTACAACCAGTTTGGATATTGGTTAGCTAGCTTCTCATTCCCTCAAAGGATGTTTACCCCATCTATGATCACGTCCTTTACGGAAAGTTGTGCTCAAGCCACTTTAGTAGAGAACTGCTTTTCAAACATTGGGAACAAATATAGCACCGTTGCAAGGAATATCCGTCAATCGACTACGATCTAGTGCAAAGTCCATAAGTTCTGTGCTATATCCACTAGGGAAGTAGATGTTACAAGTATTTAGTCTACGCTTGTATCACTCTTCGTACATCGAGGACGAAGTACGTAGGACAGTGCTATCTTAGATTCCTTCCAATGTAACAATGCTTTATGGATGCCAACGAAGGAAATTCTTCAGACAACAACTTACGACGAAGAGCAAGTATCAGAAAGTGTCGTGACCAAATTAGCCTCTCTGATACTCCGAAGTTAAGTAGCCTAATATTATCACTGATGTTGGAAACTAGATGACATGTTTCTCTTCCCTTAAAAGTATTTCGCACCGAATCTCGGGACACGATTCCTTTAAGGGGGGAGGGCTGTAACACCCCAGGTGTTTGTCACTAGTTAAGCTATGGGTTTGAGCTCAAACATGATAGATTAAGTGACGATGAAGATGTCAAGGTCAAACCTATGGAAATGAGCCCCAACCTAAACTCGGATATTGCACCCTTGCTTTACATATATGCCCTTTTCAAGATATATGCTTGGCTGGTGTTATTGGAATATCTTCATGTGTCTCACATCAATACCCATCTATATGGATCACTGGAAAAGTTTCATGAAGTTTGGAATCAAAAAGTCACATGAAATGATAAGTTATATCCTTATTGGAATGACTTTATTAAGTGCTTAAATTGCACTATTAAGTGAATGGAAATGTAGGTCATCAACCAAACCTTGCAACCATGCCCAAATGACTCTAATTGAACTCTACAACAAAAGTCATGAAGGGTTCATGTTGAGCAGAAGTCGAGAAAATGCCTCAATCGGTCAATAACTCTAATTTAAGCTTTACAGTGACGTTACTTTGACCTATGTTGACCAACCACTTACAGTGCTTGCATGGAGTTGCACCTTAAATAAAATTTGAAGATTGAGTAGAGTAGAACAAACTTTGTTTTTGGAACAAGAGCTAGATCAACTTGGAACTAAGTCAAACAGAGGCTCGAAAATTGAATCAGCGGCTGTTTTCAGCACTTAGCATTATTCTAAGTCTGGAATTTCGCTAAACAACGACATCGACATCCCGCGTTCTCCAAATTTTGCTAAGCAACTTGAGTTGGTCCAAAAACAAAAGTTGAAGGTTATATTATGGAGAAGAGCATACAAAAAGTTGCATTGAGTTTGACTGAGTTTTGACCTCTGAAGGCGACCTCCCGTGACTGTTATCAAAACACTGACACTATCACTTTGGAGCCTAATTAACTGCTAATCCATTGCTCAAATGACCTTAGTCTCTTAATGAAAAATGTAGAACGGGCCAAGTACAGAAAACTTCGTTTTGGGCCCATGGACCAAATCGGCCCGTAACTGGCCCAAACCTGCGCTCCACCATGTCCACACCGGTGCCCGCCACCTGTTCGACCGCTTGCCGACGTGGTCGCCGTGCATGGACGCCGCGTGCCTCCGCCGTTGCCGCGTGCCCTGCTCTCTGCCGCGTGCCCTATGCCGCACTCCAAGTAGTGGAGCACCAGGATGACTCACCTGCCCACTCCCAGCTCTTCTTCTCGCCTCTCTCCGCGTGCCCTCTTGCGGCCGCCATGGATGCCGCCGCGAGGTCGAGCTTGGCCGCCGTCGTTCGTCCACCTCCGAGCGCCTGGCAGCCCTGCATCCACCGTCACCGGCTCCCCCGTCCTCTCCTGGTCCTCGTGCGTCCCTCCTCGGCCTTCCTTCACCGCCGTAGCGCACGGCCACCGGTGTCGCGGCTGCCGCGGACACCTGTGCGCGCGGCCGGGCTTAACCAGCCCGCCTCCAGCCGAATTGAGTGGCCCTACAAGTGTGCGCAGGCCCCTGGGTGCTCACCGCCGCTTCTGGATCCTGTTGGCCAAGCCGGCCAACCCCGCAGCCGCTGCCGCCGGAGAGGCTGCCGCGGCCGTCGCTGGCTCATGTGGCCAGGCCGCGTCAGGCCTCCGCGGAGCAAGCTGCGGCCACCTACAAGTGTGCACCAACCCCCTGGTGCTTCCCCACCATTCCCCCGCCGCCACCGGCCCTTCTCCGGCCGCCATCGACCGATTCCCTGACGTCCTCTGTTCAAGTTCGCGTCAGGGACCCCGTGCTTAAATTCGACTAAGGGGAGGGGTCTAACTGCGAAGTCTGTGACTCAAATGAATAGTGCCGATAAGGACCCATTTGCAGTAAATTTGCTGAATCTTTGGAAATTCATAGTAATTCATAGGAAATTCGTAAAATAGCAAATGAGGACTTTTTGGAATCCTTGTGAAATTCTCCATGCATTAGATCTATAATATGTCATGTTTTAGTTTCAATATTTTGCGGTAAAAATAGATTTGTGCAGTAAGGTTGTAATGCTAGTTGAATTTGTTATTTTCCATAACTGTAGATCTAGGGCTCCAAATGAAGTGAAATTTTTGTGGCATGCTACTCATGTGATAGTTGATGTGTGGTAAAAATTTCATGAGTATTGGATGAAGTTGAGTGAGTTATTGGTTTATCTTGCTCTCACATGATTTCTTGCTTCAGCAACTTGTCTTTTTCATCGAGGTTGCTATACATATTCAAATGGAGTGAAATTTGTACAGTATACTAATGAGAGGATATGTGAGCCACTGCAATTTTTGTAGAATTTATTGTATACTTTTGGTATATGTTCATTAAGTCACCTTGTTATCTAAAATAAATTAAGAAATGCATTAAAAGAATTTATTTGGTCATGGACACTAGGTTTTCTGGTGTTCTTTAGTCATGTGTGATATGTTGGTAAAGTTGATTTTGCCTAATTATGTGTTTGCAACATAAGTTAATATTTATTTTCTTGCAAATGTGGTTTATTGACAGATCTGGGAACCTAGCAAAGTTCTTCATGATAATGTGCTTTGTTGTGAAACTTGTTTATACAAAAGTTGTAGATAATTCATGTATCTAGCTGATGTTAAAATTTGGTGGTATTTGGCCTTGTAGTTTGTGAGTGATGCATGTTTAAAGTTGGGTTTCAGAAATGGCTGGTCTCTATCAATTGTGGATCAGTTTCTGTAAATGGGTATATTTGACTTAGTTAACTTGAGAATCATGCTAAGATGATTAAAGATGAATTGTAGAAAATTTCATAATATTTCCAAAATGTCTTCTTGCAAGTCATTTGGATTTGTGTAACTCCAGTTATAGCTAAATCTTGTAGCTGCTGTTTGCATGTCCAGAAATTGGCAGATTCCAATTATAGTGTTTGCTTGTATATTGTTAAGTGTGACTTATGCCTTGAATGATGACTGAGTTAGAGCACCTGAGATCTTAGGAAACTTGTGTCATGCTTGGTGTTGTCGTCTTCTTTGCCATCTTAGCATGATAGATTGTGTGATGTTTAAGTTAAGCATCGCAAAGTACTTAAGTGTGTTAGTGTAAACTATGCTTGTCTTGCTTGCTATTTTGTGATGCGTCTCAGGGTACTATTCTTCATATTTATGCACTTGTATATTGCATCTCATCTAGGTACGCTAGATGCACCACGTGAAGGATGCGATGTTGGAGCCAAACCCGAAGATTTGGTTTGGTGGATATATCCCGAAGATGGAAGGACTAAGCAAGTGCCAGGACCGAAGGTGTCACCAAGACGGTGCAAGCTAACTGAACTGACTTGTGTCGGATCCCAGGCAAGCCCCGGAGCATTCTAAGTCTCCCATGTTTTTACAAATATCTTGAGTATCTTTTATTGTTGATGATGCATTAAGTATAGGAATTGGTTGGAACCAATTGTTGCATTATATCCTTACCTTGTCCAGATAAAATCCTATGAATCCTAATTAAGTGTAGGATCGAATGATGCTTAGCTATGCTTAGACCGGTAGAAGTCGGGTGATTTCCTATCACCTACGAGATGTAGGATGAGCTCTAGTCACGGTTGGCTATAATGGCTATCATGAAAGAGAACCATGTGTTAATAATGAAAAAGAGACCGGACGGGATGACGGTAGTGCAGCAACAAGGCATGGAGGTCTTGGGTGTGAATCTATCACCGTCTGTGTCGTTTAAGGACCGATACGTTGTACATCCTCTTGTCATGTTGAACGTAGCCTAACACTTAGCTGGCCGGATAAGTTGTTCCGACCGCGAAGCCTAGTAGCTCGACTCAGGCCAGGGACGCGAGCAGTGGCGTGCATTCTGGAGGTAGTAAGGATGTGCGGAGAGCCATTGGCATAAGCCCAAGGCGGGTTAGAGTCCCGAACAACCTTGGCAGAGTGGTTCTCTGAGAATGTCGATCTATTCGGACTCGTGACTCCTGAATCGTACCAAAGGTGACTCGTTTGCGACCCTGACGGGGGAAGGAGGGTTTGTGTTTAGGAATACCCCTCCAGCTGGATAGGAATCGATTCGAATCGCCGTCTCTCCCGGATAGTGAGAACTTGACTGTGCAGCGGCAACGTAGATTCACTAAATTTAAAGATATGGTTAAATGATGATGATGATGATGATGATGATGACAATGAGCTATGAAATACCTGATATGGTTATTATTGTTTGTAACTTAATCAAGTGATTGATTAGTACAGGTGCTAATATAGATGGTAGGTAATAGCTAAAAGTCATGTTCATCCGTGAGGCCTTCCTTGGGATAGAACCCAACAAAGACCTATTCCAGTGGCTCTTTGAAGTCAAGAGTTGATGGGTGCTAGGGTCTGCTGGCGGAGCATTGGCCCCTGTGGGTGGGATGAACATCTAGATGCATTCTGGAGTGTCTCCACCACATTGCTTCCTTTCTTAGTCATGCCTCCAGTGAGGTCGGCTTCCTAGGGTCGGGGATGCGACTAGAAAAGACAGGCTTAGGTGTTGAAGATCTTGGAGGTTCTCAGGAGCCGAGTGTTGGCTGATTTGGATAGCGTTGTGGTCCTCTGAGTCATGGTCGAGCGTTGGGTCCTTTCGTTGAAGCGGCGGGCTCATCCGTTGTGTGACTATGTCGGGGATGAAGATCCGACTCATGAGGCTGTGGAGGAACTCGAGGATGACGTGATTGTAATGTAGATGGTTGGGCTGGTCAACGTAGGGGTTGTGGTTGCGACCGAGTGCGATGTCGTGGCATTCTCGGTGAGTCGTCGTCCTGACTTGGTGAGTTGCTCTTTCCTATGCTTTTCCCTTTATCCATGGCTGGCATCGGTTGGGTGATTGCTGACATGGATTATTTCTGGTAGTCTGTCTCATCGTTCTACTCTCGCTTTCACATCCCCTGTCCTAGGGGCACCGATCGTGTCGCCTAGGAGCAGGTGGCCACTAGCGAGCAGAGGCGGCTTTGAGCAGAGAAGTCGCTCAAGAGGGCGAAGCGGTGAAGGTGTGGGGCTCTGCTACTAGATGAAGGCGATGCTGATGGGGGCAAAAACCCAAAGGGTGACTCTAATGAAGAGTCAAAGGTGCTCTAGCATGTCCTTGCCGAGTCCCACAGATCCAGAGATAGGGCTGGGTCGAGCGGTGGTGGTGGTGCGGCACTTGCTGTGACCGAGGACAGGGCCGCGCAGAAGCATTCAGCTTCGATATCATTGAGGAGGTGGAGTTCGAAGCGCCCTTGTGCCACCAATAGTGGTGGTCAAGGCCTTATGTCCCCGACCCCGTCTGGCCTGCCCTTGGTTGATTTGCAGCCATCCGTCCGCAGGGCAGGAGTTAGCGAGTGTTCGGAGTCCGACGTCGCCGCCATGGCCCTTGGTGCTTCATCGGCTTTTGGTCCCACGACGTCAAGTGTCATGACCCGAGTCATGGTTCTGCTCCTGGAGAGAGGCATGACGAGTCTCTGTCGATGTTTCACCACCGATAGCCTGCCACGGGAGTACCCGGGGCAGTTTGTTCAGGCTTCCACGTATGCAGAACTTGACGGTAAATGCAAGAGACAGTCGATTTATCCTAGTTTGGGCCCTCGAACCGTGATCGAGTAATAGCCCTACGTCCAGTCAGCGTTAGCCTTTGCGTTGGATTGATTGTCAACTATTGTCTCTCGAACTCTCTTCTGCTCTCTCGATCTAAGGAGCCCTACCCTCCTTTATATAGTCAGGAGGCCAGAGTCCTAGTCGGTTTATAATGTAGAGCCCTAGTAGGATTATAGGGTAATATTACTACTAGGATTACATGGGAGGAATCCTAATCAAACTAGATCTCCTCTCTTCCTTGCGGGGTATCCTGTGGGTCCCGCATCGACAAGCCCCCCAGCACTTCATGGTTGAACTCTAGAAACCTTATCTTATTCCTCTAGGTCTTGCCGAGTAGTAACAAGCGTCGCCCGAGTGCTTTCTGGACTGAAACCATGTAGCGCTTCTTGAGATCTTCGAGTGGTGTGTGCTTTTTGAAGAAAAAGCACACCCAGCTGGGTGTAGCCCCTGAGCCTCTTGCTATTTGGAACAAGGAGCTAGAGGGTCGGCCTTGAAGCTTGCCGTTGTCGTCCGCCTCGCAGATCCATGAACCGAAGATGAAGGTTGATCCTATTGAGAAGATCATGTTGACGAGGTTCGTCGAGCTCTCGGATGCAAATTTGCCGAAAGCCCCTACCTGGCGCGTCAGCTGTCGATGTTTTCCCACTGATAGCTTGCCACGGGGGTACCCGGGGCAGTTTGTTCGGGCTTCAGCATATGCATAACTCAACGGTAAACGCAAGAGACATTCGATTTATCCTGGTTCGGGCCCTCAACCATGATCGAGTAATAGCCCTACGTCCAGTCGGCGTTAGCCTTTGCGTTGGATTGATTATCAGCTGTTGTCTCTCGAACTCTCTTCTGCTCTCTCGATCTAAGGGGCCCTACCCTCCTTTATATAGTCAGGAGGCCAGAGTCCTAGTAGGATTACAGAGTAATATTACTACTAGGATTACATGGGAGGAATTCTAATCAAACTAGATCTCCTCTCTTCCTTGCGGGGTATCCGATGGGTCCCGCATCGACAGTCTCATCGTCCCCTCTTCTATGACCTGCTCCAAGAGGTATGTTACTCCCAGGCCTTTTTCTTTTAGCGGTAGAGCCTATGTCGTCTTTTTCCTCGCGTCTTTAGGGAGTTTTGTTGTAGGGAGATTCTTCCTAGGTTCAAGATTGCCAAGCCACTGGGCTTTGTGAACCCACCTATATGGCTAGGCCCTTTCGTTGAGCCATGGCAAGGATGTTATGACCGTAGCGTGATGCCTTCCTCTTGTGACCCTGTGTTTGTCGACCGTGGGTGAGAGTTGCTCTAATGTTGGAGCGACGGTAGTCGCGATCGAGGGAAAGGCCCCAAACATGGGTGAGGATGAGGCAGCTGTAGCTCCCGAGGTGGAAATGGACTCACCGTCTGCTGTCGATCCGTCCCTCGTAGGGATGGTAGCCGGTGATGTTAGTGGGATGGCCTTGGTTCTTCATGATGAGGAGGTCAAGCCTAACGAAGATCCTCTCGTTTGGCCACACCCCGCGGACCCCTGCAAGGCCCTGTTCATGGTGGATGACATGGCCAAGCAGGTCACGTGGGCTAGTGCCTCACGAAGCCATGGGGGGATCCTAGTGACCCTATCAGAGTTGGTCGATGCAGCCGCCACGGTCACTGGGTTGGGTGCGGAGGCTCAACGGCTGATGACCGAGGAGGTCACGCCCCATGAATTGGTGAGGATCCTGCCACTCCGCTTTATCTTTCAAGCTCACTATGCAAGTCGTTGCTATAGTTACATCTTTCTTCCATTGTAGGATTTGGCGAGGACTTCAATGGAGAAGTCCGGGTGTTTCCGCCTGGCCTTCCAGGCATAGTTTAGGAGCGCTGTGGATCACAACCACCTAGCCGAGTCAGAGGCAGAAGTTCGGCGCCTGTGAGAGGAATTAGAGGTCTCCCAGAAAGCGCAGGTGGAGCTTCGCGAGGGTCTGGTCAATGCTATTGGAGGGGTTGACTCGGCCTAAGAGTGGCTTGTGGAACAGGAGATGCGAGTTCAATCTTAGATCAATTCATTGACGACAGAGGTCGTCGGCCTCAAGGCAGCGATGCCACTTAGGAGGTGAAGCGCACCGTGGCAGAAGCTGCACAGGATGAGGCCGAGCAGGCTCGTCGATGTCTCGAAGCTGAATGTCAAGGCCTTCGTTCCTCTTGCGCAAGTGAGTTCTTTTTTGCCCGCGTTCGGTCTTTAGCTTGATGGCCGTGTTTGATTGCGGATCGACTCTTGTTTTAGGTTTGTGCGCGAGGGCGCTCTTGGATTTGGAGGTGAGGATGGCCGTAGAGCAGAGGGCATAGGAGGTGACCGTAGAGCTAATGATGCTGACCTGTTCTGGGCAGGCCATGTGCAACGTGATGCTTGGTGTCGGCCGAGGGAGTGCCCAGCTGGCACTTCATCTTGACAAGGCTCATCATCGGGTGGACCCCCTAGTCTCTACAGGGGTTCATAGTGGTGTGCTTGTGGCCATGATGTCGATCAGCTCCCACTATGAGGGCATAGATTACAATGCTATGGGACAAGGATACTCGTTGGGGAAGTCCGACACCGAGATCCTTGTCATCGGCAATTCCGCCGCTCATGGCGTAGAAGTCCTCACGAGCAAGGTGTCGGCTACCACTGTTTGTCTCTAGTTTTAGGCTTCCGATGTATAGGAGTTTCTAGCATAACCAGCCAAGACTTTGTGTGTATGTCAGTTTTGTAATGAATATGTTTGGGTTCGGTGCACGTGATGGCGCGTAATTGGCGCATTCGTTTGTCATTTTGTTGCCTTTTTGCTTTTCTTTTCATTCAAAATGGAATGTGCTTTGCCTCTCCTAGCCTTGTGCTTATGGGTGAGTGCTTCAACCTGGGGACTAGCCCATGGGGCTAAAAGGTGTGCAGTCCATAGGAGCAGTGAGGCATCGAGGGTGAATTGCAGATTCAGCATGATGTGAGATGAAAGTGATCGAGCGGCGAAGGATTTCTCTGTTTTTGCTCCTTTCGCTTTGATCGAGCGAGTTCCTCATTTCCTTTCAGTCCTGTGTGGCACGGGTCACCGGCTGAAAGCTCCAGTTTGGTTTTGGTGAATTGATGAAACCCTAAGTGCTAACCTAGTTTATCAAGTGATCATGAGATAGGTAGCACATTCCAAGTGGTGAAGCAAATGAAGATCATGACATGATGATGGTAATTCCATGGTGATGATCAAGTGCTTGGACTTGAAAAGAAGAAAGAGAAAAACAAAAGGCTCAAGGTAAAGGTATAAGTTGTAGGAGCCATTTTGTTTCGGTGATCAAGACACTTAGCGAGTGTGATCACATTTAGGATTGATAGCCGTACTATTAAGAGGGGTGAAACTCGTATCAAAATACAGTTATCAAAGTGCCACTAGATGCTCTAACTCATTGCATATGCATTTAGGATCTAGTGGAGTGCTAACACCCTTGAAAACAATTGTGAAAATATGCTAACACACGTGCACAAGGTGATACACTTGGTGGTTGGCGCATTTGAGCAAGGGTTAGGAACTTCACCGGTGGAGTGTCCGTCCGTAGAGTGCGGACAGTCCGACGGTGCCACCGGCGCACTATATAGAAAAAACAGAGGTCACTGTAAGTGACCAGACGCTGGTCTTGGTAGGATCAGCGCGTCCGGTCAGTGGAAGCGTAAAGACGCTGGCGTCGGTCTTCGACCGAACGTTGGGTCACTTAATAACCGAACGCTGATGAGGTGCGTCCAGTCCTGCTGATGTGGTAGCGCACAGAGGAGACGCCGAGTGACTGGACGTTGGGTGAGTCCTGTTCGGTCGTGATTTTTTGCGAATGGAAGCTTACTAGAAACGACCGGACGCTAAGGTCCTGCGTCCAGTCACTTTCAATCAGCGCGTCCGGTCACAACTTAAATGTACTGATGACCGTTTAGATCAGGCGATCAACGTTTGAAGCAGGGGCCATATGGCACACATCGCACGACCAGACGCTGGGATCCAGCGTCTGGTCAATCTGACCTGCGCGTCCGGTCGTCCCATTTTTCAGTGGACTGAGGAGCCAATGACTCTATTTCGTGGGGGCTTCTATTTAAGTCCTATGGCCGGCTCAAGCTCACACTCTTGGCCATTTGCATTGATATAGTAACCTTGTGAGCTTAGCCAAAGCCCTCCCACTCATCTCCATCATTGATTCATCATCTTTGTGAGATTGGGAGAGAATCTAAGTGCATTGCTTAAGTGATTGCATCTAGAGGCACTTGGTATTCATGTTTTGCTGCGGGATTCACTTGTTACTCTTGGTGGTTGCCGCCACCTAGACGATTTGGAGCAGCGAGGATCGTTGAGCGGAGGTTGGTGATTGTCTCCGACTCCGATCACGGTGATTGTGAGGGGTCTTATGCCTTCCCCGGCGGAGCGCCGAAAGGTAACTCTAGTGGATTGCTCGTGTCGTTGAGTTACCTTACTTGTGGGTAGGTTCTTGCGGTGTCCAATTATGTGGACAATGTTCATGCAACACCTCTTAGCTGCCGAACCACCAAGTGTTCGTCGACACAATGGGGACTAGCGTGCCGGCAAGCACGTGAACCTCTGGAGAAAAATTGGTTGTCTCTTGCCCTTTGGTGTTCTCTCGGTGATTGATTTAGTATTCATCTTGTGATTAGTTCACTCCTCTACACGGCGGTATAATCACTCTACTTACTCATTTATATTCTTGCAAACTAGTTATAGCAAGCTCTTTAGTGTAATTAGAATTGAGAGCTTGCTTTGTTGTTTTAAGTTCATCTAGTGGAGCTATTTAGTGTAGCAAGTGTGAGAGCTCTTAGTGAGTAGTGACATAGCAAATTGTGTGTGTAGTGATTATAGCAACTAGAATTGTTGGATAGGTGGCTTGCAACCCTTGTAGAGCTAGAGCAAGTTTGCATTTTGCTATTTGTCATACTAATTAAATTGCTCTAGTTGGTTTGTAGATTTTTAAATAGGCTATTCACCCCCCCTCTAGCCATATTAGGACCTTTCACCGGCTCATCATGATTAGAAGCATGATTGGAAGGGGTTTGGTCACTAGGACGATGATAAACAGTGATGCGCCGCAGGTCGTGCATATGTACCTATGTGTGTTGACCCCACAAGTGAGTCGTGTCCGGCTGCGAGCGTGAGTCAGATCGGGTTACTTGGGAGTTAAGCGCTACTGGGACATAATGTATGGGCATCATGTTGTTTGGTTGGGTCTGCGGGTCAGCCCTAAGTTTCTACGGCTATTGGCAGGCTCGTATGTGTATGTGGACGTGTGAAAGCTCTAGTTTGATTTTGGTTAATTGATGAAACCCTAAGTACTAACCTAGTTTATCAAAGTGATTATGAAATAGGTAGCACTACTCCAACTGATGAAGCATTGGCGAAGATCATGACGATGGTGATGGCATGGTGATGATCAAATGCTTAAACTTGGAAAAGAAGAAAGAGAAAAACAAAAGGCTCAAGGCAAGGTATAAATAGTAGGAGCCATTTTGTTTCGGTGATCAAGACACTTAGCGAGTGTGATCATATTTAGGTTAGATAGCCATACTATTAAGAGGGTTGAAACTCGTATCGAAATGCGGTTATCAAAGTGCCACTAGATGCTCTAACTCATTGCATATGCATTTAGGATCTAGTGGAATGCTAATACCCTTGAAAATGTTTGTGAAAATATGCTAACATATGTGCACAAGGTGATACACTTGGTGGTTGGCACATTTGATCAAGGGTGGTGAAGTTTGGGTGCAAGGGTAAGAAACTTCACCGGTGGAGTGTCCGCCCGTAGAGTGCGGACAGTCTGACGGTGCCACCGGCGCCCTAGACAGAGAAGACGAAGGTCACTGTATGTGACCGGACGCTGTTCTCAGTTGGACCGGAGCATCGGGTCAGTGGCAGCAGAGGGTGCGTGTTTTGGTCTTCGACCGGACGCTGGCGCTAAAAGTGACCGGACGCTGGCAGGGTGCGTCCAGTCAGTGCTGACGTACACTAATGTGAGGCACACAGAGGAGACATTGTGTGACCGGACGCTGGGTGAGTCCGGTCGGGCATGACCGGATGCGTCCGGCCAGGTAAATTCACGTTTGGAACCTTACTGGAAACGATCGGACGCTGAGCTCCAACGTCCGGTCACTTTCTAACTGACGCGTCCGGTCATCTCTTGACCGTTGAGATCGGGCGATCGGCGTTTGAAGCCAATGACACATGGTGAAGATCTGAGGACCGGACGCTGGGGTCCTGTGTCGGGTCAATATGACCGGAGCGTCCGGTCACCCCGCGTTATGCCTAGTGAAGGGGTACAACTGCTCTATTTCATGGGGCTTCTATTTAAGCCCCATGGCTGGCTCAAGCTCACTCTCTTGGCCATTTGCATTGACATAGCAACCTTGTGAGCTTAGCCAAAGCCCTCCCACTCATCTCCATCATTGATTCATCATCTTTGTGAGATTGGGAGAGAATCCAAGTGCATTGCTTGAGTGATTGCATCTAGAGGCACTTGGTGTTCGTGTTTTACTGCAGATTTCGCTTGTTGCTCTTGGTGGTTGCCACCACCTAGACGGTTTGGTGCAGCGGTGGAGGATTGGCACGAGTTGATGATTGTTCATGGCCATCTTCGGTGATTGTGAGGGGATTTGTACCTTCCCCGGCGGAGCGCCGAAAGGTAACTCTAGTGGATTGCTCGTGCCATTGAGTTACCTCACTTGCGGGTAGGTTTTTGCGGTGTCTAATCATGTGGATGAGGTTTGTGCAACACCTCTTAGCCGTCGAACCACCAAGTGTTGGTCGACACAACGGGGACGTAGTGTGTTGGCAAGCACGTGAACCTCGGGAGAAAATCGGTTGTCTCTTACCATTTGGTATTCTCCTGGTGATTGATTTAATATTCACCTTGTGATTGGTTCACTCCTCTACACGGCGGTATAATCACCCTACTCACTCATTTATATTCTTGCAAACTAGTTGTGGCAAGCTATTTAGTGTAATTAGAATTGAGAGCTTGCTTTGTTAGTTTAAGTTTATCTAGTGGAGCTCTTTAGAGTAGCATATTTGAGAGCTCTTAGTGAGTAGTAACATTGCAAGTTATGTGCCTAGTAATCATTGTAACTAGAATTGTTGGATAAGTGGCTTGCAACCCTTGTAGAGCTAGAGCAAATTTACATTTTGCTATTCGGCATACTAATCAAATTGTTCTAGTTGATTTGTAGATTTTTAAATAGGCTATTCACCCCCTCTCTAGCCATATTAGGACCTTTCAAGTGGTATCAGAGCCGTGGTCACCGTTTGATTAAAGGCTTAACAACCTCGGTGTCAAATTATGGCTCAAGTTGTGTTCAACCATGTGGGGGGCAAATCACCGTTCTTTGATGGCACATGCTATGATTATTGGAAGAGAAAGATGAGGATGTATCTTGGTTCAATCAATGATCAAGTATGGGAAGTGACTGAGAATGACTATGCTATCATTGATCCCGATGATCCCACCAACCAAGATAAGATCAACAAGCAATGCAATACAATGGCTCTCAACACCATATACAATGCCATTGATTCCAAGGTGTTTGAGCAAATCAAGGATTGTGAAAGAGCAAATGAGGTGTGGAAGAGATTGGAGGAAACATATGAGGGCACACCGGCGGTGAAAAGTGCCAAGTTGTATATTCTCAAGGATAAATTGACAAGCTTTAAGATGAAAGAAGATGAGAGCATTCCAGAGATGTTCCATCGTTTGCAAGTGATTGTCAATGATTTGAAGGCATTGGGAGAGAAGATCAAGGATGATGATGTCTCTCATCGGTTCTTGATGTGTCTACCTCCAAGATTTGAGATGTTGAGATTGCTCATCATAAGAGGAGGATTGAAGGAGGTTACCCCCAACCAAGTACTAGGTGATGTCATGACCCAAGAGACATACCATATGGAAAGGGAGGGGGATGACAAGGATGACAAGAAGAAAGAAGACAAGAAGAAGAAAAGTATAGAATTCAAGGCTAGCTCATCATCATCCAAGAACAAGGGCAAGTCCAAGAAAGAATCAAGTGATGATGATGATCTTAGTGATATTGATAATGAAGCTATGGCCCTCTTTGTCCGCAAGATGGGAAAATTCATGAAGAAGAAGGGCTATGGTGCAAGAAAGAGAAGAGATCACACCAAAAGCAAAGAATATGTGAGAAGATGCTACAATTGCAAGAGCCCTAATCACGTTGTAGCAAATTGTCCCTACAATAGTGACAATGATGAGGATGAGAAGAAGAAGCTCAAAAAGGATAAAAAAGAAAAGAAGGAGAAGGAGAAGAGAATGACCTTCCAAAAGAAGAAGAAAGGTGGAGGCTATGTGGTCACATGGGATGGTGATGGCTCTTCAAATAGTGATGGCTCTAGTGATGATGACAAGAAATCTATCAAGAGAGCACTAGCAAGCATCGCCATCAACGACAAGCTCTCCATCTTTAACACTCCATCGACATGCCTCATGGCAAATCCTACCAAGGTAAAATATAATGTGAGTGATGATGATGAATGTGAAAGTAATACTTGTAGGAATAATGATAATGATGATGATGAGGATGAGGAGTACACCAAAGAAGAACTCTTGGACATGTGTGAGCAAGTGCACGCTTGCAATGAGATGTAGAGAAAGGAGTGCAAAAAAATTACGCAAGAAGGTAAAATTTCTTGAGCAATCATTTGATGAGCTAAATGCCACTCATGAGAGGCTAATGGAAGCCCATGAGAAGCTTGGCAAAGCTCACTCTAAGCTTGAAAAGGATCGCTCCTCTCTCATTGAGCAAGTCAAAGTGGAGGAAGCCAAGAAGGAGCAAGTGATCGTATCATGTGATGTGGGACTAACTTATGATCTTATTGATGAATCTTTTTATAAGCCCATTGTAGTTGCCCCCACTAACTCTTCTTGTAGCACTACCACTTCCACTTTACCTTTGAGTGATGGTCTCTCTTGTGATACCTCACTAATGGTGGAAAATGAGACCCTCAAGAAGGAGGTGAATGAGCTCACTCGTGCCTTAGGCAATGCCTATGGTGGAGATGCCCGCTTGCTAAAGTGCTTGGATAGCCAAAGGTTTTCTCTCAACAAAGAGGGATTAGGCTATACCCCCAAGAGAAAGGAGCTCTTTAGAGTAGCATATTTGAGAGCTCTTAGTGAGTAGTAACATTGCAAGTTGTGTGCCTAGTAATCATTGCAACTAGAATTGTTGGATAAGTGGCTTGCAACCCTTGTAGAGCTAGAGCAAGTTTGCATTTCGCTATTTGTCATACTAAACAAATTGCTCTAGATGATTTGTAGATTTTTAAATAGGCTATTCACCCCCCCTCTAGCCATATTAGGACCTTTCAACATGTTTGGACAGAGCGGCTAGAGTCAAGGCTGATATAACTAACCAATGTGTCGGAAGCCGTCATGGATCTGGCTATCATTGCTCGGGGCACGACGAGCCCCTGAGCGCTTGTCCGTGGTGAAGTCATTGCGATCTCTAGGTCATGAGCTGATGAGGACGTTTCTTTAGTGCTTGGAATGGCTGCAGCCGGCACGGATCGACCTCTCGGATGGCTTCAGGCCGATCTCTGTCGGCTCGACGTCCTCGGTGGGCTCGCGAGCCCCCAAGGGCGACTTCTTTGAGTTAGGCTCGCTATAACTTCTGACTGGGGAGGCTCTTGCATTCTAGTGCTTGAGCCTTTGTGGCACGACGGCATCGCGGTCATCGCATTCCTTCCTCTAGGTGTGGTTGCTGGTCTTGATGAAGAGCTGGTGTGACCTGTCGTTGTGGAAGCAGGTTCTGAGGGTCGCGTGGTTCTGTCCACTCGATGCGGCATGTAGTGTGCTCAGGGAACCTAGTTCCTCAGATGCACGTGCCTCTGAATGAAGGCTGACAGTTGGTTGAAACATGGTGGGTGACTCGTCTGCCGTGCAAAACCTGGTCCAAGCTCTAGGCTTGCCCTTGCGAGGCATGGCGCCGGGTAGCCACCTGATCAATGTTGACACCGCCGCGTGGTGGTGGATGATTTCATCGTTCACGCGCGCCCTGACGCGCTGCACTCCGCTAGTTGTGGAGGCATTGCTCGGGGCGTAGTTCTACCACCGGACCTAGGTTTCCCATGCGGTTGACCTAGATGGGGTAGAAGCTGGTGATGGGTGCTGACCCATTAGTATGGATAACCTCGTGGTTCCCCAAAAGGATGTGGCCGGTTGAGGCCATTCCCTGGGCGAGTTTGTCATGAGCCACGAACCTTCGGCTTCCTGGGTGGAAGACTTGGTCGTGGCTAGTGACGAGAGAGGGTATTGGCCCCCCTACATAGGTAAACTCTAGGATGTTGCCATCGGAGGCAGTTTCGAGAGTGTGTCCACCACAAGCCATGAGACCTAGATCTCCGTGGTGGAGGTTTCGGCCATGGCCATAGGCGGATGCGGGTGCTAGCCCTTTGACACTAGTGAACTCATAGTTTTCACGGTGGATGTGGCCACCGTTGGCCATTCTGCCAGCGAGTTCACCAATGGTGTGAGGAGCCATCGCTTCCTGCTCAACAATCGAGAGTGCATGACTATTCCATAGCTGGCGCGGTAACTGTCAGTGTTTTGTAAACCGGACTAGTAAATTTATACGATTGCCGTGTTGCTTTAGGAAGACGATGGTAGCATCCAAAAGACAAGGGGATTTATACTGGTTTAGGCCAGAGTCCTACGTCCAGTATCAGAGATGATCGAGTGCGTGTTCCTCGCTTGAATGCTCTGAAGTTCTTACAATGGGGGGTGCAAGAATGGTGGAAGAGGTTGGAGAGTTAGAGCTAGGAGATGGACTGCCTGAAGGGAAGCTCTAGGAGCTTTGCTACGATGGAGAATGAGTGAAAATGGTAGAGGATGTCTGAAGATGGTGCCCTAGCTGCCCTTATATAGAGTTCGAGGCTAGGACGCATACAAAGGAGGTTCTCTCGATAGAAGGGTCGTGAGCCTGAGGAAAGTCCTAACTAACTTGGCTTGCATGCTATGTTGTCTTGTGGAGCACATCTGGACGTGGTTGTCGTCATTGTCTTGTGGCCACATCATGGCATGGTGTGGCGTGGTGTTGCTGTGCCGGTCGTGGTGGCACTGTAGGCATGGTGGTGGTTCGCCAGCTGTCCTATGCGACGTGGTGTCTGTTGTGGTCTTCGTCATCGCCTCCTATTTTCTAGGGGCATCGTGCAGGAGTTGGTAGCCGCCCACGTGTCATCGATCGCCCTATGGGCTTGAGCAACTGAGGGCCATGATCCTGACCATTGGGGTCGTGGCTTCTGCCGGGTTGGATAGCTTCTAAGTCAAGGCCCTCGTCGTGGATCTCATCCCATAATGGGTAGAATCGTACATGCGTCTTGGCAGGCCATATCTGGACGGTGGGCTCTGTACCGGCCATCATCGCCTTGGGTGGTGTTGTCTTGTTCACGTTGAATGGCTTAGGGGTGGCGTCTGACCGGACCGAGGTGACCGTTGTCCCCTCGGTCCTTGCAGGGTTAGTGCGGCGTGCCTACTTTTGTTAGAGCGGGCAGGTTTGGCTGGGTGTGACCTCTCCCCATTCCTCCCAAGGGTCATGACGGTGAGGAGGTCGTGAGTCTTATGCAGCACGTTCGGTTGATCCAGTGCACAATGGATTTTCGCTGATTTTGGTTGATTCAATAGTGTTCTGTAAGAGAGAATAAGCTGAGAGTAGATCAGCCGAACACGCTGATGTTCGTTATGCGGCTGTGAAAGGTCCTAATGGCTAGAGGGGGGGTAAATAGCCTAATAAAAATTCCTACAACAACACTTAACAAAATGGTTAGACAATTATGAGGTGAAGCAAGAGTTGTGCTAGCCTACTCAAAATGCAAGCCACCTACCACAATTCTAGTTTAGATAGTATCTATTCACACAATAGCTATGACACTACCCTATGTTAGTGTGCTCTCAAAGGCTAACTAAAGAGTCACACCAACCAACCAAGCAAGCTCTCACAACTAACTACACTAAAGAGCTTGACAACTAGTTTGCGTTAATGTAAAGAGAGTGATCAAAAAAGTTATACCGCCGTGTAGATGAAGGAACCAATCAATCACAAGAGTGAATAACAATGAAGACCAATCACCTCAGAATCAAATGATGAACACAATAATTTTTTACCGAGGTTCACTTGCTTGCCGGCAAGCTAGTCCTCGTTGTGGCGATTCACTCACTTGAAGGTTCACGCGCTAATTGGCATCACACTAAACATGACATCTGGCCTTGATGTGGTCACATAGAGTAAGCTTCTAATCATAGATCGATACAACTTTTGATCCACCATATTTTCGCTTGCATCACTATCCAAGTTGCCATTGGTTCCCATTGGTGTGCTAATGACTTTGCTATCACTCATGCCAAACTTCTTGATCATGTCCTTGATATAATTGCCTTAACTCACAAAAGTACCATTCTTAAATTGCTTGATTTGAAGACCAAGGAAGTAACTCAACTCTCTAATCATGGACATCTCAAACTCATTAGCCATCATCTTTTCAAACTCATCATAAAAATCTTGATTGGTTGATCCAAATATGATATCATCAACATAGATTTGCAACACAAATAGATCTTTTCTAATCTTCTTGATGAAAAGAGTGGCGTCAACCTTGTCTATCATGAACCCTTTAGAGAGTAGAAAGTCCCTCAATCTCTTATACCATGCTTTAGATGCTTGCTTCAAGCCATACAATGCCTTCTTCAATTTGTATACATGGTTGGGCTTCTTGTCATCTTCAAAACTAGGAGGTTGCTCAATATATACCTCTTCATTGATGTAACCATTGAGAAATGCACTCTTAACATCCATTTGATAGAGCTTGATGTTGTAGGCACAAGCATAGGGTAGCAAGATTCTAATTGCTTCCAATCTAGCAACCGGGGCATATGTTTCTCCAAAGTCAAGACCTTCAACTTGTGTATAGCCTTGTGTTACCAATCTTGCTTTGTTCCTTACTACTATCCCATCTTGATCTTGCTTATTTCTAAAAATCCATTTGGTTCCAATCACATTATGTCCCTTTGGTCTCTCTACTAATTCTCATACTTAATTTCTTGTGAAGTTATTCAATTCTTTATGCATAGCATTCACCCAATCAACATCCCTCAAAGCTTCATCTATCATTTTTGGTTCAATGGATGACACAAATAAGAAGTGTTCACAAAATGATGCCAATCTTGATCTTGTTTGTATACCTTTAGAAATATCACCAATTATAGTGTCTAATGGATAATCCCTTGCAACATTGGTTGGTTAGAGGATTGGAACTTGATTGCTTGCACTTGCTTGATTATTGGGTTGAGATGATGTACTAGTCATTTGATCTTGTTCATTGTCATGAGAGCCACTTGAACTAGCTTGATTTGTATCATCTTGCACATTTGAGTTAGAGTGCACTTGCACTTGATCATCTTCATCGTCATTTACTTGCTTAGGCCTCAATTTACCAATATCCATGTTCTTCATGGCATTTGAAAGTTAAATGCCTCTAACATCTTCCAAGTTCTCATTCTCTACTTGTGAACCCTTGGTTTCATCAAATTCAACATCATGAACTTCCTCAAGAGTACCACTATCCAAATTTCAAACTCTATATGCTTTGCTTGGAGTGGAATATCCAAGTAGGAAATCCTCATCACATTTTTTGTCAAACTTGCCCAATCTAGTGCATTTCTTCGAGATATAGCATTTGCAACCAAAGACCCGAAAATATACAATGTTGGGCTTTCTACCATTCAAGAGCTCATATAGTATCTTCTCTTTCAATCGATGATAATAGAGGCGGTTGCTACAATAGCAAGCCGTGTTGATAGCTTCGGCCCAAAAGGATTGACTCACATTGTACTCACTAAGCATAGACCTTGCCATATCAATGAGTGTTCTATTATTTCTCTCAACAAGACCATTTGATTGTGGAGTGTACTTGGCCGAGAATTGATGTCTAATTCCAAATTCATCACATAGCTCATCAATTCTAGTGTTCTTGAACTCACTACTATTATCACTTCTAACTCTCTTGATGGTTGTTTCAAACTCATTGTGAATGCCCTTGACAAATGATTTGAATGTTGCAAACACATCACTTTTGTCTATTAGAAAGAATACCCAAGTGTATCTAGTGTAATCATCCACTATCACAAAGCCATAGTTGTTACCACCGATGCTAGTGTATTATGTTGGTCCAAACAAGTCCATGTGCAATAACTCAAATGCTTTACTAGTGCTCATCATGCTTTTCTTGGGATGGGTGTTTCCAACTTGTTTGCTGGCTTGACAAGAGCTACAAAGCTTATCCTTTTCAAACATAACATCTTTCAAGCCTCTTACCAAGTCATGCTTAACCAATATATTCAATTGTTTCATTCCAACATGACCAAGCCTTCTATGCCATAACCAACCCATGCTAGACTTAGTGAACAAGCATGTAGATAATCTAGCTTCACTAGCATTAAAATCAACCAAGTATAGATTATTATATCTAAAGCCTTTGAAGATCAAGTTAGAGCCATCTACACTTATGATCTCTACATCATCTACTCAAAATATGCATTTGAATCCAAGATCACACAATTGAGCCATGGATAGCAAAATGAAATTCAAGCTCTCTACTAGCAACACATTAGATATGCTCATGTCATTTGATATTGCAATCTTACCAAGTTCTTTGACCTTGCCTTTGCCATTGTCACTAAATGTAATACTATCATAACCATCATTGCCATTGATGTTGATTGAGTTGAACATTCTTGCATCACCGATCATGTGTTGAGTGCACCCACTATCAAGAGCCCAATGCCTTCCTCCGGCTTTGTAATTGACCTACAAAAGAAGATCAATTCTTTTTAGGTACCCAAACTTGCTTGGGTCCTTGAACGTTAGTCACTAATCTCTTTGGTACCCAAATGGCTTTCTTCTTTGAGCCCATCCATGGTTTACCAATGAACTTAGCCTTCACATCATTTGTACCCTTAGTAAGCATATAGCATGAATCAAGCTTAAGGGAGGATACATTAGCATTTTTGCTCTTGTTGATGCATTCATGCTCTTTATGACCCACTTGCTTGCAACTAATGCAAAACCAACCATTGTTCTTTACAAAACTAGTTTTGTGAGGAGCAAACACCGCCTTGCCTTTTTTGGGGGTATAGCCCAATCCCTCTTTGTAGAGAGAAGCTCTTTGGCTACCCAAGCACATAAGCAAGCGGTCCTCACCACTATAGGCCTTAGCCAATGTGTGAGTGAGCTTGTTAACCTTCTTCTTGAGATTCTCATTTTCAACCACTAGTGAGGCATCACAAGTGAGACCATCACTACTAGATGAGGTAGAGTGAAAGTACTACAAGAAGGGTTAGTGGAAGGAACAATAATAGGCATAGATAGTGATTCATCAATTATAACACAAGTTAAACCTACATTGCAAGTTTCAACATGCTTCTTTTTATTTTGCTCATCAAGCAAAGAGGAATGAACTTTCTCAAGCTTTTTGTGAGCTTTGTCAAGCTTCTCATTGGCTTCCTCTAGCCTCTCATGAGATACATTGAGCTCATCAAAGGCTTGCTTAAGGGCTTTTAGTTCTTTACCCAAGCTTTTGTATTCCCTTCTCTTGATGTCAAAGTGTTCTCTAGCATCTTCTAGCATGTTAATTAATTCATCCTTAGTAGGTTCATCATCATCACTATCACTATCATTTTCATTTTCATTATCATCATCATGTTCTTCATCACTTTCATCATCACAAGTTTGTACCTTAGTGGCCTTAGCCATGAAGCATGATGAAGAGTCGAAGAGAGAAGACTTCTCATTGATAGCAATACTTGCTAGAACCTTCTTCTTGGTGGTCTTGTGATCATCACTATCATCATCATCATCACTTGAGGAAGCATCACTATCCCAAGTGACCACATATGAACCACCCTTCTTCTTGAAGGCCATCTTGTCCTTCTTCTCTTTCTTTTCCTTCTTGTCCTTCTTCTTGTTCTTCTTGTTGTCATCATCATTGTCGCTATTGTATGGACATTGAGCAACAAGATGATCTTTGCTTCCACACTTGAAGCACCTTCTTGACTTTTCTTTGTTCTTGGATGAAGACATCTTTCTTCTAGCACGATAGCCCTTCTTCACCATGAATTTGCCAAATCTCTTGACAAAGAGAGCCATCTTCTCATCATTATCATCCCATGAATCATCTTCCTCACTTGATGTTTCTTACTTGGCTTTGCCCTTGGATGATGTGGCCTTGAATGCCACGCTCTTCTTCTTGGCATCCTTCTTCTCATCTTTCTTCTCACTCTTTTCTTCCTTCTCATCATCATCTCTATATGTATCATCGGTCATGATATCTCCCAACACTTGGTTTGGTGTCACGGTGTCCAAATCACTCCCCACTAGAATAGTGACCAATGTGTCAAATCTTGAAGGCAAGCATCTCAAGAACATGTGTGAGAAGTCCTTCTCCTTCACTTCTTCTCCAAGTGCTTTGAGATCATTGACAAGCACTTGAAGCCTATGAAACAGTTCCGGCACACTCTCATCCTCCTTCATCTTAAAGCTTGCAAACTTCTCTTTGAGAATGTATGCCTTTGCACCCTTCACAGCTTGAGTGCCCTCAAATGATTCTTCCAACTTCTTCCAAGCCTCATGAGCCATCTCAATATTCTTGATTTGCTCAAATGTTCTCTCATCAATTGCATCATGAATGGCACTTAGAGCAATGTCATTGTTTTAGAGAAGCACTTCTTCGACCGCGGTGGGATTCTCCAGATCATCAATCTCAATTTTGGTTTCTACCACCTTCCACACATTTCTATTGATTAACTTGATATGCGTGGTCATCTTTGACTTCCAATAAGGATAATTTGTGCCATCAAATTGGGGTGGCTTCTTGGTGTTGTTGATTTGAGCCATTTTTACACTGAAGGTTGTTAAGCCTCAAATCACGGTGACCTCGGCTCCGATACCACTTGAAAGGTCCTAATGGCTAGAGGGGGGTGAATAGCCTAATAAAAATTTCTACATAACACTTAATAAAATGGTTAGACAATTATGAGGCGAAGCAAGAGTTGCGCTAGGCTACTCAAAATGCAAGCCACCTACCACAATTCTAGTTTAGATAGTATCTATTCACACAATAGCTATGACACTACCCTATGTTAGTATGCTCTCAAAGGCTAACTAAAGAGCCACACCAACCAACCAACCAAGCTCTCACAACTAACTACACTAAAGAGATTGACAACTAGTCTGCGTTAATGTAAAGAGAGTGATCAAGAAAGTTATACCGCCGTGTAGATGAAGGAACCAATCAATCACAAGAGTGAATAACAATGAAGACCAATCACTTCGGAATCAAATGATGAACACAATGATTTTTTACCGAGGTTCACTTGCTTGCCGGCAAGCTAGTCCTCGTTGTGGCGATTCACTCACTTGGAGGTTCACGCGCTAATTGGCATCACACGCTAAACCCTTAATAGGGTGCCGCACAACCAACACAAGATGAGGATCACGCAAGCCACGAGTAATCCACTAGAGTACCTTTTGACGCTCCACCGGAGAAAGGTCAAGAACCCCTCATAATCACCACGATCGGAGCCGGAGACAATCACCACCCTTCGCTCAACGATCCTCGCTGCTCCAAGCCGTCTAGGTGGCGGCAACCACCAAGAGTAACAAGTGAACCCCGCAGCGAAACACGAACACCAAGTGCCTCTAGATGCAAACACTCAAGCAATGCAATTGGATTCTCTCCCAATCTCACAAAGATGATGTATCAATGATGGAAATGAGTGGGAGGGCTTTGGCTAAGCTCACAAGGTTGCTATGTCAATGCAAAATGGCCAAGAGTGTAAGCTTGAGCCGGCCATGGGGCTTAAATAGAAGCCCCCACAAAATAGAGCCGTTGTACCCCTTCACTGGGCAAAACACGGGGTGATCGGACACTCCGGTTCGATCGATCGGACGCTGGCCCTCAACGTCCGGTCACGTGATTCATGCCACGTATCCCTTGCTTCAAATACTGTTCGTCAGATTTCAACGGTCGTCTGCTGACCAGACGCTGCGCACAAACTGACCGAACCCTGATCCTCCAGCATCCGGTCGTTTCCAGTAAGGTTCCAGAAACGTTTTTCTTCGACCAGGACGCGTCCGGTCATGCTTGACCGGACCTTGCCAGTGTCTGGTCACACGCTGACTTCTGTCTGTGCTGTCTGACAACACGACCGGACGTATTCTTCCAGCGTCCGGTCAGGGACTAACACTGGAGTCCTCACTGCTACACGTGATCGAACGCGCTGGTCCCTAGAGGCCAGCGTCCGGTCACTGTATAACCAGCGACACTTACTCTTTTTCACTTCTATCTTCTTCATCCTTGCTCAAATGTGCCAACCACCAAGTGTATCACCTTGTGCACATGTGTTAGCATATTTTCACAAATATTTTCAAGGGTGTTAGCACTCCACTAGATCCTAAATGCATATGCAATGAGTTAGAGCATCTAGTGGCACTTTGATAACCGCATACCGATACGAGTTTTACTCCTCTTAATAGTACGACTATCGAACCTAAATGTGATCACACTCTCGAAGTGTCTTGATCACCAAAACAAAATAGCTCCTACAAAATATATCTTTGCCTTGAGCTTTTTGTTTTTTTCTTTCTTCTTTCCAAGTCGAAGCACTTGATCATCACCATGCCATCATCATCATCATGCTATGATCTTCATTTGCTTCACCACTTGGAGTGTGCTACCTATCTCATGATCACTTGATAAACTAGGTTAGCACTTAGGGTTTCATCAATTCACCAAAACCAAACTAGAGCTTTCAGGCTGAGACAAAAGGAATGGATCGTGGCTAACCCTAGCCTTGGCGTCTGGCTTGGTTCGCTTGGCTTAGCTGGGCCTCGGTCATTCGGGCCTTTGCTAGCTGATTTGTTGTAGGCCACGTGGGCCGCCAACTAGTCGGTGTGAGACACCTAGGGTACATTATCTAATATAATTCTTCTTTCATCGTAAAAAAAGTAGTGGTTTTGTTGGGGTCAAGTGTGAACTCTATCCGCTAAGAACAGTGACGGAGTATAAAATTGTTGCCCGGATAGACAATCCCTAAATGTCTAATCCAATTGTTTTTAACGAAGGTACTCTCTCCCTTCCAAAATATTTGTCGTTTTCGTTTTCCGAAAAAATAACTTTGACAAAATATATATTAAAAAATATTAATATTTATGGTACATATTTGATATCATTAGAAAGATCTTCGAATCTAGTTTTTTAATAAATTTATTTAGAGATAAAAATATTATATGTATTTTCTATAAATCGAGTCAAACTTACGGCACGAAAATCAAAAAATACATAATTTGCGACAGGTGGAGTAGTGCGTGAATGTCACATCACATCCATCAGCTAATGGGATTAGTTAGTGCTTTGCACCTTCACTGGGCGTTCATTAAAGCCAACAACAGCATCTTTGGTGTGGTGGACGTTGGACCTATGATACCCATTTTATGGTCGTATATAAATGCTTAGTGGTTGCTCCAACAACCATAAAGGGGAGAGAGGTATGATATTTTTTATCTGCCCTAAAAAGATAAAACTCTAACATAGTATCAGTTCAAACCATTTTAAGTTTATACCAATAGCAAATGTCATCAGATTCATCATAGAATATATTTTATTTTATATATATTTCAAGTCATAAATATCAGTACTATTCTTTCTATAAATTTAGTCTAAATCTAAATAATTTTAGTTAAGGTCAGAAATAGAATTATATATATATATTTTTTGGGCCAAGGTAGTATCTCCAGCTCTCCACATTTCAAATCTATAAAACAATACGCATTAACATGCACTGTCATGCACAGTGTCAGTGTCACATGTACTTAGATTATGCGTTAGTGTATAATAGTGGAATGATGGGATAATACTCCTAGTAGTTACTTAATTCAGACGAAATATTCATAAAAGATGACAGATTAACAATCATCAATCGAGTAGCTACAAAATTCGATCCTGTGCTGACTTGATGCCGCCGGCAATGACCATCCACAGCTGAAAAAGGTTATAATAATTAAGTACTAAAAACAAACAAAATGGTTAGTCGAGTCGTCTGATGAATGAAGAATTAAAAAACATCACCAGCTACGCGGGGTTAGTTTTTTTTTTTTGGGTGGCTCTCACAAGCGCTAAAAGGCACGGCTACCACGTTTACACCGTTGGATCTGTCGGCCTTAGGCAGCGGACGGCCACGATCCGTCCTTCAGCATAGCGCCAACCGACGTGGCCACCGCTTCCTCAACAACCATCCCACCCGGCCTGCAAACGCTAGTACCAGACGGTAGGACGGACCCACTTGTCATTGAGCACCTACTCTGAAGAGACTCTCGCCGTTGGATCACCCGCTTGCTGTGCCTGATGCGCGCCAGCTGGCCCCTACCGGAGGTGGCGCGTTGCGGTGGGTCCCGCCTGGCACCGCTCGTCCCATCACCGGTTTATATAAAAGCTGGCGGCTATTTTTGGTCAATCACCCTGCTTATGACGGGATTTGCTGCTGTTGCCTTGGAATTAGCGAGTTTTTAAACAAAGACTCGCCATTTAGTATTTTTCTGGGTTACTTTTGGGTATCACCTACCGCTGCTTTTCTTCCAGAAGAAAAGGCTGATAAGATAAGTTCAAACGAACATAACGGAATTTCACCTCGTTTTTCTCCGTTACTAGTCCATGTCTACACATTACTTTTTGCGAAGATTAACTCAGCACATTTGACATACTCCACGCGTGTATCTAGTACAAGTCAAAAGGAAATGGCCTTAACACCATGAACATATAACACTAAAATACTAAATCGTGTAGAAAAAATGTCACCGAGATGACTTGTTCTAGAAGAGACCATTATTGACATGACAGTGACATGGACAATAAACAAGTGTAGTGCCACCTCTGATCCGAACATATGTCGTTTTAGCCTTCTTAATATTTGTAATGTAAGTTATCGTTAGAACTTCTATACATCTTTTACCCTTTTTCTGATCTCATTGCCCTTGCTTAATTATTCTACTACTTAAAAAAATGAATGACTCTTCTTTTTGAAATATATAGGTTTGTCTGTGGTAAATATTTCTTTGCTGCGTTGCTGAAAAAGCAAAAAAAAATCAGTCCTTAAATAAGGTGTCTATTATGCTACTTCCAATGCTATACATACATAGGATGTTTTGTTTATGTGGCAAAGAAATAAGGTGTTATAGCATTGGCCATGTTCGCTTGAACTTATCAGCCTTTGTATGTATTTTTCTCACAACAAATTAGTAAATAGTACTTTTCACCGACTTTTCAAATAAATCGAATAATGGCAACTGCTTTTTTGTAATATTAAAGCCTTTTCCGACTATAAATTGTTTTGTTGTGAGAGAAAAATACTATAGATTCTAAATCGATAAGCCCTTTAAGTTCATGAAATTCAATTCAACTGTTCAAAACTAATTTTAATAGTTTGAACCCACTTCCATAGACATAATATATGAAATAATTAATTACTATGATAGCATTGGAAATAATGTTTCATGATATTTTGTTCTTCAAATAGCAGTTTTTGTTTTTTCGATCTAAGAATATATATGAAATAATTAATTACTATGATAGCATTGGATATAGTAACATGATATCATGTCTTGTAGCAGTTGTTTTTTCTTAAGAATATAGTTTTTTTTTATGATGTGACAGTATCGATATCATATACCATGTTCGCTTGATCGTGTTTTTCATCTCTCAAATAAAACAAAGATCACCGCTTATAAGTTATAGATTGAAACGATTGTACCAATTGGCCATGGCTGTGGAATATTATTGAGTGGAAAACAAATAAAAAACATTTCTAGCCGGGCAAGATTGGCCTGATTTTTTAGACTTGGTTACGTGTGTCCAGACACTGTCCCTAGCCCTATGACATATGACGAGCTCGACTGCTCCAACTAAAGTCTGTTTCGGTGGCTTAGGGCATGTTTGTCACATCTCACATCAACTTCATAAACTGTTGTCACCTGTTTTATTTTATCAAACATTTATTTCTAAAATAATTTTACGGATAAAGTTGTTTTTCTCCTCCTCTCACAAGGACATGAGTTAGAATAAAGCTGAAAAAGTAGCTTATCACAGCTCTCTCCCCATTTCTCTCTCTCATCCATGCATGAAGTTGTTGGTGAAACTGTTTTGCTAAACATTTTTTTTACAAAACAATCTAGCTTCATCTAGAAAGTTGCTCATAAAACTATTTTTTTAAAAAAATAGCTTTAATAGTAAAACTGAGCTGTGCCAAACACGGCCTTAGACGTCTTGTTCACTTTGGCAAGCATTAGGTGAGCGGTGCAGAAATCCTCCCCCAATCCCAAGTTTAATCCCCTATTAATAATAGCTAACAATTAGTTAGAACCAAACCTAATCATGGTACTGTAAAGAAAAACTCAAAGAATACGCTGAAAACATGTACAAAAGCACGCTGCTGTCACTAGTGTTGATGTTAACCTGTATGGTTCACAAACAAAAACTTTTGACATGGACATGTTATGGGGCTAATTAGAAATTTGACATTAGGCCCACAAACTTTCGAGACAACAAAATGATGTGCACTAAAGTCTTTTGACCTATTTTATTATCCCAATTGTTCTAAATTATAAGAGGTTATGATTTTTCTAGATACGTAGTTTTTTATATACATTTAGATATAACTATATCTAGATAAATAATAAAAATAATTTATCCAGAAAAGTCCCAACATCTTAGTTATTAATCCTTATGCATAAGTCCAACCTACGTTTATTCACAAAAAAAAAAGTCCAACCTACGTTTAAGATCAAAATGAGTAGTTCCATACATCGTTAGCATGCGTGGCCGTGTCTAGAAGACAATCTATCGGTTTACAAAAAAAAAGTGTAAATATTATGGCAGAGCTGATGAGGTAATAACTTTCCACACGTCGAGTTCGAGATCATTAGATTGATCATGATATACACTTTTATACAACAAACCTAGAGACATAAATGTTGATATTATTTTCTATAAATTTTGTCAAATTTAAGAATATTTGTAATTATATTTAAATCCATTTAGATGTACCATTGTACCAAGCTCCAAGATTTCTTTGTGCCCATTTAACCAAGTCATAACCTGCGGTACAGAAAGAACACCGTGCGCCGCAGCGCCGGCCTACCACGCGGGAGTCGCTAACAGCGGTCACCGTCCGTAAAACCGCAAGAATCCAGGGGCTGGATTGCAACCGGCGACGCAACTAACCTCCGCTCTCCACTTCACCAGACCGACCGACGGCGACCGGCCCGCCATTTGTTTACTCGTCTCCCTCCCCGTCCGCCTCCGCGCCCGCGGAGCTCCTTTTTCTCTATCCACCACCCATCCCCTCACCAACTTCCCCTGTCTCGGTTTGCGTGGAGAGAGAAAGGGAGGGGGAGGGAGTCAAGCCGGAGCCGGGAACAGCTCAACAGCACGGGCCGCGGTTTCCGAAAAGGAGAGGCGTGGTGGGAGGGGGAGGGGGCCGAGCCAGCCACCTCCACCGCAGCAGGCGGCAGAGCCGTGCGCGAAGCAAGCAGCCCCCCTGCATCTGGATCAGGCGTCCTCGTGCCGCCGCCGCCGCTTCCTGCTCTAACCGACGTCGGTTGGAGATCCCGCCCGGGCCTGGTTGCTCGTCTTCCTTCCTCGGTAAGGAAGCCTTTTGCTTGCTTGCACGGGTTGCTGGCTTGCTTGCTTTGTCCTGCACAAGAAGAATCCGATCCGTCCAGCTATAGTTGCGATGCGGATAGTGCTGCGCGACTGAGTGGTGGAGTGATGGTAGCAGTTAATTTTCTGAAGTTTGCGAGGTTCAGCTGACCCGTTTACCTTTGGAATGTTTGGTTTTTCCTTGGTAACGATCTTCTCAAGTTCTTAGAGCCATATGCGCCTTTACCTTTGGATCTTGCTCTCAAGCAATTTGGATCGCTGCTCCAGGGAAATGTTCCAATTTAGCCTGCTTTATGGATTAGCGTGAGCATGCATTGATTGATCTTGAGCTGAGCCCAGCTGACGCACTTCTCGCAACACGTTGTTTTGCAGGTACAATTCAATTGATTACCTCATCAGGGAAAAAAAACTGCATCCACGGCTTTACATGAGTGAAAGGGATAGAAAGTGCAGCAACCGTGGACTAAAGGACTCGTGCTTTTGAGTAATTGAGGAGGAGTACATGCATCACGAAGCCTTGATTCTGGAATGGTGTCCAGTCGAAGGAACAGCGGGGTTATCCTACGGAAGGGTCGGTTAGGGACTGGTCTGAGTTCAACGATCCCTCGCCGTCCCCAAAACTTCTGTATTCGCAGTCCTATGTCGCAATGAGGGGGTTGCTGGCCTCAGTGATCTCCTTGGACTTTTTCCTGCTGTCGAGCAAGCTAAAATCTGCGTGTGCAGCTATGACATCCCAGAGGCATAGTCGATCACAGGAGAGATCAAAATCGAAGGGGTTGAGCTGCAGGAGAGTTGCAGTCCATCTGTTGTTCTTTTTCATGGTTGGCATTTTCATTGGGTTCATGCCTTTGTTCTCTGTTGATGTTTACAAGAAAATAGTAACTGAAAACGAGAGGCTTCCGTTCCATGAGGGTGTGATTGAGACGGAAACGATGGGTACTAAAGTTAAGGAGTTGGAGACAGTTGTAGTAGAGAAAGAGGTCGAACTGATTGACGAGCCTCAGGTTCAAGAGAGCCCTCCAGTTCCTGCAATGTTGGATGATGAGGCAGATTTTGCTGAATCGTCACCTGCATTACCTGCTATTGAAGAATCTGACATTCCCGCGAAGAAGCTGCTGATAATCGTGACAATCACTTCTGTTCGGCCACAGCAGGCATATTACTTGAATCGGCTAGCCCATGTTTTGAAAGCTGTACAGGCACCTCTTTTATGGTTAGTGGTGGAATGGCCTGAACAGTCTTATGAAACAGCAGAAATTCTGAGGTCTTCCGGGGTTATGTACAGGCATCTTATATGTAGAAAGAATACCACAAGTGTACGAAAGATTGCTGTCTGTCAAAGGAATAATGCAATCTATCATGTCAAAAGGCATCACCTTGATGGTATAATGCATTTTGCTGATGAAGAGCGCTCATACTCAGCTGATGTATTTGAAGAAATGCAGAAAATCAGGTCAGAACTCTACCACATTTTTTTGCCTGTACTGATATATTTGTAATGAACTTATTATCTACAAAGTGTTTTGATGACTCGTAATAATCAGTTAAAGATAGTTTTTTTGGTTGACACATAAGACTGTAAGCAACACGTAGTCTTGATTGGAATGATGGAGCTAGAAAACCACAATGCTCCCTGAAAACATTAACCAGAACTTTCAGGTCGAAACTCAAAAGATCTGCTAGCCATATTTCAGTATAACTAAACAAGACATCCCTGCTTCCCTTCTCATGAGCTGTGCTATGTTTTTCAGGCGTTTTGGTTCATGGCCTGTAGCAATCCATGTTGGAACAAAGTATAGGGCAGTTTTGGAAGGCCCTATTTGCAAAGGTAACCGAGTCATGAGATGGCACACAGTCCAGACAGTTCAAAAGAAGAGTTTGACTCGTCGATTCCCAATTGGTTTCTCTGCATTTGCTTTCAACAGTACAATGTTATGGGACCCTCAAAGGTGGAACCGCCCACCAATGGATTCTGTTATAGTCCACTCAGGTGGAAGAGGTGGTTTGCAGGTGAGTTTGTTTTAATACATGAACTGCAATAGTAAGGTTACAGTAATTTTTCACATAGCTGATGGAACTTTGTGACTGGTAGAGTCTTACCGCCTGTGACCGGAAGGTCCTGGGTTCGAGTCGCGGTCTCCTCGCATTACACAGGCGAGGGTAAGGCTTGCCACTAACACCCTTCCCCAGACCCCACACAGAGCGAGAGCTCTCTGCACTGGGTACGTCCTAATGGAACTCTGTGTAAAGTCAGCACTCATCTATGTCAAGATTGATCCAAGTCGGTAGTTGCTACTTAGTGAAACTACAGCAGCTCTCCATTCATATAGAAACGGCCAATCTTGTGGTGGAACAACATACCGTAGAATTTGGTTTGGCAATGAAATAATAGATTTATAATGGAGGCAAAATCAATAGATAAAAACCATAAGCATGTTAAAGAATCTCTTCAAGCAAGTATCTCCACCAATTGCAAATGCGCCATGGCCATCTTTCTTGACATAGAACAAAGCCATGTGGTCTGACCTGACATGTGTTTTTGCAGGAATCACGATTTATAGAAAAGCTTGTTAAAAATGAGCGCCAAATAGAGGGTCTTCCAGACAATTGCAATAGGGTCATGGTCTGGAATTTCAACCTGGAACCTCCTAAACTCAACTACCCCACAGGCTGGGCAATTTATAAGAACCTGGAAGCTGACATGCCTGTAATATAGTTTCCAGCTGCTGCACTATGCCTGCTCCTAGAGGTGATTTCTCCCAGCAGGGCAGAAGTTTGAAGTAGTCTCCAGCGGCATGATAGTTCTAAATTTCAACTCCCAGTTGTCACCAGGTGTCCACTTAGGCTGCTGGTTGATGTCATCCTGAACAAGTTGCGCCAAAGATTACATGGATATTGTGCGCCGAGATCTGCCTTCAGTAATGTGGGGGTCCGTTGCAGTGACAATCAAGACAGGATTTCCCCCTCCTTTTAGTTTTGTGTATTCCTTTTATGCTCTTTATTTTTTTCTCTCATTATATTCACCAGCTAGATACGCCATGTAGACTTTCTTTTAGGCTCTTCTGTTTTTTCATACTGTGTGTTACCTACAGATGTAAAAGCTCTCTCATACATTGCAACTGTTTAAGAGGAAAGGCAAGGATCCCTCCATTTTGGAGGAATTGTAATCTACATAATGGATTAGGCTATTTAGCTTGTAATTTGACATTCCACAATTTTTCCAAGCTAGCCTATCTCAAATTCAAGGGTGGGATGGGAGATATAAATGGATTCTATAGATCACTATGCTATAATTCTATTCTTTAACTTATAGCGACGCTCTTTAACTTACTTCTCTACAAAAAATGCAACATATATGTATGTCCTTTATATGCCTAATAATAAATATACAAATATATTGTATATACAAGTATATTAACTTAATTAATCTATGTCTAAATTGTAATTTATTAGAATAAATTTAATTCAAGGATCAAACGGGCCCTTAGTTTTTCTATCGTTTTGGCTTTTCATGAGTTGCTTTGCCACAAGGCAATGACATTTGCGACGCTAGGCAGCTACGCTTGTGATCTGTAACAGTGAGGTTGGTTCTGATTGAGATCAGATTTCTTGGTGGCATGAAAAAACACTCGGCCAGTCGGCCGAGACAAGTCAGGTATACTGAACGGCGCATCAGTCTAGGCTCTCTTTTTTAAGAGCTGGTGTGACATTTTCCTGCTGCAAGACCCTTTTATTTTCCATTTCACAGACGGAAGTTCGAAGGACAAGGAAATCAGACACATGGACACTGTAAATTGGCATGTGCTAGTACATGATATGGAGTTCAACAAACGTGCTAATACCATATCATGTACTAGCACATGAGCACATGGCTTTCTCAGCTCGAAGGCTTGATACGGTGATCTTGCATGAGTATGAGGCCACGGAATAAACGGATTTAATGATGTCCTGACCTTTATTTTTCATCCATATAATATATCGTTTCTGTGAAGTCGCAAACGTAGATATGTCCGAGTGGTTAAGGAGGCATACTCGAAATCTGTTGGGCTTTGCCTGCGCAGGTTCGAATCCTGCTGTTGACGGATTAACATTTTTTTCTGTCATCTGTTTTGACTTATTAAAAAAAATCTCTTCTTCTTTTTTATTTATTTTATTTTACCTCACTCAGTTCTCCATCCACAGTTTGTCACTCGAGCGCCCAACGACGATTGAACCGTGTGACTGGCCAGCCGACGATATCGCTGAGCCAACGAGAAAAATAAATACAATTTTTTAATGAAAATATGTTGCTTTTCAAATTTGTATACTTAGTGCAGGACTGACTAGCTCTAATGATCAGAAACGGCAACTAAGACTATGTTTGGATTTTAAGGTCTAAATTTTAGTAGCACTTTAGCACTTATACCTACTGCAGTACCAGCTAGCTCTAAGACCGACTCCAACCACGTAACCCATATTTGAGACCTATTTCACGATTTGCGTAATGTACAGTAAAAAAGGTTGCATCCGTAGCTTCGCCTCTCCAACAAAGGAGCCCCAAATCCCTGTGTCCGCGAAAATATCCGAGCTCCCACTTCACTGCAGCTCCTACCTCCTCCTCCTCTTGATTCCTCTGCTCGCCCCCATCCCACTCCTCGGCCTCCACCGGCTGCGACGCCACCATAGCCGGAACGCCGCACCTGCGCCCTCCGCTGGCCACATGGCGCGGCCCCGCAAGGCGCCCGCTAAGCGTACACTCGCAACGCCGCCTCAAGCGACACCAGTCCGCCTCCTCTGTCTCGGCCCATTGCGCCGCCCGCCGCGTCCGCCATCTCTTGTCGCACGGCGGCGCCCCAAGCTGCACCCGGTGCCGTCTCTCGCGCTCTGCTTGGTCCCGTGCACGTTAGCTACCGAAGGAGATGCAGAGCTTGGTCCCGTGCTTGTATGGGCTGGCACACGGCGGCTGCATCACGAGGCACCTGCGGCGGCACTACGGCTGCGTCACCAGCGCCCTGCGTGCGCCACGAGGACGAGCAATAGGGGCAATGGAGATGGAAGAGCAATAGCAGGTTCAGTCGTGGTGGCATCGGCGAGCTCCGCGTCGTGGTGGCCTCGTCCGCCGACGCCGCTGCAGCGAGTCATCATGGATCCTCGCGCGACGCCAAACGAGTGCACACGGCGCGCGGCGCAGCAAAGCGGGTCGGCGGCCGGCGCGGCTGGCGTTTAGCGGGCGAAGCCGAGCGAAGCGAAGAACGAAGCGGGCCGCGTGCGCGGCGGTGCGGGAGCGAGGCCACCCTCGGCGTTCTGCGAGGCGTCGCGCGGACGGGCCACCATCGGAGATTTGCCTACCGAGGAGAGAGGGCATGCTTTTCTGCGTATCGCATCGGTCGGCAGGCAAAATGCGTCGTCCGTCTGGGTCAGCCGTTGGAGACTGTTTTCGGTAGGTAAAGTAACTGTGCGTAACGCATTTTGGGTTTGCGTCTTCTCATTGGAAACAGTCTAATGATAAAAAACTGCCAACAGTTTGATGAGAAAGTGCCAGAATGACGCAAGCTCTCCATCATTTTGACGAAAGTGCTGTCATGGTCCTCAGATAATACTAGGTTATTACCTTGTGGAATACTCCTCTGTCCCAAAATACACATATATTGTATTTCGAGGAGTCAATCAATCTTTAGTTTGACTAGATTTGATATCATTATATTAGCCACACCATATATTTCCTTAGTAAATCTATTTAGAAATACAAATGTTAATACTATTTTCTATAAATCTAGTTAAATTTAAGATTAGTTGACTCATCAAAGTGCGAGATGTTTACTTATTTTGAGACGGGGAAATATGAAACATTGGCACTTTGGCGATAAATCCAACAATACCAGGATGTTGTACTCCTATGTGAAATCACCATCGATTTTGTACGCTCAGCGTGGACAATGAGACTCCCCTGAGAGGGCCATTTGTCACATTTCCTTAAAAAAAAAAGCAAAATAGGAATAAAGAGCAACACAACTTCCTTGCCCAAGAAAGTAGAGAAATGACAAGATAACAAAAAGACTAAGAACAACTTTAAAAGTCGTTTTATATCTTTTCATATTAAAAAACATTCAACATTTTTTTCAATTAAAATATCTAAACATGGTCATCCTTTATTCTAGGTTTCTCGTTAGTTAAAGATAGATAAAGATAGAGAGCGGGAAGAACTCTCCATAGTATACACAAGACAGAAGCTAATAGAGGATGTAAATATATAGATAATATAATATTTTTATTTAAAAAACTCTTCAAATAAAGATATAGAAAATAAATTTAAGAAATATATGTGAAAAGTATTGTGCCATGTTAATGTTAGTGACTTATGTGAAAAGTATTTTATAGACGTATCAGCTTGTCTAGTTTTTTTTTACTCCAACTTGTCTAGTTAGTCATACCAATATATATGGCGTGGTTGGGACTAATGATCTCGCCACGACCTCTAATTAACTAGAAGGACTAATTTTTGATAATTTAGCGGGAACGTATATTTTAAAATTTTTACTTTTTTCCTAAAATAAACAAATCTAGAGTTACCTTCCCCGTCCTAAAAAATGCCGCTATGAAATTAGTGTTGGTCAAACTTTCTTAAGTTTTGACTTGGTTTGATTATGAAAATATATTTAACGATAATTTTTTTTTTTTTCTTAAACTAAAAATAGTTGACTTCTTGGAATGATGGGATTGAGAGCATCTCTACCTGATCGAGGCAAACTAATATTCTCCCTCTATAACCAGCAATAAAAGGGATTAAATTAAAAAAACATACTCTAGCGGATCCCCTTTGCAATCCCTTTTACTAAACTTTTTTTTAATCCCTCAAAATCCCACCTAAGTCCCTTAAATGAAGGGGATCTGTCACTATTTTTTTCTCAACTTCTTTTCTTCGTCTCCGGTCACTGACATCGTCCGCTCACAGGTGAAGCCGCTGCCACCGGGAGCGCACGGGCTGGTTGGAGATGCTCTGAGAGAGTCAAGTTGGGTCACGTGGCCGTGTAGACCTGGTGAGCCAATTAGAGAGAATGATTTGTGGGCCCTTTAGGCCTGCATGCAAATCGGTTTGATGAGACCCAGCCCAATAGCAGTCTAGTTAGACGGTCTTCAACAGAGCATGGATGCTAACACAAAATAAGTCATTCACAGTATTTTGCTTATAAAAAACAACGCTCCAACAGAAGATCCAAACACCTCACCCATTTTACATACGAGGCTTGCCGAAACGCAAATCTGTGTCGTCGAGAGAAACCGAGGCAAATATCTGGAGTCATAGTGGTGGGCCCGTAGGAGCGGGGCGCGGCGAGGTGCGGCCAGGCAGACCGAGGCGGGGAGCCGGCGCAGCGAGGTTTGCCTCGAGGCGCAGCCAGCGGGTACCGCGGCGAGGCGGGGAGCAGGGCGCGGGCGTCGGGGAGCGGGGATCCGGGGTCCTCCTCGCCCGCGACCGTCGGATCCGGGAGGGAGGGGAGGAGGGAGGGGTGCCGCCGCCGGCCTGATCCGAGAGGAGGGACGCCGTGCTCAACGAGGGAGGGAAGAGAGAGAGGGACGGACTTCTGGATAGGCTGCTAGAGAATGCGAGTTTTTGGTGTGTGACCTGAACTGTGGAATGAGTTTCCGATTTGGGTATGTGCTGTTGAAGATAGCCTTAGGTTGTCTCTGACAGGAGATCTATTGCGGAACCCAAACTTAAAATTGGTCTCCAACATAATAGCTATAGTCTCCAAATCTATATGTAAGACCCATTTTAGGTATCAGAAAAGCATAACATAAATATAAATATCATCTCTCTTTAGACTCATTCGTAGAAAGAGTTGTCTTTTAAATTTTATTGTTAGAGAAGATAAAAATATGTATTAAATTATTTACATGTAACGCTAGTCAAATGATGAATGAGTCTTTGGTCGTTGACCTGGGCGCCCTCGCCTCCGTCCCACTCCCTACAAAACCCACGGCCGCCGCCGCCGATCGTCTAGGTTAAAGCGACGCCGCCGCCGCCGAAAGCCGTCCGCCTTGCCCTTCCGAAGGCTTGGTCCTCCTCCTTCTTGTATCTATCTCCACTCCACAGGTCCGTCCTCCACTCGCTAGGGTTAGCTTTCCTCTGCAGCGATGGCGATCAAGCGGACCAAGGCGGAGAAGAAGATCGCGAACGACAAGAAGCTGTGCGCCCTGCTGGATGAGTACACCAAGGTGCTCATCGCCCTCGCCGACAATGTCGGCTCCAAGCAGCTCCAGGACATCCGCCGGGGCCTCAGGGGCGACTCCGTCGTGCTCATGGGGAAGAACACGCTCATCAGGCGATGCATCAAGGTCTACGCCGAGAAGACGGGGAACAAGGCCTTCGACCCGCTCATGGACCTCCTCGTCGGCAACGTCGGCCTCATCTTCACCAAGGGCGACCTCAAGGAGGTGCGCGAGGAGGTCGCCAAGTACAAGGTGGGTTCGACTTTCCTCGCGTCTCTTGTTCCTTCGCCGTCAATGCTGTGGTTTGTTTGTTTTAATGGATATAGATTGCGAGTTGTAATTATGGTTTGGTGGTCGCCGCTGCAACTTTTGTTCTGAATATGGATTTGATGCATTTGATTATGCAAATTCTGTCGTATGTCTGCACTACCTGTGGAGTACTGTAGTACTACATTTAAAATTGACCTGGAATTGTCAGGATAGAACATTTGGCAGAACTGATGATATTAACTTAATTCAATCGGTGGTCCCTATAGTGGTTAGTCGTGCTCCATTGTGTTAGCAGTTGTTTAGGACATTTAAAATTGACCTGGAATTGTCAGGAATTGTCAGGATAGAACATTTGGCAGAACTGATGATATTAACTTAATTCAATCGGTGGTCCCTATAGTGGTTACTCGTGCTCCATTGTGTTAGCAGTTGTTTAGGAAGGCTGTTGGTTTACATGTGATTAACCGACTAGCTTCATGCTTATAAAAAAACATCTCTGGTATAGGTAAATCTGGTCAAGTTCCCAATTCATGTTACAAGTTTCTGTTAGTTTTTCCATGTTGTTAGTTAGACACATTATTATATTGAAGTATTTGTGTTACAGCACTGTGCACTATTTTTCCTGTTACAGATGCAGTATCACTGTCGAGCTAATGCTTGTCCAGAATAGTAATGCCATATAATTCTCATTGTGTTCTGTCACAGGTTGGGGCTCCTGCTCGTGTTGGGCTCGTAGCTCCTGTTGATGTTGTTGTGCCCCCAGGCAACACTGGGCTGGATCCCTCCCAGACCTCTTTCTTCCAGGTGAGCATTGCAAGCAATACCTCTGTAAGACTAACAGTTAAAAGCACATGATGGGCGATGGCCTACTTCTCACTCAATTTTTTGTTTCAGGTGCTTAACATCCCCACTAAGATTAACAAGGGTACTGTGGAAATCATCACCCCCCGTGGAGCTGATCAAGAAGGGTGACAAGGTGGGCTCATCTGAGTCTGCCCTGCTCGCCAAGTTGGGTATCCGCCCCTTCCCATATGGTCTTAAGATCACCAATGTCTACGAGGATGGGTCAGTCTTCAGCCCTGTGGTGCTTGACCTGTCTGAGGAGGACCTGGTTGAGAAGTTTGCCGCTGGTGTCTCCATGGTTGCCTCTCTGTCCCTGGCGCTCTCGTACCCGACCCTTGCTGCTGTGCCTCACATGTTCATCAACGGGTATAAGAACGTGCTTGCTGTTGCTGTTGAGACAGACTACTCGTACCCGCATGCTGACAAGATCAAGGAGTACCTGAAGGTAACCCCTCTTGCTCCTTACAGTCGTGTCGTTGGAATTGTTTTGAGCGACTGAAGCCCTTGCATAGATCTGCTTTGGCTGCTTGTTTCGCGAAACTTAGAAATGTTTTGTAGAGATATTTCTTTGTGCATAGTCTATCATGTGCAGCAATGAGTGTATTTAAGTGATTTGTGTATATTTGCAGTTGGTTCTCTGAGATGGTCCGAACCTAATTTTGTGATGCTGCTGAATTGCAGGACCCAAGCAAGTTCGCCGTTGCTGCCCCGGTTGCTGCTGCCGGCTCTGGTGCTTCGGCTGCTCCCAAGGAAGAAGAGAAGGTGCCTGAGCCTGCCGAGGAGTCGGATGAGGAAATGGGTTTCAGCCTGTTTGACGACTAGAGCTGATCGTATCAGCAGGCTGCTGCAAGTTTTGGCCTTTGCTTATGAGCAACAAATAACTATTTAGCTTGTTATCTGCTTTTATTAACAAAGAATTGGTATCCTCCCTTGTGCATAATCGACAATGCTATCTTGCATTCTTGCTAATGTTGGGCACTTGTGTCGCTATGTTTCTATCCTTGGTTTTGATGTGGCTTTAGTCCTGCATGCAAAATCGGCTGCCAAATTTTTCGGTATGTGGTTTTTGTCCATGCAAAATCGGCTGCCAAATTTTTCGGTGGTCCATGTTTTCGCTGTTTATGATATATATATTTTCGGGAGACTGGGGATTGGATTGGCGCTACTTGCCAAGTACCCAATCCTGATGAGCTGAGTATGGGTATGGTTAGAGTCGACTAGCTTTCCTTTTTTTCCCCCTTCAGTTTTGCTGTCTCTTTGGTCTATGAACGCTATGGTTTCGTGGCATAAAAATACAGTGAAGTGAGAGCTCGGTTTTTGCACTGTGAAAAGCAAGTTACGAAGTTACGTTCTCTCGTACTCTCAGACTGACTATTAATTAGTAAGTATTAGATAGCATCTTTAGGAGAGTTCCCTTTTTGATTCTTGCAGCTGTGGCTGCGTAGCTAGGCCTAAAATGAAGCCGCAGCCGCAGCCGCAGCTGTACTGCAGGTCTGCAGCAAACAGGCACCTGTTGCGGCTGATGCCACCCCTGTTATACACGCTAGTTTCTTTGACCGAGTGGACCTGCAAGTTCGGTTGCCCGACGCTTGTCATTTGCCACCGCTGGAAGCATACCAAACGCTCCATGCAGGCAAGGCAGCAACGGGAGATCCCAAGCTGATGCAAAGGCACGATTCCCCTCCTTATCACGGCCTTCTCCCCGCGGCCGCCTTCGGTGGCTCGCGAGCACGCGACGGCGATGGCGATGGCGCACCACCTGGGCCTCCTCCTCGTGGCGCTCCTCTACGTCTGCGCCTTCTCCGGCGGGCTCCTCGTCGCCGCCTCCCTGGCGCTGCTGGCCTCCCTCGCGGGCGCGCTGGTCGCGACGCTCGCGCTAGCCGCGTCCGACGCGCGCAGGGTCGCGGGCCTGGCCGCGCGCGTAGCCGACCTGGCCGCGGCCGACCTGAGGCTGGCGCGCGCGGTCGCCGCGTATGCCGTGGTCAAGGCCACGGTGCGCGTGGCGCTCGTGATCCGGCCCAAGATTGGCGCGCTCGCGTCGCGCGTCAGGAGTCTCGGCGCCGACCGCCGGCAGTACTACAGCGTGGCTTCGGCTTTGTTCTTCTGTAGAGCTGCGAACTTCACTGCTGTAGCATGAGTGCATGACAAATCTTTCATACTAATTTCAAACAAAATTTCTGTACTTTCTTTATATCTTTGGTTACATTACAAACTTACAATGGGAAAGCAAATAAAGAGCCATTTGGATCTCTTCATTTTGGAGGAATTAAAATCTACATAATGTATGAGACTATTTGGTTTAAAATTTGACATTCCATAACATTCCTAAGTTCATAGATAAGCTATCTCGAATTCATAGGTTGGGAGATAGAAACGGATTCTATAAATCACTATGCTATAACTCTATTCTTCAACTTATAGTACACTCTTCAACTCACTTCCCTACAGTAAAAATACAACATATAAATATGTCTCTTGTATACCTAACAATAAATATACAAATATATTTCCATATACAACTATATTAGCTTAATTAATCTATCCCTAAATTGTAATTATTAGAATGAATCCAAACGAGAGAAAATGGACGGAAATGCGAAAGGCCTGAACAAAAACTCACGATAAAAAGAACTGAATGATTGTCATTATGGAATCGGTGTCGCTACCTCTTATTATTGTATTGCCTTCCACAGTTCCACATGATCTCTAAGAATGAAACTGAGAACATACAAAAAGGGGCAAAAAGAGCTCTCGATATTATTGATTGCATTCCTCTGAGGTACACTTGCAAGTGGATTCAAATTTTCATACATTTCAATGGAAACAAATCACAAAGAATGCACGTAAAACTGTGAAACTACTCCATCTAGTATACAACAACGTATCCTCCTAAACCCGACGCCCAAGGTGTTTAGATGTATACAAACGAATATTTTCAGTGCCGTTGTATGGTCACAAAATTTCAAAGAAAACATGCTCAAGTCGCAGACCTGTCTTGCCTTGCCCAATGCACTGGACAAGAATTAGTTGGCCCGACAAATCCATACCAGCACTATACACGAGCACCCAATGCCTGGAGCTGGTAAGGGATAAAACCAGGGTTTAGGGCAACAGCACTATAGGCCTTTGCAGTGGCACGTATATAAAATAAATGGGCAAGCAAGCTTCAAACCTGGCTAACAAGAAGATCCACCTGCTCTCTGTACATCTCTTTTAGGTCAACAATATCATTTCTTAGCTCCTCCAACTGCAAAACAGCATCAAATTAAAGTAAGCATATAATAGAAGGTATTTTTACACAGTAAACAAAGATTATTTCGAAAACATAGAATAAATTAGATCACTTCTTATTTTCTAACTGAACTGCACATGAGTGTTCGAAATCCAAACTGTACGTTGTTACAGCCATTGTTCATATTCAGCTTATAGCTTACCTAAATGTTGCTTTAGTTCATACCCCCTCTGACGCTGAAAAAAGTTTTGTTTCCCCATCTTATAAAACAAACTAGTTTTTTTTTTGACTGATACACATGCAATATTCATAAGCTTATGCTTTTTGGCACAGTTTTACTCAAACAACATTTAAGCCTAGCTTGGGCTAAGCAGAATGTACCCCGAAAAACATGTAAACAGAAACACAGCTGTTAAACCAAGGGTGCTTTGTATAGCTTACGATGGAGCCATTAACACAATCAACTAATTATTAGGTGCTTTGTATAGTTTACGATGAAGCAATTATCACAATCAACTACTTATTAGTGAAGCTTATGATGTGTAGCATAGGAGCAATACCTCTTCATCACGTTCCCCCATGAGTTCTAGAGCTTGAAAGTGCCTTTGTTTCAGAGCTTCCAATTCAGCCCTTAAGCCAGGCACAGCTGCGGCTTCAGTCCGTAACTTTTCACACTGCATAAAAGTTCAATTCAGTTTGCACACATGTATAGATAGAAAGAGGTGTAAAACTCTGATTAGATTGTCAGGATTTACTTGTTCTGTCATTTTCACCAACTCCTCCGCCAGTGAATTCCGAATTGATTCCAATGAGGCCTGAAACACACAACAACATTACTTCCAAGAAGAAGGCGCAGATCAAATCAGAGTAACAAATGATAAATGACAATGAAATAATGAAGTTTGAGTGACTGCTGTCTTAATGAATATTATAGCAAAAAGTATGAAAGAAATAATAGAACTAGAAAGGTCGCCAGCAGCCCAGCACATATGACTTCATATATTGTAGGAACATTTCTTTATCAGAATATGTTCCAAGACTGAAGCCGCAGCTGAATCTGAAAGATGAGTGTGATGCATGAATCTGAAGGTACTAAGGATTTTTGAACCAGTGCAGGATGGGGCACAGGTTGGCAGCAGATATCATTTCCTGCCAAGTGCCAATAACTTCCCTGCTAAATTCTAGATGCTGCTCAATAGAAGTTAGCCAGGAAGACACTGAAAAAAAAATTAGACCACCCAGGAGGAACTAGGCAGCTTTTATATCAAGAAAATTGACACCCAATTTGCCTCGACAAGTACTTGAACGTGGGTGGTATAGGCGTACAACCACACCACAAACAACTGAGCCTGCTCTGCTGCCTTAGCCAGGAACCCACTGAGAGAGAGAAATCCAGTTTTTTGGCCAAAAAAAAATGTTGCCAAATCATGTCTGACAATTTGGAAGTAGCAAAGTTAGTTAAAAAAAGCTGTGTGAAAGATATGTTTACAGACATGAATGAACTCAGTTACACGAAAACTCATCAATAAATTTGCAAGCTTGTAATTACTGCAGCTCGTAGTTCTAATAATCAGCTACCACTTCTAAAAGTTACTACGATTGTTTACCAGCAAGACAAAAGTGATAAAACTTAATGGGGTACTAACTAAACAGTTTGAGGAGATCAGGAGAAATATCAGAAGGATGCTTTATACATACCAAGCGAGACATGTAAGAAGCAAGCTCTCCATCCTTTTGACGAAGTGCTGACTCAAAAGCACTTGGAGTCATGGTCCTCAGATAATACGACATATTACTTTCTGAAGACATTCGCCTCTCTAATGAAGCATTGTCAGATAAATCCAACGATGCTTGAAGGAAATGGCTTTCTTCTAGGCTATTTATACTGCCAGAACTAGACAGCTTTCTGAGAGGGGCATTTCCTTCAAAGAGCAAAATAGGAAAAAGTTAAAAAGAATGGTAAGGTAACAACGAGAGGCAAAGTTGGATCTAACTCGCCTAAATTAATTGGTATGAAAATAAAAGGCGTACTTGTCTGATCAGGAAGTGGAACTTTAGGTGCTTCACGGGAAGATGTTTTCTCAATTTCTGCTCTGGCAGCCTTTTCCCTTTCAAGGTCCTGTAAGTGCAATTCATGAAAGAAAATATCACATACATTGCAATTATGTTTATTCAAGTATCAACAAGCAACTTGAACTGATCTGATCATTTATTACCTTTTCGGTAGCAACAATATGATCAATGACATAAAATTTTTTGCTTGACTAAGAAAAAAGCAATGGTCCTAACAAAAGGCTTATAGCAGAGATCAATGTTTGTGTTATATGACATAAACTAACCATTTTACTAAGTCATAAATTATAGATACATTAACAAAATTGGCAGGAAAACATCACTTTCATACAGTCCTAAAACTAATAACATACATAGCTGGTCCAACTATTTTTTCTGAAACTCTCGCAGTTAACTACCTTCTCAAGCAGTTCCCTGTGTTCTGCTGCTTCTTGCAGCTCCTTCTTATGCTTAGCTCTAAGCTCCTTTATCTCTTCTTCGAGCTGTTTAGCCCGCCCTTCTTGCATTGCTGCCTCCTCTTTAATTGTTAGGTACTCCTGTCTACTTTCAGATGCTCTCTGCCTCTCCTTTTCAAGAGATCGACTCAGCTGTGTCTGCTCTGTTCTAAGAATTGTAATCTGCATGATCCAATAGTCACCCCAAAAATTACTTGGCTATAAATCTGAAAGTGAGGTCTTAACACTAATACTAGCATATTTTTGTTTTGCTAGAAATTGATATACCAACCTGGGTCTCAAGAACAGTTATCCGGGATAAACTTTGCGACAGTCGCTCATTTATAGACCGCTCCTTTTCTTCTGAAGCAGCAGCTTTAGCTTCTGCTTCCTGCATATTCAAGCAAAACAACAGATTATACATGATGCGTTAAGAAAAGACAAACCTTATAATTCAAGTTTTCTTCATTGCATTTATGCAGCTACAGTTAAAACATATTTTTTTAACAAACCTGAAGGCGAGAGTTTAAGGTTCTCTCCACACCAGCCCAAGCTTCTTCCCTTCTAGCAGCTGTCTCCTGTGAATATTAACATGCAATTGATTAACTGAAAAAGCAATACACGCGGACAAGCCCAATATGGAAACAAAACAGAAGTGTGACACATAGACCAAGAATAAACAACAAAAGAAACATGAAAAGGGGCGTACCCAGTGCAAAGAGCTCCCGCTCTGTGCGGGGTCTGGGGAAGGGTGTCAGTGGCAAGCCTTACCCTCGCCTGTGCAATGCGAGGAGACTGCGACTCGAACCCGGGACCTTCCGGTCACAGGCGGTAAGACTCTACCGCTTGCACCAGGTCCGCCATTCAAAAGAAACATGAAACAAGTTTTTTAAAAAAGGCCAAATACAGGGGACCGATACCTGCATAGCTTCAATTTGCCTTAGGAGCGGTCTGGTAGACTCGGGAACTTGTGTCACTAGTTCATTATAACGAAGTTCACTGGCCTGAAGTATTAATAAATAATGAAGAAAGTGAGAAATGGTCAATTACCATTTTACTGCTTGACAACAGTTAACAAAGAAGCGCCTTACTTGATTCCGCTTTTGAAGATCATCATAGTCCCTTTTTAGTCTTTCTTCCCTGAAAGCAGCCTGAAACAGCCACAAAGAAACAGTTAATCAATGGAACTGACATCGGACGGCTATACAAGGTAAATGGCCAAATAGATCGTTGTTATTGAGGAATATAACTAAATGGCATAGATTATATTTAGGTCAACAAATAAAGCACTCCTACAGTCCTACTTACTTCTATCGACAGTTAGAGAAAAGGTCTGGATACAAATGTTCAGCATTTACCTCCTGTTCTTGTCGGGTGAGAGAATGCCTCAACTCCTCGATTGTCTTAATCAGCATATTTTCTTTTTCACCAGCTTCTCTTAAAAGGTTCTCCAGTTCAACTTTGGCTTCACTGTTGACTCTTGCTTCAGCCAATGCCTCAGCCTCTTTAGCTGCATTAAGAGCATTGGTGTAGAACTCCTTCTGAGCTGCAAGTTCAGTCTGATTTCTTTCTATTGTTTCTTGAAGCAACTTCTCAGTTGCTGCCTTGTCTCTCTTAATGCTTTCAACCTTAGCCTCCTCAACCTGCTTAGTCATAAATTGTCAAGTACATGCTTACTTTTGAGGACAGAAAATTAAACAGGATATAACATCTTGTTCAAGGCACTGAACTAACTTTGCTCCATCTATCTAAAGATAATAAGGGGGGAAAAGCTTGTATAATTGCAACTAAAACACAAAATTGTAAACAACCATACAGGTAAGTTTGTTTGATTGTAACTATCATGAAATACAAATGAAGCACAGTTTAAATGGTACCCACTGCATCAGGTCAAAAACAGAAGGAATAAAGGGGGGGAAACTGATTTCATATTATGAAATCCAGCAAAGGTATGCATTTTTCATGATGTTCAAGAGGTAAGCAGAATTTAATTACATTGCACCACCAACATCAACAAGAAAAGAACTCGGTTTGGATCATACTAAATATACCAAGTTGATATTCTTTTTTACCTGGATCTTTGAGTTCAGACGTTGTTTTTCTTCTTCAAGCTCACGAATCTAGCTTCAACAAAAGAACGAAAAAAGTAGTATAATTGGTTATACTGAAGAAAGCATTTTTATCATCTGAACATAGCGTAGAGTTCTAGTCCATGCCTGTGCTCTCAGTTTTCGTATTGTAGCTTCTTGGGCAGCTTGTTTTTTGGATAGTTCTTCACCTGTTTATTAATAAAAAACAAGCTGTTGATGTCAATAGATTGCTCACCTATTTGTGCATCTGGAGTAAAGCAGAATAAGAAGGGACATCAGCATGATATGATGCATTATATGGTGGTACTAGTGCAGTAGTGCTTTAAGTGGTCATTAGAATTTTAACAAATGAAATAATTATTTGTGTATTCACGACATTATAATGGGACAGTTCTTTGAATAATGAGAATCTAACATTGGTTCACAATAAACATAGTAGAACAAGAATAATATATAGGTTCTACATACCTTCAGCCATGACCTGATTGATGATCTCATCCTTTTCTTTCAAAAGGGCAGCTGCATCACTTTTTTTATTCTGTTCTCTCCTTAGTGTATCACGCTCTTTGGTCAATGCATACACCTACATACATCAAGGCACAGAAATGATAAAATTTATTCCCAATGCATGAGGATAAGATGATGTATAGATGTCATGAAACACGTACAAAAGAAAATAGTTCTACAGTTTGACCCAGGAAACAGAAAAGGAAAGAAAAAGACAGAAAAGGTATTGTAGTAACTTGTGCTGTTCTGGCTGTGGCATTTCAATGATCTCTTCTTTTCTCCTTTTGAAAACATGCTAATGATCTCAATAATGCATCTTACTATTGTTTCTCCTTTTAGCACTAAACACTGTCTGAACCAAACTGAATTAGAATAAATGCAAAAACAGTCAATAAATCCTCAACACTAGCCGCCAAAAAAACGAGGACCGATACATTTTCTGCGACTATAAAGATTGTTTTTACCTCCTGATTTTCTAGAAACAGAAAATAACGATTCTCAGTTTAGTATTGTACTCATCATGTATTAACCAATCTATCATTGGTGAGTGATGTCTGGTGTAGCTGACTGATTGTTAAAGCACAAAAGAAAATCATAAGCTATTCCTGCCACTAACACAGAGTTATAAATACTGGACTACACAAAAAATAAAGCAAGTGATGCATTTGCAACAATGCAGGCGGGCATTTTTTCCACTATGGACGAAACGAATTTCATTACTCAAAAGCAATAAAATTACAATAGTCGCCAGACACCTAATGAGTTAAGACCCAAAAAACTACTATTGCTATCCAAACTGAGCACACAGGGCTCAGCCAGAAAATCAACCCAAGCAGTAGACAACTACTACTCCCCCAAAACGAAAACCCAAGGTTCCAGGCCAATGCAGGCGAGCATAACATAATAATATGTCCAAATCATAGCATTATGTACCTACCCCTTTTAAATAGTCATTACTACCAAATCTGGAAGCCACATGCAATCACCAATTGACAATAGAAGCATCAAGTAACAAGGAAGAAAGTGGTTATGTGCCTCACCTTCCTTTCAAGAGTTGCTACTCTTTGGTGATATTCATCCTTAAGTGCATCCATTTCGGCTTCAGATGACTTACTCTGGACCATATCAGAAACCGATCAATCAAAAAAAATAAAATGTGTAAGTGCTCTACAGCACTAATGATTAATACAGAGAAATACTTTTTCAACATTCATCTTCTTTATTTTTCAGAGTTTTATTTACTAAAATTAGCAGGAAGTACTAAATTCAGACATTATAATAACTGCTGCTGCAAGACAAAAGATGGAAAATATGCTTACAAACATACCTTGAGATCATCGATTGTTGATTTTAGTTGTTCATTCTCATTCATCAACCTTGCAATTTCATCAGCTTTGGACTGTAGAAAGAATTGCATGCTGTTAGGCACAATGAATATCAAAGAGATGGGTATGTTGCAACCAAATGACACATGGGACCAGGACCTATTAAATGTTTCAACTGTACTAATGTCCATGCAACAATTATAAAACATGAACTGTACAGAATTACTAAAATGCTTCCCTTATTTTCCACAAAAAAGTATGAATTCACAGATTTAAAAGGTTCACTCCCATGTGGAGTACCTTTCATAGAGTACAACTCCACAAGCTTTAACTGAATTGCTACCACAGAGATTTGGGCATGTGGAAATGATACCTGGGACTGTCTTGCAGCACCTTGCAATGCAGCTTCCATCATCTTCATTTCACGTCTTAATTTCTCTAGCTCAGCGACAGAAACAACAGAGTCCAGAATCTGAGAATCTGTGCTTCTAACAGATTCTGGAATCTTTTCTTCTCTTGTAAAATCACTTGCGGGTACATCTGTCAAACTGACCACTGACTCATTCTGCAAATGTGAATCATGCGCCGCAGTTATGGACTTTGACGTTAAGTCTTCAGGTTTCTCCATTACATTATCCTCCTGCACAACAACAGATGCTTCCCCTACCTCCATCTTATTGCTTTCTTCCTCACTTTTTTCGGTATTAAAATAGCCATCATGTAATTTGACTTCAACATGAGTAACTCTATCTACTGTATCGCTATTCTCAAGTGGGGTACTAAGTTCTTTTGGGGCATCATATTCTTGAGCAATCTTGTCCTCATCTTCAGTTATACTATCTGAACTAGCTAGCGTGGATTCTGCTGGTTGTGACTGACACGTGTTCCCATCAGATGTGTCTTCCTTTCCTGTATGAATAGATTCCCCTGTTTCGGTGTCACCTGGTTCATCTATTTTGATAGGCAAAGAAGATGCGCTACCATCAGGCAAGTCTCCGGCAGACTCTCTGAGCTGATTTGGCTCTGCTTCATCACTAGGACCAGAATGTTTACTATCTTGATGGTCCTGGTTTTCTTCCACTGTTGAAGGATGTCCAGGAGATTGTGATGTTTCTGGTGCTTCAGCATCACCCACCTTAGATGCAGGTGCCTCAGTGGAGCCATCATTTTTTTCTTCTGCTACTGAAGGATGTGTTGGAGTTTGTGGTGTCATAGACTGCTCAGAAACATCTGCCTTAGAAACAGGTGACTCATTGGAGATACTATGAGCTTCTTCCGATTTTGAAGGCTGTTTTGGAGATGTTGTTCCTGATACTTCAGAAGGATCTACCTCAGATATCTGTTTCTTAGTTGGGGTGCTATGATTTTCTTCCTCTGCTGACAGATTCTTTGGAGATTGTGGCTTTTCTGATACCTCAGTGCCATCCTCCTCGCCATTGTGTCCCATGAAAGCCATGACAGGATTGAAGAATCCTATTCTATCAGAATTGGATGTCCGCGATCCTGATGCTGCATTACCAAAAAAAAAACATTCTATTTGAGCACGAAGATGGCCATGTAAACAAAAATACAATGCTTCCATTGGGAAGCTCTTAGCCAGCACTAGCAATCAGTGAAAAACTGGCATGCATAAAGCCATTGCTTGAACCGCCTAAACCAATCAATCCTACTGACATCAGCAACTCAGACAGAGTGAAAAAAGTGTTACAGTTCCAACACTTGTAAGAGGACATAAGTTTGATAATATGCCTAAACCAATCAATAATACAGGATTCAACAGACTAATAAACTGAACTTTGACTAAACGTGGAAATTGAACAGCATTTTTTGTCAAAATCCAGTGATAATAAGCAATGAACACATGTCATTCTCTACAAACACGGATCTGTCAGATATCAATTGAACATAACCACTAACACCATTGACCACCCCATCACAGTGTCATATCAACAGTTACAATGTTAATACACAGGCAACCACGCACCAATGCACCCCCAATACACTGAATTAGGCGAATGGCAGGACGGAGGGTTGCAGCATTAGTGTCTCCGTGTCGTACGTACCTTCTTCATCGTCGCGCTTCTCCTCTAGGCCGAGCGCGCTGTCGAAGTTCTTCTCGATGTTCTTCACGCTCTCGCTGATTTTGTTGACGGCTCCGGCGATGTCCTGCAGGCCGCCGAGCGACACCTTCCCAGACCACCACGCCATCCCTGTCCCCGGCCTCCACCACCGCACCTGGCGCCCTAGATCTCGGGCATAGATCTGACGACCCGCGCAGCCGATCCACCGTCCACACCCAGAGACGGGGACGCGCGGGCGGGAGCGGGATCTGGCCCCCGGCAACCTCGCCTCGCTGACCAGATCAGCTGAGCCCGCCACCAGACTACGAGAGCGCGGGGATGAGGGCCGAGCCGACGCGGCCGCGGACCGGGGGGGCGCGGGAGCGGGGGAAGCTCTTCAGTTCAGCGAGCTCCCGCCGCGCGGTGGCGACTGGCGAGGCGGGAGGGGAGATGTAGCTGCGGTGGGCGGGAGGAGTGCGTAGGGTTGGGTTGGGTCGGGGAGCACGACGGAGAGGGGGGAGAGAGTGCGTTCGGCCGTTGGCAAGTGGGGGCGCCGCGTCGGCGTCGGTGATCGCGCGCCCGCCTACCCCGCTCTCGGCTCGGTGCAGTGAGCAGTGGATCTCGGCCTGAACGAGGAAGACGAATCCGCGGGGAGGTGCGGGTGCGGCTCGTCCCGTCGCTCCAGCTGCGTCATCACCAGTGCACGCTGCCTACCAGGGCCAACCAACCGCGGTGCGCCGTACAGTACAAGGCAGCGTGGGCCGTGTGGACCTTGTCGACGAGTCGCGCATGGGCTGTTTCGGCGTGCAATCCCTGTTTGAGATCCAACCCAACAGAAATTTTGGGCCCGTTCGGCCTGTAAGGCGGTTGGATCAGGCTGCAGATGGAGAAGCCCAAGCACAAAGAAAAAATCCTCCAAAAAAAAAAAGGTAGCCGACCGCCGAGTTTTTTTTTCAACCTTTTTGAAAAATATTCACAAATAGATTCCTGATGGTTTGATTTTCGTTTATGGACCCTGACCTCGGCGCCATGGCTTTTGGCACACGTAGAGGAAACACGTCTCAGCGCCATGGCCAATAGCGCCGAGGTCTTAGCGAGGCGTCGGACATGGCGGTGACCTGGCGCCGACATGGACAAGGCCTCGGCGCCATAGATTTTGACGCCGAGGTGTTACCCTATAGATCTTGGCGTTTGAAATAAAACAAGTATAATTGTTCCGAGAAACACGCAATAACTCCATTGCGGTTCAGTTGGTTAGGACGCGCGCGGCTTAGCTCAAAGGCATGGGTTCGAACCACAACGCTGAATCTTTTTTTCTACAATTTTATAAGCAATAGAACAAAAAAATTATTTCAAGAAACATGCTATATAGTCTAGTTGGTTAGGATGCTTGGCTCTAACATAAAACCTAGGTTCAAATTCAACATGCAAATTTTGTTTGCTGCATTTATTAATCATTTTTTTCTTACTTAGTTATTACTAACGTCCTGGGTTTCACCAAACTTTGTTATTATTAACATAAGAGAACACTATTCACTAATTTGTAATTTGTTTTGGATGAAGGATACATTTCAAGGTGCATTTATTTATATATTATCTAAATCCAAATCCTCCTTACATTATCATAATCATGGATGTATTTATTAGTTTATATACCTCGGTAGTAGTGTTTTTCTTACGAGGGGGAGATCCTCCTCCGTTCCTCACCAAACTTAGTTGAACAGTCCAAATGATGATAATATGGAGCTCTTAGTTAATACATTAATTTCATTCTTCTTGTTAATTCTATTTCATGTAAAATGGGAAGGTATGCAAATTAAAGAGCTCAACACTAAAATAGGAAGGCAAAGAAAATTACACTTACTTAATGTAAAATAAATTCTTTTATTTATTTACTCCTTGTCTCAGAAGCCTTTGGCCCCGTTCGCTTGGAGAAATTTAGAGAAATATGGATGAATCTGAAGGAATTTGTGAGAGAAAATCAGCCGTAAACAGTGAAATTTTTGCACCAGCCGGACGGGGCCTTTAACTTATATATGATGACAAAAGTCATATGCATGTAAGTAAAAGAACGGCCAAGCAACAAGATATATATAAACACGTCACTCAACTCAACTTGGTCAAGGTACGTAATGTTTCAAAATCAAATAAAAAATAAATTAAATATACAGTATACGGTGGAAAAATAGAACAATAATATACAGTGTGCGGTGAAACCCAGGACGTTAATAATAAAAGAATAATATTTTCTTGTTGTAATTGCTTATAAAAAAAATTAACAAAAAATATTTGTTGCTTGGGTTCGAGACCCGTGCGTCCAAACTAACTAGACCACAATGGGATCATTGCATGTTTCTCGAAATAATTTTTCTTGTTCTATTGCTTATAAAAATATAGCAAAAAAAAAAGATTCAGCGCTGGGGTTCGAACCTAGGCCTTTGAGCTAAGTCGCGCGCGTCCTAACCAATTGAACCGCAATGGTATCGTTGCATGTTCCTCAGAACAATTATACTTGTTTTATTTCAAACGCCAAGATCTACAGGGTAACTGCTCGGCGTCAAGATCTATGACGCCGGGACCTTGTCCACGTCGGCACCAGATCATCGCCACGCCCGACGTCTCACCAAGACCTCAGGGCCATTGTGTTTCCTCAGCGCCAAAAGCCATGACACCGAGGTCAGGGTACATAAACGAAAATCAAACCATTATAGGTCTATTTGTGAATATTTAAAATAAAAAGACTGAAAAATAAAAAATTCGGGCCGACCGGGCTCCATGTTGGTATTGCCAAGTCAGCTCGCAGCAGAATCAGGAGATGAGGATAAGCCTATCCAGAGCAGGCCACGTGGCACCCTCCCTATGGATCTCTCGGCCATCGCGCCATGCGAGGCGGCCACAACCTCCCAAACAAATCCCAAATCCTCAGCACGATACGATCCACCGGATTAAGTTTGTGCACGTACGCACGCACTGGGACACCAGTGACCAACAACAGCCAGTGCGCGCGCCATGGCCTCCCTCGCCGCCGCCGTCTCCGTGCAGCCCGTCGCCGTGAAGGGCCTCTCCGGCAGCTCCATCTCCGGCAGGAAGCTCGCCGTCGCCAGGCCGTCGGCCCGCGCCGCCTGCCGCTCCACCCGAAGGGCCGCCGTGGTGGCCAAGTACGGCGACAAGAGCGTCTACTTCGACCTCGAGGACATCGGCAACACCACCGGGCAGTGGGACCTCTACGGCTCCGACGCGCCCTCGCCCTACAACCCGCTCCAGGTGCTCCATGATCCTTAAGCTATGTTACACAAACTAAACTTATGTTTGATGTTTTCTGGGTGATCTGATCTCTCTGCGTGCTTCACGTCACCAGAGCAAGTTCTTTGAGACGTTCGCGGCTCCGTTCACCAAGAGAGGCCTGCTTCTCAAGTTCCTGCTGCTGGGCGGCGGCTCCCTGCTGGCCTACGTCAGCGCGTCGGCGTCGCCGGACCTCCTGCCGATCAAGAAGGGACCCCAGCAGCCGCCGCAGCCGGGCCCGCGCGGCAAGATCTAAGCTCAGCTCCTCCATTTGCATTGCATGGTCTGGTAGTAGCTTGCTTTGTACTGCTAGCTAGCTCCGGTCGGTCGCACTCGCCATGGATCATATATCCTGCCTGTTGTTACGCTGTTCATAACTCCGTATATTTGTGATGCTGATATTCTGAACTCTTTGGCATACAATTAAAAGTATTTTACCTGTGTGCCATTATAAAAGATCACAATTCCTTCTATACTATTGAAAAAATAAAAAATGGTGTTGCATGCCTCGTATAACCTGCAGATAATATTGTTTTTTATGTCATCTTTGTTATTATATGGGCTGGCTTGGTTGGTTACAAAACTTTCCCAACCAAAATCATGGCAAGCCAAAATTAAGACTTATCAAAATCAAGGCTTGCTAAAGTTAGGACAAAAAAAATATAGGAATCCAATTGGTTGAGTGTTATGACATAGTAGTGAGCATTTTTTCCCTCTTATGAGATTGAAGAAGTTTTTAGTGGTTTTGCCATGATTTTGGCCATAAATATTGTTGTGCCAATTTTTGGTAATGAACCAATTAATAGTCAAAGTTTATAGGTTTACCTTAATTTTGGTTGGACAAGTTTTGAAAAACCCAACCAAACAAGCCCCATATCAACTAAGTACGTATAGTATAGACGACTTTATTGTAGATATTTTTGGAAACAAAATATCCATGAACACATCCACAGTTGTGTAAATTTTATTTTATAAAAAAATCGCAGTCACCCATCTGTAAATACATTCACCTCTTCATTGAACAGGGTAGATAAATGTGAGCCCAAAAACTGTCACGCCACAAAAAAATGATGATTTTTTTCAAAAGGCGGCAAAAAGTTTTTGCTGGATTTTTATTAGACGAGGAAAAAAAAGAAAAAAATAAGAAGGGTTACAACCTTAACGAACTTTTAACCATGGTGACCGCACCGATCCATAAAACACCACACTACTCTCCGAAAAAAAAACAGAATACCACATGAGAACGAAAGAAACAAAACACCCAAAAGGGAAAGGAAACTACATAAGTTACAGGGCCTAGCTGGTCTCCATGTTGGTCTTGTTGCCCACTGAAATTGATCGACCTCTTCTTTGCATAAGAAAGCCACCTCTCTTGCCTGTAAACTCTTGTTTTGAAAAGTTCTTCTATTTCTCTCTTTCCATATATTCCACCAAAAGTATATCATTAGTCCATTGAAAGCTTTCCTATGAGGTTTGTCTACCTTCATTCGACATTTGCGCCAGTAGCTATGCAATGAGCCATTAGTACTGATGGTGTCGATGAAAGATAGGCCAAACCACGATTTTAGGGCAGACCACACCTACTTTGTGAAAGTGCAATCTTTGAACAGGTGCGTGGGGGTTTATAGGTCATTTCCACAGAGCTTGCAAATGGGATCGTTTGGCCAATGTCGCTTCATTAGATTGTTAGCCGTGATGATCTTCTTATGCAACAACGTCCATACAAAAAATTTACATTTAGGTTCCGCTTTGGCTTTCCAGATCGGCATGATTTTGAGTTTACTGAACGTTCCTTCGAATTGGATGCGGTAGGCGCTTTTGGTTGTATACTCCCCCTCTGTTGTCCAGCGCCATACGATATTATCTTCCCTGTCAGCATCTAACTCAATATGTTGGACAGTCTCCCACAGCTGGACATACTCATGGATTTCTCCTGTTGTCAGGATGGGGAGGATGTGTGATATCCATTTATTATCCTGCAAAGCCTTCAGAACCGTAATGTTTTTTTTTCTCTTCATCTTCCAAAATAACGTTGGTGCCAAGGTCATAAGGGTTTTTCCTTGTGCCCAAGAGGAGGTCTAGAATGTGGTCGTTTTGCCATCGCCAATCATTACCACCGTTGATGCCGCAAATAGATCCTTGTCCCTGGTGTCACGGTAAATCAAGGTTGTTCCACGCTCTTTCCTTTTGGTGCCATTTGAACCAGAGCCAACGTAGCTATAAGGCACGAGCGAAACGTTCCAGGTCAAGGATCCCTAAACCTCCTTTGACTTTGGGTAGACAGGATGTTGGCCAGTTTACGATCGAATGTCCCCCATAGACTTTATCGGGCGTTTCCCCCCTCCAAAGGAAACTTCTACGTAGTCGGTCAATCTTTTTAATCAACCACTTTTGCTCTGGAAAAGCTGTCATGTGGTAAATTGGTTGAGAAGAGAGCACCGTCTTGACTAACGTCTCTCTCCCTGCTGAAGATAGAAACCTCCCTTTCCAACCAGGCAACCTTGCCCTGACTTTATATAGCAGAGGTTGTACATCTATTTTCCTTAGTTTTCTCACATGGAGGGGAAGGCCAAGATATTTGCCAGGGAATGTGCAAAATTTTCTAGGGAAATTTTGGAGCAGATGGGTGACCGTATTGTTCTCAACCCTGATGGGGAAGATTTTCGTCTTGGATATGTTAATTCTGAGACCCGAGCAATCCCCAAAGAAATTTAGGATCCTATGAAGATGTTCAATTTCGAGATTACTTGGTGAGGCGAATATCGTAGCGTCGTCAGCATAGAGTGAGCACCTTAGCTTCGCCGCTGTTGGCAAAACCAGGTTCAGGATGTCCCTATTTGCCGCCACCTCAATGATACGCTGTAGAGGGTCAATAGCAAGGATGAACAAGAGAGGTGATAGCGGGTCCCCTATCTTAGCCCTCTCGCGTGTTTGATCTCTCTTGTCGGCTGCCCATTAATCAGTATTCTTGACGTTGCCGTTCCGAGTAGTGCCACTATCCAGTCTCTCCATTTAGTGCTGAATCCCATATTTTCCAAGTACCTCAAGTAGGAAACTCCATCCAATGGAGTCAAATGCCTTGGAGATATCTAATTTAATGAAGAGAGCTGGTTTCTTTTTCTTATGCAATAATTGGATTACCCATTGTGCGTATATAAAATTGTCATGGATGCATCTCTTCTTAATAAAGGCATTCTGTGCATTGGAGACCAGGGCGTTCATGTGTGGCGCCAATCTGTTCGCTAGTAATTTCGTGATGATCTTCACCACACTGTTGATGAGGCTTATTGATCTAAACTCTGATAGTGATGCTGCATCCTGTGTCTTGGGCAGCAACACTATGTTGGCTGTGTTGATCAAATTAAGCTTTGACGTGTGGAGATTAAAGAAACTCATGATGGCTTGTATCAAATCATCTTTGACTATTGACCAGCACTTTTTATAGAAGCACCCGATATAACCATCAGGGCCGGGCGCCTTCTCAGACGGCATGTCTTTAACTACTGACTCGATTTCCTGTGTGGTGATTGGGGCATCAAGGTCTTCTAGGTCGTGACGCACATAACCGAGATCAGTCCAATTAATGGCCCTGGTTCTTACACTAGGTTTTCCCAATAGATTGGAGAAATGTTCAAAAGCCAACTTCGATTTATTCTCCTGCGAGATAGCCACACCGGACTCCCCATTGAGAGAGGCAATGAACGATTTCTTCTTTCTTATGTTTGCATGCGGCTGGAAAAACCGTGTGTTAGTGTCCCCACTCTGGATCCAGGATAATCTTGCATGTTGACGAGCTCTGGATTTTTGCACAGCCGCCATACCCATTGATTTATTCTTGAGATATTTTTTAAACTCCTGCTCCTCCTGTGTTAGACTTCTCTCTTCTTGTGCCTTCTCCAAATTTGCCAGGGTTAGGTTCATGATGGCCCAGCTCAGCTTCCATCTACTTAGTGATTTATGCCTCCAATTTCTTAGTGATTTGGCCGTGCGCAACAATTTGACATGGAGACGTAAAATGACATCTTGCGTGTTCACTGTCTTGTACCAAGTTTCTTGCACCGTGTCCAGGAAGCCCGGCATGTGTACCCAATGAGACTCAAAACGAAAGCCTCTATAAAAATCCATGATCACATCACCCTGTAGGAAAAGGGCGCTATGATCTGAACCCAGTGATGAAAGCGCACGGAGGTCAGTTCTTGGGAACATCTCTAACCAATCTGCCGAAGCGAAGAAATGATCGATTCTTGTCATTGTTGGCGATTGTTGGTCATTGCACCAAGTATACTTCTTCCCCCTGAGTTCGATCCTTGCTAGTTCGAGGTTGTCGATTGTGGCTTTGAATCTGTTAAGCATTGGCAGATTTACCCGTGTGTTGTTTTTCTCATGCGCGTTCAAGATTAAGTTAAAATCGCCGAGTAATAGCCAAGCCGGGAGGACGCGAGCGCTGACGTCTGTAATTTCTTGAAGAAATGCGACCTTGTCCGCATCGCTTTGTGGTCCATACAGCCCGGTCATAGACCATGTCTTGTTCTCAGCTAGCATCGTAATGTTAGCTGTGACAGTATTGTTGGTTAGTTAGGGCTGGCCGAGTTTGAAGAAACGTTCAGCTGCCGCCAAGAGGATACCCCCACAAGTCCCCACTGAGGGCAGGAACGCCACATTGCTAGCCATGTCCGCACCGACCGTATCGACAAGAAGATTTACAGGTCCAATTACTTATCTTAGTTTCCTGAAGGCATACGATCGTGGCACCGGTAGCAATTATCTGGTTTCGGACAGATGCACGTTTTGCCCCGTCATTTAGACCTCTTAGGTTCCAGCATAGTAGGTTGCAGTTCTTAGCTGACATTTAGGTTCCATCCACTTAAGAAGCCATAAGTTGATGGGAGGTTGGCCGAAGGTGACAGAGCCAGCAGGCCGGAGTTCACCCCCAAGGTTCAGAGCTTACAACCAACATAAACGGGGAGGGCCGAAGGCCACACAGCCAGTAGGTCCAAATTCTCCGCCCAACAAGTTTTACGCCGAAGGCTCCATGGCCAGCAGGCGCACATCCACCTGGAAATCCAAAGTTCGATCCTGGTGCCACATCTGGCTCTACCAACTACTCGATGAAGATACAATGGGCATACAACCCATGCCCCCAGCACCAGCGGGGCTAACATTGAACATTAAACAACTGGAACTTGGCTCCTAGACCATCGGCCCTAGGGCCACAACAGCAGTCATCTGGAAGCTGCTCTTCTTCTGGATCATGGTACCCTGCTCGATGAGGTCCTGGATGGCGCCCATCGTGGTCTGCTCTTCTTCTGGATCATGGTACCCTGCTCGATGAGGTCCTGGATGGCGCCCATCGTGGTCTTCTCCATAGGCCTTGCAAAGTGCTGCGCATAGTAATCAAAAAAATCTTCAGTGATTGGGTCTTTGTTTGAAACTGCATTATCTGTGCCCCCAAGGTCACCCAATTTCCTGAGTAAAAGGTCTTGTGCAATCTCAATCGCCCCCTTTCCTGAATTTGCAACCGCCTTTTGAGCTAGTCTCATACTGTGCCGTTTAACTGTGCTTTGCGGTAGGCTGCATATTGGCTGGGATCTGTTTACTGAAAATCCAGAGCTAACAAAGGTTTCGGGACAGGAGTCGAAATTGAGTCAAGGAACTCATCTATCGGCGTGGCCTGTTGTAGATCTGCGGTGTTGGTCCGAGGTTCAGTGATGGTTTGGGCAGATGTCTCTCCTAGTGATTGGTTTTGCCTATCCGGCAACACACTAGTCTAGGGTTCAGTGATGGTTTGTTCTACTGGTTGTGTACACTGAGCAGTTATCCCACCTAGAGATTGGCTTTGCATATCCAGCAACGTGCTAGCTGTAGGTTGACTATGTTCATCTAAGATCTCATTTGAAAAACTAGCATTCAGATGCTGACTGCCTACATTGTGAGGTACAGACATAGGGGGTGGGCTCACCAGAATGTTGTTGAGATGATCAAGCACCACTCCAAACTGCAGCCCCATGTCGGTCTGAGTCCCTCCACTTGTTGTATCAACATCTAGCTTTGTAATGTTGATGTTGGGGTCGCTGATGGCGGCACTGTCCAACTTGGTGTGCTGCTTCGTCTTCGTCACCACTGCAGCGTTTGTGGTGGTGATGTTGTTGGAGTCGATGCCCTGTCCCCCTTCCTTCTCCATGGGGGTCGAGCTGTTGGCCACCTTGATGAGCTGGATGCTGTCGTCTGGGATGAGGATCTTGGGGGCCTTCAACTCAGTTGCTATTGGGTCAGCAAAAGAGACCCGCTTGGTCTTCTTCTCCCTCTTGTGCTCCTTGACCCTCCAGACCTGGACGATCTCCCCTGTCGGCCTGCTCCTGCGTGGTGGAGACTCTCTGTGTCCGCGCCACCTGTTGGAGCTGATGCAGTCCTCCGCGCCTCCCCTGCAGCGGTTGTTGCGTGCCCATGCGGAGAGGCTGCGGTGTCGACGGTTGCCGTGGTTGCGCATGTCGTCGTGGTCGTCGTCGTCCCTGCATGGCCTGATGTCGCGGCCGTGGTCACGGCCACGTCTCCCATGGAGACGCTCTCCCTTCATGTCCGGCACACCGTAGTCCCAGTCGAAGACACAGCGAGCCTTGCGGTTTGCAGCCTCCCTGGGTCCTGCAGGAAGGAGAGGTCCTCCACCACCTCAAGATGGTTGCGCAGGACATATGCCTGGCCACGCTTGAGGTCGACAGGCTCGTCATGATGGGGGTGTCCCCTGTCTGGCTCGGTGACGTTGAGCACGACCTCCGTGGGAATGTCGCAGGGGTCGCGGCACCAAGCCCAGAGGTCGAAGGACCTGGTGCGCTGCCGGCGACGGGTCGTCTCCTCTAGGTAGTGGATCGCGCAGCTCTTGCCCAGCGCCATGGCGGCCACCTCCTCCGCCAAGCAATGCACCAGAATGCCCTCGATGCGGACCTTGACACGGAACTCCCAGCTGACGTTGTTGGCGTAGCGGCGCTCGCTCCATGCGGCGAACTGGAAGCGGCGGCCGTTGTCGGGGAGGACTCCCACTTCCACGACACGCTGCCTGTCTCTTGGGTTGTTGAAGATGACCAGGAACTGCTCAGGGAAGTGCTTGAGCACCTGGACGTCGTCGTGGTGGATGTTGAGTTGGTTGCGGAGGGCGTCGCCGAGGTGTTGTGGTTCCATGTCGCGGCTGTTGCCGGGGAGCCAGCACACTACGGCCCCGCCGATGAGCTCTGCTGCTCCACCATCCGAGACGGAGAGGCCACCAATCCTCATCCTGATGAAGTCTGCAAGCAACCTGCTGGCTCCGTCAAGAATCCCCAAGAAGATACGGTACTTCAAGGCGAGCTCCTTCGTCCTAGGATTCCGGCGAGTCAAAAGGGGAAATCTGTCCAGAGGGAAGAGGGTATTCATGGCGGACAGTCTACCTCTAGCCACACACAGGCTACATCAACAGAGTCGCCTCCTCCTGATAGGGCTGCTACTAGGAGCACGCTTCTGAAGCATCATATTTCGGATACTCTCATTTGTGAGGATGGTTCGGAGCCAGCTAAGGTGCACCGTAGAAAGAAGCCGGATTCAGAAGGCAAGATCATTCAAAACTCACATCGACCTCAAGACAAACCAACAGGCTCTGCCTTCTTCAAGAGCAGGTTGGAAGACAGGTGCTTTAACTGTTCCCCCCCCCCCCCAAAAAAAAACTGATGATCAACATGAAACCTGAAGCTATACAATTATAGAAATCTTAGGCCACGTTTGGCGCCGCTTCAGCTCTAGCACCACAGAAGCCGGAGCTAAAGCTGAAGCATCAAAATTACGACTCCACCTCTAGACTCCTCCACCTAGAAAATTACTAAGCATTATATTTTGCATCCACACGAAGAACTACGTGCCATCACAAATATAATGAGCATGCTACATAAGACGATGCCGCTACCTACGTGCTCTAGGAGCAACTAACAACCTTTTTACGAAAAGTCGGCAAGAGTTTCACCAGGTTAATTTATTAGAAGAAAAGCTACATGACTTTGATTTGATTTGGGGGCTTGGAAAACAGCATACTGCATTTTGTCTGTGTTTCAATGATGCAACAAATATGATTTGCACTCCATCCGTTATAAATTATAGCAGCTGACTTTGATTTGCTACAGTGGAGTAGGAGTTTGGTTGTTGGCCTGCGTGCCACAGTAGATGAGAGTCTAGTCGTTATGTAATTATCTGTAAATCTGTTTTGTTTTATTTTCTTTTTCCTCGTCTAATAAAAATTTGGCAAAGCTTTTGTCGTCTTTCTAAAAAAAACTTTAACTTGCTGCTAAGTCAAATTTCTGTGATTTTCTGATCAAGTTTATAAAAAAATACACCAATATCTAAGTTTTATTAACTTTTTTAAGGCCAACAAAGAAAGATTATCCCCCACCTGGGGATTCATATAGTCATAATCGGCCCAATACCAGCCCACGTGATGCGAAACAATTTTATAAAGTTTTGAATTTGAACGTTACATTGCCACGCTAAAAATAGAACACCACGGTTTCGTTGGTTGCCTTGTCGCTCTCCGGCAATAGACATCACCACGGCATCACCTAGCGAAGAGTGTCGAAGCGTGGGTCTTCCCACAGAAGATCACGTCGTTCCGACAGGTGCTAACAGCAAAGAGCCATGAATGTGCTGAGGAGGTGTTTACGCAAGGTGGGTTTCATATCCTAGTTTTTAAGACTCCCATATGTTATAAACCATACAGATTAGTTTTATCTCTATAAAACTTGGATCATCTCTCTCTTTATTTATATTTTATCACGTTAACATATTTTACTAAGTTGTTAGATTATTTAATGTCTATAAAAATCTCATATGAAACTCTCGTTACGACTGGCCTTAGAAAATGGGGGGGGGGTTGCCAATGCCCAAATCCATCGACACAAGAACTCGTGGCCATAACCAGAAGGGCACAACAACGTCCCAACCACCGATGATGTGTGCAACGATCTCGTTGGTGCGCTCACATAATTCACATATGGGGTTGTCCATAATCTTCTTCCAATGCAGATTGGCTTAGCACTAGATCCACCGCTGTGCTAATAACCAGATGAAGAATTGTACTCTTGGAGGCGTGTGATTCTTCCAGATAAATTTTGCAGCTGGGTTGGGTTCATCATTCGCAGCTTTGAGCAGTTTATACAACCTTGATTGTGGCTAACTTCCCTGGCGTAACATTGAATAGGTTGAATCTACAATCCGGCGATTTTGACAACGTAACCCCAACTATCATCATTTAAATTATCCATGGTATGTGTTTCAATTGTATATTTATTTAAATTTATAAATGCAACAACACTTGCATGTGGCTTGGTCTCTATGACGGTGTCTCCCATTGGTGTTCGCTTGTTGTGATGTGGTAGTTGCGCCCCTCTGCTTTGTGGGGTTGTGTGGGTAGGGGTGGGTGGACTATCGGGCAAAGGCCTTGCTCAGCTCCCTATTGAGGTCAGCAATAGTGTCGCCTTTGGTGCCATGTTCCTTGTTGGAGACATTGCTATGAAGTTCCCTCAACTTTTAGGTTTTAGGTTGAAAACCTTGTGTGCCAGATATCCAATCGGTGTTGTTAACAGTCTACAGATGTCAGTTCCCTCCATAGAGGCATCGCTTAGGGCTTTGGATCTATCGTTCCACATGGGGAATGGGTATATCCCAAGTAGCCCTAAGAGGAACCGCCACCCCTTCTTTCATAATGCTGTGGCATGCAGGCTCGGTTTTTATTTGCTAGACCTGTGGTGGTTTTGCCAGTTCTACGTTGTTGTGGTAGTTCTCTAGCCGTAATTTATTTTTAGGTGGGAGTATTGTTGTGATGGTTTTATAATTAATTGTTGTATATGTTGCCTCTTCTCTATTAATATACGCTCAACAAATTATTGTCGATCGTTGCTCCAAAGAAAAAACTGGGAGCCTGGGACATGCTATGCAAAACTCCCCTTGCTAGCTATTGTTGTACAGCTCCAAAATTTTATACAGCTCTTGCATATGAACTAGAAAGATTTGAGTGAAGCCCTTTCTCACCATTCGAAGCTAGAACCTCGTATGAGCCTTCAAGCGACCAAGCAATGCTTTACCAAAAAAAAAAATACTGTTCTTTTCTTTTGTGAACTCCTTTTATTCCACTCCGAATTTTGCAGCTTTCTTCCATCGACAAATGAGAGCAACAAGCAGGAGGCAAGTCATATACTAAGGGAACATGCTGAAGAAGGGATGCGAAGGATGTCGTTGTCTTCTTCCTAAAGCTTGGAGGCCAACATCGTTTTGTAGCATCGTTACACTGCAGCTGAGCGTCGTTGCAAACAACCCATTCAGCCCATGACCTTCGTATCCACAGCCTATCCGTATCATCATGTTCAATCGTGACGATGTCGTGGTCTGTGGAGAAGAAAGGTTGCCGGTGGTGGGGAGCTACGAACGAGCGCCGCGTCACTGTCTACGGACGAAACCAAAAGAGGCGCTACTACCAACAAGCTGTCACGTGGAGACCACCACGGCCGGCGGCCCCCGGGCATTATCGGCACACGCGAAAGGAGGGGCGAGGAGCTGCTGCCCTTTTTGACCACACCACGCAATCATCATCGTCGTCGTTTATTTGCAACGTGGCTTAACCCACACAAGTGGAGGTCGATTTGTTTTTTTTTCCTAAAAAGATGTCAAGCTGTGTTTGCATACTTGCATATAAACGAGATACATACATGACGAGCAGCTGGTCTTACATACATGGGAATTGTTCAAGTTCTTTCACGGTTTCACCTTACATGTATATTTTCTTTGTAACATAAAATTGACACAAGTATATTCAGCTATTGATTATTTCTGAACTATGAATTGTTGCAAGCTACCCGTTTCAATTTTAGCAGATTCCAAAATCGTTAGGGGAGTTATTACAAATTTGAGTTACTCTTTTGATAAGGACGCGGGCAGGGGGGCGCTAAAAGGAGCGTTCTACTGGGCATTTTCGGCCGGTTTTACAATACACGGTTCTTTTTTATGGATATACCAGGAGAATATCTCACGCGTTGTTGCGGAAATTCTAGATAATTTAAAAAAAATTAGACTATTTATATTTATAGTTATATGAATGAAATTATCTTAAATTAATTTTGATGAATGGTTTGACACATCAATGTGGACAGCTAAATACATGTTAGTGGATGAAGAGATAATTATCATAATTACATGTGCTAGTTGGCTATAATTGCAAGTTCTAGTAAATTGTTGATGTGGATAGTCTACATATTGAGAGAAATATCTAATGGGGTTTAACTTTATAAAAAAAAAACAGCGTAAAACACTTGGGTCTTTTGTGGTGGAACCTGTCCACCTGTGTTGAAGTCATTGACTTGGCATGGGTACTCGTATTTTTCCTGAATTTATTTCAGGATTTAACGGCGCTTATGCTTTCAGTGGTAGGCGACGTTCCCATCGACAGCGATGCGCCTGTGGTGACTTCGTGAATATCGAGATCTGCCAACTCAGTCATTCGGAGATGCTCATAAAGGTAGGGTTTACATACGTGATTCATAGAAGTGAGTGTGCGTGTATTGTGGGTATTTATGTTGTACCGTGTAATTCTAAAAAAATAATAAGTAGTACTATTAGGCATTTATAAAAAAAAGGTACTATTACCCATCTTGAGACTGTACACTTTTGTCTTGCATAATTATATACGTTGATTCATCAATGATGAGTGTGGAGGTTGTCTATACTTGCTAGCTGTGACCTATCTCATTACACGACTGGCCATTCCATCGTTTTCATTCTCGTTGATTGGTGCGAGGACCATTAAGCTCTTATGTATCATCATCTGACGTTCTATATATATATCCTTTCCTCATAACTATATTTCAAAGTGCATGCTTTCTATTTGGAAAGTCCTTGAATGATCAGTTGATCGTTGACAACAAAATAAGTGCATCTTACATTCTTACTCCCTTTGTCACGAAAAAAAACTTGATGTTTTAGGATTTTTAGGACAAATTAGTGCACAATTAAAATACCTATTTGCTGAAGGTGATCCATGCTAATTAAAGAATAGTCCCTAATTAAAGAAATCCTTGGAGATACGCAAACCACAATTTCAAGCTGGTACTAGTCTAACTTAGTTCAAGAGGTAAAATATCAAGTTCTTTTTTATAAATTTTGAGTACTAAAACACCAAATTAAGATAATTTTGCCAGAGTTTTGGAGTTTATTTAAGGCTAAACAGGTTAACTTAAGACTCAAATATAGCATTACAAAAAGAATTTTAATTTCAAAACTACAATAAGTATGTTGGCACGTACGATCAAAGTTGTGCTTATTTTCTAGCATATACTTGAAAATTTTGAAGACACGTAGATTATTTGTCCAGATAGACAAAAAACAAAACTTTTCAAAAAAAAAAAAAAACACCTAATAACTAAGAGCATCTCCAGAAGTTTGGTAAAACAATTTCTTATCTTAATTTTTTAGCAAAAAGGAAAAAAAGTCTTATCCAACAGTGAGCTCCTTAAAAATAAAAATTGTCAAATATCCTTCTCAACTCATATATTTTCAAAGTCGAGAGAACTCCCTATCGCTCCTCTGTGGACCTGTTTTCATGGTACTTCTCATGTGAGAGTTTGTTTTTGCCATGAGATATATTGTTGGCTTTATTTCGCCGCCGCTGCCCTTCCACTCCGACACCGTTGGTACTACCTATCCTCCGCCCTTGCAGGCTTGTTTTCACGGTTGTGTGCCTGACCGTGGCATGGAGCAACAACCAGATGCATGGCCAGGCGCCCAGGCCATTGCTGAGGATGCTCTGCGGTTACAGCAGGTGCAGGTTTGCGGTGCCTAGTGATGGTCACCGGCGCCCGGCAAAGCACTCACACACGGAGGGACGAAAGGGCGGCGGCAGTGTGCACGGATTAGCTCCAAACCGATCCGAAAATAAATCAGAGTGAACCCTACTTTAGGTTTTTTAAAGTTAAAATAGAAAACTGTTGGAGAAGGACAAAATATAAGGTCGCTATTTCTTTTATTAACTTGCTAAATCAATTAGTTTAGCAACTAAATTATACCAAACTCCTAGAGATGCTCTTAACGGGACACAAATACGCGTTACACTATTGGTGGTAGCTTGACTCAACTGCTCGGGCATGATGTAAAAAATACCGTGCCATGTTAATGTTAGTGACTTATGTGAAAAATGTTTTATAGACGTATCAGCTTGTCTAGTTAGTCATGCCAATATATATGGCGTGGTTGGGACTAATGATCTCGCCACGACCTCTAATTAACTACAAGAACTAATTTATGATAATTTAGCGAGAATGTATATTTTAAAATTTTTATTTTTTTGCTAAAATAAACAAATCTAGAGTTATATGTTTAGCACCAGTTTGCTAGACTTTACTCCCGTCCTAAAAAATGCCGCTATGAAATTATTGCTGGTCAAACTTTCTTAAGTTTTGACTTAGTTTGATTATGAAAATATATTTAACGATAATTATTATTTTTTTTCTTAAGCTAAAAATAGTTGACTTCTTGGAATGATGGGATTGAGAGCATCTCTACCAGATTGAGGCAAACTAATATTCTCCCCCTATAATAACCAGCAATAAAAGGGATTAAATTAAAAAAAAAACATACTCTAGCGGATCCCCTTTGCAATCCCTTTTACTAAACTTTTTTTTAATCCCTCAAAATCCCTCCTAAGTCCCTTAAATGAAGGGGATCTGTCACTATTTTTTCCTCAACTTCTTTTCTTCGTCTCCGGTCACTGACATCGTCCGCTCACAGGTGAAGCCGCTGCCACCAGGAGCGCACGGGCTGGCGGCGTCGCTGCGCCGAACAGGTAAGCGTGCGGCCCGGTCATGCCGCCGCCGAGCCGGGAAGGCGAGCGCACAGGCTGCCGGCCGCGCCCCTTTGTCGGCCACGGGAAAGGAGGGAGAGCCACAAGAGGGCGGGTTTGAGTATCGGGTTTCGGGTGCGGGTGTGCGGATGCTCCACCCGGCCCCGACCCGCCCCATTGCCATCCCATGCTCACCCCCTGCCTTTTCTTCTCCGGTTCACCACCCCTCGTGCGCTCTCACTCTCTCTCTCTCTCTCTCTCTCGTGGAGACGACTGGGCGACCGCCGGCGCCGACCGTGCCCAGGCCTTCGTCGGGACCATCGCCGGCGAAGAGCACCCACCAGGTATGCGCACTTCTTGTCTTCCCTTCCAGATGCGCGAAACCGAGCACACAAACCCTAACTTAAGCTATTTGGCTATTTGCAGCTGGATCTGATCTAATTACAGGTGCATACGTGCATTATGCCTACTAATTTCGATTCTTTGCAAAAATTATCGGCTGTATTTGTGTACACCCATGCCATTTACTGGGTCCGCCTCTGATCCCGAGCAACCGTGTGTGTATACAGTCAGAGATGTCTTCAGTTGGGAGCAGCAGCGGCACCAGGGCGGCGAATGGTGCAGCTGCCATCAGTGCTGCAGCGACGGCAGCAGGCTCGGCCGACGCCAGATTCCACTCCCAACTACTACAGCAGGACAGGGTACATACACTACACCACTTGTTGTTCCATGGGCGGATGCGATCGGACTTGTGCTTTAGCTGCAGCTTTTGCCTTGCATGCTTTAGATATGTGGATGACAGGATCAGTACCGGAATTTTTAGTAGGCCTTGACGACCTAGATTGGCAATTTGGCCCAGCCTTTGCTTACTCAGTACGAATTGTACTGCCCTGCAGTGGTTACATCTTGAAACTGGGCATCTTTACCAGCAATAATTTGGCTTCAGGACTATATTCATATGCTTGGTTGCTTCTATCAGATAATTTACTCAGTTGGATTTTGCTTTTGCTACGTTGTAATGTAATACGAAGGGCAGGCTTGGTGCAGTGGTAAGAGCTGTCTCACTGAGTCACCAGGTCGTGGGTTCGAAGCAGCATCTCTGCAGATTTACGGGGGAAAGGCTTGCCTCGGTTTTTCCCTTCCCCAGACCCCACTCATGTGGGAGCCTCCGGCACTGGGTTTGCCCTTTTTTTACGTTGTAATGTAATACACGCGTTTTGCACTCCTTTTTTTTTCAGTTCCAGAGCACTGTCTTGCTTTTGTGATATCATTCCTCCATAGAATGTATATACTAATAAGTTCTTGATTTTACCTCTCGATACACTCGCACCCATTTGAAGTTGAAGTAGGGGCAAAATAGCTTTTACACCTGGGATAATCCTTGCTTTATGATAAAATCTTTTTCCATGTGAATACATTTGGATTTTTGCGAAACACTAACATTTCGTATGTTCTATTGCATGATTGCCTTCTATGCTTATTCTTATGTATTTTTTCTTCCCACAATGATAATAAAAAATGTTTTTTTTGTATACAAAGTATAGATTACTGAAAGGGCGGGCCTGGTGTAAGTGGTAGAGTCTTACCGCCTGTGACCGGAAGGTCCCGGGTTCGAGTCACGGTCTCCTCGCATTGCACAGGCGAGGGTAAGGCTTGCCACTGACACCTTCCCTAGACCCCGCACAGAGCGGGAGCTCTCTGCACTGGGTACGCCCTTTTTTAAAGTATAGATTACTGCTCCTTTGAAATTTTGTTGTCATGTGTTTTCTTTCTATTTCTGCGGTGACAGCTAAGTTATTTGCTTGGACTAACACACGCTTCTCTACTCTAAACAGCAAAGTAGATGGGCTGGCTGCTTTTCAGGCTTATCATGTTTCGGATCGCAGAAGGGCGGGAAAAGAATTGTTCCTGCAGCACGTACTTCTGATGGGAATGGATCAAATGCTCGTGGAAATGGTCAATCTGGTGCCAATTCAAACCAAAATATGCCTATGAATTTATCTCTTCTGGCTCCACCATCATCACCAGCATCCTTCTCAAACTCTGCACTTCCTTCGACTGCTCAATCACCGAATTGCTTTCTGTCTGTATCTGCAAACTCTCCTGGTGGTCCAACATCTAATATGTTCGCTGTTGGGCCATATGCTAATGAACCTCAACTTGTCTCGCCACCTGTCTTCTCAACTTACACAACTGAGCCATCCACAGCACCGTTGACCCCACCACCTGAACTAGCTCATGCAACTACACCTTCTTCTCCAGATGTTCCATATGCTAGATTTCTTTCTTCTTCTATGGATATCAAAACTGCCAGCAAGGAGCATAACATGTCTTTCTTATCAACAGCCTATTCTGGTGGTTCAGGACTCCAGGCATCTTACCCACTTTACCCTGAAAGCCCTTGTAGCAGCCTTATCTCACCGGCTTCAGTAACTCCAAGGACTGGTCTATCCTCACCTATACCTGAGCAAGAGGTTCCTCCTGCCCATTGGAAGACCTCTAGGTCTGCCTGCGACACACCATACTTCAGGGCTTCGCCCATTCCTGAGCAAGAAACCACTGCACAGTGGAAAACCTCTAGATCTGCTTGTGACACACCATATGCCAGGACCTCACCAACCAATATTTTTGGGTTGGATTCATCTACCCCGAGAAACTATATGCTAGATAGCAATTTCTTTCGGCCAGCGGCATCTGCTCAATTCTACCTGGACCAGGCTCAGCAGACGTTTCCACATAATGGTGGGAGGGTTAGTGTATCGAGGGAGAAGCAAGATCCCGATGAAATTGAAGCTTACAGAGCTTCATTTGGGTTTAGTGCCGATGAAATTGTCCAATCTCAATCTTATGTGGGGATACCAGATGTGGTTGATGAGTCATTCAGTATATCACCATTTGGAAACAATGCTCCTGCTACTGAGATCTGCCCATTTAGTGATCTGCCTAATGAGGTTCAGAAGGTGGATAAATCATGTTCCTACGCTAAAGATGGCACAAGTCCAAAGAAATCAGCAAACCAACTTTCCATTGATTCTCCAAATAAAGTTCTGCGCTTGGACGTGTTCAAAGGTAACATTAGATTTTTCTTGCTACTGTGTGAAATAATAATCTGCTGACTTGAAATACATATTGTAGGCTGATTTGTACACCCAGATTTTAATAGGAACAAATTTGTTATGCCCCTACTATTGTTGTGTTTCTGTTTCCACAAATGCTTATTGTGTTTCTGTTCTCAAATGGCAGGAACAAAAGGAGGTCATCAGTCTGAGGATGAGGGTATTGCGAAAGATGGTCATCCTTTCAGAAGGACAACAGATGAAATATCTCTAAAACCCATAGAAGTAAGGAAGAAATCTCTTCCTGGCCATTCTTGCTCAGATGCAGAAATCGAGTACAGAAGGACAAGGAGTTTGAGGGATGCCAACGGCGTTTTATCGCGGCGGAGTGCATTGGCAAGACAACTGCATTAATAAGTCACTAGTATGCAGGGTAATTTCATAGTTCATGTAGCCTAGTGTGCATTGAATTCGAGCTGTCATTAGAGTGATCTGTAGGCGAAGAGTAGCCTTTATCGTATATGAGGATTATATTACCAGTTTGTGTTCTAGATTTGTGACGATGAGCTTGTACTCTGTTTGAACTCCAAGATCCTCTTTGTAGACACTCCAATCGGTCGCAGGAGCAGTGAAATGAAATATCGTTGGTACATTACAGGAGTTGTGTTTTGGTCTTCCTGATGATGTCGGTTGTGTTTGAATTTTGCAGCCTGCTGATTGGGAATCTTTGTGCTTTTTATTCACGTATGTCAGCAAGACAGCAACTTGTCTAACACAATCAATCTGACGTCTCTAGGGTCTTATATATACGCAAAGAAAGCAACAGCTAGTCGACGTCAAGAATATTTTGAACTGTGTTTCACTTTGTTGATGATTATTATTTATTCTGCTACATGAAAAAACTCTGACAGACCCGCTGCTCCTCTGACGTAACGGAGAGACGTCACGTTTGCCGTTCAAACTAATCGGCGCCATTGCTACCGGCATATATATATATTTGTTTTTGTCTTCCATGGAATTTTGTGGAAGGCGCTCAAGAAGGGCATTTTCAGCAAGGGTAACATTAGAAGAGGCCGTCATGAATAATGAAGATAGAAGTATCAAATAAAGTGAATATGAAAGCCAGGGCTTGGTTTCGGTGATAATGCTTGCACTTTTAAGAACTTTTGCGTTTATTATTCGATTAGATGTTACATTATCGTTAGGCAAACGTTTGCTGTGGTTTTGTAAAGTAGCATGTCTTTTTAATTAGATGCTGGTGATGATGTGTGAAGTAGTATCCATCCCCTGTCATCTTGTCAGAAATGATATGTTATTGTTGTTTTGTAAATATGAAAGACTAGAATTTGTAACAATATTGGAAGTCATAAGGGGTTTACCCCCCTTGCATTGTCAAGAGAGAGAAGCTCAATTGAACAAGGCGCTACAAGAAAAATACAATCTTTTCCCCTCCTTATCTTTTGAATCATAATACAAGTACACATCCCACAGGCCCATCACTGAGCGCCAGCTCATGAGTTATGATCTTATGTGTAACACCCTAAAATCTGCATTCTTTTAAAATAGTAAATTTGATTTATTTATGCAATTATGTGTACATTAAAATGTAGGAAAATAATATTTTTTGTGAAATTAAAATCAATCATAAGGATAGATACATGTTGATGCACTCATGCTGTAGCATTTTATTTAATATGTTGAGTGGTTTTGATTTAAATTCAAAAGGATTCAAAAATCATTTAGAAATAAAATTGGAAATTTGATTTGGAAAAAGAAAAGGAAATTCATTTCTTCCCCTCCCTTCCTCATTCTGGCTTGATGGCCCAACTCCCTCCGCCGGCCCACTCGCCTTCTCCTTTCCCCTCCTCCTGTTTTCCTCTTGGTCGGGTCTTAGCATGAAGGCGACAACCGCCCCACAAATTTCTCTGACCCATCTCAACTGGCAACTGCCGCCAAGCCCTCCTCCTCCCCTCGATTCTTGACCACTGCCCGCCCGCACGTCATTGGCCCCCTCACCTCCCACAACATGCCTTGATCAAAGCGCACCATCTGCCCATCGCCGCGCCATCGCGTCGTGGGAAAGCCCCCCCCCCGCGCCCGGCCTCTACAAAAGGGAGCCGAGCCCGTCACCGCTCCCTCTGCTGTCTCCCCGCTCCCTCTCGCGTTCGTCCGTGCCCGAGGAAACCGCCGCACCGCAGCGCCGAGATCCGCCGTCCGCCCCTCAGCGTGGTCCACCATCCCCGAGCCGCCTCCGTCTCCGATTTTCGCCGTGGTGAGATTCGCCGTGCTCTCCTCTCTCCCCCCGACCTTTTCCCTTGGCATATGGTGGCTTGTATGGCCGTTTTCGAGTGCGCCATGGAGATCCTTGCTGCCGGCCATGGCCGCCACCGCGCCAACCGCATCCTTCGGCCCCCGTTCTCGGCCTAGGCGAGTTCGCCACACCCCTCTTTTTTCCCCGGGTGCCTCGGTTCTTGAACAGTGGCCTATAGACCCCAACCAGCACAGTGACCTCCTCCTTGCCGCCATATGGTGCCCCGCCATTGAAGCACTGCTTCTTCCTACGGCGCCTACCTTTCTCCCTCTCCCCCTTTCTAATTCGAGCCACTCATTCCTTGATCAACGGCCTAGAGAGGCCGATACCCCTTCGCCCTGGCAAAATTTCTAAAGAGCCCCTCGGTTATCAGCAAATTATGCCCGCCGTCCCTCAGTTGATTAAATCTGAATATCCTTTTTATTTATTTTAAATCCGAAAATAGTTCATACTAATTACAGAAATGCCACTAGATTTGTTTTGCTTATAAAAACTTCGTTTTAGCTCCGAATTGATCCGTTCAAATTGCGTTAGTTTCATAATTTCATAATCTACGTGTTAGTACCACTGTTAATCATGTTTGCAACTTTTAAATTTCATGGTTAGGTTTAATTAAATAAATTGCTATAGGAAACCCCGTTTAAATCATAACTTTCGCGTTTTAGCTCCGTTTTTCGTGAACTTCGCGTTGACGTGATCGTAGCGAGACATAGATTCTTTTTAGAAACATTTTATCTTATTTTCTATACTGTTGGTGTACTGTTCTAACTATAGGATTGTTTGCTTTGCATGAATGCTTTTGGAATGTTGTATGTTGCCGTGTTGGTCGTGTTCAGACGGTGAGGAGAACGTTGGTGATCAAGAGTTCTTTGACGACCAGCAGGACCAGCAGGAGTTTGCTAACCAAGACAAGTATAACATGGGATCTACCTTAATGCCTATTCACCTTTATGAATTACTCATTTGCATGTGTCTAATTTTGATACCCGTAAGGACATCCTAGTGTTTGATTATCCAGTTCCTTGATCTCCTATGGGTTATATGTATATGGTTAGTTTGCTAACGCTCAATAACTATACATGATTTACATAATGAGTAACGGTTCTATGGAACGAAAAGGTAAAATTGGTTTTTAAACAAATGAATTATAGGGTGAAGGAGCGAATGACTTTCGATCATTATGCTCTCGGCCCTCCATAAGGACTTATCTGTCGGCAAAAGCTGGGACTGACAGTGCAACCGTAAGGGTCATATGGCTCTGACTTTAGCTCAGTAATAGGACCTTTTCTAGCTTGTTAGAGGTTACCTTTATGGTGTAAAAGGGGCTTGCCACGTTGGGTATAGGACTGCCTCTGTTCCTATGTGTATAGTCGTGATGGATATGTGCCATAGGAAAGGGGGGGTTCCTACATCTGGCTGCCGAGGAAACCTAGCGGCCCTAACTTGTTAGAAAAACCTATGAAATGGCTTCATAGTGTACCCTGCTCGCTCACCTTGGTAGTGATATGGGAGTAATTAACCCAGACATATGGGAATCATGACTCGCGGTGAATGTGCACAACCTCTGCAAAGGGTTACAAACTATTATAACAGCCGTGCTCACGGTCACGAGCGGTCCAGAAAACTCACAGAATAATTGGTTACTTATTGTTGTTCACTTATGATGATATATGATGACAGTATGATCCAAATGATTCTGATATCTGATTATGTGGGTTTAAACGGGAGCTTAAGCATAACTTGATAATACTTGATAATAAAATCTTGACTTACTAAAAGTGCTAACTGCAGTAAACCAATGTCATCCTTTTGAGCTTCATAACCCCATGTTGTCTTGTTAAGTACGGGAAGTACTTACGCTTGTTTTCTTTCAATATTTGGATAAAAATCCTGAATGGGTAACAGATGACAACATGTATGAGGAGTTTCTTAAGGACTATTAGGCTTGTGGTCAACCAGTTGACCGTTCCTGTATTGGAGTTTCCACGAGAGAGTTATCTTTTTATTTTCTGCTGTGTTGTATAAGACTATGTGATATTATTAATCGTGTTGTAAGATATACCGTGATGATACTTTTGTAATTTGTCAACTTGTGTGTGTGACTGATCTCTGAGCACACATGAGTTTAATGCATTCAATTTTATCCTTAAAATTGGGTGTGATAAATTGGTATCAGAGCAGTGTTGACTGTAGGACGTAAGCCTAGTAGAAACTGGTCGTTTTAAGGTTTAGATGTTGCTACAAAAACCCTTGCTCTATGAACCTTGATATTTTCTTCTCTACTATATTTCTACCCTTGTTATTCATCTCTACCTTGATGCTTATTTTGAAGACTTTGTTCTTATCTTCACCCCTTGTTTTGATATGCCTTTAGAATTGTTCCTCACCACTTTCTTGCGTAATCTGAAGATAAGTCTTAGGATTGTTACCCCTAGCATCATAAGGACGATAGTATCGCAAGTCAAGTTAATGATTGAGTAGTGCACCTTTATTGCTTGATGAATTGTCATTATGCTTATAATTATTTTAAATCTTTGTAATGAATGCAATGATCTTGTTGGGTGTTCCCATAATTTCATTTATCTTATAGGCCTAAGGTATAAGGATTAGTGCAATAAATAGTTGGGTTATGGTTTTCTTCTGTTTCCTCTATTCTATCTTTTTTGGAGCAGTCTGCACTCTTCGGCTTATATCTCTATTCTTGGGCAACCAAAAATCATGAGAATATTCTGGACAATAGTAGACTTCAATATCTTTCTCTGAGCGCAAGAATCACCTTGATAGGTATTTTGGTTATGGAGATACGAAATTCAGAAGGTGATGCATCTGTGCTGTTTGGAATCTAGAATAGTTTCTGTTGTGCACTGTTTTCGACCAAGAAAAACTGAGGAATTTGGAAAAGTGTTCTATAAGAAAGTTGTGGAGAATTTTATAAGCTTTCGAACGGTATAAGATACAACTTCATTGGATTAACAGAATGGGAGTTACAGCCGTTTTACGACGCTGCTGTTTTTCTGCTCGTGAAGAATTCTAGATTTCTTGTTCTTGCCTATATACAAGAGTATCAATGGGATGACAGAACATCTTGATATTAGTTAGCTCATCTAGAAGGAGATGCAAGCTATACTTTGGTGTCCTCTGGTTTATCTTTTCTTAAGGGGGTAGCCAAGATGAAGAATTTGTAAGATGAAGAATCATACGTTCTAGTTTGCGCAGCAGAAGCGTGGTGGTAACCAAAGAAGTGGCTTGTTCATTAAGTCAACTAAGGAAGCGTGAGTTGAACTAACTGACATGTGATTTGGAGTTATTCATTGCGGAGCATGACAATACTATCTTCTTGAAAGTAAAAGTGACATATAGGAGGATCATAAGAGTCTACAGGACATCTTCACTAAGGTGGTCTTGAGCTTGTGAAATCCTCGTTGGAATGAAAATTGATTACGACTTGGACAAGTGCTATTACTTTAAGGAGCAAAGTCATGGCCGATGCCTTAGCAACAGAGAATTATCCTAAGAAGGTTCGGGTGACACCAAGGATTAATAGTTATATTCCCAGTTCGAGCAACTTAGCCAGGAACATTAATGTTTTGAAGATTGGTAGAAGAATTTCCTTCTGACCAAGAGATTCGTCAGGACTTCGTCGGAAGGTGGATATTTTGAAGAGAATTGGTATTATAGGAAATGTGGCTTAGTGATTGTAGTTACCTAAGGGTTGTTCAAGGTACCTATCAGAATCTTGAAATCAATTGGGCAAGTTACTTGGAGTAAGATCAACATGTATGTAAAGTAAAGTGGGATCCCTATCGAGACGATGGAACTACACGAGGAAGTAAAGAAGAATCCAAAGTCAGAGAATCTGCATCTCTTTTGTCGACGTCTTCCAAATCTCGAGGACGAGATTCATCTTAGGGGGTAGAATTGTAACACCATAAAATATGCATTATTTTAAAATAGTAAATTTGATTTATTTATGCAATTATGTGTGCATTAAAATATAGGAAAATAATAATTTTTGTGAAATTAAAATCAATCATAAGGATAGATACATGTTGATGCACTCATGCTGTAGCATTTTATTTAATATGTTGAGTGGTTTTGATTTAAATTCAAAAGGATTCAAAAATCATTTGGAAATGAAATTGGAAATTTGATTTGGAAAAAGAAAAGGAAATTCATTTCTTCCCCTCCCTTCCTCATTCTGGCCTGATGGCCCAACTCCCTCCGCCGGCCCACTCGCCTTCTCCTTTCCCCTCCTCCTGGGCCGGCCCAACCAGGCGAGCTGGCAACCGCCGCCGCAACAGCCCCGCCAGCCCAGCTCGGGCAACTGCTGCCGCGCCCTCCTCCTCCCCTCAGTCGCTGACCACGTGGGCCCACACGTCAGCGCCGTCCCTCACCTCCCGCAACCGCAGCGCCAGTCAAGGCGCAACCGCCGCTCCGCGCCCACGTCACGCGTCGTGGGAGCGCCCCCCCCGCGCCCGGCCTCTACAAAAGGGAGCCGAGCCCGTCACCGTTCCCTCTGTTGTCTCCCCGCTCCCTCTCGCGTTCGCCCGTGCACGAGGAAACCGCCGCACCGCAGCGCCGAGATCCGCCGTCCGCCCCTCCACATGGTTCGCCGTCCCCGAGCCGCCTCCGTCTCTGATTTTCGCCGTGGTGAGATTCGCCGTGCTCTCCTCTCTCTCCCCGACCTTTTCCCTTGGCATATGGTGGCTTGTATGGCCGTTTTCGAGTGCGCTATGGAGCTCCTTGCTGCCGGCCATGGTCGCCACCGCGCCAACCGCATCCTCCAGCCCCGTTCTCGGCCTAGGCGAGTTCGCCCGCACCCCCTCTTTTCCCTAGTGCACTCGGTTCTTCGAACCGTGGCCCGTAGACCCCAACCCGCCCGCGCCGGTGACCTCCTTACCGCCGGCCATGGTGCCCCGCCGCCGGAAGCACTGTTCCGGCCGGCGCCTCTCTTTCTCTCTCTCCCCCTTTCTAATCCGAGCCACTCATTCCTTGATCAACGGCCCAGAGAGGCCGATACCCCTTTGCCCTGGCAAAATTTCTAAAGAGCCCCTCGGTTATCAGCAAATTATGCCCGCCGTCCCTCAGTTGATTAAATCTGAATATCTTTTTTATTTATTTTAAATCCGAAAATAGTTCATACTAATTACAGAAATGCCACTGGATTTGTTTTGCTCATAAAAACTTCGTTTTAGCTCCGAATCGACCCGTTCAAATTGCGTTAGTTTCGTAATTTCATAATCTACGTGTTAGTACCACTGTTAACCATGTTTGCACCTTTTAAATTTCATGGTTAGGTTTAATTAAATAAATTGCTATAGGAAACCCTGTTTAAATCATAACTTTCGCGTTTTAGCTCCGTTTTTCGTGAACTTCGCGTTGACGTGATCGTAGCGAGACGTAGATTCTTTTTAGAAACATTTTATCTTGTTTTCTATACTGTTGGTGTACTGTTCTAACTATAGGATTGTTTGCTTTGCATGAATGCCTTTTGAATGTTGTATGTTGCCGTGTTGGTTGTGTTCAGACGGTGAGGAGAACGTTGGTGATCAAGAGTTCTTTGATGACCAGCAGGACCAGCAGGAGTTTGCTAACCAAGGCAAGTATAGCATGGGTTCTACCTTGATGCCTATTCACCTTTATTAATTACTCATTTGCATGTGTCTAATTTTGATACCGATAAGGACATCCTAGTGTTTGATTATCCTGTTCCTTGATCTCCTATGGGTTATATGCATATGGGTAGTTTGCTAGCGCTCAATGTAACTATACATGATTTACATAATGAGTAACGGTTCTATGGAACGAAAAGGTAAATTTGGTTTTTAAACAACTGAATTATAGGACGAAGGAGCGAATGACTTTAGATCATGATGCTCTCGGCCCTCCATAAGGACTTATCTGTCGACAAAAGCTGGGACTGACAGTGCAACCATGAGGGTCATATGGCTCTGACTTTAGCTCAGTAATAGGACCTTTTCTAGCTTGTTAGAGGTTACCTTTATGACGCAAAAGGGGCTTGCCACGTTGGGTATAGGACTGCCTCTGTTCCTATGTGTATAGCCGCGATGGATATGTGCCATAGGAAATGGGGGTTCCTACATCTGTCTGCCGAGGAAACCTAGCGGCCCTAACTTGTTAGAGAAACCTATGAAATGGCTTCATAGTGTACCCTGCCCGCTCACCTTGGTAGTGATATGGGAGTAATTAACTCGGGCATATGGGAATCACGACTCGCGGTGAATGTGCACAACCTCTGCAGAGGGTTATAAACTGTTATAACAGCCGTGCTCACGGTCACGAGCGGCCCGAAAAATTCACAGAATAATTGGTTACTTATTGTTGTTCACTTATGATGATATACGATGATAGTATGATCCAAATAATTCTGATATCTGATTATGTGGGTTTAAAAGGGAGCTTAAGCATAACTTGATAATACTTGATAATAAAATCTTGACTTACTAAAAGTGCTAACTGCAGTAAACCAATGTCATCCTTTTGAGCTTCATAACCCCATATTGTCTTGTTAAGTACGGGAAGTATTTACGCTTGTTTTCTTTTAATATTTGGATAAAAATCCCGGATGGGTAACAGATGACAACGTGTAAGAGGAGTTTCCTAAGGACTATTAGGCTTGTGGTCAACCAGTTGACCGTCCCTGTGTTGGAGCTTCCACGAGAGAGTTATATTTTTATTTTTCGCTATGTTGTATAAGACTATGTGATATTATTAATCGTGTTATAAGATACACCATGATGATACTTTTTAATTTGTCAACTTGTGTGTGTGACTAATCCCTAGCACACATGAGTTTAGTGCATTCAATTTTATCCTTAAAATTAGGTGTGACATTATGATTAGTTCATGTAAACATGCCAAGACCTCACATTGGCACCTCCTTTGGTCATATGTGCTATGTACAAAGTTTCTTCCGAAGGCTCTGTGGCAGCATGATCCATCTATCCTCACACCCCCTATAACAGCTAGTGTCTAGCTATTGGGCTTCTTGTTCCACCCAAATTCTCAAGGTATGAAAACCTCTTGTTTGCAACTGATGACATCTTTGTCAGCTTTGGACCGTTAACACCCTCCTTGATATATGTGCTGAGGTCTTGGTCCCGTGGGCCCACGTAGTCGTATAGCATCGGCGAAACTGGCTCCATTCTCCTCATCTTCTCTACCTCGGCCTTAGCATCCGAGACAACCTTGTCGGTGTCGTCTGAAGTTAAACTGGCCATTCTCATTGATTCTGCGTTCTTGGGATCTTGAGTGGCCAAGTCCGCGCTGAGAACATCTTCAATTCGAGACATGACTGTGAAAGCTAAGCTCTCCAGAGTCCTGGAGTAACTCTCCAAAATGGCAAGGCCAACATCCTGATGAAAAAAGGGTAGAAGGGAGGTATGCAAGGCATTCGAGTAAACAAAGCACTGTGGGGTATCTGAAAAGGCAAAGGTAATTGTGAATGCTTCCCATACCTTGTTGCATTGGATTTTACTTATGTCTAGAGCCGACTGGGCGATGCCGGGAAATCTGTGCTTGATAAGGAGAAGAACATTTTCTGCCCTCCCTTCAAACATTCCCCTCTTCTCGTGACTGACATTATGCCCCCACGACAATTTGCTGTCCTTGTGGGTCATTTTCTTCTGCCAGATGACTACTGAGGCTTCGACTCGGTTCTTCAGATCAACAATGTTGTGTTCATCCAACAAGTCTACGGAGCGTAGAAGTTCTTCAGGGTCAAAATAATCGTCGGTTATAAGTTTGTACATTGAATCTCCAAGGGTGGACTTCCCATTCTAGCAGACATATAACAACAGAAGATATAGTTATATCGTTAGAATTGTTGTAAACAGAATACGGCAAGGCGGTTAGCAGTCTGGTCTTATAGATCACCTTTGGTAGGGACTCCGTGTAGGATTCAGGAACCTCCATTTCCATAAGAATATTAGCATTGATAGCCATTGCTGCCTTCAGCACCTGTGCAACAAGATCCTTCTGGTTCTGAAGCCATTTCCTGTATGCATCTGACAGACCATTAGGAGGGACCCTGACAGTTGGGAGCCACCATTTGTCGTCCTGCCTCGGCATGCTGCCCTTCCCCGATTCATCTGCATCTTTCTTCACATACCAAAACTCCTGCTTACCCTCGAAACTGTCAAGGTATTCCTATTCCACAGGAGACATATGCAATGCCAAAGTTAGAACTTCAGATATCCCTCTGAAGTCAAAACTGTTCAGTAAATGATCAAGATAAGAGCATGCCCATGCTTACAAGGAGCATTGCATCGAGCTTGCGCAATGCAGGGATGTTCATTTGTAGATCTTGACGCTGCTGGGTTATCATTATCTGTTTGATATGAAAACGCGTCAATTGAAGGCGGTTAACGCACTGTTATTTAATGCTGTATAACCGAATTGGACAATGAAGCTGAATACTTGGATGCTACTTGCTACAGCAACAGCAAGTACTGAAATAGGGAGAATTTCTTACCTCCATGCAGGTCCCATTCTCGGCGACCTGCTGCGAAGGAACAAATTCAACAATGTGATCGGCGACGGACAAAAGCCAGTCGATCTCCTTCTTCCACCGCGATTTCTGGTCGGCGGCCATGGGCTGCAGACGGCGCTGCTCACCAAACACAGAAGCTGAAAAGGTGGCATCACGAGAAAAGAACGCGTAGCTGATCAGGGTTTCCACTAGAAATTGGGCAAAAGCTCAAATTGTGGAACCGCCGAAGGAAATCATTGATCTGTAGAAAAATAAGGAAAGAAAGGATTCTTGGGGACAAAGGGGGGGAAAGGGGATTACCTGCAAGATTAGTGATGGCGTTGGACAGGGCAAGAGCAGAGGTCACCCCTTTGCCGGTGCCGGACATGTCCTCCCCCAGCAGCAGCTTGGAGAACTTCTCCCTCACGATCTCCGCATCTGCAACCCACCAACGCGAACGGATCATTTCTTCAGCAAGATTCGCAATTTGCAGCAGCATAACGAGCGTTGGTTGATGGTCCAAGAACAACCGTCACCTGAGGGCGGGCCCTCATGCCGGACTGGCTTGGGCGGCACCGCGAGCGAGGACGAGCTCCCAGCTGCCGCCTTATCCGAAGGGCCGCCGGCCAGCGGCGGCGGAAGGTCAACGGACAGCCGGCTCCCCTTGGACCCGCAGCTCCTCGACAGCGCCCGCCTGGTGCAAGGCTGCCCCGGCGCCGGCGCCTGCGCCTCCATCGAGGAGGTGTCCGTGCCGTCCGAGGCCAGCGACAGCGGCGACGACGACGACGCCGACCTCCGGCGCCTGAACGAGAACCTCTCGAGGCCGTGGCCGATCTTCTGGAACGGCCGGGCCATCACGAGCGCATGGCTGGCACGCGCGCGCCCGCTACGGCATCCGCAATGTCAACGTGGCGCCTTTTCTTTCTTGGCAGAGAGAGAGGAGGGGAGGAGGAGGTGGGCGGTGGCTGGTGGCTGGCTAGATTTCGGGGACGCTGTGTATGGGCGGGACCGCGGGAGGGGCGGAGGGAGGGAGGGAAGCACAAGCTGGGGGCGTCAGGCGTGCGTGCGTGCGATCTGCTGGAATGCTGCGGTTGCTGTTCGTGCTCGTCGTGGGTGGCAGGCGGAGCAGAATTGGTTGGTTTCTCGGCTTGCCTTGCCCCACGCCAAGCTTGGAAAACGGCAGCGTTCCCGGCATGCAGCGCCAGGCTTTTTATCGTGCGCGGCCGCCGGACTCCGTGCGTCCGGCTGGCTGGCCGCCAAATATAAAGAGCAGGCACGCCTTGATAGCACAGCACGGCGCCACGGCCTGCGAAATCTTCCGCTGCTCGTGCGATAATGACAAGAACCGTGCCGTGCATGGTGGCGTTGGCCTCTCGTCCTGCTTGCGCTTGGCCCAGCTCTTGGATCGGTGGATGAGTACAAATTCCTCACTGCGGATCGTACTGCGGATACTTTTTTCTTTTGGAGAACGTTAGTTGAAACCATAGTAGCAGTAAAAAGAAGGCAAGATTCTGTAAAGAGTTTCCTCAACCAGGAGCTGGTAAATTTCAAAGTCGTAAGCGGAGCTCAATTTGGCTTGTTTTTTTTCCCTGCACTTATTTCGTTAAGCACAAGGTGAGTTTTAAAAATTACACGAGACTCATCAGCTGATCCTAGGATTACCGTAGTAGTCCCAAAGGTACAAAGGAGCAACATGAGAAAACAGAGGGGGAGGGACCCTCATCCTCAAGACCCTAATAGACTGAGTCTATGACAAAAGAACTACAACACAATGGTAGCCTACAGTGTAGCGAGCGACGACGACGAGGTGGGCCTCCAATAGTAGTGGCGGCAAAGATCCACCAGGGAAAGGACCAAACAACCTCGGCGGTAAAGCATCCGCCAAGGAAGCCAGTACGACAACAGAGGCAAAGTATCCGATAGAGAGAAGACCACTGTGACCAAGCATCTGCCAGAAAAGGAGGCACACGACGTTAGTGGCAAAGTATCCGCTACGACCAGCAAACTGCTGCGACAAAGTATCCGCTCGGTGATAACCAGAAACACCGGCGGCAAAAGCATCCGCCGCCGAAGCGACAAAGGAAGCGACCAAGCATCCGTCGAAGAAGCGACCAAACTGTAGGACAAACACAAGCGTTGAAGCCACGAAGGATATGAAGCACGCACATGCACACCAAAAAAAAATCCACCGCCAACCGGATGACTCGACAGGAGCACAAGCGACAATGATGACCAAGCGCAGCACCAAGGAGAGGGGGAAGCAGCCCCCAAGCGCGCCATGGCTATGGGACTTCAGAGGCAATGCCTCCAAGGAGGAATGCGACGCAAACAGCGCCACCGCTGCCTATCCAGAAGGGACGAGGTTTTCACCTAGAAGATCCACGCCGGGAGGTAAGGAAGGTGCAACGACAGATACCTCAAGGAGGAAAACGGCACCCAAAGGGCGTCGCCATCGTCGGCCAGACTGCACCTTCCTGTCGGTGTTTTCGGACCACCGACGAGTAAATTTATATTTGCGCGTCTGGTTTGGATGGTGTACTCAGAGGACACAATGGTTTATATTGGTTTAGGCGGAACGTCCCTACGTCCAGTTCGCTGCTGCTCGTGTTACTAGCACTTGGTTTGCAGTAGGGGTTACAAACAAGCGAGAGAGGGAGATGATCCCAAGTCTCTGGTGGAAGGAGTGAACGGGTGCTAAGGGCTCGCTTGCCGCTCAGCCGTGTGCTCGTGTCGTGCTCTTGTGTTCAGATCCCCCCTCCATGGGGTGCCATGCTTCCCCTTTTATAAACGAAGGGAAAGCGCGGGTTACAGAGAGAGAAAAGGTAGAAAAACGAGAGAGAAGAAGGCTTCCAAGGTTGCCGGGTCCTTCTTCTCCTTCATACGGGTCCCGTTGATCCTGTAGATGTCAACAGGGACGGCTCCATGTCGCGGCCCTGTTCTTCACTAGCGCCATGCGCAGGCATCATCTGCCGATCATGTCGTTCCACTCCTTCCTGGCGGACATCGTGGTGAACTAACGCGCCTATCAACGTCCGTACGAGGATTAGGCAGAACAACACCGGCACGCCTGACACTGTTCTTGATGTGAATCCCTAGGTATGGCCCGTCATGGCCACGGGTTACATCGAGGCGTGCCACCCTCTTCCCTGGCGTCAGAGTTTTGACCCAGGCCCATACGCTTGGACCTGGAGTGGTTGGCGGCGGTATGGGTCCTCGTCGGACGAGACGGAACCCGTGTCCTCGAGGTTAGGCGGGGTGGAGCCTGCGACCTTGGGTGAGACAAACCGCGTCCTTAGGGTCGGGTGAGACGGAGCCCGTACCCGAGGGGTCGGGCGAGACGGAGCCTGCGACCTCGAGGTCGGGCGAGATGGAGCCTACGGCCTTGGGCGAGATGGAACCCGTGTCCTTGGGGTCGGGCGAGACGGAGCCCGCACCCAAGGGGTCAGGCGAGACAGAGCCCGCGGCCTTGGCCTCAATTAGAGAGCACTTTCACTTGATCATCTTCATCATCATTCATTTGCCTAGGCCTTAATCCACCAACATCCATATTCTTCATGATATTTGAAAGTTGAATGCCTCTAAGATCTTCCAAGTTTTCATTTTCTTCTTGTGAACCCTTGGTTTCATCAAATTCAACATCATGAACTTCCTCAAGAGTACCACTATTCAAATTCCAAACTCTATATGCTTTGCTTGTGGTGGAATAACCAAGTAGGAATCTATCATCACATTTCTTGTCAAACTTGCCCAATCTAGTGCCTTTCTTCAAGTATGCAATGTTGGACTTTCTACCATTCAAGAGCTTATATGGTGTCTTTTCTTTCAATGGGTGACAATAGAGGTGTTTGCTACAATAGCAAGCCATGTTGATAGCTTCACCCAAAAAGATTGACTCACATTGTACTCACTAAGCATAGAACTTGCCATATCAATAAGTGTTCTATTTTTCCTCTCAACAAGGCCATTTGATTGTGGAGTGTACTTGGCCGATAATTTATGTCTAATTCCAAATTTATCAAATAGCTCATCAATTCTAGTGTTCTTGAACTCACTACCATTGTCACTTCTAACTCTCTTGATGGATGTTTCAAACTCATTGTGAATGCCCTTGATAAATGGTTTGAATGTTGCAAATACATCACTCTTATCCACTAAAAAGAATACCCATGTGTATCTAGTGTAATCATCCACTATCACAAAGTCATATTTGTTTTCACCGATGCTAGTGTATTGTGTTGGCCCAAACAAATCTATGTGCAACAACTCAAATGCTTTACTAGTGCCCATCATGCTTTTCTTAGGATGGGTGTTTTCAATTTGTTTGCCGGCTTGACAAGAGCTACAAAGCTTATCTTTATCAAACACAATATTTTTCAAGCCTCTAACCAAGTCATGCTTAACCAATATATTCAATTGTTTCATTCCAACATGACCAAGACTTCTATGCCATAACCAACCCATGCTAGACTTAGTGAACAAACATATAGATAGTTGAGCTTCACTAGCATTGAAATCAACCAAGTATAGATTCTCATATCTAAAGCCTTTGAAAATCAAGTTAGAGCCATCTACACTTATGATCTCTACATCATCTACCCCAAATTTGCATTTGAATCCAAGATCACACAATTGAGCTACGGATAGCAAATTGAAGTTCAAGCTCTCTACTAGCAACACATTGGATATGCTCATGTCATTGGATATTGCAATCTTACCAAGCCCTTTGACCTTGCCTTTGCCATTGTCACCAAATGTGATACTATCATAACCATCATTGCCATTGGTATTGATTGAGTTGAATATTCTTGCATCATCAGTCATGTGTTGAGTGCATCCACTATCAAGAACCCAATGCCTTCCTTCGCTTTGTAATTGACCTACAAAATAAGATCAATTCTTTTTAGGTTTCCCAACTTGCTTGGGTCCTTGAAGGTTAGTGACCAAGCTCTTTGGCACCCAAATGACTTTCTTTCTTGAGCCCATCCATGGTGTACCAATGAACTTAGCTTTTACACTATTTATACCCTTAGTAAGCACATAGAAAGAATCAATCTTAATTGAGGATACATTAGCATTTTTGCTCTTGTTCTTGCACTTATTCTCTTTATGACCAACTTGCTTGCAACTAGTGCAAAACCGACCATTGTTCTTCACAAAACTAGTCTTGTGAGAAGCAAAGGCCACCTTGCCTTTCTTGGGGGTATAGCCCAATCCCTCTTTGTAGAGAGAAGCTCTTTGGCTACCCAAGCACATAAGCAAGCGGTCCTCACCACCATAGGCCTTAGCCAAGGTGTGAGTGAGCTCATTGACCTCCTTCTTGAGGGTCTCATTCTTAACCATTAGTGAGGCATCAGAAGTGAAACCATCACTACTAGATGAGGTGGTAGTAGAAGTGCTACAAGAAGGGTTAGTGGGAGCAACATTGATAGGCTTATAGAATGATTCATCAATTAAGTCACAAGTTAAACCTACATTACATGTCTCAACATGCTTCTTCTTATTTTGCTCATCAAGCAAAGAGGAATGAGCTTTTTCAAGCTTCTTGTGAGCCTTGCCAAGCTTCTCATGGGCTTCCTCTAGCCTCTTATGAGATGCATTGAGCTCATCAAAGGCTTGCTTAAGGACTTTTAGTTCCTTACGTAAGCTTTTGCATTCCCTTCTCTTAATGTCAAAGTGTTCTTTAGCATCATCTAGCATGTCAAGTAGTTCATCCTTAGTTGGTTCATCATCATCACTATCACTTTTATTTTCATTTTCTTTTTCATTATCATATTCCTCATCACTTCCATCATCAGAAGTTTGTACCTTAGTGGCCTTAGCCATGAAGCATGATGGAGCGTCGAAGAGAAAAGACTTCTCATTGATAGCAATGCTTGCAAGTGCCTTCTTTTTGGTGGTCTTGTCATCATCACTATCATCATCATCACTTGAGGAAGCATCACTATCCCAAGTGACTACATATGAACCACCCTTCTTCTTCTTCTTGAAGATCATCTTGTCCTGCTTCTCTTTCTTTTCCTTCTTGTTCTTCTTCTTGTTCTTGTTGTTGTCATCATCATTGTCGCTATTGTATGGGCATTGAGCAACAAGATGATCCTTGCTTTCACAATTGAAGCACCTTCTTAACTCTTCCTTGTTCTTGATGAAGACTTCTTTCTTCTAGCACGGTAGCCCTTCTTCATCATGAACTTGCCAAATCTCTTAACAAAGAGAGCCATCTTCTCATCTTCCATCTCATCAAAGCTCAAGTCTTCATCTTCACTTGATGATTCTTGCTTTGCCTTGCCCTTGGATGATGTGGCCTTGAATGCCACACTCTTCTTCTTCTCATCTTTCTTCTCCTTCTTTTCTTCCTTCTCATCATCATCTCTATATGTATCATCGGTCATTATATCTCCCAACACTTGGTTTGGTGTCATGGTGTCCAAACCACTCCTCACTAGAATAGTGACCAATGTGTCAAATCTTGAGGGTAAGCATCTCAAGAACTTATGGGAGAAGTCCTTGTAACACTCTAGGTATTAGGCTTGCATAATTTCACTTGCATTTGCATGAGCATAAGCATCAAACATTCATATATGAACTTTTACATATGAAACATACAATTAAAACATGTGAAACATGCGTTATTATTTTATGTTTTCCATATGTGTATGCTTATGATCATGTGTGATTAAATGCAAGTGGGTGATGTTTGGTCACTAAAACACCTTAGCTACACTTAAGATGCCTAATGGAACAATGTTCATGTGGATCACTTTACCTAATTAAGCTCCTAAGTGATGATATGCTTGGTTGACCTAGAAAGTACTTATGTGTGACCAATGGATGAAATGCTTGTGGGACCTTAGGGGTACCCTAAACATGTTTAGAATGTCACTACGAATAACTTTGGTATGCATGACTAAGGCTAGTTTGGTCTCTAAGTTATATCTATTGTGTAAAGCATCAATTTCTAGTTGCATGTTTGACTAGAGTTGAACTGCACTTTAGAAACTTTGCATGGATGTGCACCCTAAAACAAAGTTGTAGTACTTGAGTAGTGTAACAACTTTTATTTTTGGGTCATGGGCTAATTCAGCTCCTAACATGCTTGAATTTGGATCACAAAAATCAATGCAATACTGTTTTTCAAACTTAGAAAAGTTTCTAAGTCAAACTGAGTTTACAGTTTTGATGTGTCTTACTTTGTGATGATATAACTTCCAAACCCTTGCAAATTAGAAGCTGATTTCTAAAGCAATTTTGTAGCCCTCACATAGATCTCTAACTTTTATTAATAGAGTTTGTGCTAACTGACCATGGTTTAGGATTTAGGAGGGGGAGAAATATCGCTGTCAGACGCTGATGCTGAGCCTGATGGCCATCGTGTTCAGGCCGTCATGGCTGACCGCCGTCAGTCCGCTCGCGCTAGGTGGAGGCCATACGCTAGCATCACCCCCACCAATCAGGCCATCGTGGACACCTCAATGCCCCGCGCCTACTGATTCATTTGCTGGCCTCGCTCGCATCTCCTCGCCTTGTCCAAGCACGCGAAAGCAAAGCGCTGCGCTGAGCCATTGCTGCCGAGAGCACCGCCGCCGCCTAGCTCCCTCGCCACCGTGCCATTAGTGCCTCCAACTTGCAAATAGCTTCGCCGTCTTCCTCTCTACCTGCTCGACATAGTTGTTGGACCGGACAAGCCACGGTGAGGGCGAATTTTGCCACTCTTGTCCTCGCCGGAGTCGTTGCCTCCATGGCCGCCGTCATGGCGAGCTCGCCGCGGCTCTGCTCCCTCGCGCATTCTCTGTTCTTCTTCGCATTAGCACTATCTAAGGGTGTAGTCTAGCCTTGGTGATGATCTCACGGTGAACCATAGCTTCGTCGGCGTTGAACACGACAGTCAGCGCCATCGCACTCTCACCGCCGCACCGCCGTGCACGTGGACGACCCTCGTCGGTGCTTCCACCCGAACCCTAGGTAGTCTAGATAGGTCCGTGTGGTCACCATGGAGCTGTTGCGCCCCTCGCCTGGACCTACCGTGGCTGGAGACGGTCGGCGCACCTCTACACAGCGCCGCCATGCTGCTATGGCCAGCGACGAGCCATCTTCGGTTCGTCCCCGCCCCAACCTTCTACACCTATCGACGCAGGAGGATGAGAGGACCACGATGGTGGGGGCGGTTTCACCGGAAAGTTCACCGTCAGTGAGCTAGCGCCGGTCAAACCACCACCCTATCTTTGTGTGACTGACTAGTGGGGTCCGCTGACTACTGGGTCCCGCATGTCAGCGTCTGTAGTATTAGGTTTTGTTTATTTCTTTTCCAGATTTTTGTGCTAACTTTGAAAAATGATATCTAGAGCTAGGAGTGTCCAAATTGAGTGAACCAAATTTTGTTAGATTCCTCATGAAGTGTAGTATTTGATAAAAAATATGAAATCCACTATTTCTAGTATTTTCAAGGAGAATAAAATAGAGCCTGATAAATGCTTTTTGAATGGTTTCAATCTTGTAAAATGTAAAACTTGAGCTAGGAAAGTGATAAAAATGTGATTCTAATTTTATTGGTCTTGTATTGTCATGTACTACCTAGGAAAAATATTGGTTGCACAATAATCTTGCTAGAAATAGGAGTTTGCTATTTATTTTAAATAAATGCTAGATTCTTGTGCTATTTTCATGGTAAAAATATGTATCCAATGAGCATGAAATTTATTGCACAGTGTTCTTGTGCTATGATGAAGCTAAGAAAAATAGGAATGCTGTTGTTTGACACATTTTAATAGGATTTCCTATTTATGCTATTTTAAGCCCTGCTGGCTTAGTCATTTTTGTGTAGGATGTTCTACTTGTTCAAATGCTATGAAATTTATACAGTAGTCTATTGGGGACATGTATAAGCTAGTGTAATTTGTGTGAAATTTACTGTACACTTTTGCTATGTGTTTATTATTTCACCTAATTATCTAAATAAATTAATAAAGGCATGAAAAGAAGTTATTTAGGAATGACCACTGTGTTTTGTAGTACTCATTTGATGTATGTTAACTGTTGGTAACATTGGTAGTGCTCAAAGTACCATTCTTGTATGTAGTGAAATATTATTTTCCCTAAAATTCACCTATAGTGATTTTCTGGACAGATTCTAGAGTTAAGCAAATTACATGGTGAAGATGATGTTTGTTGTGAATCTTGTCTATAACAGAGTTGTATCTAACTCACTTATATATCTTATGTTAAATTTTTATGGCATTTGGCCAAATGGTTTGTGAGTTATGATTGTTCAAAGTTGGTCTTCAGAACTAGTGGTTCTCTGAAATTTCAGGACCAGATTTGATACCTATTTGGCCTTGTTAATTGGGGAATCATGCTGAGATGATTAAATATGAATTGTAAACAATTTCATAAGCTTTCCAGATTGTCTTGTTGCATGTCTTTTAGGTCAGTACAACTCCAGTTATGAGTTAAACTTGTAGCTGCTGTTTGCAGCGTTGAATCTGTGAATGCAGTGAATGACTTGATTGCTTTATATGAGTTGATGTGATGATTTAGATGCTTAGGCTAATTAAGATAAATTGTTAGTTGCAGGTGCTAGACCTCTTACTAAAGATGAACAACTTTATCTTAGGCTGTTAGAGCTTGGTGAGTGTGTAGTTCTTGTTTTGAAGAAGAGATATGCATTTACTCAGTAAAATAAATGTTAATCTTGAATCATTATGTCATTCATGTGTCCGCCTTTACATGGCTGTACATTTCATCATCACCTTCCATCTCTTTTGCATGCATGACACTTATGCGGTGCATATGCATGCAATAGGTGTTCCGGAGGGAGTCACGCTTCTGGAATTCGAACAAGGACTTCCGGAGGAGCAGCAACAAGTGCAGGAGCAGGAGGTGCAGGCCCTAGAAGGAGGAGCCAATGAAGTTCTTGAGTGTCCCGATCACCAACCATCCTCTTTTCTAAAAGGCAAGCCTCGGAGCATTTTAAGTCTCCTATATTTTAAAAATGTTACTTTGCGTATCTTTATATGTTTGATGCATTAGTGATAGGAGTTGGATGCAAACACTTGTTGCATATCTATCTTTTCTTTGTCCAGTAAACGTACCCTGAATCCTATTTAGGTCCAGGAATGAATCAATGCTTAGCCATGCTTAGACCGGTAAAGTCAGGTGATTTCCTATCACCTGCAAGATAGGATGATATCTGGTCACTGTTGGCTATATTTGCTATCGTGGAAATAACCATGTGTTAATAAGGAATGGAGACCGGGTGGGATGTCGATAGAGAAGCAACAAGACATGGAGGTCTTGGGTGTGGATCTATCCCCATCTGTGTTAGTTAAGGACCAATTCGCTTTATGTCCTCATGTCATGTTGAACGCATGCCTATCACTTAGTTGGCTGGATAACTCGTTTCGACCACGAAGCTGAGTAGCTCAACTCAGGCCGGAAGCCGGAAAGTGAAAGTACGCACTTTGGCGGTAGTAAGGATGTGCGGGGAGCCATTGGCGTAAGTCTAAAGGGTAGATTGACATCCTGGCAGAGTGGATTCCCTGAGAGTGCGGCGCTGCTCGAACCCGCAAATTTGTTCCTGAGCTGTACCAAAGGTGACCCGAGGCGACCACTGATCAGGTTGCTTGGGTGTGTGTTAGGAATAATTCTCCAGCTGGGTAGAAATCGATTCGAGTCGTCATCTCTCCCAGATAGTGAGAACTTGACTGAGCAGCGACAACGTAGAGACACTTAATTGAACTTGATGGTTATAATGATGATGATAATGTTACAACATTATACCAGATATGGTTACTAATGTTTGGATTATAATCAAGTGCTTGCTCTAGTACAGGTGCTAATCTAGATGACATATTAATATTGGTAACTTGCTGCTTAACTAATAATTTAAATTATGCTCTTGTATCATTAAAGCTTTTATGCAAAATGGTTGTCAAGCGAGATCCACCGATAAAGCCTTGCATACACCTTGGTGTCATTTATTTTTGGTTTACGACGGGTAAGTCTAGCTGAGTACATTCTCATACTCAGGGTTTATTCCCTCTTGTTGCAGATGACGTGCTTTATAACGGTTACTGCAAGTATTGTCTCCACCCTGCTAGTGATGAAGACTAGATCATGGACATGATCTTCTATGTTATCTTATCATGATGCTTTTGCTGGATATGACTATGGAACTGGCTTGTATTTGAACTAAGTGTGTGTGATGGTTTCCAACTACTTTGCTTCCGCTATTTGTGAACTCATGTTGTAATAACTATGTGAACTCCGATGTATGAGATACTTGTGAACTACTTGTGAAATGTATGTAACATGTGGCTTGTTATGTTGAATCGAGTACAATTTTGGTTGTATGTAAGTTGGTTTGAAATCCTTCGTGGTTTTAGTTGACTACTGGGTTTATATGGGTTCAAGTATGACAGTTTGATCACTCCGGTGATTGCTTTTGTACTTGTGCTCTTATAAATTGGTCGGTTCTATGACAGCTGGCATCGGAACAAGGTTCAACATTAAACATGTCATATGTGTATTTAAAACAAAGGTTTTTGTCTGCAAAAATCGGTTTTTACAACTTATAGCCACTTATATATAGGTGTATTCAAATCTAAAATTTTACCTAAGTGTGCCAGTGGTCATATCCTCTATGCCCAAATAAGGACTTTTAGGTGGCTTATTTAAGTACTAACTTTGGGGGTAATTGCTTGCATTTTTTTCATTGTCCATACGACGTGCTATTGTATGGATGCCATCCGCTTGGGTGGTAATGCATGGATCAATTGCCTCTATGCCTAGGTAAGTGTGAGTTGTGAGAGCATAACCGTCCAACTATCGGTCTAGGGGAGAGTTAGTTGTGGTTACTGGAATTTTTGTATGTTACACACATGTATATATGAAGGTACTTAATTGTGGGTATATCTGCTGGGTAGCTGTGGATACCAAGTATATATATCTGAGGATGTATATATGGAGAGTATCTTAGTTTACTGCATTTATTGTGTGCTTATTTATCTCATGTGGGGATGGGTTGTAATGAATTTGCTTGCAGGTACACTAACAACGCAACGTGTAGCCCAACTAGATACGTATATGGAGAGAATGTATGTATGCCACCGTGTATGTCGCTAGAATTTTATTTTTTTCCTAAGATTCGTGAGGACATACGGAACGTGCATGCATCATGTTCACTCGTGTAATTATATTTTTGCATCACTCCCTCCCTTATCATTAATTATCCCATTATATATTTCTTATCCTATAAGATAATCCTCTCACGTCCAAATTGCAATGTTACTATAGATGGCCGCACCAGCACTACCGCCTAGGAGCAGCACATTCCTGCACGTGTTTGGCACTCCAACCCTGTTGTGGAGGGTGCTATATTCAGTGGGATACGCTGAGCCACCTTGTTATAATTGGAAGCAAGTAGAGGCTGAAGGAAGGTCGTTGTGGTATGACGTTGAGGTGATTGTGCCACCTCACAAGAACAGACCACAGTGGCTTGGTTGGAGCATCGAAGCTAATGGACAAACCCCTTGGGAAGGTGTCCAAGTGGCAGCCTTGGAAGTACTAGTTGATATTTGTCAAGAGTTTGATGACAAGTTGGTCAACAGACCAGCCGAGTCCATTCCTCGAGCAGCTCCGTCAGAGGCAGTTTGGCTAAATTTTGGGGATGATCCCCTTGGTAATGTCTGAGACAGAGCAGGCATAGAGCTCTGGACCAGCCATGAGTGCTATGATGGCTGTTCTGAAGATGTTCCATGATCATCAGGGCACTTATGTTAGTGTTTTGACATCTCTTCAGTAGGTACAGAATGAGCGACACAAGTGGAAGAAACGTGCGCGCAAGTATGGTAAAGAGCTTAGGGCAGCCCAACATGAGATAAGTGGTTTTATGGACGCTTTGGAAACTCGCAAGCATCAGTTTGTGAGCGCTGTCAGGGAAAGAGATGCTAACCATGATCAGATCATGCAATTGACTCATGAGCGGGATGACGCAATCCGTCTGGCACAAACTAGGAACCTTGCTAGGGTCATGGTAGAAATTCGGGCTAAAATCAGAGAGAATGAACTCCTCCGCCAGATTGAAGAACTACAGATTGACGTTCACCATCTCAATAATCAGATCAATCCGATTCCTCACCCTATTCCAGAGTACCCCATGGTGGGAGGACCATAGGTGATCTTCGCTGATGATGATGGCATGGAAATAGATGCCAATGTCGTCGTAGTGCCTAAGGTTGCAGAAGAAGAAGAGGAGGAACTGTAGCCTATCGAAGATGAAGATGGTGAAGGAGTGATTGATGCTGACACCGATGAGGATGCGTAGTTTAGCTGTAGCACTAAGTTAGATGCACTAGTTTGTATCTTTTGCTTTCTTCTGGAAGGACATGTAACTTAAATTTAGTTAGTGACTTTGATGTAATCTCTAAGATTTACATGTTTGCTCCATGTGGATGTGAGCAATAATAAAAGTCCATCTTCGATGTTGGCAAAAATTTGGCATGTATGCGTATGCATCGCGAGAATGTGCGGAGTAAAATATTAGCGATGTTATGAGGATGAATTATTGTGCCTCTGTTTATTGTATGAAATTATTCTCTCCAATAAGTTCAGATTGACATAATTCTACAATTCATCTGTAATGTTTCTGACATCGTCCATCATTACTCATTGTTGCACTTCTGTAGATGTCACGCAATCTGCGCTCAGGCAGAGCTAGGGGTAGTGGTGATGAGGATCTTCCACCGCCACCACCGCCCACACCATCTGATCTGTTGGCCATGCTTGTTGAAGGTCAGCGTGCTTTAGGGGATGCCATGCGTACCCTGGCACAGCATCAAGCACATGGTCACAATCAACATCAGGGACCAGAGCCGAATCAATATAGTGATTTTAAAGAGTTCCAAGACACCAAGCCGCCAATTTTCAAAGAAGCTAAAGAGCCGCTCCAGGCAGAAGAGTGGCTAAACACGCTTTAGCACAAGTTTTGTTTGCTAAGGCTGATGAAACAGATGAAGGCAGAGTATGCTTCGCATCAGTTGCAAGGACCAGCAGGTATATGGTGGTGTCATTATAGGTCCACCTAACATGAGAATGCTCAGATCACTTGGAACCAGTTCCAGGAGGTTTTCAAGGGGCATTACATTCCTCTCGGTTTGATGGCCATGAAGCACACTGAGTTCATGAAGCTGGTACAAGGCACCAAGAGTCTTACTGAATATCTTCATGCATTCAATCAACTGGCTAGGTATGCCCCCAAATTTGTGGATACAGAGGCGAAGAAAATAGCTAGCTTCAAGAGAGGGCTTAGTCCCAAACTGATGAAGACCCTAGGGAACAACAAGAGTGCCACTTTTAATGAGTTCATGAGTGACGCTCTCACTCAAGAAAATAACAATTCTATCTATTTGGCTTCCAAGAATCGCAAGAGGGCCTTTAAGGCAAGTGCATCTCAGGCTAAAGCTCCAGTGGCTGTAAAAACCCAGTTTCGCCCACCTGCTACAGCCACAAAGTATCGTCTACCTCAAAAGAAGAATTAGGCCAAGACAGGGTTCCGTAAGGCCTTTACTGTTCCTCTTCCAAAAGGCACCACAGGACTAGGGAATTCTTTTGTTCCACCAAGTAACAGGCCCTGCTAGAATTGTGGCAAGACGGGTCATTGGTCCAAGAGTTGTCCTTATCCTCAGAAGAATAATTAGAAACTGGGGAATTCTGGCACTCATCAAGGTCATGTTAACTACACCAATGTGATAGAGATACCCTCAGGTGAGGTGGTCACTGCGGGTAAGTTTCTTATGAATCAACACCCTACGGTTGTACTATTTGATTCTGGTGCTTCGCATTCATTCATGAGTCCAGTATTTGCATCAAAGTACAATCAGGAGGTAATTACACTATCCACGGGTAGTTATTGCATTAGTGCAGCTGGAAGTAATATTTCTACCAATCAGATAGTGTAGGATGTTAGTATTGAAATAGAGGGATGAGTGTATACGTCCGATCTGGTAGTTTTGCCAGGATTAGGTATAGATGTAATCTTGGGGATGAAGTGGATGAGCGGTCATGGAGTGCTCATCGATACTTCCACTAGGGTCGTTATGTTGAGGGATCCTATTAGCAATGAGGCTTTCCTGGTGCCACTTCCTAGAGATCTGGACCTCCACCACACCGCCAATGCTATCCAGACCCCGAGAATTGAGGACGTTCCGGTAGTTTGTGAATTTTTAGATGTATTTCCTGATGATCTACCTGGTTTACCGTTGGATCAAGATATTGAATTCAAGATCGAGTTAGTGCTGGGTACTGCACCTATTTCTAGAAGGCCTTATAGGATGCCACCCAATGAGTTAGCAGAGCTTAAAGTTCAGTTACAAGATCTGTTAGAAAAGGGTCTTATCCGACCTAGTGCTTCTCCCTAGAGTTGTCCCACGATATTTGTGAAGAAGAAGGACAAGTCATTGCGCATGTGTTTGGATTATCATCCACTCAATGCCATGACAATCAAGAACAAGTACCCATTGCCTTGCATTAATATTTTATTTGATCAGTTGTCTAAGGCAAACATATTCTCCAAAATTGATTTGAGATCTGGCTATCATTAGATAAAAATTAGACTGGAGGGTATACCTAAGACCGCTTTCTCCACCAGATATGGGTTGTATACTTGTATGAGTATCTTGTTATGTCTTTTGGTTTGACCAACGCTCCTGCATACTTCGTATATCTGATGAATTCGGTATTCATGTCGGAACTGGGCAAATTTGTGGTTGTCTTCATTGATGACATTTTGATCTTTTCTGCGAATGCTGAAGAGCATGCCGAGCATCTGAGAATTATTCTATCCAGACTATGAGAGCATAAACTTTATGCCAAGTTCAGTAAATGTGAGTTTTGGCTAAAGAAAGTACCTTTCTTGGGTCATGTGTTGTCTGATAAAGGGATTTTGGTGGATCCAACTAAGGTGCAAGAAGTCTTGGATTGGAAAGCACCAACTTTAGTGCATGAGGTTAGGAGTTTCCTTGGTTTGGCTGGCTATTATCGTCGCTTCATCCTAGATTTCTCTAAAATAGCCAAGCCCATGACCATGTTGCTTCAGAAAGATGTGAAGTTTGTTTGGACTCCAGAGTGTGAAACTGCTTTTCGCACTTTGTAGACTTTATTGACTTCAGCTCCTGTTTTGGCACAACCTGATATCAAGAAACCTTTTGATGTGTTTTGTGATGCATCGGGTACCGTTTAGGATGTGTTCTTATGTAGGAAGGTCGGGTTATTGTGTATGCCTCGCGTCAGCTGAGGAAGCATGAAGCCAATTATCCTACTCATGATCTAGAGTTAGCTGTTGTTGTTCATGCTTTGAAGATATGGAGGCATTACCTGCTCAGTAATGTGTGTCATATCTATACCGATCATAAAAGTCTTAAATATATCTTCACTCAACCAGAATTGAACATGAGGCAGAGAAGATGGCTAGAGTTGATGAAAGATTATAACTTAGAAGTACATTATCATCTTGGCAAGGCAAATGTGGTTGCCGATGCTTTGAGTAGAAAGTCTCATTGCAATTCTCTCTTGGAAGGAGATTATCATTTGGCACATCTGTTACATCCGGCTGTGTTGCACAATATTACTCTCAGTTGCTCTCTTGAAAGTAAAATCATTGAGCTTCAGAAATCTGATGTGGGTGTGTTCCACATAAAAAGGAAGATGAAGGAGCAAGAAACAAAACACTTCCGAGTAGATGAAAAGGGTATCCTATGGTTTAAGGATAGACTTGTAGTACCGAAGGATAAAGAGCTTAGAAACCAAATCTTAGATAAAGCTCACTCCTCCAAGTTATCTATTCACCCGGGAAGTAGCAAAATGTATCAAGACTTGAAACCTCACTTTTGGTGGACCAAGATGAAGAAATAAATCGTAGCTTATGTTGCAAGGTATGACAATTGTTGTAGGGTCAAGGCAATTCACTTGAAGCCTGCTGGACTTCTTCAACCATTATCTGTTCTTGGATGGAAATGGGAAGAGATTTGTATGGATTTCATTGTTGGACTTCCCCCTACCCAAAAGAATTTTAATTCTATATGGGTAATAGTGGATCATTTAACCAACTCTGCCCATTTCATACTAGTTAGAACTGACTATCGACCAAGTGACTATACTGAGTTATATTTTAATCAGATAGTATGTCTCCATGGTGTCCCTAGAACCATTGTATCTGACAGAGGACCTCTGTTCACTGCTCATTTTTGGGAACATTTACACAAGATGTTAGGCACTAACTTAGTCAGAAGTTTTGCTTATCATCCACAGACCTCCAAACAGACAGAGCGGGCGAATCAAATATTGGAAGACATGTTGAGAGCTTGTGTCATATCTTCCAAGGGTTCATGAGAGAAGTGGTTACCTTTGGCTGATTTTTCTTATAATAATAGCTATCAAGAAAGTATCAAGATGGCTCCGTTTGAAGCGTTGTATGGCCGCAAATGTAGAACTCCTTTGAACTAGGTTGAATCTGGAGAAAGGAGATACTACGGTATTGATTTTGTTGAGGAGGCTGAACAACAAGTCCATACTATCCAAAAAGATATGGAAGCTGCTCAAGCTAGGCAGAAAAGCTATGGGGATAAAGAAGAAAGCCCATTTAGTTTGAAGTTGGTGATTACGTTTATTTGAAAGTATCACCGATGAAAGGTGTGCAACGGTTCGGAGTAAAGAGGAAGCTTGCACCTAGATATGTAGGTCCATATCCGATCATAGAGAAGAGTGGGAGAGTAGCCTACAAGATATAGTTACCTTATGAGATGAGAGCTATCTTCAATGTTTTTCTTGTATCCCAATTAAAGAAATGTCTCCGCGTTCTAGAAGAAAGAGTTTCACTTAGAAATATCAAGTTGAAATCAGATCTATCCTATGAAGAAAGGCCGGTGCGGGTTATTGATACAAGAGAGAGAATAACCTAGAGTCAGGTGGTCAAGTTCTACAAGGTCATGTGGAGTAATCAGGGTAGTGAGAGCGATGCAACGTGGGAACGAGAAGATTATTTGAATGATGTCCACCCTACCTTTTATTCAAAATGGTACGCTTTTCAAATCTCGAGACAAGATTTTTATAAGAGGGGAGGGCTGTAACACCCTAGGTGTTAGGCTTGCATAATTGCACTTGCATTTGCATGAGCATAAGCATCAAGCATTCATATATGAACTTTTTACATATGAAACATACAATTGAAACATGCCTTGTTATTTTATGTTTTCCATGTGTATGCTTATTATCATGTGTGATTAAGTGCAAGTGGGTGATGTTTGGTCACTAAAACACCTTAGCTACACTTAGGATGCCTAATGGAACAATGTTCATGTGGATCACTTTACCTAATTAAGCTCCTAAGTGATGATATGCTTGGTTGACCTAGGAAGTACTTATGTGTGACCAATGGATGAAATGCTTGTGGGACCTTAGGGGTACCCTAAACATGTTTAGAATGTCACTAGGAACAACTTTGTTATGCATGACTAAGGCTAGTTTGGTCTCTTAGTCATATCTATTGTGTAAAACATCAATTTCTAGTTGCATGTTTGACTGGAGTTGAACTGCACTTTAGAAACTTTGCATGGATGTGCACCCTAAAACAAAGTTGTAGTACTTGAGTAGTGTAACAACTTTTATTTTTGGGTCATATGCTAATTCAGCTCCTAACATGCTTGAATTTGGATCACAAAAATCAATGCAATATTGTTTTCAAACTTAGAAAAGTTTCTAAGTCAAACTGAGTTTAGAGTGTTGATGTGTCTTACGTTGTGATGACATTACTTCCAAACCCTTGCGAATTAGAAGCTAATTTCTAAAGCAATTTTGTAGCCCTCACATAGATCTCCAACTTTTATTAATAGAGTTTGTGCTAACTGACCATGATTTAGGATTTAGGAGGGGGAGAAATATCGCTGTCAGACGCTGATGCTGAGCCTGATGGTCATCGCGTTCAGGCCGTCATGGCTGACCGCCGTTTGTCCGCTCGCGCTAGGTGGAGGCCGTACGCCAGCGTCACCCCTACCAGTCAGGCCGTCGTGAACACCTCAACGCCCCGCGCCTGCTGATTCATTTGCTGGCCTTGCTCACGTCTCCTCGCCTCGTCCGAGCATGCGAAAGCAAAGCGCTGTGCCGCGCCATTGCTATCGAGAGCGCCAGCGCCACCTAGCTCCCTCGCCACCACACCATTGGTGCCTCTAGCTTGCAAATAGCTTCGCCGTCTTCCTCTCTACCTGCTCAACATAGTTGCTGGACCGGACAAGCCACGGTGAGGGCGAATTTTGCCACTCTTGTCCTCGCCAGAGTCGTTGCCTCCATGGCCACCGTCACGGTGAGCTCGCCGCTGCTCTGCTCCCTCGCGCATTCTCTGTTCTTCTTCACGTTAGCACTATCTAAGGGTGTAGTCTAGCCTTGGTGATGATCTCACGGCGAACCGTAGCTTCGCTGGCGTTCAACATGATGGTCAGCGCCATCGCGCTCTTGCCGCCGCACCGCCGCGCAGGTGGGCGACCCTCGCTGGTGCTTCCACCCGAACCCTAGGTAGTCTAGATAGGTCCGCATGGTCACCATGGAGCTATTGTGCCCCTCGCCTAGACCTACCATGGCCGGAGACAGCCGACGCACCTCTGTGCAGCGCCGCTGTGCCGCCATGGCCGGTGACGAGCCATTTCCGATGCGTCCCCGCCCCAACCTTCTACACTTATCGACGCAGGAGGATGAGAGGACCACGATGGTGGGGGCGGTTTCGCTAGAAAGTTCACTGTCGTCGAGCTAGCGCCGGTCAAACCACCGCCCTATCTCTGTGTGACTGACCAGTGGGGTCTGCTGACTACTGGTTCCCGCATGTCAGAGTATGTAGTATTAGGTTTTGTTTATTTCTTTTCTAGATTTTGTGCTAACTTTGGAAAATGATATCTAGAGCTAGAAGTGTCCAAATTGAGTGAACCAATTTTTTTGGATTCCTCATGAAGTGTAGTATTTGATAAAAATATGAAATGCATTATTTCTGTATTTTTCTAGTAGAATAAAATAGAGCATGATAAATGCTTTTTGAATGGTTTCAATCTTGTAAAATGTAAAACTTGAGCTAGGAAAGTGATAAAAATATGATTCCAATTTTGTTGGTCTTGTATTGTCATGTACTACCTAGGAAAAATATTAGTTGCACAATGATCTTGCTGTAAATAGGAGTTTCCTATTTATTTTAAATAAATGCTAGATTCTTGTGCTATTTTTCATGGTTAAAATATGTATCCAATGAGCATGAAATTTATTGCACAAAGTTCTTGTGTTATGATGAAGCTAACAAAAATATGAATGCTGTTGTTTGACACATTTTAATAGGATTTCCTATTTATGCTATTTTAAGCCTTGTTGGCTTATCATTTTTGTGTAGAATGTTCTACTTGTTCAAATGCTATGAAATTTATACAATAAACTATTGGGAACATGTATAAGCTACTGTAATTTTTGTGGAATTTACTGTATACTTTTGCTATGTGTTTATTATTTCACCTAATTATCTAAATAAATTAATAAAGGCATGAAAAGAATTTATTTAGGAATGGCCACTATGTTTTTAGTACTTATTTGATGTATGTTAACTGTTGGTAACATTGTTAGTGCTCAAAGTACCATTCTTGTATGTAGTGAAATTTTATTTTCCCTAAAATTCACTTATTGTGATTTTCTAGACAGATTCTAGAGTTACGCAAATTACATGGTGAAGATGATGTTTTCTGTGAATCTTGTCTATAACAAAGTTATAGCTAACTCACTTATCTAGCATTTGGCCAAATGGTTTGTGAGTTATGATTGTTCAAAGGTGGTCTTCAGAACTAGTGGTTCTCTAGAATTTCAAGACCAGATTTGATAAATGTGCCTGTTTGGCCTTGTTAAATTGGGAATCATGCTAATATGATTAAATATGAATTGTAGACAATTTCATAAGTTTTCCATATTATCTTGTTGCATGTCTTTTGGGTCAGTACAACTCCAGTTATGAGTTAAACTAGCAGCTATTGTTTGCAGCCTTGAATCTGTGAATGCAGTGAATGACTTGATTGCTTTATATGAGTTGATGTGATGATTTAGATGCTTAGGCTAATTAAGATAAATTATTAGTTGCAGGTGCTAGACCTCTTACTGAAGATGAACAACTTTATCTTAGGTTGTTAGAGCTTGGTGAGTGTGTAGTTCTTGTTTTGAAGAAGAGATATGCATCTACTCAGTAAAATAAATGTTAATCTTGAATCATCATGTCATTCATGTGTCCATGTTTACATGGTTGTACATTTCATCATCACCTTCCATCTCTTTTGCATGCATGGCTCTTATGCGGTGCATATGCATGCAATAGGTGTTCCGAAGGGAGTCACGCTTCTGTAATTCGAACAAGGACTTCCGGAGGACCAGCAACAAGTGCAGGAGCAGAAGGTGCAGGCCCCAGAAGGAGGAGCCAATGAAGAATTTCTTGAGTGTTCCGATCACCAACCATCCTCTTTTCTGAAAGGCAAGCCCCGGAGCATTCTAAGTCTCTTATGTTTTAAAAATGTTACTTTGAGTATCTTTATATGTTTGATGCATTAAGTGATAGGAGTTGGATGCAAACATTTGTTGCATATCTATCTATTCCTTGTCCAGTAAACGTACCCTGAATCCTATTTAGGTCCAGGAACAAATCAATGCTTAGCCATGCTTAGACCAATAAAGTCAAGTGATTTCCTATCACCTGCAAGATAGGATGATATCTGGTCACGGTTGGCTATATTCGCTATCGTGGAAATAACCATGTGTTAATAAGGAATGGAGATCGGGCGGGATGTTGATAGAGAAGCAACAAGACATGGAGGTCTTGGATGTGGATCTATCCCCGTCTATGTCGGTTAAGGACTGATTCGCTGTATGTCCTCATGTCATGTTGAACGCAAGCCTATCACTTAGTTGGCCAGATAAATCGTTCCGACCGGAAGCCGAGTAGCTCAACTCAGGCCGGAAGCCAGGAAGTGAAAGTGCGCACTTGAAGCACTTGAGATCATTGACAAGCACTTGAAGCCTATGGAACATCTCCGGCACACTCTCATCCTCCTTCATCTTGAAGCTTGCAAACTTCTCCTTGAGAATGTATGCCTTTGCACCCTTCATGGCTTGAGTGCCCTCTAATGATTCCTCCAACTTCTTCCTTGCCTCATGAGCTCTCTCAATGTTCTTAATTTGCTCAAATGTTTTCTCATCCAAAGCATCATGGATGGCACTAAGAGCAATATCATTATTTTGGAGTAGCATCTCTTCGGCGGTGGTGGGAGCCTCTTCATCATCAATCTCAATCTTGGTCTCCACCACCTTCCAAACCTTCCTATTGATTGATTTGATATATATTGTCATCTTAGCCTTCCAATAGGATAGTTAGAGCCATCAAATTGGGGTGGCTTCTTGGTGTTGTTGATTTGAGTCATTTTAACACCGAATGTTGTTAAGCCTCAAATCACAGTGACCACGGCTCTAATACCACTTGAAAGGTTCTAATGGCTAGAGGGGGGGGAATGGCCTATTAAAATTTCTACAACAACATTTAGTAAACCCGTTAGACAAATATGAGGCGAAGCGAGTGTTGCGCTAGCCTACTAAAAATACAAGCCACCTACCACAATTCTAATTTCTATAGTCTCTATCCACACAATGGCTATGCCACTACACTAAGTTAGTGTGCTCTCAAAAGCTAACTAAAGAGCCACACTAACCAAACTAACAAGCTCTCACAACTAGCTACACTAAAGAGCTTGACTACTAGTTTGCGGTAATGTAAAGAGAGAGAGCAAGATGGTTATACCGCCTAGTCGAGGAATGAACCAATCAATCACAAGAATAAATACCAATGAAGACCAATCACCTCGAAATCAAATGATGACACAATGATTTTTTTACTGAGGTTCACTTGCTTTTCGGCAAGCTAGTCCTCGTTGTGGCGATTCACTCACTTGGAGGTTCACGCGCTAATTGGCATCACACGCCAAACCTTCAATAGGGTGCCGCACAACCAATACAAGATAAGGATCACACAAGCTACGAGCTATTTACTAGAGTACCTTTTGGCTCTCCACCGGGGAAAGGTCAAGAACCCCTCATAATCACCACGATCGGAGCCGGAGACAATCACCAACCTCCGCTCGATGAACCTCGCTGCTCCAAGCCATCTAGGTGGTGACAACCACCAAGAGTAACAAGCGAATCCCACAGTGAAATACGAACACCAAGTTCCTCTAGATGCAAACACTCAAGCAATGCACTTGGATTCACTCCCAATCTCACAAGATGGAGATGAGTGGGAGGGCTTTGGCTAATATCACAAGGTTGCTATATCAATGCAAATGGCCAAGAGAGTGAGCTGGAGCCGGCCAAACAATATTTATAGTCACCCCCAAATAATAGAGCCATTGGCTCAATTATTGGGCTGACTGTGGGATGACCGGACGCGCAGGTCGTGTGCACCGGACACGTCCGATGTGGTGACCGGACGCATTCGGTTTGTCGACAGAATATCAATGGCAGTCCTCCGAGGGGTATCCCACGAAGGTAGATTGATCAGCAAAGAGGTGTGTAATCAAGAACAAGAAGGCAACAGAGACACATGAGTTAGACAGGTTTAGGACGTCAGTATGATGTAATACCCTACTCCTGTGGTCTATTGGTTTGTATTGTCTATCGTATGATATTACATGAGTTTGGAGGGGGTCCCTGCCCGCCTTATATAGTCCGGGGGCAGGGTTACAAGTCGGTTAGATCTGAGAGATAACCAGAAAGTAATAACAGATTATAGGAATTATGGGATCATACATATCCTGACAGATCTCATAGTATCTTTAGGATATCTTCCCGGTGTCTTGCGGGAGGCACCGAGTAGAGTCATGCCCCGCAAGGCTTCATCTTGTTGGTGGGCCACCCCTAGGGGCGCAACCCATGTGGTCTGCCATGGGTATCTAGGGTCGTACCCCCCACAGCTAGTCCCCGAGCGCCTTGTACCCATTGTGTAATGCCGTCTTGAGGTTGTTCGAGCAGGTGTGAACAAAGCCGAAGAGTCAAACTCATGGTCCGACCACCATGATGAGTTATCAAGCAGTTGTGAGCAGTGGCCGAGCAGCGTGAACCGTCGCCGAGCAACGCTAACCGTCGCCGAGCAGCATGAACCGTCGTCGAGCAGCGTGAACCATCGCCGAGCAGTGTGAACCGTCACTGAGCAGTTGTGAACCGTCGCCGAGCAGTGTATCCCAAGTATGGCTTGCCATATGGATGTAAGGAGCTCAAGTTCAAAATCTAAAAATTCTTCGACTGAGGAGAAGTGTAGCCACTTAGATTCCATCAAAAAGGAGGGTAAATCAAGAAATGAGCACTACATTCACCGCTAGGTGAAGTGTAGCCACTTAGTCCCCGAGTCTGCTGGAAGATCAAGAATGAATCTTGTAGCAGGGTCAAAGAAAAGAAGTCTGAAAGCTTGCCGACGTCATCTGACATGCGCGTATCAAGACCCCAGACGTGCTGCCCAAGATCAGCACCCTAATTCAAACATCATGGAGCAGCTTGATAGCACACCGATGGGACATAGCAAGATCCGACCACCAAGGGAGTCCTCAGCGTAGCTAGCGATGTCTAAGCACCAAGGAGTCCATGGCGTAGCTGGCGATGTCCAAGCACCGAGGAGTCCCGACGTAGCTGGCGATGTCTGAGCACCGAGGAGTCCCCAGCGTAGCTAGCAATGTCCGAGCATCGAGGAGTTTCCAGTGTAGTTGGCGATGTCCGAGCACCGAGGAGTCCTCGGTGTAGCTGGCGATGTCCGAGCACCGATGAGTTCTCGGCGTAGCTGGCGATGTCCGAGCACCGAGGAGTCCCTAGTGTAGCTGGCGATGAAGCATGAGCGACGAACAGTCCGATCAACTGGTCGATGGCAAAGTGACCATCGAGTAGAAGCGATCGGCGAACAGTCCGATCAACTGGTCGGCGTTGAAGTCCATGAACCTAGCAGTCCGATTAGTTGATCGGTGGAGAAGTCCAAGCACCAGGTGGTCCAATCACCTGGACGATGATCCTGTAATACAAATATCTAGAATGGGTAGTACATGATGTAAAAATATATGATCTCTAGAGAAAAATTAGTAATGGTGATGAAATAGCGTATGCAGCTCGACGATCAGTTGGTGTGAACACTTTATTCTGAAGATGTATTTATGTTTAATACAAACTGCTCGACCAGTTAGTGTGTAGCTGAGTCTCCAGTCCTAGCTAGCCCGTTAACCATAACGTGGAGCGTGGAGCCCATGTGCGTGCAGGAAGAACAAAGCGTCGCTAAGGAGCCACTGCCGACCACCCATAACGTAGAGGGCAGACGCTCGTGCACGTGTAGGGAGGAGCCGGACACAGGGCCGTCTCTAGGGACATCCGAGCATCAACATGACTGTTCGGGGGTTCGGAAAATCGTTTGGAGAGCAAACATCGAGAAAACAGCTCGGAGAAACATTATGGCGATATACGAAGATCGGAGAATATTTAGAAAAATATTAAAGCATGACTTAGCTCGATTCATCATGGCCGGGTGGAGGAGTTGGTGAGTGGTAGTATCCAAGGAGATGGATGTTGATGAAGTAAACCAGTTGAGACTCGTCCCTGACTGGGTCTTGATCGCATCAAATTCGTTCCCGAGTAGTTCTACGTTGAACCAAGTAGGTGAAGCCGTAATATCCTGAATATCTTGGCTAGCTGTCGTGAGAGGCAACAAATTGTTGCCGCCGTGGTTGATCTTGAGATCCCATCTGGCCCACATTGGAACAACGCGCACGAGCCCCTACCTGGCACGCGCCAACTATCGACATGTGTCCCTTTCAAATTGTTTAGCCATTCGCGCCCAACGGCTATCTCTACACACAGTAATACTACGTGATCGGACGCACTGCAGTGGCCGACCAGATGTAGGAGGGGCAGCGTCCGGTCGAGTCCAAAGAGCTCCTAGAGCCACTCAACTATGACCAGATGCATCCGGTGTGGCCGACCGAACACAGGAGGGGCAACGTCTGTTGAGTCTAGAGAGCTCCCAGAGCCGCTCAACTATGACCGGACGCGTGTCGGTGTGGCCAACTGGACGCAGGAGGGGCAACGTCTGGTTGAGTCCAGAGAGCTCCTAGAGCCGTTCAACTGCGATCGAATGCGTTCGGTGTGGCTGACCAGATGTGCCCCTACGTCCGGTCCTCTCTGGACCAATACCCACCCCATGTTACCATGACCTGACGCTAAATAGTGATTGCTCAGCGTCCGATCACTGCTACGAGCCAGAGTTCGGTCACCTCGGCAACTCTGCCCGCGCCTGGCCAGAATACCGAATGCATCTTTTATTGATATTGGACGTGTCCGGTCACGTCTCGAACACTACTTCCTGAGTCAGATCGGACGCGTCCGGTATGCATGTCGGACGCGTCCGGTCACCCGTGACCAGCGCAATCAACTCCTTTTTAACTCTATCTTCTTTATCCTTGCTCAAATGTGCCAACCACTAAGTGTATCACCTTGTGCACATGTGTTAGCATATTTTCACAAATTCTTTTAAGGGTGTTAGCACTCCACTAGATCCTAAATGCATATGCAATGAGTTAGAGCATCTAGTGGCACTTTGATAACCGCATTTCGATGCGAGTTTCACCCCTCTTAATAGTATGGCTATCGATCATAAATGTGATCACACTCACTAAGTGTCTCGATCAACAAAACAAAAAAAGCTCCTATCAAGTTTCACCTTTGCCTTGAGCTTTTTGTTTTTCTTTCTTCTTTTCCAAGTCCAAGCATTTGATCATCACCATGCCATCACCATCATCATGTCATGATTTTCATTTGCTTCATCACTTGGAATAGTGCTACCTGTCTCATAATTACTTTGATAAACTAGGTTGGCACTTAGAGTTTCATCAATTCACCAAAACCAAACTAGAGCTTTCACCTTCTTCGTTTCTCCACCACCGCCATTTGGATCTGCCGTGCTCGCTAATCCACCGCCAGAGCCCTAGATCTGTAGCTTCTGCTTCTCCACCGCCGCCTTTGCTTCTCCGTAGCCGCCTCCATCCTCCATGGATTCATGGTACTGCTCTGATGTTACCCATGCGCGCATGGAGGGCCTCGTCAAGCGTGGTCTTCTCTGCGGGAGGACTGACGTGGCAGAGTGGCTTGTGCCCGGCTGTGAGGATGCGATGTCGTCGCCCGATGGCTACGTCGTCTCCTTGGCGCCCTTCCACGAGCGTGGCCTCGTGGTTCCTCCCCACCAGTTCTTCTAGGGTTTGCTGCACCACTATCAGATCGAGCTGCAGCACTTGAACCCCAACGGGATCCAGCACATTGTGGCCTTCATCGTGATGTGCGAGGGGTACCTAGGGATCAAGCCCCACTTCGAGCTGTGGAGATATTTCTTCTCCATCTCCTTGATCAAGAAGAAGGAGAGAGGCCGGGAGACCCCAGTGCCGATAGGATGCATGGGCATCCACCTCCCGGGGTAGCGGGCGGCCGAGTACATGCCCTGCCAGCTCTCTAGATCTGACAAGGGGTAGCACTTGCATTGGTTCTACCTGAAGAACGACCCTGCCGCTCCCTTGCCGGTCTTCTCCGGGTGCCTGGTCGAAGAGGTACCACTGTCATGGCCATGGGGGCCACCCATCAAGGAGAAGAAGAGGATGCATGACCTCCTAGAGTCCATCGTGTTCCTAAAGACCCGCGGCCTCCTTGGGGTTAGCATCATCGGGGGATATCATGCGAGGAGGGTGGCACCACTGATGGCACGCGTCCTCCCGCTGTACGGGATGACGTCTGATGCATAGCTTGTTGGGACGACGCTCGCCCAGGGGCTGCTCCACGATAGCGAGGTCATGCAGCGCATCAAGCAGGCCACGGGGGAGGCCGATGACATGTTCCCGATCCCGATGCATCCCGTGATGTGGCCGGACATGGGCTTTTATCGAGCTGCCAGTGGGGTTAGTCTTTTGGGACTCTATCGCTCTGCTGCCAGAGCACGTGGCTATGAGGGTGGTGAACCATGTCACGGATGAACAAAGGAAGAAGAAGAAGGAATACAAGGAGAAGAAACAACGGTCAAAGCAGCGAGCGAAGCTGCAATGAGGGAAGTGGCGTCAAGGTTCTTTGGAAGAAGAGGAGGACAAAGAAGAAGAGGAGGAGGAGGATGATAGCTCCAGGTCACCCATATCGTGGGATGATCTGGCCACCTAGGATGAGGACCCACCTTCGCCGCAGGTGGGGCCCTTCCTACGGCATGCCATGGGGCAGGAGGGGGAGGACGTGCCCCTGGAACCAGTGAAATCAAAATGCCCCGCCCCGTCTTGACCTTCGACGGTGGCCTTAGAACATGTGGAATCAGGCAGCCTTGCCTTGTCTGGGCCTTCAACGGCGGCCCCGGAGCCAGCGGAAATAGGTCACCCCACTCCGTCCGATCCCTTAGCGGCGCCTCCGGAGATGGCGGGAGGCGGCCATTCTGATTCGTCCGAGCCCGCCAAGCCGAGGGAAGGCTCGAAGCGGCAATATGCCAACGAGGAGCAGCCAGGGTCGAGCAAGCCAGCCCCAAAACATCCTCGCATGATGGCATCAGGGTGAGTCAAGAGTTTATTCATCCTTTTGTCCTAACGAATTTATGCCATGAACTGACGGCCATGTCCCTTGCAGCATCGGAGGACGTGGGGCTCTCCTGTGGCTCGCTCTAAAAAAGATCCTCCTCTAGCAAACACGCTAGGAGCCAGCTGGCGCCGCGCCAGTGGTGAGCGTGAGTGGCGTTGGGGCAGCCACGGCGTTGACCGAGGATGCGCAGCCTATAGCTGCGTCCACGGGAGAGTATGTGGAGGAGGGTGCATCCGGGGCATCCGTGGCGGCCTCGGCGCGGCCGGTCATGTCCTCGATGTCATAGGCAGAGGCAGCACAGCCGGAGCTATTGTTCGTGCAAGTGGTCGTGTTCGCGGCGGGGTGGGTGGAAGGGAGCGCACCCGAGGCATCCTTCACAGATGTGGCGACAGGGCAGGCCTCCATGTCTGACGTCACCCGCCCCCTCTATCGCTAGAGGAGCCACTCTGGAGGAGCTGCCACTGCAAGAGAGGTCGGAGCCGCTTGAGGTCGGCATGGGGATGTCCCGGTCTCTGGTTCGGGTGGCTGCCCTCGATGATGCAGTAGAGGAGAGGGAATGGGGGAGCGTCCACACGGAGGATGGGGATGTGGTTCATGCCCTGACCACCATGCTAACCTTGATGCGCGACATTGTTGCCCTGATTGACCAGGTATGATATGATCGTACTTTTCGACCCTCATGTTCTTTTTTCACACCTCTAAGTCTTGTTTTCTTCACAGATCCTTATGGCTTGCAGCTGGGAGAAGTCTCGGTTCCTTGCTGAGGAGACGTGGCGGAGTGAGGGGCTAGGCACAGCTCGCTCGTTGCCGCCCGTCAGGAGGTGGCTGAGCTTGCCCCTACCGTCCGGGAGGTGGCCGACATCTGAGTTAGGGAGAAGGACGCTCATGATGATGCCAGCGAGGCTATGGAGAAGCTCATGGCCCTGATCGAGAGGGTGCATATGGATGTCGTGGAGGCCGAGAGGCTATGGAAGGAGTGGGACAATTTGCTTTGGGTCATAGAGGAGCTCTACATGGGGATTGACCTGGCTCGCCAGGAGCACACCGATGCTCAGCAGCGGATCGACCACCTTGAGGATGAGCTTTAGTGGGAGAGGGACCTGAAGGTTGCAGCTGAGGGCATGGCCATCGGGCTCTCCATGGAGGTCGGTCAGCGCCAAGAAGAGGTCCGGTGCCTGGAGGCCAAGGTGACCCGGCAGCGCGATGAGGTGCGTAGGCTTTGGGCGGATGTGAATGGTAAGTCTCCGGCTTCCCTTGTTGTCTTTCTCCCTGGAATTCATGGTAAGCCTTTTGACATGGTCAGTACGTGACTTGGGTAGGTCTTGATGACAAGCTCAGGGTGGAGGTGGTGAAGAGCCGTGGCCTAGAGAAGGAGCTCAACGGGGTGAAGGACACCCTCTAGAAGGAGAGCGATGAACACGACAACCTAGCATCACCATTTAGCTGGTCTATGATGAGCTCGAGCTGGCCCCAGAGCAAGAGACAAGCTCACTCGCGGTTCACGCCACCCAAATGATGGACTAGGCACATGATATGGCCAGGGGCGCGCTTCACTTTGGCGTTCACCAATCGTTTGCGATCGCCCATTCTCATTACGAGAACATCGATCTGGCAACGATGAGCTAAGGCTTCGTGCCCGTCTATACCGATGCCGAGTAGGACAACATTAAGAAGGAGGTGGCCCCCTGGCGCATGACCTTTCTACCAAGATAGAAGATGAAATCATTCCCCCGAGGGGTTAGTTTAGTTAGATAGGTCAAGCAGCGCATTTGTAATAAGCGGACAAGGTCCAACCCTTTTGTTTCGTTTAAACAAGCTTGCTCTTTTGTTTCGGTTGAACAAATTTGTTCTTTCTCCCTTTTTATGTGTAAAAAGGGTTATTGCATTCTAACCCTTCCTGTTGTTAAGACTGTAGAGCTCAAGGTGTGGACGAAAAACTCTGATCACGCTGGTTAGCAAGAGTGTCGTAGCCTCTGGGGTGTAGGTTTCTTGCTGTCTGACCAGTTTTATTCAGCGTTCATTTTTGCAAATCTTGCCTCTAGGTTTTTAATGTGAGAAAGGGTCGGGCATGATGACTATTTCCGAATGGATATATATACCCTTATCAGCCCCCGAGTGAGTCCCGACCCCTTACTGTTGCCAGGGTCAGGTTTCACAAAAGATCAAGGAGACGTACCCCTCCCTAGGATCCGAGCCATCGTCCTGCAACCGCGCATTCGGTCTCCTTACAAGTCCAACTTCCCTCGAGCCCCCACGTGTTGTAGGGTCCGGTCAAGGGGTTAGCTCATCTTTGTGATCGTCATCCCTCAAGCATTTTTTTGATAAAACAGAGGGGCTGAGTCATGCCATGTTTTTCCTCGACGAGACGAAACATGGTGCTCGGTGAGCTGTTAACGAGCTAGTCTGAGAGGGGCCCCGGCTTCCTGTTCGTGAGGGTCCAGCATGGGTCAGCTGGTGACCGACTCTAGATTCTTAGTGGCCAATCCATATAGTTCTCGAGTTTGTTTGATCGGTCCCAAGGGCTCATTGCCTTTCTTTGAGGAAAAACCATGGACTGGGAACCTACTAAGACTCGAACATGGGCTGAGATGCCCAAGGTGCTCGTGCGCCTAGGTATTAGCCGCTAGTGGGCCCATCCCTTTCCACCTCTCACACTAAGGGCATCCTAGAGCGGCTGTGAACCCATCGGAGGGCCAGCCTTTGAACTCCTGGGCCTGAATGGGCCGTAGGAGCATTTTTAGCTTCGTATCCCTTCTTACCTGTGATGGTTCTCGTGCCTGTCTACACCGACGCTGAGCTGGACAACATCAAGAAGGAGGTGGCCCCTCTGGCACAGGACTTACCTACCGAGATAGAGGATGAGATCACCCCCAAGAAATTTGTTAGGTAGATAAGCCAGGCAGTGAACTTGTAATAAGTGGACAAGCTCTGAAATTTCGTTATGGCCAAACAGATTTTTAGCTCTTCTCCCCTTTTTGTATAAAATTGGTTAATGTGTTTTGACCCTTTTTGTCATTAAGGTTGCAAAGCTCGGAGTGCGGGTGAAAAAACTATGATCACGCTGGTGAGCAAAAACACCGTAGCCGCTGGGGCGTAGGTTTCTTGTAGTTCGACCAATTTTATTCAGTGTTCATTTCCGCAACCCTTGCTTCTAGATCTTAATGTGAGAAAGGGTCGGACGTAGAGAATCTCTATCGGATAGATATACTCTTTAATGCGTTCTGACTCTTTCCGTAGTTAAGGCTAAAAAGCTCGGGGTGCGGCAAAAACTTTGATCATGTTGGTGAGCAAAAATGCCATAGCCGCTGGGGCGTAGGTTTCTTGTGGTTCGACTAGTTTTACTTAGCGTTTGTTTCCGTAACCCTTGCTTCTAGATCTTAACGTGAGGAAGGGTTGGGCATAGAGAATGTCTATCGGATAGATATGCTCTTATCAGCCCCAAAGTGAGGCTCGACCCCTTGCCGTTGCTGGGGTCAGGTGTTACTAAAGATCGAGGAGTCGATAGCAAAACCGATAAGAGAAAGCGTGCATAGATTAAGGGTAAATCCGATGTAGTTGTTCGATGTTCCAGGCGTTGATGAAGACTTCGCCATTGATGGTCCTAAGCTTATAGGTGCCTAGTCAAAGCACCTCCACGACAACGTATGGTCCCTCCCATGGTGGAAAGAGCTTTTGTGGCGGTTCTTGTTGCTCTGGACGAGGTAGAGCACTAGGTCCCAAATGTTGAAGGCCCAACCCCGCACTCGACGACTGTGGTACCGGCGTAATGCTTGTTGGTACTTGGTCGAGCGGAGGAGGGCAACATCGCGTGCTTCATCTAGCTGGTCCATGGCATCCCTTAGGGATGCCTCAGCTCCCTGTTCATCATACACCGTGACCCTCGGCGCTCCATAATCGAGGTCGGTCGGGAGGATAGCCTCAGAACCGTAGACCATGAAGAATGGCGTGTAGCCGGTGGCCCCGGTGGGGGTCATCCTCAGGCTCTAGAGCACCATGGGAAGCTTCGTGACCCATCGTCTACCAAACTTTATCAACCAGTTGAAGATCCTAGGCTTGAGGCCTTATAGGACCATGTTGTTCGCGCGCTCGACCTACCTATTCGTGCTGGGGTGCACCACGGTGGCCCAATCGACGTGGATGTGGTATTCATCACAGAATCGGAGGATCTTTTTCCCGGTGAACTACGTGCCATTGTCCATGATAATGGAGTTTGGGACTCCAAAGCGATGGACGATGTCAAGGAAGGACAACATGGCTTGCTCGGACTTGATTGTGGAGATCAGTCGAGCCTCTATCCACTTTATAAACTTGTCTACAGCAACAAGCAAGTGCGTATAGCCCCCAGGCACCCTCTTGAGAGGTCCAACCAGATCGAGCCCCATGACCACGAACGGCCATGTGATGGGGATCGTTTGGAGTGCTTGGGCCGGCAGGTGGGTCTGCTGAGCATAGTATTGACACTCTTCATAGGTGCGCACAATCTGTTCAGCATCGGTACTACGGTCGGCCAGTAGAAACCTTGTCGAAACATGTTTCTGACCAGGGTCCTAGGTGCGGCATGGTGCCCATAGACCCCACCATGGATATCACTCAGCAACTGCTTCCCTTGTATGATGGGGATGCAGCGCTGTAGGATCCCGGTGTGGCTTCACATGTAGAGCTCGCCCTCAATAATGACAAAGGACTTGGCGTAATGTGTGAGCCGCCGAGCCTCCATTTTGTCTATCGGTAGCACCTCACGGAGGAGGTAGTCGAGGTAAGGTGTCCTCCAGTCGGCTAGAGGATCGGGCTCTATTGCTGGATCCTCGTCAAGCTCCATGACATCAAGGTCGGATGGAGCCACCGGCTGGTTAGCCCCCGAGCCTAGGGCAGGCGGGCCATCATCAGTTTGTTTTGGCTCCTCGTAGCGGACCGAGGGCTTGTACTGATCGGTGGCGAAGACGCCCATCGGCACCGGCTCTCGGCCAGACATCATTTTCGCCAGCGCGTTGGCCACCTCATTGAGACGCCTCGGGATGTAATTGAGCTCAAGACCATTGAACTTGTCCTCCAGCTAGCGGACTTCTCAACAATACGCAGCCATCTTGGCGTTGTGGCAGCTTGATTCCTTCATGACTTAGTCGATGACTAGCTGGAAGTCGCCCCAGACATCAAGCCATCGAATACCCAACTCGATGGTGATGCACAGCCCGTTGATGAGTGCCTCATACTCAGCCACATTGTTGGAGGAGGGGAAATGGATGCGAACCATGTACCTCACACGTACCCCGAGGGGCAAAACAAAGACTAGCCCCATGTCGGTGCCTTTCTTCATCAGCGATCCATCGAAGTACATCGTCCAGTACTCTAGGTTGATGACTGTTGGCGACATTTGGATCTCGGTCCACTCTGCAATGAAATTAGCCAGCACTTGGGACTTGATGGCCGTCCGAGGGGCATATGAAATGCCTTGACCCATCATCTCAAGTGCCAACTTCACGATTCTTCCTATGGTATCCCAGTTTTGGACGACCTCGCCGAGAGGGAAGGACGTCACGACCATCATCGGATGTGACTCGAAGTAGTGACGCAACTTCCTCTTGGCGATAAGGACGACGTACAGGAGTTTTTGGATTTGGGGGTAGCGAGTCTTGGAGTTAAACAAGACCTCGCTAATGAAATACATGGGACGCTGCACTTTGAGGGCGTGTCCATCTTCCTCTCGCTCTACCACCAGGGCAGCGCTGACCACTTGCGTGGTGGCCGCAATGTAGAGCAAAAGTGGTTCCCCATCGGTCAGGAATACCAGGATCAGGCCCTTCATCAGGAGCTTCCTCCTAGGCCTTGGGCGTCCATTCAAAAAAGGTTGGCCTTCTTTAGAAGCCGATAGAGGGGGAGACCTCATTCATCGAGGCGCGAGATAAAGCGGCTGAGCATGGTGAGGCACCCTGTAACTCGTTGTACCCCCTTTATGTTCTGAATTGGGCCCATCCTCGTGATGGCCAAGATCTTCTCTGAGTTGGCTCCGATGCCACGCTCGAAGACGATAAAACCCAGCAGCATACCCATTAGGACCCCAAAAATGCACTTCTCGGGGTTGAGTTTGATGTCGTTTGCTCGAAGTTTCATGAAGGTATGCTCTAGGTTGGCTACGATGTCATCCACGCAGGCCTCAATAGTCTGCCCGATGAGATCTCTGAAACACTTGAGCATGCAGCGTTGGTAAGTAGCCCCCGCGTTCTTTAGGCCGAATGGCATTGTGACGTAGCAAAACGATCCGAATGGGGTGATGAAAGATGTTGCAAGCTGGTCGAACTCTTTCATCGCAATTTGATGGTACCCAAAGTACGCATCAAGGAAGCAAAGGGTTTCGCACCCCTGAGGTTGAGTCGACTACTTGGTCTATGCGTGGCAAAGGAAAAGGATCCTTTGGACATGCTTTGTGTCGCAGAACCGACCAATTTATAAGAGTACAAGTACAATGGCGGCCCGTAAGCGGTCGCACTGTCATACTTGAACCCATATAAACCCGGTAGTCCGTCGAGTACCACGATGGGTCTCGATAAATGATTTACAACAACCAAGATCGTACATGATTCAACATACATGCCACATATTACATAAAGTTCATAGATACATTTTTATCATCAGAGTATGAAACCAGTTATTACAAACCGAGTTTGATAGAGAAAAGCGAAAGCAAATTAAGTTTGAAAGTAAAGTTTCCAACATAGTTTAGTACAGTGCCAAGTAGGATCATAGTCCACAAAAGCAAAGATAGGGATTATTAAAGAAGCCTGCCCAAGGCTTACTCCTCATCCACGGCGGGATAGAAGCAACTCTTGCAATAACCATGATACACAGTGCCATCTGCAACAATGGGAAATAAAACCAAATAAAACCCTGAGTACGAGAAGGTACTCAGCTAGACTTACCCGTCATAAACCAGAAATAATTCGACTCCAAGGATTATGCAAGGCTGTATAAGTGGGGATAGCTTGACAACATTTTGCATAAAAGCGATTAACTTAGTTATACAATTATGGTTCCAATATCAGGTTAATTATAACTATCCATCTCTAGATTAGCAACTATCCTGTGCCAAACATGTGGTATATCCATTTAAAAGCATACAATAGTAACCATAGCAGGTATTGTAATTCCATATTCATCCGAACCATCATGTTCCATAACACAGTTACTACGATGTTGGAGCTAGCCAAGTTTCTCACTATCCGGGAGAGACGGCGATTCGAATCGATTTCAACCAGCTGAGGAATTTATTCCTAACACAAACCCAGGCATACCACGCGAAGGCAGCCTTAGGTCACCTTTGATACAACTCAGGTACACATTTCGTGGGTCCATACCGCGCCGCACAATCTGGGACACCAGATGCCAAGACGTTCGAGCCTAGCACGCCCTTTTGGGCTTAGTCGATCACCCCATGCAGGAGCGCACAATGAGAATGTAATGGGGCCCGGCCCGAGTTGAGCTACTTTATTTCAGCGGTCGAACGAGTTATCCAACCAACTAAGTGATAGGCATGCGTTCAATCTTGTCGAAGTTTCAACAATGGTATACGGTCCTTGATCGGCACAGACGGAATCTCATGAGTCATCCCACGCATAGACTCACCCCGCCCTCGATTTTCTTTTTTTTACCCCATGGTTCTGTTCCACGATAGCAAATATAGCCAACCGTGCTCCGGTATCCACCTATATCTCGTAGGTGACAGGAAATTACCCGACTTCTACCGGTCTAAGCATGGCTAAGCATATATTCGATCCTGGACCTATACCGGTTAAAGCTGTAATATCTGGACAAGGAATTCATATGCATCGAGGGGTTCCAATCAACTCTTATAACCTAATGCATCAATCATAAGTACTTAAGTAATCATTTGTAAAATATTAGGAGACTTATAATGCTTCGGGGCTTGCCTCATGAGAAAGTAAGTAGGGCGGTGGTCGACACACTGAAGCTCTTCAGGATCTGCTCCTCGCCTTCGGGAGCTGCGACTTGAGGATTCTCCTGCTGTCCCCTTCCTCTCTCTTCGTCAATTCCAAAAATGTTATTTCTTCCTCCGATCCTAGATGCATGAATATGGCATAAGATATTACGAATGCATATATGTTAACAAGTGCATCATGTTCTACTGAGTAGGTGCATATCTCTTCTTGATTATGCAATTAACTATTTCAACAATTCATCAACTATTTCACAAACAACAGCTACTTGTTTTACTCATAACTGGAGTTCTGATTATCCAAATGCAGTGATCCTAGACTTTCTAGAAAGCTTATAAAATCACCTACAATTCTTATTTAATTCACAAAAGCTAATTCACAACTTATATTAGGCAAAACCGACAATCATATCAGTGCTGTCCAGAAATTCCAGAGAGCAAGTAAATTCGGAAAAGCTAACTTTAAACAGCTGTAACTCCTAAACTGTTTGACCTATGGTCCTGAAATTTTAACACAAGACATATGATGAAGTTATCTACAACTTTGTTATTAACCATTTTTACAGCAAACATCATTTATCATGCAACTTATCAAACTACCGAATCTGTCCGGAAACTATTCCAATTCGCATTATAAAGTAACAATACTTCTACTTCATATAAGTATTCAAATTTTTACAACCCAAAGTCTACCAACAGTTTAAGCACACCAAATACACTCAAGAAAATATAATGGTGAAGCCCAAACTATTTCTTTAAATGCCTTTATTATTTTATTTAGATACCTAGGTTAAATAATAAACATATACCAAATATGCATCATAAATTCTTAAAAATTTACAGTGCCTTACTAATGCTACCAAAAGACTACTGTAAAAGTTTCATGCCATTTTATGTAGTAAAACATTCTATACAAAACAAACAAGGCAGAAAGGCTTAAAATAGAAAAAATATAAAACCCTAGTGAAAAGTGTCAAGCAACATATTTCCTATTTTTCTTAGCATCCTTTTGGTACTAGGATAACCTCCAACAAATTTCATGAATTTTGGATTCCTAAATAATTTATAAAAATTCATACAAGGATTACCTATTTATAAAAGAAAAATCTATAACTACAAATCTACTCATGCACTGGCCCTGAAATTTTTACCAGAGCTTATACTTGCCAAGAACAGATCACCACATAAATTTCATAATTTTTGGAGGATAGGAACTCTAGATATAAAATAAACAAGTTTGCATGCATTCAAAAACACATTTCAAATTTCTATTTAAATCTGCCAAAATTTCTACCGAACTTGCTAATATAATATTTTTCATAAATACTACACTTCATCCAGATCCTAACAAAATTTGAACCAACAGATTTGGATCTACACAACTCCACTTATCTATTTTCAAAGATACACATGAAATAGGAAATAAATGAGCAAGCTTTCTGTCTGATGTCACTGGCAAGCGGGACCCACTGGTCAGTGACCCCACACGTCAGCGAAACAAGAACAGAGCAGGCGGCGGCGCACAAAGCTGGCGTGGCCAGAGCTCACCGACGGCGAGTTTGCCGATGGTGACATCTTCACCACGTGATCCCCGTGACCTAGCGCCTCGATTAGTCTACTTGGTTGAGCCTCTCAACGAAGCTACGCGCGGTGGCAGCGCTCATGGTGGCACGGCGAGGCGGGACAACAGCGGTATGCCGGCGACGACCTCGGTGGCACAAATACAAGCTCAGACGAGCATCTACGAGCTATGGTGGACCTATTACACAAACTATCATAGCAAGAGGTGGACTGTGGCGGCGTGGCCACGACGATAGAGTCGGCGGCGGAGCTTCAGCGAGCTTTTGCACGGCGCTGGAGCTTACCGAGCACGGTCAGCGGACACTGGTGGACGCAGTGGGTTGCTGGGGTGGCGGTGAAGCTGTAGTGGGACGGAGGAATGACGAGGGTGAGCTGTCGTTGACAAGGGCAACGGCGGAATCTCTACGCTGGGACGGTTGCTGCTGCGGGCGAGAAGGAAACTGAGGCAAGGCGAATGGCATGCGCGGCTGAGTGCGGGTGGGTGCGGGAGAGGTTAAGGCGCGCGCTGGCCTGCCTTGGCCACACGCGGCAGGGCGCCGGCGACACGCGACGTCCACTGGCCACCACGCGGTGGCTCAGCTCTGAGCCTGTCGGCCACTGAAACCAGCATTTCGGATTTGATTCAATTCGTCAGAAAACGCGATGGCCGCCTGACAGCGAGTTTTCACGAAGATCAAACTTCTAATCCGTGGCTCCTTCGTGCAAACATCCAAAACCGAAATGGTAGACCTATGTACCATCTTCATTTGTTCTTAAAGGATTGTGTTCCAACTCCCAACCGAGACCGAGTTAAATCATCCCAAAGGTCGGCCTGTCAGCACTGTCAGTTAACCAGGACTTAGTAAAATTGCTAAGTGTTGAAAAGGTGAGTTTGCTGATTTTTATGATCCAAATTCAAGCATGCTAGGAGCTAAACCAGTCAATGACCCAAACATAAAAGTTGTTCACTATGACAATTACTACAACTTTGCTTTAGTGACCACATACATGCAAAGTCTCTATCATATGGTTCAAACTAGGTCACACCTACTACATTTAAATGATGGTATACACTTAACTATGACTTGGTGACCAAATTAACCCTAGTCATGAATACCAAAGTTGTTCATAAAGACATTCCAAACATGTTTAAGCTATTCCTAGGGTCACACAATCATTTCATACCTTGGTTACACATTTCACTTTTCAGGTCAACATGCATAGCATCACTTAGAAGCTTAATTTAGACAAAGTGATCTACATGAACAATGTTCCACTAGTCATCCTAAGTGTAGCTAAGATGTTTTAGTGACTAACATCAACCATTTACATATATTCACTCATGATCATAAGCATACATACAAGGAAACATAAAATAACAAAGCATGTTTCATATGTTTCAATCCAATGTTTCAATTGTAAATGCTTGTTTATGAATGCTTGATGATCATGCACATGCTATGCAAGTCAATTTATGCAAGGCTAACACCTAGGGTGTTACACTTTGTTTAGACCCATGTAGTCAACACACATTCTCCATTTCCCACTCTTTTTTCGTACAAAATGGGATTGGCTAACCACTCAGGGTGGTATACTTCCTTGATGAACCCAGCCGCCAAAAGCTTCGTAATCTCCTCGCCAATGGCCCTACATTTCTCCTCATCAAAGCGACGCAGGTGCTGCTTCACCGGCTTGGAGCCTGGCCTGATATTCAAGGCATGCTCGGTGACTTCTCTTGGAATGCCTGGCATGCCCAAGGGTCTCCACACGAAGATGTCTCTATTGGCATGGAGGAAGTCAGCGAGCGCGCTTTCCTACTCGGAGGAAAGCATGGTGCTGATGCGTACCACTTTGCCCTTGAAGCCGCTAGGGTCTATGAGGACCTCCTTGGTGCCCTCTATAGGCTTGAAAGACCCGGCCAACCGCTTGGGGTCGGGCGCTTCTTCAACGACCTCCTCCATGATGATCGCAAGCTCTTTGGAGGCGACAATTGTCGTGGCGTGTTTGCAGCACTCGACCTCGCACTCGTAGGCATGCTGGAAGGTGGTGATGACCCCACATGGACCCGACATCTTCAACTTCAGATAGGTGTAGTTGCGGACGGCCATGAACTTCGCTTAGCATGGACAACCCAACATGGCATGGTAGATCCTATGGAACCCAACCACTTCAAAGGTCAGGGTCTCCATCCTATAATTGGTTGGATTCCCGAAGGTGATGGGCAGATCGATCTGCCCAAGTGGCATGGCTTGCTTTATAGGCACGATGCCATGGAAAGGCTCCTCGGTCGGCTAGATGCACAATCGGTCGATGCCATGGCGTTGAGCATTTCAGCGTACATGATGTTGAGGTCGCTGCCTCCATCGATCAGCACCTTGGTGAACCGCTTCATGTCGATGATCGGGTCAACCATGAGCGGGTATCTTCCCAGCTATGAGATGCTTTCTGGGTGGTCGGTTCGATCAAAGGTTATGGCGGACTCTAACCATTGGAGGAAGGAAGGTGCGGTCGGCTTAGCCGTATAGACCTCACGGCGTGCACGCTTCTGGCGGCGCTTGGAGTCATAGGCCATCGACCCTCTAAAGATCATGAGACGTAGCCATCCAGCGATCGAAAATCCATCGTCCTTCCCCTCGGCGTCGTCTGCGGCCAGCTTGGGCTCCTTCCTATGCTCCTCCTTATTGGAGCCTCCGGACAAGAACCGCTTCATGAGGACACAGTCCTTGTATAGGTGCTTCATGGAGAAAGCATGGTTTAGGCATAGCCCTTCGAGCAGCTTCTCGAAGTGGTCTAGGGTACCCTCGGTGGGCTTCCGAGCCCCCTTGCGATCGGCAGTGGCCATGAGCAAGCCCTCGTGCCGCTGCTTGTTCTTCTTCTTGTTGGGCGGTTGGAGGCGCCTTCGCTGGTGTCCTCATCCCGCTTTGCCTTCCTAGCCCAAGGCATGCCTAGTGGTGATGTCGATGAGCTACTTGGTGGTTCGTGAGCCCTTACTTCCCAGCTTATGAACTAGGGACTCGTAGGTGGTCTCGGATAGGAAAGCTCCTTTGATGTCGGGCAGCTCAATGCACTGCCTGGAGAAGCGTCGGATGTACCCACGAAAAGTTTTCCTAGACTTCTGTCGATAGTTTTTGAGATCCCATGGGTTCCTAGAACACGTATATGTGCCCTAGAAGTTTCCTATAAAGATCTCATTTAGGTCCGCCCAACTTTGGATTCGGTTGGGCGAAGGTGTTCCAACCACGTTCGCGCCAAATTGGCTAGGAACAATGGAAGGTTGCGGATAATGAAATTGTCACTATCCGCTCCACCGGCATGGTAAGCAAGACGATAATCCTCGAGCCATAGACCAGGTTTGTCTCCCCGGAGTATTTTGGGATATTGGTCGGTTGTCGGTACCATGGTGGGAAGATGACGTTGAGGATGTGTCGGTCAAAGGCCTGAGGTCCCGGCAAGTTGGGGCTCGAGCTTCGGTCCTCGCTGCTGTCATAGCGTCTGCCATGACGAGGGTGGTAGCAGCGGCTAGCCTCCTCCCTCTCATCGCCGCGATCATGCATGCGGGCATCTAGGGTGTTATGCGTGTCACGGTGGAGGCCGACATGCTCATGCACCGAGGCACGCGCTGGGTGGCATCGAGCTCGCATCCTTGGGACAGCGAGCTCTCGGCCTGCTGCATAGCTGCACACTGGAGTAGCGTGTGAATCTCACAATGGGCCTTATGATCCTCGGGTGTCGTGGGCAGCGATGTTCTGGCTAGCTCGGGTGAAGTGCGTGTGGCAAAACCACCCGAAATAACGCACTTACGGAGGCGCTCATCTTCCACTAGACACTAAGCACCCTAAGAGCGAGCTACAACAAGCGGGTTCCGTCGAGCACACCCCAAGGGAGAGCCTGAAAGATCCACATTTTTCCCAAGGATCCAATAATGAGAACGAGTTACAACACTTAATCCATTTCATACATCTAGAGTTCTTAAAAATATATTATTACAATACCAAATTTAGAGTGTGGAATATTAAATAGCGGAATAAAAATAAAACTCAAAAACATCTATCGATACGAAGCAAGGATCCGTTTGTGCCCACCAGAAGAATCCTTCACACAATGGCTACTCCTCAAGTAGTACCTGCAACAGGGGTAAATAAACCCTAAGTATACAATATACTCGCAAGACTTATCCGACTAGTGGGAATAATTTCCCGACTCCAAGGGAGATGATAAGCTTTATGGTTTGCTGGTTTTCTTTTTGCAGAAAGCAATTCTAGTAGTGAATCCTTATTTATGTTATTATTAGCAGTCATGATTAATTTATTATCTAGCCATTCTATGTAAGCACATGTTCTACTTTCAAGCAAGAGTTGAGCAATCAGTTCCATTTCATCACCTTTCATCTTTCAGTTCTTACTACGGTGCTAGAGTTTACACAAGTCATACCGGATTGCCCGGCGATTCATGAATCAATGTGCCTAGCTGGGTACCCTAAAAACACACGCCCCGCTTGTACCCTAGGCACAAGCAGGACCAACCCACCACTCTCCTATCATGGGGTCTAGGTCCCCATCCAAACTTGGACTCTAAGCCCCCGCTCCTGAGTCCTAGACTCAGTGCGGTGCTTGGACCTCCACCATCCCTGCGTCCAATCAGTCGGTCCAGAAAGAGTCAGAACCCACGACAAGAGAGCAACAAGTCTTTCCTGCGCCCATACCCAAGTATGTGCTCGGGATAATAGGTCTGTGACTTGCCTAGCGTCCAATGCAACGGCCGGTCCTTAACCGACACAGACAGGGAAAAAATGTAACCAAGTTATGCCCTATTGGCCACATGACACAACCTCTTACACCCACCATTACCCAAACCATATCTCTGCCTGGTCACCATTTTCCTCTCCACCATTTTATCATGAGTGGTCATAATTATCACCTATTGTGAGTAACGACAAGTTACTCACGCTACCGAACCCCTGAGTATAGCAGCTACTCGACCTATACTAGTAGGACTCATAGGTAGATATATCTATGCATGTAGTTTCCATAAAATGCTTGTACATAAATGCACATCATATATATATTCGGTGATCTTTCAAAATAAGGGTTATGCACCAGGGCTTGCCTTGGGCAGGCGGTGGGTCAACAAAGTCAGCAGCGAATGGCTCTAGGGCTCCCTCCTATATGAGAACCTCCTCCTCGTACTCCCCAATAATCTCCTCGTAGTCATGTTTGTCCGCAGGCACGAACTCTACCAACTCGTGATCTACATGCATGAAATGATGATGCAACACTCAGTAATACGGCAACAACAACTCTTAAAATAAAAATACATTTGTCAAGCTACTAAACTAGCTCTACCGACTAAGACGCTATGTTACCTATCATTCCCACTAAACAGGTATGCAACATTTCATGTATTAACTTAGCAACTAAAGGAATCCCTATTCTTAATATCGATTTACTCTATATATGATAAAATAGGGAGTACTAGCTATTCTATTTATCAACCTACTCTAGGGCTATAAAAATTACAGTGAGCACATAATAATCTAATGAGCCTACTATAAAAATTACATTCCTAAAGCTATCACCGATTTGCCACAAAAAATCCTACAAATATTGATCTAAATAAAACTAAGCTTTCTAAATTGAATTAATGAATCTATCATTATCATAGCTAACTATAAACTAACTACGCCAATAGATAGATAGCATTTTTATGAACCTAACAAATTTTGTTTCACTATTTTTGGACACCTACAGATCTTACTATAATTTTACAAAGATCAACTCAAAACTAAATTGAATAAACATTGATTAATTCACTGGAAAAAGGAAAACCAAATCCACCACTTTGGCCCCATCAGACGAGCGGCTCGGCCCACTCTCTCAGCACCTCGTGCGCGCACACGCCAAGACTGCTGGCTCGCCTCCTGGCTGCTCGCACGAGCGCTGGGCCCGGCTTTCAACCAAATGGACCCGCAGTCCTTTCCACTATTTCCCTCTCTCTCTCTCTCTGACGCTCTCACAAACCCCCCCGACTTACTTCGAATTCCCGTTCCCAAGTCCCCGGCCGAAACTAAATAAGGCCGCGGCATCTCCGGCCAAACATCGGTGACCACGGACCTCCCCGGCCTCAACCATCACCTCTCTGGCACTCTACGAGCGAAGCGCAACCGATCGAGGTTTCAAACACCAAAAACAGTGCAGCGCGTAGATGTGCCCATGTGTCGTGGCAGGGTTTGGCCGCGGCAACACCGGCACCGGTGAAATCACCTAGCCCAACACCGCTACCACGACCCTTTTATCCATCTATAGACTATGACCAACAAGATAGAAGCCCTATATGAACCACTACTACACCCAAACGCGCTGGCCACGGGAATGGCATCAAACCCAGTTCGCCGGCGGCAGCGAACGTGTCCCGGTGATCCTAGACCTCAACCGGTTCAACCGTCTACCCTAGGAGCGGAGGTGCCTCACTAGAGACATGAAGGACGGCCTAGACGAAGTCGCGGGGCTCGGCAAGGTGGTTGGCCACGAGCGTGGGGTGGCTCTAGTTAACGGCAAGCGCGGCGACAGCGTCCCCAAAGACCTGCTGCTCCACTGGCAAAACTGCTACATGGGCAAGGCAACCAAGTCAACATGACACAAAAGCACCGCTCAATTGAAACAACGGAGCACGGAGCGATGCCCTGGCCGAGCACCCGCCTCGACGGCCATGGTGGACCTCCGCAAGGAAAATGCCCCACATTACCTCACTAGAGGATGAAAGCTTGTTGGGTCAACTCCAATCACGAGCTAACTACCAGAGCTAGTTGGGTGCACGATTAATTGGACAGAGGTGGACGGAGCGAGGCCAATTGGGTGGACGCCGCCGTTCGGTCTTAAGGGTGTCGACGATGAGAGAAAAGCTCAAATTGACACCCTGACCTCGTACGGCTGTAGCAGTGGCAAGCTTGGCGCGAAGCTAGACTCCAAATCAAGCTCTAGACATGCATAATTACAAGGATGGGGCCAGCTCTGTGGGTTGGCCTTGGCACAGCTCGGCCGGCCAGCGACGATGCCAATCAAGGCCACATGATGGGGAGCATGGCGTGGTGCAGTCACTAAATGGGAGAGGACAGCAGCACGACGGGTGATGGCTCCACGTGCGCGTATGAAATTGGCAACACAACATGCGATTGCAGCACCTTGACTCGCAAGACGACGGCGGCCATGCCACGTGACAGCGCAGCGGGCATGCGTAGCAGCGGCAGCGACGTCGCGACGCGAGGTGACAACATGATGCAGAGGCATGCGCGCGTGTCGGCGATGACGGCAGTGGACCAACCAGGGCACCGAGCCTGCGACGACAGCGGAGGAGGCGGAAAGCGCGGCGGACGTGACGGCGGTGGTGTTGCAATGGCGAGGCCCGCGCCGGGCGCGGCGTCGCGTGTCGCGTCGTCGCGTGCGTGCGGCGTGGGCGCAACAACAAGGCAGTGAGTGGCGCTTATGCAAGCTAGTGCCATGGCACCGAGCCAAACCGAGGCATTGGTGACCGCGTCCAGACATAACAACCGACAATAACATGCCATGCACAGTTTTTAAAGCACCCCAAAAATTCAACTCGATGCTCCAATTGCTAAACCACCTATTTTACACTTGAGATAGCTTGTTAGGCTACTAAAACAAGCCCTAAGACCATACCACTACCTAACCCGATTCTCCTACAAAAATTGCCAAACTTAGCTTCGTCCAAGCGTTTTCCGACTTAGGAAATTCGACCAATTCTCGATCGGATTCGTGTCGAATTTGATTTCCAAGCTATTCGATACGCTAGCTAGTGAATTCCTTTCGCGATCGCAAGTATTTCATCGTCACCTACGAAGTTTGTACTACAAACTTTATTAAAGTTTCATCTATGCGTTCTATAGCATTCTCATTCAATAAAAATTCGTTTAGAACCCTAAGTGATATAACGCGACATGAAATATAACATTCGTTTCGCGTTTCCGATGAACGTTTTGAGTTACATACATTGCTTTACACCCTATATTACATGCATTTACACATAAATATGATGCTCATGTAGTGTTTTAGTAAAATACTGTACAGTGTAACATCGAGGGTGTTACAGTGCGGGAGGGCTTCGTCATCCTCGATGATCCTTCGGTTCATGTCGTGGGCCACGACGCGCGTGCGCCCACCATCTCCATGGTGCTCGAGCTCCATGCGTTCCTGCTCGAGCTGGAATCATGCTTCCTCGAGCTCTTGGTGCCGCGCCCTCAGCTGCTCTACCCGCAGGTGAGGTGGGGCCCTGCATCCCCCTCGACCTCATCATCGAGGTCGTTTGTTGGGGTAGCCCATCCCTCGTGCATGCTTTCGAAGTATCCCTCAGGGGTACCTACCATGAAACATTCTTGTGAGGGGTGATGGCTCCCCCTGCTGGAGTCAGAGTTTGAGGGCGACTCTGATTCTCCCATGAGAAGGTCATGAAAAGATTCCACGACGTATTTGGTCATCCCCACGAACTCGTCGTTCGTAGAGGATGGGGACATGCCATGTGCCATAAGGTGGCAAACGGTCTCTGCGGTGTTGCGCAGACCGAATGGGAGCGTTGTCAGGGTGCTCTGGATGAGGTATTCTGGGGAGAGCGGCTCTCCTCCGACAAGCTACGCCATGACATTGGCAAACGAGAAGGTGAGGTGGCGCAGGTCCTCCCGAGACAGTCGGGGTCCTAGGAAGACGCCGAGCTAGCGCTCTAGCCGTCCATAATCGAAGCCGAGGAGCTGGTCGCTCCCGGGGGCGTGGGCCTCCGGTGCGTGCAGCTGTAGCTCCTCAAGCATCTCGGTGATTGCGTCGAGGCCGGTGGAGTGGAGAGGCTGGACGGTGGCGGGAACCTGCGCCAACTCTCCCTCCGTCGTAACGATGAAGTCCAGGTTCCCGAAGCGTACGTGCGCACCCGAGATCCAGCTGACATCGTGACTAGCCATCCAGGGCCTGATGTGGACGTCGAGACACGCAAAAAGCCCCTATTTGGCGTGCCAACTGTCAGTGTTTTTAGACCACCGATGAGTAAATTTGTATTTGCGCGTTTGGCTCGGATGGTGTGCTCGGAGGACACAAGGGTTTATATTGGTTCGGGCAGAACGTCCCTATGTCCAGTTCGTTGCTGCTCGTGTAACCGGCACTTGGTTTGCAGTAGGGGTTACAAACAGGCGAGAGAGAGAGAGGATCTCAAGTCTCTGGTGGAAGGAATGAACAGGTGCTGAGAGCTCGCTTGCCGCTCAGCCGTGTGCTCGTGTCGTGCACTTGTGTTCAGATCCCCCCTCCATGGGGCACCTTGCTTCCTCTTTTATAGATGAAGGGAAAGCGTGGGTTATAGAGGAGAAAAGTAGAAGAACGAGAGAGAAGAAGGCTTCTAGGGTTGCCTGGTCCTTCTTCTCCTTCATGCGGGTCCCATCAATCCTATAGATGTCAACAGGGACGGCTCCATGTCACGGCCCTGTTCGTCACTGGTCGCCATACGCAGGCATCATCTACCGGTCATGGTGTTCCACTCCTTCCCGGCGGACGTCGTGGTGAACTGACGCGCCTGTTAGTGTCCGTACGAGGATTAGGCAGAACAGCACCGCATGCCGCCCGACACCGTTCTTGATGTGAATCCCTAGGTATGGCCTGTCATGGCTAAGGGTTACATCAAGGCGTGCCACCCTCTTCTCTAGCGTCAGAGTTTTGACCCAGGCCCATACGCTTGGACCTAGAGTGGATGGCGGCGGTATGGGTCCTCGTCCGACGAGATGGAACCCGCGTCCTCGAGGTCAAGCGGGGCGGAGCCCGCGACCTTGAGCGAGACGGAGCCCGCACTCGAGGGTTGGGCGAGACAGAGTCCGCGGCCTCGAGGTCGGGCGAGACGGAGCCTGTGGCCTTGGGCGAGACGGAACCCACGTCCTTAGGGTAGGGCGAGACGGAGCCCGCACCCAAGGGGTCGGGCGAGACGAAGCCCGCGGCCTCGAGGTCGGGCAAGACGGAGCCCACGGCCTTGGGGTCGGGCGAGACATTTTAATACGTCTCGAGCCACCTGAGAAAGTCAGCGTGGGCGCTAACTTACTTGCTTTGAGTATCCCTACTATCGATACCCGACACTTCCGGTCCAAAGAGATTTATTCTAAATCAAATGAATTTGACTTTATCCACAAATAAATCAATTTAACTTCGATCAAAATTATAAATAACATCATCATTTATGGGATCAAATAGGTGCAATATAAAATATTTCCTGATAAATGTAATGATATGCGTAAATAGTACTTTTATTTTATTTAGAACCAATCTAGAACATGAGGTAAAAATTTTCAAGGGAGAGTGTTCTTCAATGGTAGGTGATATGTGTCAAGAACAAGACGGAGGTGAGATTTTATAAAGCTCTGTTAGGATCTTACTCATTTCTCATAGTGATTTTGTGTAGTGATATAAAAAAGGTATATATTTAAATCCTACTCTTGTATCGGTCATTGCCTTTGCAGGAAGAGAATCCCCAAATAGGGCTTGATTAGCATTTGGGCGCAAATGATTGCGAATGCGCTGCGAGCCACTGCACTCGTTCAACAACTCGCAAGCAAACGACTGAGCATCAATCACGGGCGTGATTGGTTCCTTTCTCTGCTGAACCTGGCTCGCACGACGGAGCCAGGCCCCGCTTGGCCAGGCCCGACGCATGCATGCGGGCTGTGATTGGCTTCCATCTGCATCCAGCCAGGATAGGAAAGCATGGACAGTGTACCTGCACGCCAGCTCTCTCACTCGGGCTCAATCCGCGTGCTCGCGCTGCACAAAGCCAGCCAGGCCCGGTAGGAACGGAACTCACCCGCGTTTCCAGCGAGCCTGGCTCAGCGTCGCCTCGTGCATGCAGCTGGCCTGGCCCGAGAGGCAAAACAGCCTACCAATCACTTCGTTCCTGCATGCGATGGGCCATGTACGAGTGGAAGCAGCGTACCAATCACGCCCGAAGCGTTCCCACGTAGCAAGCCAATAACAGCAGGAAAAGGGAGACCTGCTCACTACAACTTCTTGGGCTGCGACTCTTGTGTAGTAGTAGCTACAGTAAACAGTACTCGTGCAGCCTAAGCCCAAGAAGCTGCAACTCGGCAAAATCGTGGGAGAAAAAAAAACTGCATTTTATTCATGTTCTCATGCCCTCCCCAAGCCCAGCCGGGTACAACTCGGCGAAATGGTGGAGAGAAAAAAACTGGGCTCGGCCGGACATGTCATGTTATTAGTCCCGGCCCGACCCGTGCTTGAGCCCGAACGCCCGGAAGCCGATCTCCAGGTCCGCGGCGGCGACGAGCAGCTCGGCCGCCTGCGCCGGCTCCAGTATCTCCACCGCCCGCTTCACGGTGCGCAGCCGCAGCGCGTCCGCCCTTTCCAGCACGTCCCTGACCCTGCGCACATGGCCGGCCACGTCGAGCCCGGACCCGTCCGCCGACGGCACGACGCCGTGGCCCTCCTGCACGAGCGCCATCTCCCGCGCCAGCTCGTCCTCCTCGGCCACCGTGCGGCGCTGCAGGTCGTCGACCTGCGCCAGCTGCGCTGGGGTGAGGTCGCCCAGGTTCCCCGACCGCACGCCGAGGAGGAGGTCCGGCAGCTGCGCCTCGAGGCGGCGCCCGGACTCGGTGTAGAGCAGGTGGACCAGCGTGGTGGGGCGCCACCCGGCGAGCCAGTACGCGGCGCCGCGCTCCGCGGGGGTGGCCCACGGCGCCGACAGCGTCCACACCGGGTCCAGGTCGGCGCGCGCGGCGCAGTACGACTCCAGGTGGGCCACGAAGCGGCCCACCAGCGCGGGGAGCTGGGCCGCCGCGTCGTCTGACCACCGGGCCGACGCCAGGTCGCGGCGCAGCGAGCGCAGCCCGCGGAACCAGAGGTGGAAGCGCCGTGACGCAGCCTCCAGCTCCATTCCCGCGCCCGCCTCCAGCTGGGGGGCACAGCCGCACAGGCAGGCAGGCGCGCGGCGGGAGGTGTGTCAACGAACGACGGCCACGCGTGGGCGGTGGGATTTATAGGGTGTGGCCGCGCCATCGGGGCCGTGGAACGGAGGCGAACGGACGGCTGCGGGCGTATGAGGTGTCGCGAGGTGGCGCGCATGCAGGGGCCATGTGTGCCCCGAGCACTGGCCGTCTGGTTCTGGACGGCGACGCCGTCACGCCGGGCGGGTGGCTGGGGTGACATGTGGCCCGACGTGCCAACGGGTCTACCGTCTACTAGACGTGTAGCGACGCGCCGACTGGTTGGTCCCAGTCCCAGTGGTCAGCTGTTTGATGACGCGAGGTGACGGTGACGGACGAGCTACTGGTTCATGTGTGTATTACACTGTTCACTCAACTTTGCCGGAAACAGGAGAGTGTTCTCGGCGGCCCGGCCTCATCTTGGGAGAGAAAAGACAATGTGGATAGTGCTGTCTGCTAGTGCTGTGCTGTGCTCCCAAGATCAGGTTTCTACTTTCCGGTAGGTATCAATAATGCAGGTTTTTATATTCCGGGCTGCCGGCCATGGCGATCGGCGTGGCATTTAGCAGTACAAGCTTGTTTCGTCCTGGCATGCCTCGTGCCTGTCCCGGGAAGATACGAACTAGTACCTCGACGTCGAGGATACTTGTACATCTTGCCAAAACACTAGCACCTTCAGAGTTTCAGACTTTCAGACACATGATGATGGTGCAATGCAATGCAACGGGTGGTAGAAAGCGTCGGCCAACGAGAATTATTACTAATAATACTATTCCTGCAGTTTCACATTTACAGCAGGAGATTTGCACGCACAGCAGTTGTCCAGTTGACGACGACGATGCTGGATGATGCACAAAGGTTGCATAGCAGTATGCAGTATGCACAGAGACACAGCCTGCAGGGCTCTTTCTTGCCAGTTAGCCTGCTTCCGCGGTGGAAAGCACCTCCAGCTCGGCCCACCAGAGCGGAGACAGCCTCGGCGTCGCAGCGACCGGCGAGATACCTATGGCTTCTCTCAGCCTGTCAGCGACGTTCCTCATGCTCGGTCTGTTCCTCGGGTCGCTCTGGATGCAAGCCCGGATCACCTCGCCGATGACTGCTAGCTCATCTTCCCTGTGAATGTGATCGCCCAGTGTTGGGTCGAGCGAGGAGGCTATACTCCGGTCATCGTTGGTTATGCACTCCAGAGCCTAGGAAGAAGAAGAAACATAACGTCATCATTTGATCTTTCATTAATCAAGACGTTTTTTCAGTTATTAGAAATGATGTTCCATGGATAGCGTCGTCATTACCGAGCTCACAAGGGAGCGCTCGTTTCCGGGGTATGGAAATGGAAGCTTCCCTGAGATGATTTCAAGCAGCAGAACACCGAAGCTATGTACATTCCCTGCTAGGCCAGCGGACTCCTGTTCTTGGTGATGGTCGAGCTCGCCATTTGTTGTCGTTTTGGCTCCAGAAATCACTTCATGCCAAACGCTCATGTCCACGATCTGCAGGAAGAACTCAGGTTGGAAGATGAAGTTGTCGTTCTTTCACTCTGATGCTAAACAGCATGGTTGTTTAATTTAGCACCAAGAGGTTTCAAAATTTGGTAAAACTCATCAGGGAGTAAAAATATGAATGAAGTTGGACAGGAGTATGTACCTTTGCAGCACCATCTTCAGATAGCAGTATGGAACTAGACTGCAGATCAGGGTGCACCACAGGAGGGTTGAGCTCATGCATGTGCTGGATGCAGTATGCTAGTCCCATGATAATCCGCATCCTACCTCGCCAAGCTATGTGCTCAAAATCCTCTGCTGCGACATTTTCCCAAAATTGTTGGTTACTCTGTGCACAATATTTAGAGAGCTACACTACACGTACTGCTCAATGGTGATGGTGTGGTTGAATTAGCAAGAACAGTTTCTGTATATACCATGAAGACTCTCATAAAGTGTCCCATTCGGCGCGTACTCGAGCACCATCATCCTGGTGAAAGGTTCCTCCTCCTCACAGAAGCCAAGCAGATTGATGAAGTTCTTGTGGTTTATTCGCGACAGGGTGTCTATCTGCTTAATTCATCATTAAAGTAACTCAAGCTAATATGCAATACACAAACTCAAATGGATGAGTTGTTGACATATATAAAAATAAACGGGCCAGATTCTGATGATAACCTTTCTCCTGAAACAGCTCTCTGAATGCTCTGACCACTCCTTGCTCGATGTAATCATAGTGGACACCACTGCGATCTCAACACCAGTTGACAAAGTTCCCTTGTAGACGGTCATAGTGGACAACCACTTGCGATCTCAACAGCTCAGTTGCAACTTTGGTACTCCTGATGAAGTTCCCTTGTATAAGTTGTACGGTGTAGTGTTAGGTAAAATTTTGCCACATCATGTTGCTGAAGTCCTCACAAAAAAATAAATTCCAGCTCTGACCGCTGCAACTTTGGTACTCCTGATGAAGCACATGAGAATCAGCAGAGTTAGCTGCAACAGGCAGCAGCATAAGTTGTACTAGATATCTGAGCAATTCAGACAGCAAAGTATCATGTGAATCTTCCACCCTCTTTTTTTTTCTTCCAAGTAGTACAGAGATGCACTTTTTTTTTTTTTCAGACAGAAAGTATCATGTGAATCTTCCACCCTCTTTTTTTCTTCCAAGTAGAGCACATATATGAACCACCTTTTTTTAAAAAAGGATGTAATAGTAGCAAATATAGCACTCCAATCCTATAGCAGTATATACCTGTAACAAATGCTTTCTGCAACTGGCCACTGAGTCCGGTCTTCCAAGGGCCAATGGTCGCAACTGCACTCTTACGACACAGAAGCCAGCACGCTAGTCCAGCAAGCGACAGCAGGGCAACCGCCGGAAGAACAACCATGTACAGCCACCTCATGGATCTCGACAAATAAGCCGCCGGCGTCGTTGGCGCCGCCTCGCTCGGACCATCCCTCCCTTGTGGACCGGTAGACGCCGCCGGAAAAGAGCCGGTCCCATGAGCGGGGGCATGAGCGTCGACTGGGACGGCATGAACCTTTGCAGGCAGAGGCAGCGCGGCACGATTGGTGTCCTGCTGAAGTAGTAGCCTCCGATGGCTCGGCTGCGCCGCCGGCAGATCCGCGGCGGCGATCATGACAGAATGGAGAGTCAACAGGACCAGCAGGAGAGAACTCGACGCGTCCATCGTTCGTCGGCGCGCCCAAAGATCGGTCGCATCAGATGATCAGGTAGCCTCTACGCGCTGCGTGCCCTCCCCTGAGAAAAAAAAGGGATATGATCTGCACATGGCAGAATCATCGGCGTCGTCAGGGCGCTGCATGTTTTGAAGCAGAGAGATACTAGTAGAACACTGGATAAGAGGTGTTGGGGAATTCAAACAGCTGCATGATTGATTGCATCGCGTCACCGACGACAACGGATCGAAGAACATGATTGAGGAGAGGAAGGGCAGAGAGCTTACAGTGTGAACGAAACGAAGAGGAAGACGATGACGAGGGAAGGACCGGGGGTTGCTTCGTGGCAGTAGTAGTTGGAGGAGCAAATAACACACACTTTTCTTTGTTTCCAGTGACAAAAAATGGGGACTGCTTGCTTGATTGAGATTAACGACTAGAGCGAAACCGGCATAGTCCCGTTGCTCGTTGCAGTTGCAGGCAGCGTCACAGTTTCGTCAACGAAGCGTTCAATAACTGGGGCTGGGGAATAAAGAACGCCACCCGAGGGACGGAGCCCAGAGCCCACCGCTATCGTCGTGTCCGTCCGCACTGGCACGTACCTCCTTGTCGTGGCGCGCCGCCACGAACGCGTAGCGTTTTTAGAAAATCGCAGCCGCGGCGGTACTGGAGCGCCGGCCGGCAAGTCAGCCACGTGAACCTGAGTGCGTACGAACCAGAAATTAGTCCAGAGTCTGCGTTGCATCGCGTCGCAGTCGCAGTCGCAGCTTGCCCGAAACAAAGACCCCGCGGCGTGCAAGCGCAAAAGCAAAACCCACCCCGGCCGCTCACCGGAAACTTGTCCCGTGACTAACGCCGCGACGACGGCGACCTTGTGGATGAGATGGACTCGAAAGCCCATCGATTTCGATTTTGAGCAGGGTTTGCGGCGCCAGAGGTTTGCGGCGCCAGAGGCCGCGCCGAGGCCGAACGCGGCACCCCACGCCTGCGCCTCGGCGCGCCGCACGCGCGCGCGGGAGGAAACGGCCGGAGGATATGGGCTATAGCCGTTGCGGCTGGGTCCCCGCTGAGCAAGTCGTCGGTTTCGGCAGGCGCGCCGCGCGGTGGCACGGTCAAGACCGCGAGGCGCCGAGGCCTGCACTCTGCTACGGGGCGCGTCACGGCTCACGAGCACTAGTGTGCAGGTACAGCGCATCGCGCATTCGCTTGTTGACTTGGGGCGAGGTCCGCGTCACCTGCAGCCGAATTGGTCTTTCCATATATGGCTGTTTCTTGCCGTTGGCAGTAGAGCCAGGTAAAAAGGTAACTGGAGTCTGCACCGTCAAAACTCTGGTTTGCCACACGTCCTGTGGCGTACATTAGCTGCATATATTTTGTTCGTAGTTGGTGAGGCTTAGAGCAGCTGTGGTGTATCGAACCGGGCTCGGTACAGGAACGACATTACTGCATCTGTTAACTAGTCCGCAATGGGTAGAACCGAGCACTGGATCGATAGATGGGACCCGCATGAGGAAAAGTCGTCATGCCTCAACCGTTTCTTCCTCCCGCACAGCCCCTCCGCACGGTCCTCGATTTCATCTTGGTGGCGGGAGCAGCAACGGTAGAAGAGAGAGGAAGGGGCGAAGCTTTGAACCCGGTTCGATACAAAGACGCGGGGTCTCCATCGAATCGACGCCGTAATGTATAGGACTCGGTCCGATAGCCGCATTTATTGTATCGGACCATGCTAGCACCGCACGCTGCGGATGCATGATATATAGATATCATTGATCATTGTCACGGTATGGATAGAAATGGAGAGGAACTGAGGAAGGATTCAATGGCTTGCAGTCTTGCACAAGACGAGGCGATCCTGACAAAACGTTAATGTTAGGCTGTGTTTAGCACTTTCGTTTTTATTTGATAATTAGTGTTTAATCATAGACTAATTAGGCTCAAAACGTTTTTCTTGTGATTTCCAACCAAACTGTGCAATTAGTTTTTTTTCGTCTATATTTAATGTTTCATACACGTATCGCAAGATTCAATGTGATGGCTTCTTTTTAGAAATCTTTTTGAACTAAACACAGCCTTAGATAGGCAGGTACTCCGCGATGACAGCGACAAACGCGAGGCATTGACTAGGAGCAGCGTTATCTCCGCTACTGGTTCAAGTGAACTTATGATTGATAGAGTATATATCAAACGTGTTGGAATAAATAAATGGGCTTTAGCCCAAATAAAAAAAATCTAATTATTATTCTAAATAAATCTAAAATGTTATTCATGTGTGCATTTGGAGATAGCAGTGGAACTTTAGTCTCACCTTACTAGTTGAATTGGATGATGTCATCTTTAAATATGGAAGCCCTCTCCACTTATCTAATGTGAGAAAAGGATAGAAACCCTACACGCGTGTGTGCTTGTAACGACGACGGTGTACCAAAGTCAGGGTGTGAAAGAAGAGGGAGCCCGACAAAGTTGTCCCTTTCTGTTTCTATAAGTAAATTACGAGAAATATATGTTTTCTCTTTCTTTACATTCTTTTGCATTGCTGTTTGAAATACCTATTGATTTATCAAGTGTATTTTTAGAGAGGTGGTTCTATGAAAGTATGAAACCACCAGCTGCGCCCTCGTCATGCAGGACGTCGAATTTTCCAGAAGTTTTTTTCCTCACATCTTCTCACACGCTGGATGTTTCTTTGTCCGTTTTCTGGTTAGACCATCTACTATTTTTTGGTAGATGAGATATTGAGATGCTTAGGGTAGGTTGCTTATTCTTATTTTTGTACTTCCTCCACTATAACGCCGGTCAGAGGCGCTGCACAGTTGTGGAAGACGGCTACGCCGCCCCGTGTCCGCTTCTTCTATTGGCTGGCTTTGCAGGATAGATGCTGGACCAGCGAGCGTCGTTACCGCCATGGCCTTCAACCAACGGATGCTTGCATCACCTGCGACCAGGAGCCAGAGACAATTGATCACATCTTGCTGGGCTGTGCGTACAACCGCGAGGTCTGGGCGACCTGGATGGACTGGCTTCACTTGCCTAATGTGGTTGTTCGCCCGTAGCCATTTATGGAGTGGTGGCTGTCCAATAGGAAGCGCGTCGACAAGCACTTCAGGCGCGGGTTTGACTCCATCGTGTTCTTGATCGGTTGGATGCTCTGGAAACAAAGGAACGCGAGGACCTTCGATGGCAGTACACGTACAGCGAGGGAGCTCGCCGTGGACATTCGCCTCGTCGCGGAGGACTGACGAATGGCTGGGTACAGCAGCGACTCGGCATCCTTCGTCTCGGGCGCCAGCCGCAAGATCCCGTGGAGTTCTTAAATTTAGTTCAATCATGTAGTACCCTGTGTTGTCCGATGGGTGCATGTGTGTTGGCCTTGGTAATCAGAGTATTACCGAGTTTGTTTGTTGTTTCGCTTAAAACTCTCTTTCTGCTTAATGAAATACGCGTCGAAAGACGTCGTCTCAAAAAAAAAAGTTTCTCTGATTTTGTTAGATAGATAGATTTTACTATATATATAGACATGGTTTTTTAGAAGAGACGGCAAAGTTTTGCCACGGTTTTATTAGATGGTAAAAAGGAGCAAAAACAGAATTACAGATGCACAACTACAGTACCCTGGGGTCTGCAACTACCGAGAAAAAAAAAAAAAAAATGGCACGACCAGGTCAAAAAAGGATAGAAAAAGGATCTCTCCAAAAAAAAATCCAAGAGGAATGGCACAAAACAATGACTAAACGCAACCAAAAACCTATGAAGACAACTTTAAAAGACTCCGTGGGAGCATTTGTTGTAGTGCCAAGTGAAACTATTGTATGTCATCCTTGCAGAAAGAGGCTACTTGCTAAGGTTGGAACTCTTTTTTTGTTGGAAGGTTCTTTTGTTCCTCTCTTTCCCAGAAATAAATGATGATGCCGTTGAAACACCTCCTTAGTGTTTTATCAATTTTTTAGTGTCTGCGCCAGTATGAGCAAATGGATCCTCCCATGGCAATTGTGTTGATGTCCGACAACCGAAATCAACTCAGAATTCAAAACCATATCTAGGTGTAGTGTATATCTAGGTACATAGAAAAAATTATATATCTAAAAAACCTAAAACAACTTACAATTTAAAACAGAGAGGAAGTGGTAGCTTATTGTGTAATTGTTTTTTTTTTAAGTTCTAGGGGTGGGGGGTGGGGGGATTTATTGATCATGGGCCTTACGCTTGGAGAGTAAGTGATTTTGAATGAATGATAGTGATTTTTTGTGGGTAGACTGGACAGTGGCCAAATACAACAGAATTAGTTTTGTCTAGCTGTTGCTTGATCAAGCAATCTACACCATTCGTACACGGCCGTTTTGCCCCGCTTCGGCATCCTTGCATGCCACTGGATCGCTTCAGTCTTACATGACATGATCAGCTGTCTCAAGGTTTGAGGTTCATTGCGGAAGATGAGGCCATTCCTCCGTTTCCATACTTGCCAACAGCATAATGCAGCAAAGGCGTTGTACTGAGCGTTGGGGACTCCATTGATATTCAGATTGCAGTGCAAGGTTTTAGCTGAGATGTCGGAACCCGGTTGTAGTCCAATGGCCAACCATAAATGTGTCGCGAAAGCGCACCGGAAGATGATGTGATCCAGCGTTTCTTCTGCTGAACCGCAGATAGTGCAGATTGGAGAATCGACGACATGCTTGTGGTATAGATTTGAGTTGCACTCTATTCTCCCCTTGACAAGGAGCCAAACAAACATCTGAACTCGTGGGGGGCCGCGTTCTTCCAGATGAAGATGGCGGATGGGTCAGTGGGCTCTCCTCGAGCTTTCAGCAGCCTGTATATTGCCGCGAAGTGTCCAGCTTTGCTGGTCCTTTACTGAATGGAGAGAGTCGAGTGTCCGGTTCTTCAGTAAGTACTGTCTGATCCAACAGATCGTGCAGCTGTTGCAGTTCATGCCTAGCTTGCTCATCCTCCCCACCGGCGACCTGCTGCTGCTGAGCGGCGCCGCCAAGGGCTGCTCTGGCTGGGGCTTCGGGCGGCACCCGATCCTGACCCCGATCCTGTACTCGCCGCGGAAGGCGGAGGGCCCGCGGTTCCGGGCGCTGGCGTCGTCGACCATCGCGCGCATGTACCACTCCAGCAGCGCCGTGCTGCCCGACGCCACCGTGCTGGTGGCCGGCGGCAACACCAACGCGGCGTACAACTTCAGCGACGTGGACTTCCCCACCGAGGTGCGCGTGGAGCGGTTCACCCCGCCGTACCTCAGCGAGGGGGCCGCCGGCAGCCGCGCGGAGGTCGACGCGGCGTTGTTGCCCGCGGAGGGGATGCGGTACGGCTCCCCGTTCATTTTCCGGTTCTCCGTGCTCTCCGAGCCAACCGTGGCGGAGGCCGACGTGAAGGTCACCATGTACGCGCCGCCGTTCAACACGCATGGCTACTCCATGAACCAGCGGCTGCTGATCCTGCCCGTCACCTCGTACGTCCAGGAGGGCCGGAGCTACAGGGTGTGCGTGGACGCGCCCGGCAAGCCGGAGCTGGCGCCGCGGGGGTACTACCTGCTGTTCCTGGTGGCGAAGGGCGTGCCGAGCTTGGGTGCGTGGGTGAAGGTTCGGTGAGACCGATCGGCCAATGGATTCACATTCACCGTACGTGTGGGTCGCTGTGGGATCGTGTACAGAAGTGGGAGAGCGAGGCTAATTCTGTGTAAAATATTCTCGAGTACTTTTGCTCTGTTTGTGTGTGTCTTTGCGGTGTTTAGTTTTTACGTAGGGATGGATGTTTATGGGATCGATCAGATTGGCTGGAACACTATGTGATGTGCTGTTCGTTTGGTTTTGCTTTCCAGAACGTTGCGTCGTTTGGTGCGCTAGTGCAGAACATACGTAGTGATGGACAAAAACGGAAGGCATGCCGCTGATCTTCACAAGCTTGACAAGATTGATCTATCTTGGAGCATTGCAGGTGGAGCCAATCAGCCTGAGATTGCCAACTTGGACGAATCTAATTGTTGGAGTAATGGGCTTGGCCCATATGAGGTTTTTCGAAATATTCCAAATAAATAAACCTTGTAGGACCATTCATGTATACTCCATCCGTCCCCAAAAGAATACAATTCTAGAACAGAATCATGTTTTAAGTATACCAAGTATGACCAATTATAGATAAAAAGTATAAATATTTATAATATCAAATAAATATCATTAGATTAATTATGAAATTTGTTTTCATAATAAATTGATTTAGAGTCATAAATATAAATAATATTTACTAGAAACGTGATGAAACATAAAACACTTTAAATAGCCCGCACACCATAGTTACATCATTTCTAAGACAAAGGTAGTACAAGTGAAAGAAGTTGTTGACCATTAGGGACGAAGCTACGTGGACTATCGGGGTCGACCGACCCGATGGTTCTTCGGTCGCTCTTTATACCCTGGATTTTTTTTTTACGGCATAGACCCCAGTAAAAAATATATCGGACCCCGATAGATTGGCAGCCCAGCAGGCTACAGCACCAAAAGTCAATCTCTCATCTCCCCAATCCAGTAGTGACCAATCGATCCATTCGCATCAGCATCCCAGAAGGCCATACGTGCATACTTTCCTTGCCCCTTTCCTCCGGCCGCCGCTACAGGCTGTCGCTGGTCGCCCTTTCGACTTCGTGATTCTCATCTTCTCCCACAGCGCAAATCCTCCTGGTAGCGCTTGCAGATTGGGTGCTTGGCCGGCCGCTGGCCACCGGATGGAATACGAGTGACGACTTGCCGGCGGCCTCTAGAGAGAAGCTCTCTACTTATCTCCTGTCTCTCAAACACCTGGAGGAGCTGAGGTAAGTTTTGATACCCAATTGTGTCTCTCAAACACCTGGACGAGCTGAGGTAAGTTTTGATACCCAATCTTCAATTGGTAGTTGACGATAAAGTATGAACCGTGAGGTCTTAGGGTTTTATTTTTTCAGCTATACAATTTGAACTCAAAAAACAGTTTGGTACATTGTGTTGCTTCTTCAGTAGCAGTAAAGAACGTGCTCTTTTATTTAAGCAGGATGCCAGGTATCTAGGCAACTTTTAACAATATAGGCATGACCGTGCATTAGTATCCATCAGCTTTAATTTAGTATTCTATGTGGCTAATTTGATAGGCAATCACATCTTGCTAGGTTGATGGTTGGTAAAAAAAAAACATCTAGTTTTTCCTTTGGTCTATCGGCTTCTCAAGCAGTACTAGTTCTTCCCATCACCACACACCACTGCAGTACTAGTTCTTCCTATCACCACACACTAATCTATTGGTTAAGAGTGTTTTTCAATTATGAAAATTATGAAGACTACTGAGAAATTGTATTGAAGATGAATTTATGAATGATTGTATTATATGCTTCGAAGAACCCATATTTCTAGCCACAGTTCCAATTAACGTTGTGATAGTTTGCTTTCACAAGATGAAGCATCATAGCCGTAGAAGAGCAACCTTATCAATTTGTTATAGCATAATATTATATTATCATAACCTATGCATTAGCACTTAGTAGCGTTAGTATTGACCCCGGTGACCATTTATCCTGGCTTCGCCCCTGCATTAGTCCCACCTTAGAGCGGCTCCGGTGCTGGTTTGAATTGAACACCACCTATGGGTCCTTAAGCAGGGACACATCTAGCGGTGGGCGGGGGGACTCAAGCCCCCCTACCGCCGCTGATCTCATGGAGCCACTAGAGCCCTCTAAGAATTGTTTCCATGGTTGCTTGAAGAGAAGAGGCTGGAGGCTGAAGATGAACTTTCAACCTTTCAACCTCCCGTGAACTTTCATCCTATATCCGTCAGTATCATCAAGCTACGACGTCGAAAGATTTAGACTAGAGTCCAACAGGTGCAACATCGAGTTTGGTTTGTAGGTCTCACGACAAAGTAAAATAACATGTAGAAAATCTTTGGCCTAGACCTTCGCCTTATCGCTCTGCAAGCATGTTGACCTCCCCGATTAGTGTATTTGTTTCGAACCGAGTTTGAGATGCGAACCGAGAAATCTTGTCTCTCGTTCGATAGCTGTATGTAAATTGAACTCCTCTTTCTCTCCCCATGGCTTGGTTTGCTTTCATGCTGAGGCTGCTCTTACTAGTTGAAATAGAGAATAACATGCTTAAATATGGATTGAATCCTACACCGGGAGAAGGTGAATTAGTTTTTTATAAAACGCCTTCGCGTGACTGCTTGTGATCTACGCAACGACTCATCTTCTATCTAAATCAGGTGGTGTTGTATACCATTATCTCCATCACAGGCTGCTTTGACCCGTCTTCACCAACGTCATGAACAACATCGTCGCTCCACCACCACCAGTCATGGTGTTTCCATCCATCTATAAACAAAAAGCACACGTGTCGTAATCTAGTATACTGCTTAATCATGTTGTTTGTGAGTTAATGTTGTTATCGATGTTGCTTAATTCAACTAGTGTGTTAGGAAATTATATGTTGGTACATGTGTTTGTCATTATTTATGTTCTGAAATTAATTATGAAATTGACTAATTATCCAACAAGACCTAAGACACCTGTCCCTGCACCAACAATTTCCAAGTCATGAGAGCAAGAGCTCAAAACTTTGCTTTCAGAATACAAAGTAGCCTCATTGCCTCAAGATTCACGAAACGAAGCCATCTCTCTGATCCAACAGTACGCTCTCTCTCTCTCTCCCCTAAGCGCTCCCCAAGGGCGACTCGGGGGCGACCGCCGCGGCGCCCCTAGGCCCCCCTCCCGGCCCTCCCCTCCGGTCGCCGCCGTCGCCCATCGGTGTGTGGCGGCGGCGGCCCACGGTGGCCCAAAAAAAGGTGCCCGCCGCATCCTCCCCCCTCTACCTCTCTCTTCCCCTCCCAATCCTCCACCACCATGGCTTCCCCGGTGCTTCTCCAGCGGGCTCGCCGGCCGGTGGCCCGGATCCGGGTTCCTCTAGACCGGATCTGGCCTCCTCCTCGTCGGTGCGACGGCGAGGGCTGGACAGTCGGGCCTAAGTGGAGGCTTCTCCGACGAGTTGGTGCGGCCACTGGTAGCGGATCGCCCCTGTAGTGGATCCGGCGCCACTTGCTGCTCCATCGGCGCGGGATCCGACGCCGCCGCTTGCTTCAGCCGTCGTCCGGCGGGGTCCTCGGCATGGGCGGCTCTCGGACCTCTCATACACTGCTGGGCCCTCAGAGCCACTTATATGGGGCGCCGGTGGACGCGGCCGTCACCACCGAGGCGCGCCGACAAAGGCGAGTTCGAGGTCGCCACCGCTCAGGCATCTTGGCGTCCGCGCCGCGGGGGCCTCCGGTCATGGGGCCGGCGGCCGCCGTTTGGTGACGCGCTGTCACCAGATCTAGCTACCGCTACTCGCCCTGAGCCCGGATCCACGCAGTGCCGGTGTCTGCGCCGCGACTGTCACCGGCCACGGGGCCGGACGAGACGTGGGGTGCTACGGTGGCGGCGCGGTACTCGCTTGCCATGCGGGCGGGCGCTAGGCCTTCATTGCGTGGTCTTTGGCCGCAGCGTCCGTCTCCGCGTGCGTGCTCGCTCACTACGTCGCTGCGCTTACGGGCGCGTCGGTCGGTTGGCGGCCGGCCGTCCGTCGCGGCTGCCCGGAATCTCATGAGGTCTGCTGCGGATCCGGTGAGGGTTGCGGTGCTAGTGGAGCAGCAAGGGACGGACGTGAGTTCGCTGCTCGCCGACCACGAAGCACCTTGGCACAGTGGCCCACGAACCACGGTGTCGACTAACGTGCTTGGGTGTCTATCCTGCCCGGCTTCTTGCTCGGGCAACAGGCGGCGCGCGATCTCTGCGTCATTTTCCTTCCCGAAGCGTCGTTGAAGCTCGCTCGCACCGTTCGAGTCATTAGGCGAGCTCGGGATGAAAAAGCTCTGTTCATCCTATGGATGAAATCCTGCATGTGCTTCTCCGAACGTTGTTGGCATCCGCGGATGTCATCCCCTTCTTGAAGGCTTTGTTTGGGCACTCTAGCTGCCACAACTCTCTTACCGCGCATCGATTGTCGGTGTTGCTGCCTGCTCCTTGGTGTTGCTGCCTGCTCTGCTGTGCCTATCTATGCTTTGTCTCTTTCTTCGCATTGGGTTGTCCTTCGGTGTATGTTGTTGCCGCTGTCGTTCGGTTCATTGGCGGATGCTTTGCGGCTGTTGCTGCTTGGGTGGATGCTTGGCCACCTCGTCGCTTAGGTCTCCATGCTCATTCTGCTGCAGAGCATGTGATGGCCCCCATTATGGATGCTTTGCCGTAATGGTCCTTTTCCGACGGATGCTTGGCCGCCGTGGTCGTTTCTCGTGCGGATGCTTTGCCGCTGTTGTCGTGCCGGCTCCCTTGGCTTCCTTGGTGGATGCTGTCTATCGCGGCTACACTACACCTTAGGCTACCGATGTGTTCTTGTCTTCCTCTGATAGGCTCAATCTGTAAGGGGTTTGCTGGTGCCCCCCCCATGTTTTCTTGTTGTATCGTTTGTGCTTGTGGGATTGCGCTGGTAATTCTGGGATTACCGGCAAGTCTTTTGTTGTTTGGTTCGGTGTTGTCTACTTCCTCTTAATGAAATACGTGTTACATGGCATGTTCGAGAAAAAAAGTCATCTCTCTCGATGTACATTAAGACCTGCAACAACAATTTCCAAATCACGGGACCAAGAGCTCACAACTCATGCTATCAAAATACAAAGCAGGCTCATTGCCTCACTCACGATTCACGAACGAAGTCATCTCCCTCAAGGACATCAATCCTGAACATCTGGGTTTTTTATGGGGGAACCAGTCCACTTGATTTTTTTGAAAGAACTGTCCACTTGAATTTAGAAAGGGTGTATGCGGACGTGTTTATAGAAGTGAGCGAGCATATGTATTAAAATGTTTGCAATTATGATGCGATTCGAAGAAAGAGTACCTCAATCTGGACCAACAAAGCCACACAAAACCTGCTGATGCGAGAAATGAAATTCAAAGATGATGAAGTACTTCCTTCATCTCTAATTATAAGTTATTTTGGTTTTTTCTAGATACATAGCTTTAAGGAGAGAGTATACAAGGCTCCAGGAGCTATGTGTGAACTGTGATTCTGCTGCTTGGTTGGCGACGATTCCTGTCGTGTGTCGTGGACAATCCCTGCTGTCTCACCTCTGGAATCCGACAACCCGAGCCCGGCCGGTGGGCGGTGGAGGCGTGGACCTCATCGAGTCTCCGGTGACGAGTGACGACCAAGTAAAACGCGGTGATCCCGCTCAGCCCTGTTGCGGGGGATCAAAAAATACTCCAGCCAGAAAAATACTGTTACAGCGGGGCGTGAACAGTGATTACTGAGAGGAAAAATAAGCCCGGCCGGACAAACAACGACCGAGCAGGCCTCGGCCTCGCAGATCCAGTGGGGGTGCGGATCGCCAGAACGGCGAAATGCTTTCGCCACCCGCGAAATCCAAGAATGGACGGTAGCAGATCTTCTAGAAGGGGAGCAGAAATCGTGGAGAGATACAATAAAAAAGGCGCACGCAACAAGCAGGAGTGCTGGATCCGCATCCACTTTCCCACAGGCGTGACGACTCGCGAGCAAATTTATTTATTCTGTTGTCTCCACCGTTCGAGCGGCGCACACGGCTCGGTTCTCCTTCGAGAATCGAGAGAGCAGTCCCCCGCACCACACGGTGCGGCGCTATGCCTGCCACTACCGGCGAGAGGATAGGGACAGCCGTAGCGCGCGAAATGGCGGATCCGCTTGTGCCCTGGGACTGGGAGGGGTTGAGGCAGGATGGGGCGGTGGAGGAGTAGGAGGACAGGTGGGCGCGCCTGCTGCCGGAGCTGCTCGCCGAGGTGCTGTGCGGCGCCTCGAGGCGTCTCGGCGGGGCGGTGGCCTGCGCGGAAGGATGTGGTGTCGTGCGCCTGCGTCTGCAGGCGGTGGCGCGACGCCGCCGATTTTTTTTTGTTTTTTAGCCATTTTTTTTCAAAATTTTTCACAAATATGTTTCTGAAGGTATGATTTTAAAATCTAAACCCTTATCTCGGCGTCACGTCTCGGCGCCATAGATTTTGGCGTCCAGGTCTTGGGCTCGGCGCAGACGTGACGATGACTTGGCAGGCACCTTGGCGCCATAGATCTTGGCACCGAACTCGACGCCATGGCACCTTGGCGCCGTAGTTCTTGGCGCCGAAGTTCTTGGCGCCAAGCTTGGTGCCGTGGTTATTGGCGTCAAGCTTGGCGCCGTGTGGTTATTAGCGTCGAGGTGGTGTTTTAACCCGGCGTCCAACCTTCCTGCCCGAGCATTCTTCCTCTTCTTTCTCCTCCTCTCTTTTTCTCTCCCCACTTTGTCCTACCTCACGAATTGGCATATTGGACCTTGAAAACTTTGATTTGATCCGTAGATCTTCGAGAGCAAAGTATCCTCACTCCCTCGTAGTTTTTTTTCAAATCGATTTGATATATATTAGTCGGATTTTTCAACTTAAGAATCGTCATTACTTAGGATTTCATGCAATTTTAATATTTATATTATACAACCGTAGGATGCCAAGGCGTGGAAAAGCTACCAATCCAAAGTAACCTCAGCGCACGTTGTTATGATATGGGTTCATTGTTGTGGATCAAATAAAAAAACCTTAGGTGTAGGGTTTAATGTTAATTGATTTCGGTTCTTAGAACGAAAATAGCTAAATTGTAGTTATGATCGGTTGACCAAAATGCCTTCGATTTATTGCCTCTGCCTAGTGGTGTTTCCGTGTCCATGTGCTTTTGTGGCGATCCTTGCAAGGTAGCCAAGTCCGATGAAGAGGACATGTATAGGCAGAGGTATTGGATAAGTTCCAATTTTGCGTTTGAGGCTACACTTCGTCAGCGCCGCATTAACAAGATGGTGAGAAATTAATGTTTGTGTCATATGACATCTTGTATGATTTTTTTGTTTTGTAACAATTGTATTTTTTGCAGACCCTCCATCGCTCTGTGATTTTGAGCAGTGGATCGACACTGAGATCAAGCCTGAAGACAAGGAATGGATGCAGAAATTATTATGGTAGGAGACAGAGGATAAGGAGATTATGGAGAAGAGATGTGGAGAGGGGGCTGTAAAAAAGGAGCACAAGGAAGAAGAGAAAAGGAGGTGTGATGCTGTGTATAGGGAGGAGAGGGAGAAGAAGCTTGAGCGTGCACGCCGAGCGAAAGCAGCGATGGAGGACAATCACGATGCCCTGAGGAAGAGAAAGTGGCCTCATTGCACTCAGTAGTCTCCATTACTTGCTAGTTCTATGGTTTATTCATGAACAATGTTGTTTATTGTTGGACTTTTTATTGTGTTGTCATGTAATGCACTTTAAGTATGTGAATGCTTAGGTCATGTACTGCGTTATTTAGTTTGTCGGCATGTGCTTCTAGTATTATTGTGTTGTTTAATGTGTCATAATATTAGACTTTTTATTATGTAGTTGTTTTCATTATTTGTAGTCATAATATTAAGTTTAATATTGCGAACGTAGTGAAATATGATCACGTGCTGTAAATAAATCCTAACAAAGTAGGATATTATATAATTCAACACACAAAACACATGAAATGGCATGTGAGAACATGTACCGAACTAGGGTATAGAGGTTCTGAACTAAACCTAACATGTCTTAGGTAATTTAAGCGGACAACAAGCACAAGAAATGACATATGAGAATATGTACCAAATAAGGGTACATAGTCATTCGACTAAACCTAACATACCTTAGGTAATTAAACCAAACAACAAACACATAGATGTGCCATGTGAATAAGATAGGATCGTCCTAATAGTGTAGCCACATAGCAAATTGTGTTACACCTTCTCCACAGTAGCCTCCCATTGTTGGTGGTGGTGGTGGCAGGGGTGACGGCGGAGGCCCCTTGTTCTTATGATTAGGGCAGGTGTAATATGGATCATTGCAGAGTGCCTCATGTGAAATTGCACTATTGTTGTTGTCATCGTCTTCGTCTTCCTTGTACCCGCTGCTAACTTCTCTTTGTAGATTGAAGATTCGATCCTGCAGATAGTAGATATACTGCTGATGCAAATAAATTGGTCGAGGATCGACCCACCTAGTGAACCCATAGTGTTCTTTGGACTCGGAAGACTAAAATAAGTATATCCTGTGAGTTGTAAGGGTATTCGATAAACATATTTAACAAACGAAATGTAATAGCAATTACCCATGCTCGCGGACATTTGAAGAAGCGATGACCTCCATCGATCCCCTCAGTGAACATCTGCACTAAGCAGTCCTCACCATACATGCATTTTGGCCAATCTTTCTTTCTGTTATCGTATCCTCTGAGAGGGCACTCTTTAGTGAAATCACTCTTACTCTCGGGGGAAACTGATACACTGGTTCCTCAAAGAAATCAGCCCAAGAGACCACTCCCACACAATAGGAGTTTCCTTCGTCCCTCCCTTTCCTCTCCCACTCCTAAAACCCTTTCCTCTAGATGACCCTCCAGACATTCCTACTCCAACGAAACCAAATATTAGTTTGGTTTTCCTTTTGGTTAGCAATGCATCTTAGAACGCATATATATAGGCGGAGACATGTTTGCTAGCCGTTGTATTGTGCTCTAAATGCTCCTGAAAAGTCTACTCAGAATCACTGAAAAGACATCGTATGACATTGGAGAGCCTAGATTCCATGACTGAAAAGCCTATTCGATTTCAGACTTCAATCACTATTTCAAAGAACACTAAAAAGTCTATTCGACGGTGACATGACCTCAAGCCCAAGGATTACCACATGCATTGATTTACTATAAATGCAGGTGAAATTTTGGAGGATTACCACATGCATCCTTGACTCTCGGATCTCGCCGTCGGACGTTGTACCGCCCCTATACTTAACCTGATAAGTCTCTGTGGAATGGTCAAAACATGTAACCTCATATCTGCCATCCCTTTTATTTGTTTTTTCTAGGTGTGCCTTTGATTTCGGAGCCCATATCTCTCTATCACTCCGCAACTTCAATGCATGAGCGTGTCTATCGTTGAACCAGACAACAAGCTTATAGAAGGTGAATTGAACGATTGCATTCACGGACATACCACGTATCTTCAATAGCAACTTATTGAATGACTCCACCATGTTGCTGCACTAAAACTTGTACCTCCATCCACCGGCATCGTAAACTCTTGTCCATTTCTCCAAATTCCTCATTAAATCTGTGAGCCATTGTCTACCTTCTGCATTTGATGCGGTTCTGACATGCTCCAACTTTTTCTAAAAGTACTTGTCCTCCCTGTCAGGCCCAACCACATGTATCCGAACTAGTCTCAAGAACCACCCCCAACTGTCATTATTCTCCTTCTCAACCAAAGCAAATGCCAAAGGAACCAACTTGTTGTTCGCGTCACATGATATGGATATAAGAAATGTGCCCTGATATTTACCAATCAAGAACGTACCATCAATGGAGAAGACGGGATGACAGTGCCTCAAGGCCTCGACACACTGAGGGAAGCACCAGAAATCACGGAAGAATATCTGCCTCCTATCCTTCCATGCATTTGGTTTTAGGATGTGATGTGGACAAGGATAACTCAACCTCAACTATGATTCAACAGTTTATTATAGCTATACCTGCAAAACTAGGCCACGTTTCTGCATCCTTATTCCATATCAACAGAAAGATATTGAAGTCTAGTTTCCAACGCAACAAACGGTGCATCTTTTGGACTTCCGAGCTAAGAGTTATGATCGTTTTAGTGGAAGGTGCACATGCAGCCCAGCACCTGCGCGAGAATTAAAGAGATTGCTTGAGTTCCCACTTCAGTTAGCCAAAAGTAAAGAGGACCTTTGGTATGGTGGTTAGCACCCAGATTAAGTGTCAACTTTTCGTCATTGTATAAATACTCATGTAATCCTTCTATGTAAGGGTCTCTTTTGGTTAAAATACAGCCACCTTGTGTGTGTGTGTTCTCCTCTCATGGAGAGAATATTTGGAATCTTTGGTAAGGCATGAGTGCTTTGCAACATTCGTTCTTTTGATTCATGAGGGGTTGTAGAACACCGAACTTCAGTTCATCCATTTCGTGCCTTCATGTCTATATGGCGTGATTGCGTGGACTGGTTTTGTCAGTGCATGGAAGGGTGGATGTCTCGGCAGTTCGTCGCGGGTGCAAGATCTCGTGGTGCGCTACCTCTCCATCAGGTCATGCAGCGATAGTTATCAAGTTTACTTATGCTCTACTATGAAGATCAGGCCATACAAGTTGCAGTCGTGTGTTCCATACACGTACTCACATCAGGATGTACTCATAATGCATGCCTGGATTCACCGCTTTGATTGCATTGAAAAGTACTGACAGCTGCTCATACCCATCCTCCCAGTCCCCATATATCATCTTCCACGCTCGCTGCTTAGCTCTCCAAGCTTTACCATAAGTTATCACATAACCTCCATACAACGCCTCAATAATTCTGATAATTGTCCTAACCTTCATGTTAGGTTCTCCCTGCAATATTCCCATCAATCGATTGGCAATGAGGGTAGATGTCAACTGCCGATGCTTTAGTGTCAGCACATGGTCAGCACAATTGTATGGCCCGATAAGTTTTGTGATCTTTCACTTTTTGGTGACCTTTTGCTTCCTTGCATAAACCCTTTATGGGCAGCGTTCCTTATCACACACAACTATATAACGGCGCTCCGCATATGAATGCAAGACCTTGTAAAGTCTCTTTCGTATCACTGCAAACACCTGCAACCGCCTCTTCAATATAGGGAGGTCCTTAAATACCCTACCCTTTCTCAATTACCATGTTAGGGCCAGCCTCAGGAGCTTCTAGAAGCTCATCATAACGTCCTTCTACACACGCCTGATCGGAATGAGCAAGATCGCTGAACTCGTGAACTCTTGGATCACGGCGGCCGGGAAAGATACGCCTAAGTATTTCAACATTACTCTCTGTCAGTTCTCCAACATGGCGATCATCATTAGAATCAAGAGCCCTTGCCATCTCTATGGCTCCTAATCATTCATAATTTCAATACTATTGGAGCCACGGAATCTATCTGCATAGTGCACTTGCGCAGCAACAGGGAGCACATCCACATTGTCAGGAATGTCTCCTGCAACATAAGTAGAAAAATGAGGAAAGAATGAAAAAATGGATGTAAGGAAGAGGGTAAGCTCACAATAACTATGCGGATAAGACACTTACTCGGATGATTCTGTATCAAAGGAATCTCATGGGGAGGATTTGCCACAACATCATGAATCTGACAAGCATCTCCAACTATCTCATTGGGGGCAGATTGAGCATCAGAAACCGTGGGTGCAACCTCCACATCCATATCAGGTTCCGGGATGAGAGGGTCAAAGTGTGCCTGCTGACCCATTGGTGGGGAAAATCCATGAGGGATGGGATCAACTAACACCCAATGCACAACCACGTCTAAACTTTAGAACTGACACTTCATAGCCGATCTCATATAGTTCTCCCACTGGTCTGCACACGTAATTGGGATCATCTTTCTTTAGATGTTGGGAGGGGAACCTAGGTGAAGTACACCCTCCACTGCGATGCCATTATCATCATCAGCTCTATGGCAATGTAGCTCCTCCCGAGCCCTTACAACCAACTCACTAAATGAAGGCTTCTCATTTAATAACACAGGCACGCTTTGCATCTCAACAAACTCAATATATCCATAGCGATCTCTTTCCACGGTGCCTCCATGATATATGCTCACTGGGTTGTCCATCTAGTAGTTCAAACAAAAATTGAAATACAGTTCGTTTAGTCCAAAGTAGCTGCTATATAGTACCTCTCTAATAGATACTAACCAACTACACCATAAATAACTATATCACTAGCTATCTAACTATATTTATCTCACTAACTAAATCAACTAGCCATCTAATAACTATATCTATGTACCTATGCCACTAGCTATCTAACTATATTATCTCACTAACTAAATCAACTATCTACATCATCAAATTTACTAGAAACTACCAAATAATCAAATTAGCACTACAATTCAAGGTAACTAAGTACATACATTGCATATTCAAAAAATTTACATGTCCAACTCAATGCAACGATGCGACGTGAACACGGACACCGGGACCGGAGCAGGACGGGGATGCGGAGGACGGGATCGACGGCGAGGTCGCTAGGCGGCGGGAGCAGGGTCGCGGCGCTAGGGTCATCGGAGGAGCGCCTATCTTGCGCGCCGGACGCAGCGGTTGGGGACAGACGATGACGAGGCGCCTGGGCCGGGGGGCAGCATGGCCAGCCTGGCGGGGGCAGGGGCCGGGCACGGCACGGGCGGCCGGGATGGCGCTGATGGCTGCAGCAGTCAAGGCAAGCAGGCGGCGGCGCTCGCCTCGGAGCGGTAGAGCGAGAGGAAGAGAGAAAGAAAGGAAGGGCTCATACGTAAAACAGAGCTTGACGCCAATAACTACGGCATCAAACTCGGCGCCAAAATCTACGGCGCCAAAGGTGCTTTTCAAGTCACCGCCACGTCTGTGTCGAGCTCAAAACCTAGGCGCCAAAATCTATGACGCCGAGACATGTAAGTTCGGCGCCACCAACGATGACAGATAAGGATCCAGATTTTAGGCATATTTATTAAAAAATTTCAAAAAAAAGGCTAAAAACAAAAAAAAAAATCGGGCGCCGCCGCCGCCACAGTCGTCCGCCCGCTGCCTGAGTCCGGGGAGATCACCTTCCTGGCCTCGCTGAAGCAGGTGAGGAACGCTCCCGGAGTTGGGTTCCGTTCAGCGTGAAGCGTCCATCGCTTGGGTCTAGGTCTGGGTCTGGGTGCTCGGCTAATTTGGTATTTGGGGCGCTGCTGCACTAGATAGAGCTGTAGAAATGCCAGTTTTATGCAGGGTTGTGGGAGATAGATTGGGATCCACAGCAACTAAGCTGTGCTTCAACATAGGATTTGGGCATCCCCACATTGACTAGGATATCGCCAAAGTGCTAATAATGCTTGGTTAAGGTGCTGAATTTGATATATGTACTTGGAGGACTTCTTATATTTTCCTTCATATTTGAAGTGCAGGGACGAAACCCGGTTCATTTGCATTGCATCAGTACCAAATGTTTTACTTACAGTACATCATTTCGTTACTTTGAGTAATGAAATTCGGTTCTTCCGTGGTGGAAAAAATCAGTACCAAATGTTTTACTTACAGTACACCATTCCTGTATATATGTTCTGATATTCCAAATATTGCAATAGTTTAGATATAACTATATAGGTTTGAGGTCACAATCTTGTTTGAAACATGCTGAAACCTTTTACATCAGTCTCTGGGTTTGAGCAGCTTAGCACAAATTTAGCTTTGCTGATTTTTGTAATAAAGGGTTTAAAATAGTGGGTTCGTGTGTCTAGTCTAGTTCTTTTTGGCAGCTCTAACTGATCCTTTTTCGCCCCATTTCTCGTGATTTAAACAGCCAGGACCAAAAGATTTTCCAATCCAATGCTTCATCAAGAGAAACAAGAAAAATTCTATGTTCTATCTCTACCTTGGATTGACAAAAAGTAAGTTTATATGGCATCATACAGTTCCTCCCCTAATGCCTTACTCTGTTGTTCACTTATTCCTTTTGGTCTTAGTGGTGAAATTCAGTCTTAAAAAACACTTTGGCATGCAGTATGAGTATCATAAACCTGGTTTTCTGAATTATTCCTTTGTTTTTTGTGCTCTGCTATTTGCTTCATTTGTTCTAAGGATCTGTAATGTATGCGTTCAAAGCTTGTCTTTACTGAATGTTGTGTCTGAACTGCTTTTATATGTCCGTGCACAATTCAGAACTGAATGTCCACAGGGAGAGCAACTTGTTATTTTCACTTGTGTATTTTATTTCAGTGTAATAACAAGATAGTGCATGTTAAGGGATTTCTTTTTTTGTTAGCAACAGCTGATAGAGTCAGACAAAAGATTTACGCACCTTGGACATGATATCTGATAGAACACTGGAGGAGATTGTGTGGATAAGTTAATGGCAGAAGTTTGCACGGATCACTAGAATAATTTACCAAATGCATGCTTTGCTTAACATTATTCGTGTTGGTTTACATGACTGTTCTTTCCTTGTTGATTCACCAATAAGGTTTTTTGAGAATATTTTTTCTGGCTGTTTGCTTTTTAAAGATTTGATGTCTGCCACAGACAAAGGAAAGTTTCTCATGGCTGCTAAAAGGTTTAGGCGGGGTGCTCATACAGAGTATATTATTTCCCTTGATGCTGATAATACCTAATGCAAGAATAATATGGTTTATGTAGTTATTTTGTATTTTTATTCTGGGGCTACTGGATTTATGTGATTCTTCAAAACAGGGGTTTCTGTTTGGGCCTTAGGGGAGATTAAGGAGAACATGAGCAATTGAGCAGGCACTTTGACATAAAATAGAGTTAAAATTTCCTTTATTTTTATTTTAGTGATGCAGGCAAATTTAGTACCTGGTTATGTTTGCTAGCATTACATTATCCATGTTATATGTTATATATTTCCTTAACAACAAAAGGAGGGTCTTATTCCTTTTCTTTTCCATTGGTCTTGTGGGTTGGAACTCTTCATGCCAACAGTCTCTAGGAATTATAAGCAAGCAGTCCTTTCTTTTATTCTCGAACGTGCTGGAGAGCTGCGTATCATTCCATTAGGGGGAAAACAGATGTGTTGTTGATTACATGTTGCAGTAATTACTCTACTCTCCATTTGATTTCTTAGTGCTGACAATTTTAGTCTTGTGTGTTTGTGTTGTTGCTTTCTTGTTATAGAACTGACTATACTTCTGCTGCATCCATTGTATTGTAGGTCTGATTTTTGGGGAACACACTTCAAAATATGACAGCCAGCCACCTTATGATGGTGCAAAGGCATCAAGCACTCGATCTATTCGGTGCTTTGGAAGCAGGCGAATCAGCCCCCAAGTATCGTCGGGCAACTTTGATGTTGGACAGATTTCCTACAAATACAACCTGCTCAAATTCAGAGGGCCTAGGAGGATGCATTGCACCATGGAGTGCCCCTCTGTTCAAGAGACCTGGGAGAACTCCCTCAAGGTGAAGTCTTTGAAGCAAACGGGTAGCACTGTCCTTAAAAACAAAGCCCCACGATGGCATGAGCACTTGCAATGCTGGTGCTTGAACTTCCATGGACGGGTGACAGTTGCATCTGTCAAGAATTTCCAGCTGGTGGCTACAGCCAACCCAAGCCATCCTGATAGCGTCGGTGACGAGGAAACTGTTCTCCTGCAGTTCGGTAAGGTTGATAATGATATCTTCACCATGGATTATAGCCAGCCGCTCTCGGCATTTCAGGCGTTCGCCATCTGCCTTAGCAACTTTGGGACAAAGCTAGCTTGCGAGTAACAATCATGTCGCAGAATGGCTGTGTACACCAACTGTCGAATCCTCTGATGTCTTCCGGCCTTCCGGGTGCTATTACCATGGCTTTCGCAGTTAGAGGCTACCTCTACCTTTTCTTCAGGAATGGTTTCAGCCGTGCCATTTACAAGAATTGCATAAATTCGCTTTGCAGAGTTGTTTCTAGGACAGAAGATGTATGTAGACTTAGCTTGTGCTGGGAATTGAAAAGGAAACGTGCCTCTTGTACATAAGCACTTGAATTGAGGAGCTAATGCTTCCCCTTTTCTTTGAGAGCCACCATCCTGTAATAATCTCGACTATGAGTTTGAGTTATATAATCATGGTGGCTAGCGATCAAAATTTAAGTTTGTGTTGGCTGTAGTCTCCACAGATAGAGGCAACTATATGTGGTGGGGGTGTTTGGTTCCACGGATTAAATTTTAGTTCCTGTCATATTGGATGTTTGATACTAATTTAGAGTATTAAATATAGACTAAAAATAACTAATTGCACAGACTACGATTAATTTGCGAGACAAATTTTTAAGCCTAAGTAGTCCATGATTTGACAATGTGGTGCTACAGTAAATATGTGCTAATGATGGGTTAATTAGACTTAATAAATTTATCTAGTAAATTAGTCTTCATCTATGTAATTAGTTTTATAATTAACTCATGCTTAGTCCTCATAATTAGCATCCGAACGTCCGATATGACGGAAACTAAAATTTAGTCCGTGGAACCAAACTCCTCTTAATCTTCTAAAATTATAGCCTGAGCAATAGCACAGGTTGGACCGGTTGGAGTAGCCATCTGAATTCGCTGACATAGTTGCTGGAGGAAACAAGCTATTCGGCTGCAGCCCGCCTAGATTACTAGCTACTCGTACGAATCCCTGCTGGCCTTGGCAACGTCGGTCTCCAGTGTTTCCATCTGCTGCTCAAGCAGCCTCAGCCTCTGACTCATGTGGTTTAGCCTCTTCGTGGCAGACTCATCTGCAACGAAACGCAAGGATCAGTCAGTTTCTCCTACTGAATATTAGGCCAAGGAATGCAGAGGAGTTTCAGTTACGCCTACCGAGCTGCGTGATGAACTGCGAGACGCCGGTCGCCGCCCCCTGGCCGGTGTCAGCAGCGACGGCCGCGCCAGCGTTGGTGGGTTCCTGCGACTTGGATGATGAGCCACCTCTCCTCCTCCCAAGCATATCTGCAAACTAGCCGCTCTTCCTGTCACACTATAAGCCTTCAAGCAGCTCACCGAGGCATGAGTGATTGGTGCCTGGTGTAAGTGTAACGATGTCCTTATATACGTGCCTGGACGTGCTTGATTTTTTGACTGCCCCCATAATTGGATGGAGTGCATCACAAACCGATTGGATTTTGTGCTGTGGTCTAAAGATTTCACTGACTGAGCTTGCTTCAGTCAAATGTTGGAGTCAGAGTCAGACCTGGCAACTTGGACCGGAACCCTGGCCACCAGTTACGTCAGACTAGGGGCTTCTCGCTTCACTGGCTCGTGACTCGTGTGAGTGAGCTTCCAGTCTTCAGAGTTGGAAATCAGATGGAACTTCTGTGCAGTGTGCACACAGATTTCACTGAAGTAACACACGCGATACTAACAGTTTCGGTTTGCAATGCATGCCTACCTGCGTTCCCTGTCCCGTCCGTTTGCTTAGTGCAGAAAACTTTAAACTTTCGCGGCTTGTACCGCGGGCACGGCACATCCGTTGCGTATGGATCGCGGTTCTACGGAGGCACCGAATTTTCGGCTAGTCCTCCGCCTCTCCTCGTGAAAAGAAAATCGACGCAAACCTGCGTTTCTGTTTTTCACGGCCGAACAAACAATTTTCAGTGGTTGAATGGCCAAGACAGAGCTGCGTCACTGCGTGGCCGGTGACGTTGACGATTCCGCAGGATTCGGCAGGCAAGGCACCAGGGCTTGCCAGTTTTGAACCCCGAGAGCTTGTTTTCAGAGTCCCAGCCTGGTGGAATCCCCGACGGCCGACCCGAGCCAAGTGCATTGCAAAAGGACCGAAGCAACTTCTGAAACCTGAGGCCGGGAGTGCACGAGAGGCTCCTCGGCAGTGCTACAACATTTACCAGGCGATGCCGCAAGCAATGACCACCACGGTCCACGGCCACGGACTGCCTTGCTGCCCTGCCTCCTACGGCGAAAGGACGTAGCGCATGCTCCACGGTTTCCACCGGCCGTCCGGCCTAGGTAAGGTAACCGCCCTGCCTGTAGCAGCAGGTTTTCGGTGAAGCCGGAAAAACGCTTCCGCCGTTCCGCGCAAGAACCGTGCTGCTGACTCCTGAGAACGTTGCAACGCAAGTGGCGTGAAGGCCCTGCCCACCGCCCACCCGACTGGAGCGTTACCAGCGGGCAGCGTCGTCTGCCCGTCCCTCCGCCGTCTCCGTCACCCTCGCGTTGCTGGCCGGCCGGTGTGAGGACTCCTGACCCGAAGAGAGAAGCAAAGCAATCGGCGGTGATGCGCAGGTCTCTCCTGACGTCGCCATGTGAGTACGTGACACGGCGTCGGTCCGGTCCGGCCCCCGAGCAGATGCACTCATGCACGCGAGACGGCGGAGATTGGTTGGGTCACGTCACGACCGCCGGTTCAACTCGAGCGCCGCGGACGCGGACGCAGACGCAGACGCGGAGACGGGGTCCTCGTTTGTGACGGGCATGTGATGCGTTCCCGGCGCGGCGTCTGAGATCTGACTGCTAGCTCCTAGCCTCGAGACAGAGGACTTGTCTTGTATCCGGCGCCGCAGCGGCAGCTGCAGAGAGGAGTATGTAGTGGTACGAACTTGGTATTATCGCGCGATTCAACGAAGACAGCCGGATCCAGGTACACGACCGTGCCTGCCAGCAACCGTGGCAACTTGGGCAAAAGCAGCAGAGTCCGGCGCGGCGGCTAATACGGACTACGGAGACGCGTACAGCCAGCCGGCCAGCCAGCCCGGCCGGAAAACGGGGGCAGAGGTAAGTAAAGGCAAAGGCAAACCGACGGGCGGGCGACGTGTTGGTGTTGGTACCGGGCTGGCCGGGAATTGATGGGTGGGTGGTGGGGACGTGGGGTACAAGCAACCGAGCGTTACTCGCGGCGCTGGCCCGGACGGACGGACGCGGCCCCGGGGAGGGTCCACCCGCCGGCCGACGCCGGTGGTTCCCAAGTCCACGCCGCGCGCCCGCGCCTGCCTCGGCGCGTGCCGTTCGGTGCCGTGCCGTCCGCGCCAGTGCGTGACAGGCAGGGGGGTCTGCGCGGAGCGTGAGACGGTGAGAGGAGCAGGAGCCCGTCCCAATTCAATGCTGCGGCCGGAGGCCGGATGGCTCGGCTTTCTCTGCCCGCCGGTCGCACGGCACAAGCCGAGTAGCTGGCAGCGCGTGGTGGTCTACTCTAGGGAGGGGGGCTGGGCTACTGGGGTGGAGCCGTGGCGGGAGAGGCGCGCGCTGGCCACGTACACCGAACGGAGACGCGCGTGGGCGTGGCCGGCCTTCACGGACGGGCGGGGGCGGCCTCCGGTGTGGTCGTGTCGAGCGGCTGGTACGCGTACTTTTCGTGGCTGCCAAGGTGTGGTCCTTGTTATCGACACCGGGCGAGTAGGTACTCCGATTTCCGTCGGTCGCGTCGTCGAGATCTACGCGTTCTCGGCGGTGTTTTGGACTTCGAACGGGCCAGCCAAGGAAAGTATGGCTGTTCTTCCTGATTCGTCGAGGCTCAAAAGAGACGGCAGTGGACGACGGCGGTGAGGTGAACGGCAGCTGAAGGAGAAGAGGTTTACCACCTGCGTGACCGTGCGAAGCAAAACCATTTCCCCGTTGAGCAACTCCTCTAAACATACAAGGTTGTTTAAATATCCTCTAAAAAGCATTCGACGATTCAAAGCTTTTTCTTTCTTTCTCGCGTACAACGGTACCCGCACACATCTTGACTATTTGAAGAGGCCAGTGAGCAGATTTTAGACTAATAAAGTCATACAATCATCTCGAGTTTAACAAATGCATCGTCTCCACATAAAATAATTAAGTACGAACTTAAGTTGCGATCGGTTGTGTAATTTGGCGAGCGCACGACCCATCTTCCTCCACGCTAGCACCCTCGCCCAACCTCGGCGCCTATGCCACCCCCCCCTCTAGCACTTCATTTATCTCCACGGCGCGATCATGGCTTCCGCCTCCCACGACCCTGTCCTCCATAATCACAAGGGGTGTGTTTGGAAACCTGTATCTGGCCAGCCTGGACGGCTGGCCGGGCTATGGCCAGCTAGAGTCCGGTCCAAACGATGCAAGTGGTTGTGTTTGGTTGCATGTCCCTGTGAAGCCGAGGCGAGCCGAGATCGTGTTTGTTTGCTTGTACACAAGGAGTGTGGCTACCTTGCACTGCAACGTGGTAGCCGTACCACCACAGAAGTCGTCACACGCATTTCATCGAGCAGTTGGTGGGCGCAAGCTAGTCCAGCGCCCGGATGGGCATGGTGCGGTGCATCACCGGTGAGGGACAAGGACCTGGAGGACATGGACGACGACGCGAGCATGCGGACCCATGGGCGGCGGCGGAGCCAGGACGCGCGCGCAGCCAGCCGCGGCGGCAACAACGGGCAGCGGCGGTACTCACGCATGCGCACGCCGGAACGACATCTAGAGGAACTGTGGCGGCCCTCTCCCTCCTGCTGAAGCCCTGCCTGCAGTGCCATCTGCCGAGCTAGGCAGCTATAGCACCCCGCCACGTGCTTCCGTCCCCAAATCCCCCACCCTCCACCCCCGCCCGCTCGCCTCAAGCCCCAGGTACGGGAGCAGCGCGTGTTCCGATGGGAGTTGCAGCCCGAGAGCGCAGCCGGGCTGTTGGGCCACGCTACCAAACAGGCCCAAGTACACCGGAGACCACTCGCTTAGCACCGCCCCTGTCGTTAGCCTCACCCAATTGTCATCTCCCACCGCCTCGGCGGGCTGCTCCCTAGCCGCCCCGCCCTATCGCCTATCTCGACTGCCACCATCGCGCAGCCGTTGTCCCCTAAAACCCTTTCTACAGCGGTCGTCAGAAACTGAATCACCTAGCCTGAACCTGAGATCTTCTTCCTCTGTTGGTAGCGCCAGATGGATCGTGCGAGGGTATGAACGCGCGACCCATCGCGTGTTTGAGTTTGCGAATAAGTAACCATAGTTATGGACAACAAATTAGAGACTCAAACCCATATAGCTAGTTCCATCTTAAAGAACCTAAGCAAATGTGGCTTTATTTAATTTATATGTTCGAAATGACCATTTCTCCACTTAGGCCGTGTTTAGTTCGGTCGATTCGGCGCCGACGAAATCACTGTAGCTACACTACAGTGACGTTTTGTTTTTATTTGGTAATAATTGTCCAATCGTTGACTAATTATGCTTAAAACGTTCGTCTCGTAAAGTACAACCAAACTATGCAATTAGTTTTTGATTTCATCAACATTTAGTACTCCATATATGTACCAGCAAATTTAATATAACGAGGAATCTTTTTTTTACGTAGTGTAAAGTTAGAAATTTAGTGAACTAAACATAAACATGCCCTTAAAACCAAGGCCCAGAAGTAAGTTTTGACGGCTACACGTCTCATAGAGATGTGATGCACAGATATCTGAATCTGCTACGGACGGATGGCGCCGATGATTAGCATCGCGGCGCGGCAGACCCCACATGGCCACGTCCAGCCGAGGTGCGCAGCGGCAAGCGCAATCTGCCGCGCCGCGCCGTGCCGTCCTCTTTGCCGGGCAACGTCGCCACGCCAGTCGCCACCACCAACAGAGACGACAATAATTGCCCGCCTCCCCGCACGCGGGCCCACCAGACCCCGTCACCCACCCCGCACCGCAAGCGCGCCGAGCCGAGTGGTTGTCTTCTCTCTCCGCTCCCCTCCCCCTCTCCTCGGCCGCCCGCCACTGCCTGCGCTTCTCGCTTCGCTCCCCTCTCTCTCTCCTCCTCTCCTCTTTCGGCGCCTGAACGCAAGCCGCCCAACGGCGACCACCTCAGCAGTCACCCGCGATCCCACGCCCCCCACCCGACACACCCGCGCCCGCGCGCCTCCCGTGCCCCGAGGCCGCGCGAATTCCCCGCCCTGCCCTTGCGGCCCGCCATCCCCCAGGGGGCACGCCAGTAATTTCCTGCCGCCACCGTGTGCCGTCCGGTCTCCGGACCCCGGTGGGCTGTCGCCTCGCCTGCCCTGCCCGCCTGCGCTACGACGCTGCAGGCCGTGCTCTCCCTCGCGTCGAGTCTTTATCTCTCTCTCTCCGAACCCAAAGCCGACCGGCCTCGCTTTCGCCGGTTACCCGGTCAAACGCATCAAACGGCGGCACGTCTCCGATCGGGTCACCACGATGCCCTGCCCCCGCCGGTCAGGTCAGGTCGCCCCACCGCGTCGTCACGTGCGACGCGCGTGCGGTCCTCGGCCGGCGCCCCACCCCCCTCCCCCTCGCCGTGTCCTTTTATTCCACCCGCCCCCGCCTCACCGCCCGCACCCCCAATTCACGCCAGCACCACGACTTCCGTGCTCGTCGCCTTCTCGGGCTAGGGTTCGGCGCGAGATCTGATTCCGGGCGCCGGAGAGCGAGATGGAGGTGAGGGAGATGGCGATGGCCGCGGCGGCTGCGGCGGCGTCGGTGGGCGGGGGAGGAGGAGGGGTCAAGCTGCCGCCGCCCAATCCCAACCTGCCCTACAGGGAGGACTGCTGGAGCGACGGCGAGACGGCGGCGCTCGTCGCCGCCTGGGGCAGCCGCTACGTCGAGCTCAACCGCGGCAACCTGCGCCAGAAGCAGTGGCAGGAGGTGGCGGACGCCGTCAACACGCGCCGGGGAGCCTCCGCGCGCCGCCGCCCGCCGCGCACCGATGTGCAGTGCAAGAACCGCGTCGATACCCTCAAGAAGAAGTACAAGGCCGAGCTCGCCCGCAACGCGCCGTCCGGCTGGTCCTTCTTCCCCGAGCTCGACCGCCTCGTCGGCCCCACCCTCAGCGCCTCCGCCTCCAAGAGGCCCTTGCCATCGCCGGCTCCTCAATTCGCTCTGCCCTTGCATCCACCAGCCGTGCGGAGGCCCCCATCGCCTTCGCCGTCATCATCCTCCCCGCCGCCGCCTATGGCTTTGCCTCTACCCAATTACCGCCGTGGGTCCCCGCTCCCTGCTGCTGCCCTCATCCAGAAGGAAGCTGCCGCTGCGGCCGCTGCTGTGTCTGATTCAGAGGACTCCGATGATGCCGGTGGCAACAACAATCACAATTCGCCCCGGTCGCCTTCGCGTTCGCTGTCGTCGCTCTCTGGCAGTAACAAGAAGCGCAGCAGAGATGAGGCTAGCAGCAGTGCTGACAAAGGTTTCAGGGAGCTAGCAAGGGCGATCGAAGCTTTTGCGGAGATGTATGAGCGTGTGGAGAGTGCTAAGCAAAAACATGCGGTGGAGATGGAGCGGCAGCGAATTGATTTCCTGAAGCAATTGGAGGTGAAACGTATGGAGAATTTCGTCGAAGCCCATGTGAAGCTGGCTAGAGCAAAGCGTACAAAGAAGACTACAGGGGTTGCTGCCGAGGGTGCTGGTGCGATGGAGTTGGTTGCCACCGTTGCTGCGCTGCCTTTTGTCTCCACCTCCACCTTCCTCTGATATTGAGGAAGAGTTTAGGTAAAGTCTGAACTTTAGATTAGCATTGCCCTAGGCTACTGTTCCTTTTCTTTTGTTCAATGGCTATGTTAAGACATTGTAATTCTACCGTGGATAATGCTCATGTTTCAGTTATTGACAAGATTGTTATGCTTTATTAGAGAGATGTTTATTGAATGCTTTAACTTATGATCTTAAGAATGGATTAATCTGTTGAGTCTAATTTGCTGGAGCATAAGTGCATAACAATCTTTGGTGCCTCTAGCTTGTGCTTGAGAATCTTGTATGATTTCGGCTCTCGTTACTGTTAGTGCTATAATTGGCGTTTGGTATCTCAAGTATCTGCATGTATGCTAGTATATCACTGCAGGCAGGGTGTGTGCTATGACCTTATGATTTCCTACGATGCATGCTGATAACCTTTTCAAACTTGTCCATGGTATGTGTACAATAATTTAGATTTGTTGAGTGACAATGATGGCAATATTTTCAGTGCGCAGAGAAATTATAATTGTATTTGTGTTGACCAAAGTAATTCTATATCATTGTATTTTTGACATTTTGCTAGCTTATAGTTAGAAGTACTAGCACTTACGTGTTTGAAACTGTTGATATAAAAACGACATGCTCAGAAGAATGGAGATAGTTGTTTATATGTATGTAGGTGATCCTAACTGAGGTGAGACTGACAAAAATTCTATGTCAAATATAAGCACACACCAGCTTGAGGCTTTTAGTTTTTTTAAGTCTTTTTAACACTCATTCTTAGTGTGCATTTGACACATTTATTTTGGGTTATTATATAAATGTAGATTTGAAGTGGCTTTTGCCCATAATAAACACCTAAATATTTGCGATGGGAAGTTATGCTGGTGATCTGTTAAGATTTTATAAGAGTATTTTGGATCTGTATGATTTTGCTGCCGTATTTATGATATTTATGTGTGACTCTCTGAACTCTGTGCTGAGTTAAAATATGGAATCGAGTTTTGTCACTACTTGTCCAAAGTGTAACCCACAGGATGAACAAATGTTTCGCATGATAAGATGTATGTTTATAGAGGATCTCTGGATTTGTTAGTTGATCTTGTAATCAACTCCAGACCTTAACTCTCTGGGAGAAATTAAACATTGTGTTATTGTTCTTTGAAATTGTTAGAAACTTCAAGCTTCTTGACAACATATAACTATAAAGAGTTCAAGCTAGCTAAATCAAAATAATCTAACGTGTACTGGAAAATATCCTATAACCTACTACTGAGATTTTGAATCCTAGACTGTAGGCCTTGATATTGTCTAACGCTTCTCTGGGTTTGAGGTCCAGATTGGTTTTCTATACTTTACTACTCCTGGCATGAAGTGCTGAAGCTTTACAAATATTAAGGTATAGTTGAGGAACCACCTGTTTTGTTCTAAGGTGCTTGTACAACCACCAAGAAATAAGCTTGTCTGGTGAAACTACCTTTTGTGTTTATAAGTCTATTAGCCCAACAAGCCACTAAGGCATGAATTTTCAACGCTGATACTTTTGAAGATCCTCTCGACTCATGAACTGTGGGCATTGAGCCATTACAACAACAACAAAGCCTTTAAGTCCCAAACAAGTTGGGGTAGGCTATAGTTGAAACCCAACAAAACAATAAAGGTTTGGGCACGTGAATAGCTGTTTTTCAAGCACTCCTATCTAAGGCTAAATCTTTGGGTATATTCCATCCTTTCAAGTCTCCTTTTATTGCCTCTACCCAAGTCAACTTCGGTCTTTCTCTGCCTCTCTTCATGTTACTATCCTGGCTTAGGATTCCACTACGCACCGATGCCTCTGGAGGTCTCCGTTGGACATGTCCAAACCATCTCAACCGGTGTTGTTAAAGCTTTTTTTCAATTGGTGCTACCCCTAATCTATCACGTATATCATCGTTCCGAACTCGATCCCTTCTTGTATGACCGCAAATCCGACGCAACATACGCATTTCCGCGACACTTATCTGTTAAACATGTCGTCTTTTCGTAGGCCAACATTCTGCACCATACAACATAGCAGGTCTAATCGCCGTCCTATAAAACTTGCCTTTTAGCTTCTGTGGTATCCTTTTGTCACATAGGACACCAGATGTTTGGCGCCACTTCATCCACCCTGCTTTGATTCTATGGCTAATATCTTCATCAATATCTCCGTCTCTCTGAAGCATTGATCCTAAATATCGAAAGGTATTCTTTCTAGGCATTACTTGACCTTCCAAACTAATATCTTCCTCCTCTCAAGTAGTAGTGCCGAAGTCACATCTTATATACTCAGTTTTAGTTATAGTGAGTCTAAAACCTTTGGACTCCAAAGTCTCCCTCCATAACTCCAATTTCTGATTCACTCCTGTCCGGCTTTCATCAACTAGCACTACATCGTCCGCGAAAAACATACACCAAGGGATGTCCCCTTGTATGTCCCTTGTGATCTCATCCATCACTAAGGCAAACAGATAAGGGCTCAAAGTTGACCCTTGATGTAGTCTTATCCTAATCGGGAAGTCATCCGTGTCTCCATCACTTGTTCGAACACTAGTCACAACATTGTTGTACATGTCCTTAATGAGCCCGACGTACTTCGTTGGGACTTTATGTTTGTCCAAAGCCCACCACATAACATTCCTTGGTATTTTATCATAAGCCTTCTCTAAGTGGATAAAAACCATGTATAGGTCCTTTTTCTTCTCCCTATACCGCTCCATAACTTGTCTTATTAAGAAAATGGCTTCCATGGTTGACCTTCCGGGCATGAAACCAAATTGGTTCATAGAGACCTGCGTTATTGCTATCAAACGATGCTCGATAACTCTCTCCCATAGCTTCATAGTATGGCTCATCAACTTAATTCCTCGGTAATTAGTACAACTTTGAATATTTTCTTTATTCTTGTAGATCGGTATCAATATACTTCTCCACTCGTCAGGCATCTTTTTCGATCAAAAAATATGGTTGAACAGCTTGGTTAGTCATACTATAACTATGTTCCCGAGGCATCTCCACACCTCGATTAGGATATCATCCAGTCCCATCGTCTTACCTCCTTTCATCCTTTTCAACGTCTATTTGACCTCAGATTTTTAAATTCTCCACACAAAGCACCTATTGGTGTCATCAAAAGAGTCATCCAACTGAAAGGTTGTGTCCGTATTCTCACCATTGAACAATTTGTCAAAATACTCTTGCCATCGATGTCGGATCTCAGCCTCCTTCACCAAGAGATGCTTCCTTTCATCCTTAATGCACTTAACTTGGTTGAAGTCCCTTGTCTTTCTGTTACGAACCCTAGTCATCCTATAAATGTCCTTCTCTTCTTCCTTCGTACTCAAATGTTGGTAAAGATCCTCGTACGCTCTACCCTTTGCCACACTTACAGCTCGCTTTGCAGTCTTATTTGCCACCTTATACTTCTCTATGTTGTCCACACTCCTGTCATGGTATAAGTGTTTATAGCATTCTTTCTTCTCCTTAATAGCCCTTTGGACTTCCTCGTTCCACCACCAAGTATCTTTAGTCTCGCCTCCACTTCCTTTGGTTACTCCACACACCTCTGAGGCCATCTTCCGAATGTTGGTTGCCATCTTCTCCCACATATTGTTTATGTCCTCTTCTTCCTTCCAAGAGCCCTCTTTGATAACCATTTCCCTGAATAACTCTGACGTTTCCCCTTTCAGTTTTCACCACTTTGTTCTTTCAATCTTAAGCTTGTTTATCCCTATGGGCACGCACCTGAAAACGAAAGTCTGCCACCAAAAGCTTATGTTGAGAAACAACACACTCCCCTGGTATCACCTTGCAACCCAAGCATGCCCGTTTGTCCTTTCTTCTTGCGAGGACAAAGTCAATCTGGCTAGAGTGTTGTCTGCTACTGAAGGTCACTAGATGAGATTCTCTCTTTCTAAAGAAAATATTGGCTATCATCAGGTCAAAAGCTACCGCGAAGTCCAGAACTTCCTCCCCATCCTGATTCCTACTACAATACCCAAAGCCTACATGTCCATTAAGATCTCCTCCTATAAAAAACTTCTCACTACTAGGTACAGCTCTAATCAGGCCATCTAAGTCTTCCTAGAACCGTCTCTTAGCACTATCGTCGAGGCCTACTTAGGGGTATACGCACTAATTACGTTCAAGACCATATCACCAACGACAAGCTTGACTAAGATAATCTTATCTCCTTGCCTTCTCACTCCCACCACACCATTCTTGGGGCTCTTATCAATCAAAACTCATACTCCATTTTTATTCGCGACTGTCCCTGTGTATCAAAGCTTGAAACATGTATTGTCCACCTCCTTCGCCTTCTGACCCTTCCATTTAGTCTCTTGAACGCATAATATATTTACACGTCTCCTAATCGCGGTATCAACTAATTCTCTTAACTTACCTGTAAGCAACCCTACATTCCAACTACCTAAATGGATCCTAGTTGGTTTGACTAGCTTCCTTACCCTTCGCACCCGTCGACTCAGATGTGAAGACCCTTGCTCATTTTTTACTACACCCTGGCGTCGATGTAACGCGCCACTAAGGAAGCGACGATCTGATCCTTGCTCACTTGATACCATGCCCAGATCGCGACACGACGCGTCACCAAGGGGGTGCCGACCCGGCCCTTACCCATTTAACACCATACCCGGGTTCCGATATGGTGCGTCGCTAAAAGGTTACGCCCTAACGATTTTCTTTTGTGTTTCATCTCCATTAGAATGGCTAGATTTAACGTTGGTTCGCCACGCCTATCACAATCCTCCTCCTTTACCAGGGCTTGGGACCTGCTATGTCGAGACAACATAGGCGGAGTATATATGTAAAAAAAATCCTTCGTCTGATTTGTGGTATATATGTAAAATAGACTGAATGCATGTTCATTTCACTGTGAGGGAGCCTAACTGTAATGTGCCATCCAGATGGATTATGTCTTATTTCTTAACATGATTGTTGCTGCAGTTACATTTGCATTCTGTGTCATTCTAAAATACCATCTATGTAATTTAGGACCCCAGTTCATTTTTTCAACAAAATTGGCGGTCTGTAGTAATAATTGAGAATAAGAATGATATCCTGAACCAAATAGGGGAGGTAAGGCAAATAGTCCATCCAAACTAATAAGGCTCAGAAACTCGACGATTTATTGTTTGTTCTATTAAACTAATGTGAAGCTCTCCTGTTAAGTTAGCTAATGTTTCATTGCATATTTTAAAGAAAACAGGTCCTGTTGACTTATTGTTTTTCGTATTTGTTGAAACAAGTAAACTTTGATTGCTACTGTTCTCTTAAATGATCTATTGATTGTTTGTCTACTACTCTCTTTTGCAGATCATCAGTGTCAATCACATGCGATGGCATTCTCTGTCCAGTGAGAAGGACCGCTGGGTAGTAAACACTACTGCCCTCGGTTAGTCTGAAACAGACCTATTCTTAGGTTCATGGCAGTTTGTAATCTAGTACATGATTAATTGAAGACTAGAAGTTCGTAGTGTAAAGCTTTTGTTGGCAGTGTTTCTCCTGGCTGTTTACCTGATTGTTTAATTGACTGTATAGCTCAGAGTGTCTGACCTTATCTGAGAAAATATGGTGAAGGAAAATGGTCTTGGAATCATTTCCTAGTCTTGTCTGGAAACATGCAATTCCGAGGTAGTTGCAATTGTAGGATGTTTGGTTTGACGAATGAGGTGCTCTGTCTTTTTCTTGTTCCTCAATTTTATGTTTGGTTTATGGAATATGATGAGTTGATCTATCACCACCTGGTTTCTAGGGAATGGAGTCACTACACTAAATTTGATTAATGGGTTCTATGATATACCATCTCATCCAAAAATTGGGTGTTTCCTTACACTTTTTTTTTTAAGATAAGGTGTTTCCTTACACCTGTGCTTGTCTCCTGGTCTCTTGAGTCTTGACTTGGGAAGGCACTTCAGTACGATTGGTTCTTGCGGTCTCGCTGCTTGCATGTAAACTAAGAATGGCGTGAAAGTAAAACCTGCTCATCTGCTACGAAGTGGTACGGCACAGTTTACGCGAGTGAATGCCACAATTGTGTGAATGCTCCATTGCTTGCTACTTGGCAGTAGACAATTTGTGCCGGTAACGCCCATTTCAGTGAAGGGACAGCAACTAAATTTGCCTGGTTCCTTCTCATTCTCCGTCTCACCGTTTTGGGAAACCAGAAGGCGCCACAAGACCGGAATCATGATGCATTTTGGGATACTGGCATACTGCGACTGCCAGTAGCTATGGACTTGAGTGTTGCAGTACATTTCAGTTTGATAAGGATAAGGTCATTTGAAACAAAGCGCACAAAACTGATGTCAATCTGCAAGCGACAGCAGGCTCAATTACGGGTAGCGGGCTGAGACTAAAGGGGAAAGCCAGAGCAGGGCACGGCGCAGCGAATCAGGCAGGATAATTCCCAATTGGAATATTATGTGAAAAAAATAGAAAAATTCAAATTTCAACTGAGATACTAGTCCCACAGAATGATGCTAAACTAGTTTCTGCGTACGTAGGACTTTTTAACAGAGAAGTGCTTACAGAAGCATGGAAGGCTGGGGGCTTCCAGGTTCCAATCTCCCAATACAGATACACCTTTAATCACGGTCCCACAACTCAAGCATCCAACTGAAAAGTCATTTTTGCACACTTGACAGATGCGATGTATCCATAATGATATGATCTCTAACAGATTCACAAAAGAGAGAAATGACATGAATCTCTCAGAGATTAGCTCACCACGTTGCAAAATAAAATAGTGAATGGGTCTCTAAGCATGGGTTTTACGGGTTTTTTTACATGTGTTTCAAAAAAACCTAGTATACAAAAGGTCAAAAACTATTCAACGAGACATTTTTTAAAAATTGAAGCCATTGTCTGTAAATTGGATAAAACTAAAAATGGAAACTCTTGATTAAGGTTGTATAAGATTATCATGTCATAACAGTTCAATTTGCACAAACATTCCCATGTGGTTCATCGTGCGAACCAGTGGCGGATGCACGATGCGGGATAAGGGGGGGCTAAAACAATGGAGATGTTGATTTGCATGAAGATTTAATGATGAAATTAAGCTTTTGCTACAGTGATTAGGCTTGAAAAGATAAGACATTGAAAATGGGGAAGCTACCCCCCAAATTTTTTTGATCCGCCACAAGGCGTAACATACTTTTTCAGGTGAAGGCGTCAGCCAACTTATAAAGTCGGCTAGACCCTATATCACGCGATCCAGTGTTTTATCGGCGTGCTGACAGTAATTCGCTTCAACAGAAAGCTAATAAATAGGATTTGTACGATGTGTTTACGAAACAAAATGTAACTAGCAATAGCAAGCAATGGAGATTTTCCTACCTACACAGGCTACTAATGTCTTGAACACAATAAATAGACCAAAACCAAACAACTAGTGCCCTGTTCGCTTGACTGATAAGCCATGGCTGAAAGTACTGATGGTTGATTTGTTATAAGAGAAAAATATTATTCGTTGGCTAAAAAAGTACGGCTTATAAGCCAAGCGAATAGGGCGAGACTAATGAAACACACATTCATCCATAGTTAATGCTCCATCTTCCTCGAATAAAACACACTCATCTATGATTCATGAACTTTTATAAACTAGCCATTCCCTAATAAAACATTTGCATAATAAAAAATGAATCGGTCTTGACATTTGAAGACGTGCATTGCTGAGAATTAAAAAGAGTTGTACGCCAAAAACCTGACCAGTTACCACTGTAATAATCGCTCTAATTCACCGAGAAGTTCTGCCACACAATAATTCTAAGAAGCAGAAGCACCTACATTTGGCAGTTTCACATGTTTTGTCCAATTTAGTTTCCAAAAAATAGGTAATTTTCATGCCAAGACATCAAGCTTCCCACTTGAGTTTGATGAGGTAGCAATCACAACTAGTACAATTCTACTTCTTTGGATGATCCAAGCCTCTCAGACTGAACAATAGGGTGCCACCATAGGGTGGCCCTACTGTCTGTCTATCCATACATGGATCACAAAACCACTATTTAGTTGGCAATGAGCCAATGCCACAATATAATTTTGACTATAAATCACAATAAGCAAAATGAAGAATTATGAAGTATAAAAGTTAGTACCTTGATTATTGTCAATAGTGATACGCATTACGTGGATTGATGTATTCATGTACATCATCCAAGAATGGCTGGTATATTTAAATCAGTGTTAACTTTGAAATAGCACAAGAAAAAAACAATGGTATATATAAATGATATTTTTGGAAATCCTTATGTTTCTCGCCAAGTAAGAAAAGAAGTACTTTCTCCTATTCAAATCAATTTGAGCAGAGCTCTTGCTCCTGTCTACACATCAAGGAGAAACAAGCCCAAAGTATAAGTGTAGTGTATATATAAGCTTAAAAATTTCCACTGCGGACGCCTTCTATTCCAAACTCAAACACTGTATGTATTCGTAGCTCTATAACTGAGCCCAAAGTCATGGAAGATGTATAACATGGCAGATTTCAGGTATGAGGAAAAAAAACTGCATTGTCAGAATGTGGAATAGGTGAATTATGATTTTTCAAAATAAAAATCATAAAAATTGTAATTGCATCATCCCAATTATCCCTTTATATATCTTCCCCCCCACCCACCCACGCCACCCCACTATATATAGGCGTCCATCCATGGTTAGCGGCCCATTCGAGACCTCCCCCGGCTCCCCGAGGCCCCCGACCCACGCCCACCGATTGACGGCTCCTTTGACCCCTTCGGTCGTCTGGTCTCATCTACCCCAGCAGCGCCGCGCGAAGCTTGAGGCAATCCCCGCCCTCTCTAGCCCCCTGCGCAATCAGTCCGGCTCCATGGCCAACAGCAACCTGCCGCGCCGAATCATCAAGGTCCGCCTCGCGATCTGGTCGCCCCTCCCCGCTCTCGCCAGATCTATCGCGTTCCTCTTCTGCTCCGTGGAATCAGATACTCTGTCTGCTGGTTTCTGCTGATGATTAATCTGTTTCGGATTTGGATCTGTGCTGTGCAGGAGACGCAGCGGCTCCTCAGCGAACCAGGTGCCTGACTAATTTCGCGCGAGTTCTCTCGGAATTTTGGTGCAATTCGGAGTCTGCTGCTGCTGCTGCGTTGGTCTCCGTTTCTCTAGCATGTTGTTTGATTCCATTTTTCTTCCTCTTCTCAGCGCCAGGGATTAGCGCGTCGCCGTCGGAGGAGAACATGCGGTACTTCAATGTCATGATCCTGGGCCCCGCGCAGTCACCCTATGAAGGTGTTCCTCATTTATGATTGGCTTCACTTGGCGTATTTTTGTATGGATAGTCTGTGTGCTTCTAATGCTGTAATGTTTGCGCTGTGGCATGTGCATTCGATATTGTGAGCCCTGTTTGTAGTGTTGCTGTGTTTTGTAGAAATCATTGCTGCTTGTGTGTCCTCTTATCCTTATGCAGTCATATGCCTCCTTGTTTCTGGAGAATTCACGAATGAATAGTGGATTAATGTAGATGGACTACCAATATGGTCTAGTAGCAGAGTCAAGGTGGTTCATCAGTATGGATATAAGGCACTAAAGTACTAAAAGGTCACTTCATGTCCATTCATCTGTGCCAAGCTCCACTTCAAGGCTCTAGAGTCTAGACCTCTTAGTGGACCTGGTTTTATCAGTCTGCTTTCAGGAATCTGAAAAATTATGTCCAGCCAGAAGTACCTACTCACTTCAATACCTGCAATTAATTTCCATATTATTAGTGGCAAGAGTTTTGACTCTTGTTAGGTTCATGCTGGTGGCATATTGACTAATCTGCCCATGACACAATCCCGATAAATCTAGCTATCATTCAATTTACCAATATTCTTATAATACAAAGGATTGTTCACCATCTTTTGTGTTCAATACAAAGCAGATGAAATAAGAGGTGTGTAGATAATTATTAGGGATGCAAATAGCAACAAGTTGTCAAGTTCCCATATTATGATTTCGTGTTACCTTCTTTTGTTTATTCATTTCTACCTGGTTGCCTGATATAGTTTATTCTGTATATATTTGTTGAACAGGTGGAGTTTTCAAGCTTGAACTATTCTTGCCTGAGGAATATCCAATGGCTGCCCCGAAAGTAATTTCTTGATCAATCATGAATTTGTTCACTAAATCATTAATTGGCATTTATATATTTCCATGTTATATGTGCTTTAGAATTCATTTGTCTCCATTGATATGAATTGTGGTTTATTGCCTGATTACAACCGTTTGATATATTTAATTCTGCTTGATTAACTTCAAAGTCCTATCAAGAACATATTTGTGTTATGTTACTTAATAGAGCCCAGGGCCAGGCCTCCTTCCATTTTGTTACAGGCTAGCTGTCTCTTCCTGTCTTCCATATATATATGCAAGTAATTTCACCTTGCATAGTCAGGGGCAGATCTGATTGAAGGCCAAAGGTAACCATGGCCCCTCCTGGTTTTACAATTTGCCAAAGCGAAAGTTAACCATCTACACTTCTAAACAAATGCACTACATTAAAGCATGCCTCTATAAGCTTGGCCGCCTCTGAAGTTTGATCAAGCTCCACCACGGTGTGTAGTTGTTTAGTAATGAAGATTTTCTCACTTCAACTTTATGTCAGTGGGTTTTTTCTAATGCATCTCTACATTTTTATCCATTCCATTTTCTGGTAGGGTCAATGTGAAGTTGTACTCACTAATTTTCATTGTAATCCTAATGAACAGAAGTACTCCCTCCGTTCCAAAATAAGTCTCCATCTTGCATTTCGAGGAGTTAAATCAATCTTAACTTTGACTATGTTAAAAGAAAATTGTATGAACATTTGTATATCTAAATAGGTTTACTATATAAAAAATATATGACGTGATTAATCTATTGATGTTTATGTGGTATCATGGTATATATTTGGTCAAAGTTGAGATTGTTTTACTCGAAATATGAGATGGAGACTTATTTTGGGACGGAGGGAGTACTAGGCACTTGCTTTTGCTGGGAAATCAGCACTAGCATTCCTTGTGAGTCTATAGTATTTCAGAGTTCTTTTGTATTCCTTACATGTATGGAAGACAGATTTGTTCTTCTGTTAGCTCTTTTGTATTCTTTTCACATAACTTAAACACCTTCCTTGAGTGGTTCTATAATCTATAGTACTTCTGAATTCTGATTTGACCGGTACCAGTTGTCACACTGACATGATTAACAAATGGGGAATGCTTTTTATTCGCCTATTTGGGGATCATTGTTGTCTAGCTTTATTTACAGCTGTTTTATTTATTTTATCTAGCTGTTACTTCGCTGTATTAGTTGCTGATAGTAATTTTACCTTTGCTGTTGCTGTTACAGGTTAGATTTCTCACCAAAATTTACCATCCCAACATTGACAAGGTAGGAAAATGGTACTGTTTACCTTTTTTTTTTGTTGCAAATAAAGTGATGTCTCATCTCTGTCATAATTTGCAGCTTGGTAGGATATGCCTCGACATTCTTAAGGACAAATGGAGTCCAGCTCTTCAGATACGTACAGTTCTGCTGAGGTAACTGCTTATTTTATCGTTTCTCTGGCAACATAGTTCTGATGGTGGGTGATATATGGCTGTACTCTGCATTGTATCATTACAATATCCAATTTCTGGCTTGCACATGTATTTCTCTAGTGTCTACCTCAATGGTTCTAGCATATCATTGTGCTACCATACTGCCCACCTGACAATATTCGGTCTTCAGCATTCAGGCACTTCTGAGCGCCCCAAATCCAGATGATCCTCTCTCAGACAACATTGCGAAACACTGGAAATCCAATGAAGCTGAAGCTGTTGAGACAGGTACTTGTAGTTGCAGTAAACACAGCTATGAGTACATTACAGATGTCCTAATATGGCAGCCTTTGGTCTTGCAGCGAAGGAGTGGACTCGCCTGTATGCAAATGGGGCATGACAACCAAGTGTTGTTTCAGATGTAATAACACTTCCATAGTTTGGGGCCGATTGAATACCCCTTTTGCTTGATGAGAGCAAATTTGTGAAATGTTGCAATGGGGTCAAAACATGTTCGCGAATTGTGCTTTGTACTTGTGGCTGTAGCTCCATTCGCTGCAGTGCCCGTAAGCATCAAAGCAGACGTTGCTTTGCCTGTTCCTATCTGACCATCAGTTGCTTATCCCTCGTGTCCCATCTGTTGTGCTATGAGGATTGAGATTCATGCTGCCGGATAGCTGCTAGCTTGTTCTTCACTTCTTTACTCGGGAGCACTGAAACTGCCTAGGCTACCTTGGCGAACCATGGTTTAATATGGTTAGTTTGGAGGCCGTTTTGCCATGGTATCTCAACACTCTGGAGGAGCTCGTTAAGGGCTTAGTCAGTTAATCCCCTTCCATAGTGGGGATTGGAGGGGATGAGGCGAATTTTGATTTGTAGGGAGATTCAATTCTCTTCAATTCCCGCTAAACTGAACAAGGCCTAATAGTTTTGTCATGCATTGGTTTCTTTCCTCGTTTGGTACGAATATCTTGGCTAGTCCTTGATCATTGCATTGTGTTTGATGTACCTTGGTAAAACTTGATTCCTGGTATTTCCTCGAGCCAGTTATTATATGTAAAAGTTAAGATGTAAACTCAAAGTAGAAAACAATCATAAAAAATAATAAATTTCAGGTACATGTGTGCTACAAGACAAAATTTCTGGTTTTTAGTCTTGTAGTACAAATGCATATGAAATTTGTTATTTTCATATGATTTTTTTTCTAGTTTAAGTTTGCATATAATGGACATACCAAGTCTCGAAAATTGTTAAACGACTGAAGTATGTTTTTAAAAAAAATGGTTTTCATGTTTATATATACCAAAGAAAGTTGTAGTTTGCACTACATATTTTTTTGCAGTAATACCGCGTTCGGCTGTTCCGGTCCCGGATTATTTCAGCTTGTTTCAGTTTATTCTCCCTCACAGGACACTATTCAATCGTCCAAAACCAGCCGAGCTACAGTGCCCGAGTGTACCCTCCGAACGCGCTGACGCGTCATGTTTTGTTACTAACGCCAATGTCTTGTGTCGCATGGCGTCAATCAATAAAAAAAAAAAGAGTCTTGTGTCTCATGTTGTGCCGTATTGTCGCAGGCCGCAAAATGGGCGCACGGCCCATGGACGTCAGCCAGCAGGGCCGTCCACGCCGCATGCACAATGCCATTCCCCGAGCCAAGGAACAGGGTCGACGCCGACCCAAGACGCCCTACGTGGCTACGTTGCGCTGCGCAGGGGTCCTGGGGGAATCGAATCTTCTGCAGCTGGAGCTCTGAATCAGCAGATAAGCTCGGGCGCTCCTTTTCTGTCAACGGAAAGGGTGAGAGAGTTGCAATGGGCTTGGACGCATAAATAACAAAAATGACATGTGTACTCCCCATCGGCTTTGGCAGTTTGGCTTCTCGTCTCGGCCAGGACATACGGAATGATGGATTGCTTGAATTCTTGTATGCCGGCCCATTGGCTCGGGTCCTGGCTTCCTTATCCACTCTTCGATTCCATCCCACTAGAACGTACGACCACTTGTCCACGACCAAAACGCGTCATTGGACGTGGGCGTTGGTTGGGTTGCACCCCTCGTTCGCCCGGCACTGGTCCTGCCCGGCCGCAGCTAGGTCCTCCCGACGACGTGCCGGCCGGCCACAGGCCCACAAACACTAGCAAGCAGCAACTGTTCTTTTCACCTCGCCTCGTGCGCCTAGGTAGCCCCAGGGCACACTTGTAGGATAAGAAAGAACGTGCTGTGCCAAATCGATCGATGCAACGCACCTCCCAACACTTGGACAGCGATGCAAATAGTCGGGGCTTTGTTTGGATATATAATTGGATCACTTGACTAACAATCCTTTTCCTAGAGGAATCAAAGCAGGCTTACTGGTACGCACGTACTGTACGCGACGAAGGACCGCCGGTCACGAGCTAGGAGAGGCAGCAGCGCCTACACTGGGCCACGTTCGCTTGTCTTATGAACTGTACTATTTCAATGAACAAATAGTATTTTTTCTCTTACGACAAATCAACACTTTCAGCCATGACTTTTCAGCGAAGCGAACTGGACATAGCTCCATCGATGATCGATCGCAGGGCTGTCGTCTGTCACCCCCCATATGCATGTTTATCTCAAAACCTCGGTAGCTGCCTAGCTACGTCGCACCTGCACCTAGCTGGTGGCGTATGGTGCAGTGCATTTGCGTTTTGCATGCATGCATGCAAATGCAACGCAACGTGGAAAGAAGCTAGCTCAAGCGCTAGCATAGCTCGGCTCTCGCTCTGACTTGTCCAATCCGATTCAGGCCAGGGGGGAGGGAGAGGGGGCATCCCTCCTGCGGTCCTGCCACAGCTTCCACGTGGCGCGCGACAGAGATTCGTCTTTGCGATGGATGCTCCTCGTCCTCGATCGGGGACGAACACAACACGAAGTCGGATTGAGAGAATTGAAGGGGGCTGATTGATTCATCTCGCACATTGGAATGGCCGGGCGGGCAGTTGTGTGGCATCTCCCCATTCCCCACTCCCCCCATAGCCAAAGCCGCTGCTGGTCTCTTCGCTCCCTTCTTAACAATTACTAGTAAACACGGGCCTTGTGACAGTAATAGTAGTAATCAATACATTTTTTGTTGATTTGGAACAGAGAAGAGTAGACGAGGAGTGCCAAGAAATCCAACTGTAAAGGGGAAAAAAAAGAACATGTCTTAACTGAAATCGCAGGTCACGACTCACGCCTGACGACGAGTAGATAGATGCGTGCCAAAGCCTCTCGACACACATATATATATATATATATATATATATATATATATATATATATATAAACTGGTAGTACTCCAGTAGTGTCAAAGCCAAGTTGAAGGTGTTGACGGGGCAACAATTTTTTTACCGGAAAAAGGAGCCGGCATCTACCATTTAATTTCCCAGGGGCATGCATGCAAAAGCAGAACAGAAGAATCCTGGACGGGGCAAGCCGTGGATACGACCAGACAAATCATGCAGATCGGTTCCCAGCTTTCAGTCAAATCTTCAGACGACACGGGTCCGTGACCCGCATCTGCGCCTGCACGCACGCGCTCCCTAATTCGCTCCCTAACAGTACTACAAATCTACAATGCATGCATGCTGGACAGGTGAATCTCTAGGGGTCCAGAGTCAACAGTAGTTGCGGTTTGGGAGAGCTCCCGCTACAGCTTCTCTAACTCTCAAATAGCGAAACGCTTCTCCAACTTTTAAAATACAGCCAAACACCTAGAATGCTAACCGATTTAGGTATGGATCAGAAAAGAATAATTTCTCCATTTACAATAGAAGCTGGGAGCTAAAAAAAAAATCTACTTCACCCTGCTCCCTGTACTATTATGGTGAGGATCAACAGATGATCGATTCTCAATATCCATGAGCTAATCACTAACGATGTATGCCTTGCCATTCTTCTTTTTCTCGTAGAAATCCTTTTTATTGCCATCCTCCTTGTAAGGCTTATTTTCTTCTTCTCATCACCATCTTCATCACTTGAGTCAGCTTTCTTGCCCTTGTACTTCTTGTACTTGTCTTTCTTGAGCTTGGGGTATTGATGAGCTAGATGACCAAGTTCTCCATAATTATAGCAATCCATCTCGAGATTGGCTTTCTTCTATTGCTAGTGAAGTATTTCTTCTTCTTGCTATCAAATTTGACACCATTCTTGTTGAGCTTCTTAAGCATCTTGATGGTTTTTCTCACCATGAGAGCAAGACTTGCATCATCAATTTCATCATCACTTGAGCTCTCATGATCAACTCTTGCTTTGCCCTTCTTCTCTTGGCTAGCCTTGAATGTCAAGTCTTTCTTTTTGTGGAAGAAGAGTCATCTTATGGTGTGATGTGCATATACATCTCATGTGGATTGATCTTTTCTAATATTTGAGTTGGTGTAGCGGTGGAAAGATCACCTTGATGAAGCACGGTCACAATATGACCATATTTGTCAATAGGAGGACACTCAAGATTTTTCTTACAATATCGGATGGTTGTATTTGTGTGAGTCCAATGTCATTGACTTCCTCTACAAGAACTTCAAGCGTGAAGACATCTCATTAGCATTTTCTTTAGAAAGCATCTCAAATAAATTAAGCTTTTTCATAACAAGATGATAGCGTTCCTCACGCTCACTCTTTGTTCCCTCATGGAGCGCACAAATGTTCGACCATAGTGTATCGACGTCCTTGTGGTTCCGCACACGGTTAAAAATATCTTTGCAGAGGCTTCTAAAGATGGTGTTTCTAGCCTTTGCGTTCCATTTCTTGTAATTAACTTCATCGCCTTGAAGGTGTGTGGGATCCTTAGGTTTTGGGAAGCCTTATGAAAAGGCTCTAAGAATTCCAACGTCTAAAGCTTCTAAATAAGCCTCCATGCGAATTTTTCAATAAGAAAAATTATCTCCCTCAAAGATAGGAGGAGGTCTATCCCCGTGGGACATCTTGCTCTAGGCGGTTAAGCCTAATTCAACGAGCACGAGGCTCCGATACCAATTGAAAGGATCAAGATGCCCAAGAGGGGGGGTGAATTGGGCTAATTCTAAATTCTTTGCAATAATTAAGCCCTACACTTAGCCCACTTCACCCATTGTGCCTAGAATGTGTTTCTATTATTCTATCGTACAAAAGTTTTGTACCCTAGGTTCCAATCCTACTCTAGTATGGCAATTTTAGAAATATAAAGACAAGAAATGAATTGCTCAAATGAAATGCTTCAAGTAAAGAGAGAGAAAGAAACACGGTGATGTTTTCCCAAGGTATCGGAGAGTCGCCACTCCCCACTAGTCCTCGTTGGAGCACCAACGCAAGGGTGTAGCTCCTCCTTGAACCGCGCACGGATCAAGTACTCTCTATGGGCTGATTCTTTGTCACTCCGTCGCGGTGAATCGTCCACAACCGCTCACAATTTGAGTTGGGTCATCCATAAGCTTCGTCGGATGATCACCAAAGTTCCAATCACCACCAAGCCATCTAGATGATGACGATCACCAAGAGTAACAAGTACAAACTCTCACTTGACCACGATAAGCCTAATGAGAAGGGTGGTTGCACACTTGCTACTCTCCTTGCACTAATGAGAATCTTAATCTTGAATTCTCAAATCTGAATCACCTCACTAGGCTCTTTGTAGGACCTACAGAAAGATAAAGAAGGCCTAGAGGGGGGTGAATAGGCCTATAAAAAATTAACTCAAAAAACTCTATTAGAACAGAGGGCGGCACTGCCGGCCTTTTAGGACGGCACTGCCGCTCTACGAAAATAAATCTAACACAACTGAGATTTTACAGAGATGAACCTAACCCCACTAGCTGTTTAATCCTGCAATAGAAAGACAAGATCCAGTTCGAAGACTGAATACCACAAAACCTTCACTCAATTTCAAAACATAAAAGAATTTAAACCTCCTTTGTGCTAGGTCTAGCCACCTTTTGTAATTAGGACACATGCAACCTGTACATCATTCTCATTTTTCGATTCCCTACTTGTCATCTCGATAAATCTTATTAGTCCTCTAATTTGGTGGTCATCAATGCCAAAACCCACAATATGGCTTGATTGCACTTACAATCTCCCCTTTTTGGTGATCGATGATAACCCAATTAGAGCTTACAAAAGATATGAAATCTAAACTGAGATTTTCGAACCATGGGTGTAAGAGCCTCCCCCTAAAACTGTGAATAGAGATTTGAATTCTTGATTTGGCATGAAAGACCACGATTCACATTTTAGGTGTGTTGGGAACCTCCCCCTATATCCATGCCTGTTGTGGGGTACTGAACAAAGTGTCATAGAAATAAAGGTGATGCATATAACAGGTCATATCAGTTCAAGCACATAAGACTACTGGTCGATATGAAAGACAGTATGCACTACTGCCAAATATAGAGGCGGCACCGCTGTCCGACTATATCAGTTAGGTAGCAATCAGATTCCTACAGCAGATCATATGAATATAAAACAATCTAAATTTAGAATATGACAAGCTAAAACAGTAACCATGAATACATGTCCATATCCGAAGCAAATTAAGTCACAAAGTAGCATATTTCATAAAATAGAGTTTCGAGCGACTCTCAAACTCACAATGTAACAACTACTCTCATCGGATTTGGATAAAAAGCGCTGCAGCAGAGAACACATGGTGTCAAAATCTATTTGACCCCTCTAATTTTCTCCCCCTTTGGCATCAAGTACCAAAAAGAGAAGAAAAAAAGAAAAGTTACTCGTCACTATCGGAGTCGACGCGGGCACGTCCGGCGACGTGGGTGTGTGAAGTGAAGCGTGCCGAACGTCGTGGAGGTGCTACCCCAGCTGAAGTAGAAGGCCCTGGCTGATCCGTCGAAGGACACGGTCTCCTGAAATATGTGCGAAACAAGGTTGCCTGAACCTGTGGATCGGCTTCTGTAGGGTGAATCTCTACACCAAGGTCCTGCTGTCTTAGGGGCTCCTCAAAATGCTGCCCCTATGGATACCCGTAGTACTGACTGAATGCCTCATATGAGTGTCCATACTGCTGATCATCTGACTGTTCATCATGGTGCTCTTGTGTCTAATCCTGCTCCTCGTCAGAAGAAGAAAGGCGAGGCAAGTTAGGAAACTAAGGTCGTGACTGCACTGGTGGAAGTGGTGGCAGCCCTGCCATCTCCCTAGCATGCCTCACTGCTTCCCTGTTTTTCATTCTATCCTCATAAACAGTCTATAAAGCATATGCACAATGAGCAAAGATTGCCTTCATCCATACACTCATCTTCCCCCACTTTGACTTCTTCTTTTGTTCCCTAGCCCTGGACGGCTCAGGAATATCTCTATGTGTAGCTCCAGAAGAGTGAAAGCCTGCTGCCCTACTATCTCCAAGTCCTTCAGAACCAGTGTGCTGAGTAGCTGAGCCAAGTCCCCCTAAGCCACCATGGGTCTTTTTGATCTTGTAAACAGTGTGCTCACAGTCCATAGGGAACCACATGCCAGTCACTCTCTCAATCATAAACATGAGCTAAGGAGCATAGAGCAAAGATCTCCTCTCATCATCCATGGCATATGCTAGCTCAACCCAAATAAATCTTAGAACATTAAACTTTTTACAGCTGGGAAACCTAGACAACACATTAGTAATATAGCCGTTCAAATCTGTTGCATTGTCTTTGGGGTTAAGAGTGATTCTGAAAACATTGTTCATGATGTAATAGAAGCTCTTGAGCTTGGTCCTTGACCAATCAGGAACTGCAAGATTTTGATCCTCCCACATGAAGCTTACTTCCATTGGCTCAAGACGACGCTCATTATAAATCCTCTCATATCCCATGTGGATGTGTCCAAAACAAAAAATACGATAGAAGGTGATAAAATCAATGTGATAATGCCGCCCATCAGTCATCCAATGAAGCTCATCCACTTCCCTGTTCCAATAGTAAGTGACATGAAACTGTGCAAAAATCTCTCTGTTCTAATCATACCTGAAACTCATGATATCTGTCATCTCAAAGCGGTCACAGGTTTTGATGGCTGTAGCAAAATGATGATCATCTCTGCTCTCCAAGTCACCAAAATCAACATACTGCATCTTGCTGATCTTGCCATTTGACTTGGATAGGATGGTTGTGGCATAAAAATCAGATTGGAAAGGATTCCAAAATCTATAATCAATGCCATTGAATCTATCATAGGAGTAAGGATCAATCTCTCTAGCTTCACCAGTCTTCTTCCAATTCATAGAATAATCAATGACCTTATGATTGTCACTGTTTTGGGGAGGATTGAGGTAGAACACATCAGTGTTTTCTCTCATGTAGCTGCTATCAAACTCTGAAATGTGCAAAGGAGAATCAGGCCACACACGAATGGTCATTCCCATCTTCTGAATTCTTTCTTCTTCAGCAAGGTCTTCATCAAGATTTCTGTCACTGGGAATATAGGTTGCCTGTCCCCTGCCTCTCTTGACCTTTTGCTTAGTTGTTAACACCTTTCTTTTTGCTCGGTCCATCTATGCAATTAAATGAGACTTGATAAGAAAATGTATAGGATAATGAGTTAGAAATAGCTGCAAGCAGGTTTTAACAAGAAATTTTTTTTAAAAATGACACAGGAAGCCTTGTTGGATTTGGAATCAGCATGGTAGGATGGTACTGCCGCCCCCTGAGGCCGGCACTGCCACCCTCAGTTGCTTCACTAGTTTTTTAACTTTCTCGTTCTGGTTAAATCCTACTTCCAACAGTGTCTATCATGGTGCTCTTCCTTCTTATTTTCTCTAGCTTCTCTTGCTGCGATCTTGGTGGCTTTTCTTTCTTTTCTTGCCTTTCTTCTTTCGGCATCGGTGGTCTTGGCTTCTTTGATGGTTGCGTCACTTGCTGTCGACATGGATAGCTCGTTGCTGCTGTCGACATCCTCGACGTGCCCACCACTTGCGTCCGCATCGCGAACGGTCCTCGAACCTCCTCCTCCTCCTTCCATACTTCACGCGATGAAGCGTATACGAAGCAACCTCTCTCTGATACTACTTGTAGGACCTACAGAAAGATAAAGGAGGCCTAGAGGAGGGTGAATAGGGCTAAAAAAATCAACTCAAAAAACTCTGTTAGAACAGATGGTGGCACTGTCGGCTTTTCAGGGCGGCACTGCCGATCTACGAAAATAAATCTAACACAGATGAGATTTTACAGAGATGAACCTGACCCCACTAGCTGCTTAATCCTGTAATAGAAAGACAAGATCTAGTTCGAAGACTGAATACCACAGAACCTTCACATAAGAGTGGATCGAGCAACCAAACCCTAATAACAGCTAGCAATGAGCTAAACCAGCAAGTAAACAAGATAAAGCACGCGAGACACAAAATTTATCCCGTGGTTCAGCTCACAATAAAGGTTTGCCTAAGTCCACGTTGTTGAGAAAGCCACAAAAGGCTTGGGCTTGCCACAAAGGCTTGCCTTACCCTCGTTCTCAAGTCAAGAGGATGAACTCTTAAAGTGAGAGGTGATTTCTTAGCTCTGAGAATGAGGTTACAAACCTTCCAAGGCTACCACACGAGTTGGCAAGCTCAAGGGTGACGCCTAGCCGGCTAGGAGCAAGCTCCAAGAGTAAGAAACCCTAGAACCGCCGACCAAACGTGAACCAAATGCTCTTAGACTTTAGGAATCAGTAGATCTGCTCTCCAATCGAGTTTTGCTGCTTTTTATCTCAAATTTTGATGGTTGGAATCAAGGATTTGCTTGAGGGATGGAGGAGCAACAATGGAGGAGAGAAGTGAGCTTTGGTTCTGTCTTGTTTCGAGCAGAATGACTCAGTGAGGAAGATGACCGTTGTGGGCCGGGCCTGAAGGATATAAATACCCCTCGAACCCAACGGTCAGTTAAGGGCGGCACTGCCGCCCTAGCCAAAATAGGTAAGATGATATGAAATTTGACTGGCTGTTTTGACTAGGTGAGAGGATGTAAATCTGAGAATTTAAGCATTTGGTTCAACAGTTGACCAACTGTCCTAAAATCTCTCTTAATAGTACGACTTTTCATAAACTCAATTTCAAAACATAAAAGAATTTAAACCTCCTTTGAGTTAGGTCTGGCCACCTTTTGTAATTAGGACACCTGCAACCTGTACATCATCCTCATTTTTCGATTCCCTGCTTGTCATCTCGATAAATCTCATTAGTCCTCTAATTTGGTGGTCATCAATGCCAAAACCCACAATAAGGCTTGATTGCACTTACACTCTTGCTCTCCTTTGCACTCTCAAGGGTGTTTCTCAGCTGAACAAATGGGTAAGAGGCCTCTCTTCGACGAGTGGAGTAAGTATTTATATCTACTCATTCAAAACATAACGTTTGGATGCTGAGTCATCACTCTGTGGGGTGACCGGGCGCTCTAGTCAGTTATCCCTGCCACTATGTCAGAAAGAGCCGTTAAGTTCTGATCGGACTCTGACCTGCGTCTGGTCAACACTGACTGGGCGCGTCCAGTCAAGAAAAACGCTCTCTGGAACCTTACTGATGTTGACCGGACACTGACAGCTAAAGTCCAGTCATTTCGCTGTTCAGCGTTCGGTTAGTTACTGAATCCTGACTAGCGTCTGGTCAATACTAACCGGACATGTCCCATGAGAAAAATCTCTCTCTAGAACCTCAAGAATTGATCGGACGCAGACACCCAGCTTCTGGTCACTTTTCAGTCAGGGTTCGTCCGACACTGGTCCTGCCGTCCGATACTGGTCCTGCCCGGCTGCAGCTAGGTCCTATCGACGACGTGCCGGCCGGCCACAGGCCCACAAACACTAGCAAGCAGCAACTGTTGTTTTCACCTCGCCTCGTGCGCCTAGGTAGCCCCAGGGCACACTTGTAGGATAAGAGAGAACGTGCTGTGCCAAATCGATGCAACGCACCTCCCAACACTCGGATAGCGATGCAAATAGTCGGGGCTTTGTTTGGATATATAATTGGATCACTGGACTAACAATCCTTTTCCTAGAGGAATCAAAGCTGGCTTACTGGTACGCACGTACTATACGCGACGAAGGACCGCCGGCCACGAGATAGTTGAGCCAGCAGGCGCAGGCTACCTACACTAGGGTCATATTCGCTTGTCTTATAAGCCATATTATTTTTATAAACAAATAATATTTTCTCTCACAACAAATCAACGTTTTCAGCTATGGCTTTTCAGAAGGAACAGGGCAGAGCTCCATCGATGATCGATCGCAGGCCTGTCGGCTGTCACCCCCAATATGCATGTTTATCTCAAAACCTCGGTAGCTGCCTAGCTACGTCACACCTGCACCTAGCTGGTGGCGTATGGTGCAGTGCATTAGCGTTTTGCATGCATGCATGCAAATGCAACGCAACGTGGAAAGAAGCTAGCTCAAGCGCTAGCATAGCTCGGCTCTCGCTCTGACTTGTCCAATCCGATTCAGGCCAGGGGGGAGGGAGAGGGGGCATCCCTCCTGCGGTCCTGCCACCGCTTCCACGTGGCGCGCGACAGAGATTCGTCTTTGCGATGGATGCTCCTCGTCCTCTACTGACAAGTGTACTGTTGACTGATTTATTATGAAAGAAAAATACTATTTATTAGTTGAAAAAAGATAGCTTATAAACTAAGCGAACAGCGCGTTCGATGGGGGACGAACACAACACGAAGCCGGATTGAGAGAATTGAAGGGGGCCGGGGCCTGACCTGTGCCTCCATCCGAGTCCTGATTGATTCATGGCCCACGTTGGAATGGCCGGGCGGGCAGTTGTGTGGCATCTCCCCATTCCCCACTCCCCCCATAGCCACAGCCGCTGCTGGTCTCTTCGCTCCCTTCTTAACAATTACTAGTAAACACGGGCCTTGTGACAGTAATAGTTGTAATCAATACATTTTTTGTTGATTTGGAACAGAGAAGAGTAGACGAGGAGTGCCAAGAAATCCAACTGTAAAGGGGGGAAAAAAAGAACATGTCTCAACTGAAATCGCAGGTCACGACTCACGCCTGACGACGAGTAGATAGATGCGTGCCAAAGCCTCTCGCCACATATATGGATAAAAAAAAAGTATAAACTGGTAGTGCTCCAGTAGTGTCAAAGCCAAGTTGAAGGTGTTGACGGGGCAGCATTTGTTTTTACCGGAAAAAGGAGCCGGCATCTACCATTTAATTTCCCAGGGGCATGCATGCAAAAGCAGAACAGAAGAATCCTGGACGGGGCAAGCCGTGGATACGACCAGACCAATCATGCAGATCGGTTCCCAGCTTTCAGTCAAATCTTCAGACGACACGGGCCGGGTCTGTGACCCGCAGACCTGCACGCACGCGCTCCCTAACTCGCTCCCTAACAGTACTACCAATCTACAATGCATGCATGCTGGACAGGTGAATCTCTAGGGGTCCAGAGTCAACAGTAGTTGCGGTAATAGCGAAACGCTTCTCCGACTTTCAAAATACAGCCAAACGCTTAAAATGCTAATTGACTTAGGTATGGACCATGAATGAATAATTTCCCCATTTACAATAGGAGCTAGGAGCTAAAAAAAAAATCTACTTCAGCCTGCTCCCTGTACTATTACGGTGAGAATCAGCAGAGGATCATTTCTCGTAACCTCCCCACCCTACTTCCTCATAGGAATTTAGTGAAAAAATTAGGAAGCGGAGCTCTTACAGATTAGCCTAATGCCGTCGAAGGAAACCGCATGCATGTTTGCTACCTATTTCTACTGCTGTATTCCCATGCATGATGCATGCATGTGAGTTGTGACGAAGACGAAGAAAAGAAAACGATGGCTTGTCATTTTTTACGCCACGATACGTACGACGACGGATCGGAGGCGTGCACGGCGGGTATGATGTGATCTCGTCTCGTCGTTAGGGGGCAACTAGGCAAGGCAAGAATCGGGCTACTGCACTGGCTCCCGAGAATTTTTTTTTATTTTTATCATTTTTTGTAAACTAATTTTAAATTTAACATTGCTTATTTTTTTAAAACTCACACTTTTAACCGCGCCTATTTTCCTGGCGCGGCGAAACGCCTATGCCGCGTCATGTATTGTGACGTGGTGAGAGAGTTGATGTGGCAATAATCAAGACGCTGACCAATAACGTAATAGGATCTATCGTACCACCGATCTTGATGCGGTTCCGCCGCGCTCTTATCGGTGCCGCGGTAGAGACAGGTAAATGCCGCCCGCGAGCCTGGTCACGGCCCTGGTCGCGGTCGTGTCGGACTTGGCCTGTGTGTAATCGGGCGTGCCCTGTGCAGGTGCATGATGACGTGATAGGTGCAGGTGCAGGCCATCCCAAAAAAGAAGTGCAGGTGCAGGTGGCCAGCATGCATGCTAACCCGTGTAGGGCCTCGTTTAGTTCCGCCACCGAATCGGTGCCGCCGAATTTCTGGCGGTACTGCAGCTATAATACCATTTTGTTTTTATTTGGTAATAGTTGTCCAATCGTTGACTAATTAGGCTCAAAACGTTCGTCTCGCAAAGTACAACCAAATAGTGTAATTAGTTTTTAATTTCGTCAACATTTAGTACTACATATATGTACTACAAATTTGATTTGATGGGAAATCTTCTTTTTGCATAGTGTTAAATTCTGTAATTGGAGGAACTAAACATGACCTAGGTGTCGATGCTGATGAGTGAATGTTTACCCGTCACAACAGCTTGCCATATGCGTGTAGTTTTATTTTTTTAGTAGAAACAGAGTATATTTTATTGGGATATATTTTATAATTTTTATTTTAGTGTAAATTTTATGTTTAATTAGTATAAATAGACTATTTGTAAATAAAAATCATCAGAATTTCTCTAACAGTTTTCTATTTATTTTTTTGGTTTTTTGATTTTCTGTATATTTAGATAACTGTTAAAGAAATTCTGACCATTTTTATTTACAAATAGTCTATTTACACTAATTAAATATAAAATTTACACTAAAATAAAAATTGTAAAATATGTCCTAATAAGATGCACTCTGTTTTTACTAAAAAGAATAAATCTACACGCATACATATAGGGCAAGGTGATGTGACGGATAAGCATTCACTCATCTGCACCGACACCTAGACAGGTTAGCATGCATGCTGACCACCTACACCTGCCTCTGCCGCGCGCACTGATCAGTGCGCGGTAGAGCCGCGTCAAAATCGGTGATGCGGTAGATCCTGCCATGTCACCGGTCAGCGTCCTGGTCGTTGCCACGTCAATCCTCTCGCTGCGCCATCATGCATAGCGTGGCAATGGAATTTCGCCGCGTCAAGGAAATAGACGCGATCAAAAATGTTAGTTTTGAAAAAAAAATGTTAGATTTAAAATTAGTTTAAAGAAATATTAAAAAAATCGCTACCGAGAAGGCGTCGGCAGTTGGACGCCGTTTCCGTCGGTAGGGGCCTGGGTGTGGTCGTCGTCGTCCTCCCCCACCCCCACATGATGCATCCAAACGAGCGGGCGTCTGTGGATCAATGTGCCGCTATACTATACACGCGCGCCCGTGTCGTGTCCGTGTACATGACGCCCGGCAGCGGCAGGGGCGACGACCGCGCCGGAACCAAAAGGAGTATGCAGTCCTGCGTGCGTGCCAGTGCCACCGCGCGGTCACGGTCGTCGGAGCCACCAAACTTGGTGCTCGTGGCATTATTTGCTACAAGCCTGTTCGTTATCGACTTTCACTGCGTTCGGCTGGTACAGTCCTGACTTATTTCAGCTTGTTTCGACTTATTCTCTCTCGCAGAATATTATTCAATCATCAAAAAAAACCAGCCAAAAATCTACTGTTCACCGGACCATCTGAGCGAGCTGGAAACACACACAGCCTCATAACTCTCTGTGTATGCTCTACACGCTAACTAACGCTAGTAGGACGAAACGGCAATGGCCGTCAAGAACATGCATGCTGTGCTCCCCCCATGCTTATCACCATCGGCTGCGCGCGTGGGAGGATCTGCATACCGATCCTCGTTCGGCAAACTTGCTTCAAATGCTACGCCGGCCTAACAACAAAGACGATGATGACGACGACGACCATCAGTATGATCGGGACCGGGCCCTGCCCCCTCCTGCCACGTCGAATAATGGACGACCCCGGCCGCCCGACCGCGCGTTGCATCGGCGGCCCACCTAAGACTGTCTCCGACAAAAATCTAAACCCAAAATGAGTAGTAAAAGATAAAAAATCAGTCTTCAATAGACTACCTATACATGAGACATATTTTGGATTGCCTGAGAGGCACAACCTAAATATAGGCATTTTCTCTTCTAGAAACATATTTGCAGAAAGAATTTTCTTTTAGGTCTTGTTGTTGTAGAAGATGTAGAATAAGTATTGAACCTTTTGCCTGTAGCACTAACCAAAAAACAAATGTGTCTTGTATTTTAGGTGTTGTTGTTGAAGATAGCCTAACCGGCCGGACCCCAACGTGGCCTGGGTGCAATATAATAATAATAATCCTAACCACTGCCGCATCTATCATGCATGCCTGCCGGAACCGGAATCCAGCGAGATGGTGCAGTGCAGTGCACGCCGATTCGATCGGTGGCGAACGAAGCAGACGGAACCATGCCTGCCTGCCAGATTGATCGGCCGGGGAGCGCCCGGGTACTGTGGCGTAGTATGTTGGTACGCCGGGCACGTCTTTTCCGGCCGGCCAGTATGCCGCATCTATACCACGGCACCCCCGGCCCGGCCGGTACGTACGGGTACGTGCGCCCAGGAGATCGCACTCGCGCGCTCCATCATCTCCTCTCCTGATGCATCTGCCCGCCAGCCGGGTCGCCTTGGCCCTTGGGCTAGCTTGCCTTGCTTTGCTTGCAGCACCAACTCGATCAGCTTGTCCCTGGCCGCCTGGCCGCGCGCGCGCGCGTGCGCTTCTGCCGGCCGGCGCGGCGACGCGAGGGCGAGCCTGCCTGCCTGCATGTGACCTTGCCATGCCGCTCTGCTGCCTGCGTCTGCGTGCGCAGCAGTCTCCGATCGGTCCACTGCCTGGTGCCTGCCTGCCTAGACGTACTGTACGCCAAGGCAGGCAGTACGTACGCGTCACCGGATAGTCTTGTGGTCTCTCTTGGGCTGCATGCTGGGCAGCTGATGACAAAACCTGGGTGTTCCGGCAAAAGTGGTAAGTAGGAGTAGACCTGTAGTAGTAGTGGTAGTGTGCATGGGCTGGCCACGTCGTACAGTACAGAGGGAAAGGCAATGCACGTACATCTGAAAAAGCGAAGAGGCCACATGGACGCCTGTCAGACAAGGGTTCACATGCATGTATGTATATGTACATAGGCTGCTACAGTGCTACACACACGCACACCAACTGTTCCTGCTCGTGCCAATCCATCACGTTGCTGTGCTGGTCTATGCTAATCTATACATGCATGTATCGCCGTTTATTTTGGATCGTCATGAACAGCATATACCGTAATAATAACCGATCGACCGAAGAAAGTCTGATACACTTGTTCCTGCACTGTTCCTTTGCAGTGCAGTGTTGGCGCGTGGTTGAATGTGCAGGTGGATCAAAGTCTGGATCCCTTCCAAGCTCTTCAAAGCTTCAAAGATCAGCTCCTTGTAACTTTCCTCATGGAGATCATCATCCTCATGTGCCGGACGATCCGGGAGGCCAGAAATGACCTTATTTTTCGTCAGATTAACCAGCTGCTAGAAAATGCAAACGAAGATTTCAGAAATGAGTTTGGGCACTTGCTCCTCAGATCGAATTAATTTTCGTCAGATTAACCAGCTGCTAGAAAATGCAAAGGAAGATTTCAGAAATGAGTTTGGGCACTTGCTCCTCAGATCGAAGAAAAGTTATTCACCTCAGATCAACCAATGGATAGCAAATCTAGCATAGCTTGGTTTCTGTTTTTAGTTTGGAGTATCTTGTTCAACTCCTTTTTGTATCCTGAACTCAACTCCCTTCTGTTCTCCTGAAACTTTGGCTGCCTTTCACTGCCCTGCACTTACCTAAATAAATTTTAGTAGGGGCTTTGCCCCTCCTGTTCCTTTAAAAAAAAACTATCGATACAGGAGAAGGAGGGGCGATACATGTGACAATCAAACAGGATCGTGAACGGCTGCTAGACCTGCTACGCCATAGTACTGCTAAATGCACAGAGTTTTTTTTTTGTCTTAGGAGAATATGCTCCTACCAATGGACTATTGGATGTGCATGGGAACATGTGCACTGTAGGGGAGAGAGATACTGAGGCCGTTCCCTGGTCTGGTTTGACCAGACAGCCGGATGCTCTCCTCTCAGTTTACTGTTTATCAAACCAGTCGAATAGTGTTTTTCTCTCACAATAATTCAACCGGAACAGTGTTTTTCAGCCAAGTTTCAGACCAGCGAACGGGGCCAAGTAACATCCCGTCTAAATGGGTCGAATTCTGGTTGGACCGAGACACTGTAACTGCGAGCGTGGACTGTGGTCCGATGCTATAGAGCTCGTTCGGCTGGCTGGTTGCCGGCTGGCTGGCTGGCCAGCCCACTCACAAAATCACTGTTCACGTCCTGCCAGAACAGTATTTTTCTCTCACAACAATCAGCCGGAACAGTATTTTTCAGTCCTGCCGAACAGGCCCATAGGTGTGGGCACTGTAGCGCCGAGGTGGGCTAGGCCAAAATCGGGTTACTGTGGAGGCGCGTCACTGTTGACGTGAAGTTACTGTATCATCACGAAAACACTGTGCAACCAGACTTTATTCCCAAACTGTGAATCCTAGATGCCAGACCGACTTAAATAGCCAGGCCAAGGACGCATAGTAACCTTCGGTTAACCGTTTTGTGTGAAGCGAGAAGAAAGCGCAAGCGGGTTGCTACGTAGGTGGGGCCTACCCCTCGGTAGGGTGGGCCTGTGCCGTGTGGCGGGCCTGGGGTGTTACAAATGGTATCAGAGCCAACTCTCACGGTTTCACGGATATATGGCTCGGAAGCTCGGACAGGTTGCGCATGGCTCTGCAAGAGCATATCACTTGGGCCGGGGAGCTGGGAATATGGACGTGGGCCAAGAGAGTCGATCATGAGCATTTGTCCCGAATAGGGTAAGTCAATCTGGCATTCGACGAGGACGTCAAATCCTAAAGGGGAGTGATTGTAACATCCCGCCTAAATGGGCCGAATTCCGGATGGGGCGAGGCACTATAGCTGCGCGCGTGGGCTGTCGTCCGAGGCCCGTAGCTAGGGGCACCGTAGCGACGAGGTGGGCTGGGCCAAAATCGGGTTACTGTGGCGGCGCAGCACTGGTGTTCAGTGACTGTTCATGCGAGTACTGTAGTATCATGAAACACTGCAACCGGCCTTTAGTCAAAATGTAAATCCTAGGACGGCCAGACCGACTTAAATAGTCAGGCTAAGGACGCATAGTAACCTTCGGTTAACCGTTTTGCGTGAAGCGAGGACAAAAACGTAAGCGGGTTGCTACGTCGGTGGGACCCACCCCTCGATAGAGTGGTCCTGTGCCGTGTGCTGGGCCTGGGGTGTTACAGATATGCTCTCAAGAGCAAATTTAGTTTTCCCCTGAATGACCCGAGATAGCTAGCCTCATGTAAACACAGAGAGTGTAACGCAGGAGAGAGATATGTTCTGTTAAGTATTGTAATCCCTCTATCTTCTACTTGTCATGTACTTCTCTAACCTTCAAAGGTCAACTTTGTATAAGGTGCCTGACATCCTCCATTCCAGCCTCGCGAATATTAATGAAAAATTATTTAGGTGGGCACTCTTCGTCCCCAACACACACAAAGAGTGCCTCTCCGGTGGTCAAGGCTCTCGACTTCAAACTCGCAGAATCATGTAAACCCAGAGGCTGTACTGGTAGAGTGTAACGCTCCACAGTCTCATGATAACTTAGGCCACGTTTAGTTTCAAAATTTTTTGGGTTTTGCCCATCACATCGAATCTTTGAACGTATGCATGGAGCATTAAATGTAGACGAAAAAAAACTAATTGTACAGTTGGGTGAGAAATCGCGAGACGAAACTTTCGAACATAATTAGTCAATGATTAGACACTAATTGTCAAATACAAACGAAAGTGCTACAGTTACAAAATCCAAAAAATTTCGCGAACTAAACGTGGCCTTACTTCTCTCCTTGCAAAACATGAGCATGTTTACTAATTACTAGGCCAGTGATAGGAAAAAGAAAAGAAGAAGAAGAAGAACGTATAGGCAGAATAGGCGGGGACACGGGCGAACATTGTGGAGTATTTACGTGTTTGTCCGTCCCCTACAAGCCTGCAGCCGGTACCGTCTCTCCGATCACATCGGCAGATGCATCGGGCGTGAACCCGTCGGTCTCACACAGGAGTGCAGTACGAACGACTTTTAAATTTGCCCATAGTGGTGCACCGTGCACACAGGCTTGTCGACGACAAGCAGTCCTCTGTTGCGAACACAAGCAGAATGAAGGAATGCTGGTTCCACCAAATGGAGCAAGCAAATGATACTCGTGTGTTTTGGGCTCCTTCAAAAGAATAAGGCGATGCAAGGCTCTGTGTTTTGGGCACCTTCAAAACAAAGGCGATCGGCTCCGTTCGCTGGTCTGAATCTTGGCTGAAAACACTGTTTTGGCTAAATTGTTGTGAGAGAAAAACACTGTTCCGGTTAAAAAAAAATAAGCCGAACAAATCGAATATGGAGTAAGCCGAACGGTCTTGGAAGATTTTTTAAATATTGGAGGCTAGGGTTTTTGTTGGTGGTGATTGGGCATGTTCGCTTATGCCTAAAGCGGGAGGCTGTGATTGTACTTGGTAGGTGGCAGCGAGCAGCAACGGGGAGCATGGCGCGGGTGGGCGGGCGACGGTGAAGCTTTCCCGTTCACGGCGATTGCAGTCTACATATCTAGGTGAGCGGGCATGGAGGACGCGTGCGGCATCAGTGCAGAGTGCGGGAGGAGCTTTGGTGCAGAGGACTGCAACAAGCTCAAGTTCCGGTTCCTATATACAATATTGTTGTGCTCCGATTTTATACTCAAGCGCATGGCACCCCAAGGCCGAGTGGTGGCATGGCGAGCAGGATGCAGGCGAACTTGCGCGGGCCGTTGGTGGGAAGCAAGCGCAATGTGTAGGGCGCAAGCGGTGGCGTGGCGAGGACGAGCCGTAGCTCAGTTGGCTTGCTCGCTGTGGTACGAGCGGCCGGTCCTGTATTCCATTCCTGGAATCAACCAGGAGCCTCACCTTGGAGATCTATTCCAGTTTCCTCTCGCACAGATATGCCATAATAGTTAAGTGACATGCCCGCCACGCTCAGAGTCTGATGATCTTCGAGTGTCTCTTAGCTGCGTTCGTTGTCTAGATATAGTTATAGATTTATTCATATACCATGTGTGTGGTGGTGTGTGTCTGTATCCGAAAGTTGTACTTAGATGAGAGAAAAAAAAGTGGTGGCGTGGCGGCGAGCAGCTGCACGCAGGCGGACTAGCAGGGTTGCTGGCGGATGAGTGTACGTACCAGTGCGGCCTACACGATGCAAGCGGTCAACGAGTGTGAGGTGTGGCGCTGGACGCGGGTGAGCAACGACATGGGTCGTGGGACACTAGCGAACGAGTTGGCGGCGCGGTCTGCGGGTGAGTGAGTGCGGCGGCGTGGCAGCACACGATGGCGAGCAGTGTATAGCTGCAGGCCCCACAAAAGTTTCTAGAAGAAACCGTTGGTTTTCTCGTAGCGTGGTAGTTGCCATTTCCTTGCGTTGTATGTCGTGTCTGTTTCTAGCAAACAAAAATAGACAGTAAGAGATTTAAAATTAGTCTCCAACATAATATTTATATGGGAGATCTATTTTGAGTTGTCTAAGAGGCACAACCTAAATATGAGTATCTTCTCTCCTGAAAATCCATTTGCAGAAAGAATTTTTTTTTAGGTTTTGTTGTTGAAGAAGATGCTAAATATGTATTGAAGCTTTGTTTCTTCCCTTTTTCATCTATCTCCTTATCAAATATCTTGCCACATCACTGTTTTGGCGGCGTGACATCCTCATTTAATTCTATGAAACTATCCTTGTCATCCTGTCAGAACTGCTCTTAGGGCGTCTTCAACGGTCCAGCAACGTCGCCAGCTGACGTCGTGTCTCGTCTGTTATGGAGGAAAAAGAAGACTGGATTCGGCGCCGCCGGAATGCTAGTTACTGTAGCGGAATTGTTGCGTAGTGTAGCGTTTTATTTTTATTTGGTAATAATTGTTCCATCGTTGATTAATTAGACTTAAAACGTTTGTCTCGTAAAGTACAACCAAACTGTACAATTAGTTTTTGATTTCGTCAACATTTAGTACTCTATGTATATACCGTAAATTTGATGTGACAGAAAATCTTCTTTTTATATAGTGCCAAAATCTATAAAATGAGGGAACTAAACGTGGCCCGAGTAGCTAGCGAGTGTATCGTCGCTGGCCTCGCACGCTTCCCAAAACATCTACGGTCTATGCTCTCTCGGACTGACTCACACCTGTTCATCAATGCGTTTAGCTTTTTTTGTTTTTTATTCTTCTTTTGATGCCAGATCAGCTGGCGAAATCGCCAATATACCCCTGCGGACGCCCTCAAAGGGAGGTCTTGGACCTCGTAGTACCATGATAGCAATTGGGTTCAAGATGATTGCAAATTGTGGAGCGTTCATGATCTCTGGTTGGGCAAGCTGTAGGGATAGGGAACGCTCGAACGCACTGGCAAAGTTAATTAGGTTAGGAGTCATTTGAAATTTCGACACACACACGCTTTCCATCTCGATTGGAGGGGATTGTCCCTCATACACACTCCAGTACACCCTCTAATCCAAAGAGGAATGGCTTATCTGAATTGGCCGCTAGTATGATAGGGGTGCAGCTAGGGCAGATCAGGTCCAAAGGCAAGTACTAGGTGAGGTGGTCCAGACAGCTCGTTCCGGCGGTATAAGAACATGGTAGTATACACAAACAGAGATCACTTTCAAATGAAAAAGGCCCTTAGGCCGCGTTTAGTTGGCCACCGAATCGGTGCCGCCGGATTTTCTGGCGCTACTGTAGCTACAGAAGCGTTTGTTTTTATTTGATTCTAATTGTTTGATCGTTGACTAATTAGGCTTAAAACGTTCGTCTCGCAAAGTACAACCAAACTGTGCAATTAGTTTTTAATTTCGTCAACATTTAGTACTCTATACATGTACCGCAAATTTGATGTGACGGGAAATCTTCTTTTTGCATAATGCCAATTTTAGAAATTTAGTGAACTAAACAAGGCTTGGAGAAAAAAAAAACACTGACAGAGATCGGAGTCGGGACGGCATGTGCACGTGAAACTGCTAATCCACTAGTACTACTTCCCTTTACAAAGGCTTCACAGTTCCGGTCGCCGTCACAGATGCAGCTACATCATCATCCACACAGCCTGCTTGCTCATGTACAGACACGTACGGTGCCTCGAGCAGCAGCAGGAGGAGGGGAGGAGTAGTCGCTACTACGGCGCCAGGACGGCCATGTACACGCAGGCAGCGGTCAGGCTTAGGCGCGGCGCAGAGAGGAGAGCCAGCCTGCAGCGAGAAGCAGCAGGGTTCCTCCCTAATTAAGCTCAAAACGTTACAACTAAACTGTTGTAATTAGTTTTTAATTTCGTCAACATTTAGTACTCCATGCATGTACCGTAAGTTTAATGTGACGAGTAATCTTCTTTTTGCATAGTATCAAAGTTGGGAATTTAGGGTGAACTAAACATGGCCCTGGTCCTGGGCCGACCAAGCCACCAGGTTACTGTTACATTTCAGTTATGCCTTGTTTAGATGCACTTGTAAAGTTTTGGGGTGTTATATCGGATGTTATACGAGATGTCGTATGGGTGTTCGGATACTAATAAAAAAATAAATTATAGAATCCGTCAGTAAATCACGAGATAAATTTATTAAGTCTAATTAATCCATCATTAGCGCATGTGTCACTGTAGCACTTTATTGTCAAATCATGAACTAATTAGGTTTAAAAGATTCATCTCGTAGAGTAGTCGTAATATGTACAATTAATTATTTTTTAATTTATATTTAATACTCTAAACATATATCTAAATATTTAATTGGATAGAGTGCAAAGTTTTGAGAAAGGATCATGGTGCATGGACCAGGCCACCCACCAGGGCAGCAGCTAGCCTAGCCTCAGCCTGGCACAGCTCTCCAAGCTAGGCAGTAGGCACCGTACGCTAGTGTAGGAGTACCAGTAGTGTGGCAGTGGTCTACTACTAGTGCACCTCTGCCACCTGCTGCGGCTGCGGCACGCAGGTATGAAGAGAGTTGCCCTCTCCGGGTCTTGTATAACACACATGCTATCTCTCCGAGACCTAGCCCTTGTTAGTTCGTGAAAAGTTAGAAATTTGGCTACTGTACCACTTTTGTTTTTATTTGGTAATTAGTATTTAATTATGGACTAATTAGGTTCAAAATATTCATCTCGTAATTTTCAACCAAATTGTACAATTAGTTTTTTTCGTCTACATTTAATGCTCCATGCACGTATCGCAAGATTCGATGTGATGAGTACTGTAGCATTTTTTGGAAAAACTTTTCACGAACTAAACAAGCGCTTATCTATCCTATCTCTCCAAGACTTATGCTACAAGATAGACTTGGATTACTAGATAACAAACTATCTAGCGCGGATGTACATAGACATATTTCTAACACCCCCACTCAATCTTAGCCGGCCACTAGGGGCGTGTTTGGGACCGCATTTCTTGCGGCGGCGGTGAAAACAATCCGAGAATCGCACCAAACGCTCCCACGGTGCGATGATTTTTTCCCCGCACACGGCATCGAAACTGCACAAATGAACTAGAGCCTGTGTTTTCGGCACCGCGGCCCTCGCGCCGCGATACACGTACCGTACCGTGCGGTGGGTAACCGTGGTCCCAAACACGCCCTAGGTTGAGATTGTTCCTAAACTGAATTAACTTTGGCGCTGCTATAGGCTTTGTAAACCCATTTGCAAGCTGATCATTCGAAGGAATAAACCTGATCTGTAATAGCTTTTGCGCAACCCTTTCTCTACCAAAATGAAAATCAATCTCAATGTGTTTCATCCTAGCATGAAAGACCGGGTTGGCAGATAAATATGTGGCACCTATGTTATCACACCAAAGACGAGCTGCAGGAGGATGCGGTATTCTTAATTCTGTCAGCAACTTCTGAACCCACATTATTTCCGCAGTGGCATTGGCAAGTGTTTTGTATTCCGCTTCAGTGCTAGACCGTGATAACGTGGCTTGCTTTTGTGCACTCCATGATATGAGATTGGAGACAAGAAAGACAGCAAAACCACTCGTTGAACGACGATCATCAACACATCCTGCCCAGTCAGCATCAGAGAATGCAGTTACCAAAGTCGAGTCTAACATTTTGATGTTGAGGCCAAGTTTCAACGTCCCATGTATATACCGCAGTATACGCTTGACAACACTCCAGTGTACACTAGTCGGAGCATGAAGGAACTGATAGACCTTGTTAACAGCAAAGGAAATATCAGGCCTTGTCAAGGTAAGGTATTGCATAGCACCCACTATACTTCTGTAGTTTGTAGAATCCTTCGGCCTAAGCTTCTCAACACTAGACAGAGGTATATTCACGAGCTTGGAAAGATGCATACCAGCACGCTTAGTTACTTCCTCGGCATACCTTGTTTGGGACAACACAAGTCCATTGGCACACTTTTTGACCTCAATTCTAAGAAAATAATGCAGATCACCAAGATCCTTTAATGCAAAATCCTTTTCAAGGTCCTTGAGCAAAGCTCTAGTTGCCTCCATTGACGAGCTTGCTACAATAATGTCATCAACATACACCAAGACAAACATTTTGTGCTTCCCCCCGATTATAATAGAAGAGTGAGGTATCAACTTTAGATGGCACAAAGCCTAGAGCTTCAAGCTTATGACATAACCGAGCATTACATGCACGAGGCGCTTGTTTGAGACCATAGAGCGCCTTATCAAGGTTGCATACAAAATTGGACCAAGATCTGTCGGCATATCAAGGCGGTTGACGCATGTATACCTCTTCTTCTAAAAATCCATGAAGGAAAGCATTTTGCACGTCCAGTTGCCTCAGAGACCAGCCATTGGAGATAGCAATAGAAAGTATAAGCCGAATTGTTGCTGCCTTCACCACAGGACTGAAGGTATCCTCATAATCAATGCCATACCTTTGTTTAAATCCCTTGGCGACAAGACGAGCTTTATATATATCAACAGTACGATCTGCCTTCTTCTTGACTTTATAAACCCATTTGCAATCAATGATATTCTTGCCTTTCGGATAGGGGACAAGATGCTAAGTCTTGTTCTTCATCAAGGCCGTATATTCACTATCCATAGCAACCACCCACCGTTTATCCTTGAACGCCTCATCCACAATTCGAGGCTCCTCTATAACAGTAGAGCCAAGCATTCCCCAACACACCGTGCCATCAGTATAAATTTTTGGTTTATGAATACTGTGCTGAAGTCGTGTAGTCGGGCGAAGTGGAGCTGCTGATGCTGACGATGCCACAGGAAGTTCTCCAGATCTAGGCGCCATAGAGGCCAGTCGTGGGACCAACGCCCCCCTCGACCGGATCCAGCTGTGGATGAGATGTGGGCGACGTAGTTGGCGAAGAAGCTAGGGACGCCACAGAAGATCCACCGGCAGGAGCTGTCGAACGCGGAGCCATCACGGAGGAGCTGAGCTCCGATCCCGGAGGAGATCTGATCGGGTGACCGGACACAGCAACAGGCGATCCGACTCGTGCTCCGTGCGGCGGTGCTGTCTCCTCCAGGGATGCACATAAAATGCCGATCACCTCCATTGTTTGCCTAGATTTGGAGACCTGGAATTGCCATCTTTTTCCCTGTTTCAACTACAACAGTACCAGCATCTTGAACACCATTAGTAGACATGGAAACATCACATTGGTCAAGTAATTTTGCGTCCCCAAAACTAGCAATAGGATTCAATAAAATGTCAGGAAGGAGGGAAAGCTCTACACGAAGCCGAGCACCAGCGTTAGGATGGAGTTGGGCAAATGGAAAGACACGCTCATCAAAGACCACGTCACGAGAAATGTAAACTCGGCCTTCAGAGGGATCAAGGCACTTAACCCCTTATGCATATTACTATAACCGAGAAAAACGCAACGTTTAGAAACGAAATTGGAGCTTTCTATCATTATATGGTCACAAGTTTGGCCAGCAAGTGCAACCAAACGTGAGAAGAAAAGAATAATCAGGCTGTGTTTTAAGAAGACGAGCATAGGGAGTCTCGTTAGAGATGACCCTAGATGGGAGGCGGTTGATAAAAAACACAGCTGTTAGAAAAGCTTCATCCCAAAACTTTAGAGGCATTGAGGCATGCGCAAGAAGGGAGAGGCCGCCTTCAACAGTATGTCTATGTTTTCGCTCGGGCGACCCGTTTTGTTGATGAGCATGGGGACAAGAAACATGATGTGCAATGCCTATACGCTGGTGAAAGCTCTAGTTTGGTTTTGGTGAATTGATGAAACCCTAAGTGCTAACCTAGTTTATCAAGTGATCATGAGATAGGTAGCACACTCCAAGTGGTGAAGCAAATGAAGATCATAGCATGATAAAGATGATGGCATGGTGATGATCAAGTGCTTCGACTTAGAAAGAAGAAAGAGAAAAACAAAAAGCTCAAGGCAAAGGTATAACTTGTAGGAGCTATTTTATTTTGGTGATCAAGACACTTAGAGAGTGTGATCACATTTAGGTTTGATAGCCGTACTATTAAGAGGGGTGAAACTTGTATCGAAATGCGGTTATCAAAGTGCCACTAGATGCTCTAACTCATTGCATATGCATTTAGGATCTAGTGGAGTGCTAACACCCTTGATAATATTTGTGTAAATATGCTACCACATGTGCACAAGGTGTTTGTAGGGTTGAGATGGGTTTGGGTCCCTCTCTCCCTCCCGCCGAGTTAGCTCGGCGGGATTCGGCGCTTTCGGGAAAATGAAATGTCTATTTTCTATTGCGCCGGATGCAAAATTCTTGGTGGTTGGCACTCTTGAGCAAGGGTGAAGAAGTAAGAGTTGAAATGGAGTTGATCGAAATGATGTGGCGTCGGTCCTGTGGACCGACGCTGAATCAGCTAAGCACCGGACGACGCTGACTGCGTCAAGGTCCGGCACGCCGACTTCGGCGGCATGAAGGGCTAGGGGTTGAGCACCGGACGCCGTCTGCGTCCGGTCAAGGTGGACGGACGCGTCCGGCCGAAAAAAAAAACATGCCTCGGGAGCTTATCGAAACGATCGGACGGCTGGGGCTTCAGCGTCCTCCGCTTTTATCGAGCGGTCCGGTCACCTTCATGCGACCGCTGAAATCGACGAACAGCATTTGAAGCGGGGGACACGTGGCGTGAATCACGTGACCGGACGCCGAGGGCTGCGTCCGGCCGATCGGACCGAGCGTCCGGTCACCCCGTTGTGCCCAAAGTGAAGGGGTACAACGGCTTCTATTTCATTGGGGCTCTATTTATAGCCCCATGGCCGCTCAAGGGAGCTCTCTTGCACATTTTCATTGACATAGCAACCTTGTGAGCCTAGCCAAAGCCCTCCCACTCATCTACATCATTGATTCATCATCATAGTGAGATTGGGAGTGAATCCAAGTGCATTGCTTGAGTGATTGCATCTAGAGGCACTTGGTGATTGTGTTTCATCATGATTTCGCTTGTTACTCTTGGTGGTTGCCGCCACCTAGACGGCTTGGAGCAGCAAGGATCGTTGAGTGGAGGAGGTGATTGTCTCCGACTCGATCGTGGTGATTGTGAGGGTTCTTGACCTTTCCCGGGCGGAGCGCCAAAAGGTACTCTAGTAAATTGCTTGTGGCTTGTGTGATCCTCATCTTGTGTTGGTTGTGCAAAGACCCTATTGAGGGTTTGGCGAGTGATGCCAATCAGCAGCGTGAACCTCCAAGTGAGTGAATCGCCACAACGAGGACTAGCTTGTCGGCAAGCAAGTGAACCTCGGTAAAAATCATTGTGTTCATCATTGATTCCGAGGTGATTGGTCATCATTGTTATTCATCTTCGTGATTGATTGGTTCATTCATCTACACGGCGGTATAACCCTCTTGATCACTCTCTTTACTTTTACCATAAACTAAGTTGACAAGCTCTTTAGTGTAGCTAGTTGTGAGAGCTTGCATGCTTGGTTGGTGTGGCTCTTTAGTTAGCCTTTGAGAGCACACTAACATAGGGTAGTGTCATTGCTCTTGTGTGAATTGACACTATCTAAACTAGAATTGTGGTAGGTGGCTTGCATTTTTGAGTAGGCTAGCGCAACACTAGCTTCGCCTCATAATTGTCTAACCATTTGGTTAAGTGTTGTTGAAAGGACCTAGGATGTTGCCTAGAGGGGGGTGAATAGGCGTTTCTGAAAAATCAACACCTTTAAAAGCGGAAACGATTAGTAATAGGAGTTTCCAAAATGGAAACTCCAAATCAGAGTAATACCTCCCCTCACAAGTTAGCCACAAAGTATATAAAAGATACTAGATAAACCTAGGGAGCCAAACAGCGGCAACCAAAGAGTTGAATCAAAATGCACTAGTCTGTTAATGTCGAAAGTCCCGACGTTTGGGTCAGAACTTCCGACGGGTCGGAAGTCCCGACGATTGGGTCAGAACTTCCGACGTGTCAGAAGTCCCAACAGTTTGAGTCAGAACTTCCAACGCAAACTGTCAGCACTTCCGACCCCTACGGGAAATGAACTACAAGTGCTAAGATGAACTTTGTGATGCCGATAACTTACAAACCCACTTCCTAGTGGTAAGGTAAGGTGTTGGGTCACTCTCTTGACGTTGATAAGCCACCAATCCGTAGATCGAGTCCCAAACCCTAAGAAATAGCTAGAGAGAGGGAGACAACCAAATACAAGTAATTTCGAGCAAATCACAACAACAACAAGCACACGGGAGACAAGAATTTATCCCGAGGTTCGGCAGCCCCACAAAGGAGCTCCTACGTCCTCGTTGTTGAGGTGACCACTTTGGTCGGAGTCTCTTCCACCTCCTTGCCTCACTCAAGGATACCACAAAGGTCACTTGAGTTTCTTCACTAGAAAACAAGGGTAATACAAACTTCCCAAGGCTCTTCCACAAGATGGAAGCTCTTGGGCGATGCCTAGCCGGCTAGGGGAAAATCCCCAAGAGTAACAAATGCAAATCAAACCGGCTTGACGAAGAAATCAAGTGTTCAAGCTTGCTCAAAGTGTTTTTCTCACTCAATCCACTCTCCAATCACTCAAACCCTTTGGGAATCGAAGTTGGAAGCAAAGGAGTGAAGAGAGGGGAGCCTAGAATGCTTGGGGGCTGTTTTGGCTGAGTGTTCGTTGCAATGAAATGAGTGGCCAACGGTTAGAATGAAGGAGACGGGTATATATACACCAAGGCAAAATCTAACCGTTCAGATCTACGTCGGGAGTTCCGACGCAGATCTCGGGACTTCCGACGTATGAAGAAAATACTGTTCATGCGAGGTCAAAGTCCACTCGAGACAGCCAACGTCGGAACTTTCGACGAACGTCGGGACTTCCGACTGTCGGAACTTCCGACGAACGTCGGGACTTCCGACGAGCACAGTCAGCAGGTCAGAGAACCATCGATGCCGGGACTCCCGGCTTGGGTCGGGACTTCCGACTGTCGGGAGTTCTGACTCACGTCGGGACTTCCGACGTCCACAGTCACCGCGCAGGCTGTGACTGGGAGTCAGCACTTCCGGCAAGAGTCATGACTTCCGACTGTCGGGAGTTCCGGCTTACGTCGGGACTTCCGACACCGACAGTCACAGAAAATTATTCTATGTGCTCGTGAAGTGCTAGAGTGTCTCTCTTTTGATTTTATTATTATGCTTGAGCACTCTATCTTCCTCATACCACCTAAACTTGCATCCCTCTTAATAGTACGGCATACCTATTAACTCAAGATCAAAAGAAAAACGAAATTAAACCTTTTGAATTGATCTTCTTTGAAATTGATGCCGTGTCTTTCAATCTTCATCAAGTGAGGGTGCCAACATGTCAATATTGATCTTGTCACTTGAGCATAGCCATCTTGAGCACGTGACTTGATTCCATTCATCAAATATGAATAACTCCAAAAAGTATCAAGTCACTTCTATCAAACATTCCAATAGTGATTTGATCCTCCACATAAACATGGCCATCATAGCTTGATTAGTACCTCAACTAAATGCAAGTACTTCCTTCTTCACCCTAGCTAGGTTCTTCGGCCGCCAAGCCATCGCTTGCCCTTCACCCTTGCTTAGTACCTCGAAGCCTTTCCTTGCTATCTTCACCATCTCAAGCCATCAAGTCACATCTTGTGTTGAATCATCCATTCATGTATTGTCATCTTTTTCATTTCAATTTAGCAAGCTTCAAATATGAGACCATTCCATATGCAATCCCTTATGTCTCATTAATTGACTCTTATCGTGCTTGCTTTCACATAGATCATTGAAATCCCACAATAAATAAGCATTTGCATGAATTCCATTTGCATTGTTGTCTTGTGCTTGAACTAGATTGTTTATACAACAATACATCATTTTGGCTTTATACAATTTCATCAAGTATCTGTGAGATAATCAACTTCCTGCCTAACACTTAGCAAACATAAGTTAGTCCTTTAATCGTGTTGTCATTCAATCATCCAAAACTCACTAAAGGGCTAGATGCACTTTCAATCTCCCCTTTTGGTGATTGATGACAACCCGATTAAAGCTTACAAAAAGATATAAACAATTAGACTTTTGGATTCAATGATTTATGAGGGCTCCCCTTAATGTGTGCAATATGAATTGAATTCATAAATGACCTCAAATGTCAATTTGCACATACTAAAACACATAGGAGATCCCCTTAAATCATTGCATCCGTGGGGTGCAAGTGTGTGTCAAAATAAAAACCATGATGCATATGACATGATATATCACACAAGACTAAACAAAAGCATCACACCATACAAAGTCACTCTAAAACATGCATGGTCCTTATGAAAGTAAATACATCATATATATCACACACATAGCACTCATCACAAAGATTTCTCAAGTCATATCTCTCCCTTTGTCATAGCTAGTCTCCCCCTTTCCTAGCTAGACACAAGGTTGCATTCTTGAAGCATTAAACATATCTCTCCCCCTTAAGCTTTCATCTCTCTCCTCCTTAAGCTTTAATCATATCTCTCCCCCTTTGTCATCTATCGCCGAAAAGGGTCACACAAAGCACAAAGGGTGCTTAAGGTTAAAACTTTGTACTAATCTCTCCCTCTTTGTATTAACCTCTCCCCCTTTGTCATCTTAAAGAGGTTGTACTTGTCACTTGTTTACAATTCAAAATAGATCAAGTACATGGGTTTACTAGCTCATGAACAAACTCATACACTAACCACTAGATCATATAATCATTCAGGCAATAGTGGTAGTCTATGAATCTAAAAATTTTCATTTGTAGTGCATGATCCTATAAGCATGTACTATATGCACTAACCGCATACTAGTAAGGGATGAAAAATGATCATGCACAATACAATGATACCTTTGCTATGTAGGAGAGAAAGATAGTCATATAGATTTCAATTCATTTCTCCAGTAGCACCATGAAGTCCAATTATAAGCTTGGTGAAGACCAATAGATACCAATTCTTTGAATTCCTATTCTTCACCCATATGAATTGAGAATCACTAATGATCAAGTGCACTTTTCTTGTTGTGGTTGGCTTGCTTCTTCTTTGATCATTGCTTGCTTGAGAGAACTGAAAGATGCACCACTTGTAATACCACTTGAAATTTCATGATACCACTTGAAATTTTATGACTTGTTCTCTTTTGGGTGTTGCTTGCTTTTTAGACCAATCTCTTGATTTTCTTCAACCAAGTACCTCAAATGTCCCTTTTAGATTACCACTTAGATTTTAGCCATCCAAGCCTAGAGCGAAGTGACCTCTCTCCAAAGAACCATCCTTGATACTCACTTGAAATAACTTGAAAGAAAATCACTTGATCCACTTGAAAGATTTTGTTTGATTGATCCATATTGTTGGACTTAATTTGATGAATAACTTTAAATCATTCTTTAAGTCCTTTTCTTTCTACTTGTTTAAGTCCTTTTCTTTCTATCAAAAGATCTCCAATTATCACTAGAATTTAAACTCCATCTTCATCTTGATCTTGGTCTTGATCTCTAGCTTGAGTACCAAATGTGTACTAGATACACTCTTCAAATAAATTGTCTTGTACTCATCATTTGTCATGCTTCTATCTCAAACCAAAACCAAAACATAGGTACCTCAATCACTTATAGATATGATTCTAATTTGCGGACCTTTGAATCTAAGTGACTTTTGATCAATCCGATAATTGTCACTTTCCTGGCAGATTCTGTACTCTTCAAAGAATAAATCATATCTCCCAAAGTACATATCCAAAAACCACGAAATTTGGTGAAGATGTGACACACTAAGTCTTCTAGTAGCTGTAAAAATTTGAGCTTCTTTGGACTTCTATATTGCTACCAGATTTCATATCTTTCCACACAGGTACATGCTGAAAACTGCTGCACTATAGCTAACAAGATCTACTCCAAATCCGAAGTATCACTTATCCAAATCTCATGAAATTTGCACAGCAACTAATACCATAAGTGTAGAGCATGCAGACCAAATTTCAAGCCAATACAAATAGATTTGATTACTCAAACATGTCTATGATCACTGCTAGCTCAGATTTTCAATATTGGACAGATTTCAATAATTGAGCCATTTTTCTCCAAATTGAACCAAACTTGAAATCAATTTGTTTGAATACTCTCACAAGACATATGTCCATTCAAACCACTTACTAGAAGAAATCTTATGAACATATCCAATCAAACCAACTTCAAACTTGATTACTTAAGCATTTAATCCATTCAAACATCTCATAGCAAGCAACATATGCATATATATCCAATTCAATTAACTCATATGCACCCAAATAAACTTTGATCAACAAGAGATATACCTTGATAGCTTATGATCATCTTTGCAAGCTTCAACTCCACTTATTTGCATGCCTTCAAATATATCAATAAATTCCTACAACTTGAATATGACACTTGTATGTTGATAGCATATGGACTTCACTCAATTTTGACTTGGCATTGGGATAGAATTGCACTAGGCTTCAATACTTGACTCAACATAAGATGAACAATAATAATTCCATTGAATCAAGTCTCCAATGCCATGGTACCTACAAACGATCATCCACTTTTCGATGGTACCCAAACTAGTTTGGGTCCTCCCATGTTAGACACAACATACTTAGGCATAGCCTTAGTATGAATAGCGGAATATTTTTGCAATACTAACCAATAGGGTACCATGACAAACCTTCCTAGGCATAATATTTGCATTAATTGAAATAGGCTTAGGTTTCTCACTTAGGGGACATGAATTAGCCAAGAATTGATTTTCTCTTTTTCGAATATTTGGCAAATTTATGATTTTCAAAATTTGAGAGATTTTAGTGGGACATAGGGATATTTATAGACTTGAGAGAACCATGTCACATGTGATTAGGCAAATAATCAACCAAGGGTAGCAACAATCACAATATGACATGACTAGGTCACAAAGACCCAAAAACCACATGATTTTCAAAAACCACACCACCTACACATGCTAGTTAGGGATTTTGTAAAACGTCTATCCTATATCACACAAATGCACACACTAGCATATAAAGGGCCTTAGATGCACTTACAATGCATGTATGTAAATACATACCTTTGCCTTGAGCCCACAATATCACCATTGAGATAATACATGGCATGACAACATCATGTTGACCTCATTTGTCAAATAATCATACCATATATGAAATCAATTTTCATCCAAAGGACTACAAATAATACTAGATAAATTTGTTAGTCCACAATGGTGCAAAATAGAAACTGAGCTCCCCCTAAATAAGTACCACAAGTAATTTGAATGACTTTCAACAAGCACTTTATTCTTTTAAGAATTTGGGAGTCAATTTTCTATTTTGACCAACACAAAGTAATTTGCCATATTTAAATTTCGTTGAGACATACTCACAACCCACTTAGGTTTGATAGATCACAAGCTTCTGAGCAAATTCGGATATATGAAATCATATGGATCAAACCTCAATTGCATTCCAATTAGTGCTCGTTTCCTGCCATACCGACATCGTCCTGTAGACATATCGAACACGTCCGGCATGTGAAGAACATAAACACTTTTCCTTTCTCGCCTCAGCCATACCGAACATGTCCGGTAGGCGCAGGATGAAACAATTGAAGCGCTTACTTGTGATTCTTCGTTTTAGCTCTAGTACTTCTTGTATGCCTGCATCTGAACAATTGCATTGCTCTACTAGAGAGCCATTAAAAGCATCACATGGCAAACATGATAATTATTAAATGAAACTAATTAGCCACTTCCAATTATTTCATAAATATACTTATTTGTGAGCCATTTAGCACTAAACACAAAGTGGCTATCCTATAAGGTTTTTAGGTACTTGTTACCAATGGTAGAGATGAAGTAAATGATATGGTCATTGATTTATCTTTGGGTCAACCATATATGAGATTATGATAAAAATTGATTGATAGATTGAGTGAATATTTTTAATTTACTTGCTCAACCACCCCGAAGCTTCCATCTCATCACCAAGTACCTACATCATTAACCTAAGCATACTTTGGTACCCAACTCTTGTTGGGTCCTTTTAGGTTAGTCAACAAGTGCTTAGGCACCCAAATGGCTTTAGCACTAGTTTGTGGTGAACACATCACCTTGCTAGTGTTAACTCCGTTTGTGGTCTTCCTAAGCATATTATCATAAACAAATATGTTTGGCTTAGGGATGTTACCATTTGGGCAATCATAACTTAGATGCCCCTTTCTCTTACAAGCATAGCATATGCGGCCTTTGCTTACTTTATGCTTGTTTTGCTTGTATGGACATCTATCAACCTTGTGGCCCATCTCATTGCATCCATAGCATCTTCTTGTTGCAACTTGGGCTTCCTTTCTTGCATCTTTGTACATTGGGCATTTCTTGGTAGGATGCCCCAATTTCTTGCTCATGAGACAAGCGCTTTGTCCATCACTCTTCATTTGCTTGGCCTCCTTGGTAGAAGCCTTTTGATAGGCGGCTTCAACCTTGTCGGCCCAACTCTTGTGAGGACACATAGCCGACTCATGTCCATTCACTCCACAACCATAGCATAGTCTTTTTTTATGTTTCTTGCTCTTGATTGTGTTGGCCTTGCTTGAAATGTGATTCTTTTGTTGGGATTTGGAGGAAGCAAGGTTTGAACCCTTCTCAAGCTTCTTCACCATGTTAACACGGTTATCTTGAGAAGGTTGTGCTCTCTCCTTACCCTTCAATCGAATCACATCATTTCTTAGCCTTTCCACTTCTTCCTTAAGCTCTACATTTTCTATAAATTTTTGCTCAATCGAAGATTGGCTTGTTTGAGAAGCACACTCATTAGTACAAGAAATATTCAATTGAGAGTGTGTACAAGTGAGTGTGTGAGTGGGGGAGGTTGTGATGATTTTACCGTTGTAATCACAACCTCATGAGCCACCTCAAGCATAATGCTTGATTCTACTAATTCTTCATGAGAGCACTTGAGATGAACATAGTTTGCTTGTAGCACATTATAATTGCTTGAGAGTTCATCTAATTTTGCCTTGAGCTCAAAGTTTTCCTTCTCTAGTTGTGAAACACTAGAAGAGGAGTTAGTAACTAAAGCATGCTCAATTGATAATTTCTCATACCTCTCATTTATGGCCTTTAGCTCTTGCAATTTGGAGATGAGAAACTTTTCTTGATTTTGAAGTGATTGCTCTTGTTTCTCATTCTCTTCCTCTAGCTCATCATTCTTCTCAACTAGCTTCATGAGAATGAGCTTGTCTTTGTTGCTTAGATGATCAAGAGTGTAGCTATCTTCAATTTCATTATCACTCTCTTCTTGATCATCTACTCGTGCTATCTCCTTGGCTTGATCTTTCTTGCTAGCCTTCTTCTTGCTTTTCTTGGCCATGAGACACAAGTGATGAGTATCATGAGATACTGAGGTTGACTCATCACTTGGCCACCACCGGGCTTGAGCCTCTTGCTCCGGCTCAGCGCTCTTGAGGTCTTGTGAGGCTTCTTTGCTGCATGAAGACATAATGGACATATTTTCCATTGACTTCGACCTCAAGTGCATCATCGCATTTGGATTTTCCATATAACTCAACGAGTTTGATCCAAATGAGATGAGCACTCTCCGGAGGTGGTTGTCCATTGAATATTGCCTCATCTTGAACCTCTGCACTCAATGTACTCAAAATGATATTAATAGCTTGAGCATTGAGTTGCACGCATATCTCTTCCTCTTTTGATAAATTCTTATAGTTGCTCCAATCAACTATAGGAAGAGATATGCTTGCAAACACAATATGCTCAACAAGAGGACTAATATCTCTAAAAGCATTGAGTACATGAATTGACCAAGGTAGAAAGTTTGAACCATTATTTTGGAGAAGCACCGGCTCCAACTCGATAGGCATCGACATCCTTTTCTCACGGCGGTGAAGCTTTAGGTGAGAACCTCGCTTTGATACCAATTGAAAGGACCTAGGATGTTGCCTAGAGGGGGGTGAATAGGCGTTTCTGAAAAATCAACACCTTTAAAAGCGGAAACGATTAGTAATAGGAGTTTCCAAAATGGAAACTCCAAATCAGAGTAATACCTCCCCTCACAAGTTAGCCACAAAGTATATAAAAGATACTAGATAAACCTAGGGAGCCAAACAGCGGCAACCAAAGAGTTGAATCAAAATGCACTAGTCTGTTAATGTCGGAAGTCCCGACGTTTGGGTCAGAACTTCGACGGGTCGGAAGTCCCGACGATTGGGTCGAAACTTCCGACGTGTCGAAGTCCCAACAGCTTTGAGTCGGAACTTCCAACGCAAACTGCCAAGATTCCGACTTCCTCACGGAAATGAACTACAAGTGCTAAGATGAACTTTGTGATGCCGATAACTTACAAACCCACTTCCTAGTGGTAAGGTAAGGTGTTGGGTCACTCTCTTGACGTTGATAAGCCACCAATCCGTAGATCGAGTCCCAAACCCTAAGAAATAGCTAGAGAGAGGGAGACAACCAAATACAAGTAATTTCGAGCAAATCACAACAACAACAAGCACACGGGAGACAAGAATTTATCCCGAGGTTCGGCAGCCCCACAAAGGAGCTCCTACGTCCTCGTTGTTGAGGTGACCACTTTGGTCGGAGTCTCTTCCACCTCCTTGCCTCACTCAAGGATACCACAAAGGTCACTTGAGTTTCTTCACTAGAAAACAAGGGTAATACAAACTTCCCAAGGCTCTTCCACAAGATGGAAGCTCTTGGGCGATGCCTAGCCGGCTAGGGGAAAATCCCCAAGAGTAACAAATGCAAATCAAACCGGCTTGACGAAGAAATCAAGTGCTCAAGCTTGCTCAAAGTGTTTTTCTCACTCAATCCACTCTCCAATCACTCAAACCCTTTGGGAATCGAAGTTGGAAGCAAAGGAGTGAAGAGAGGGGAGCCTAGAATGCTTGGGGGCTGTTTTGGGCGAGTGTTCGTTGCAATGAAATGAGTGGCCAACGGTTAGAATGAAGGAGACGGGTATATATACACCAAGGCAAAATCTAACTGTTTCGATCTACGCCGGAGTTCCGACGCAGATCTCGGACTTCCGACGTATGAAGAAAACACTGTTCATGCGAGGTCAAAGTCCACTCGAGACAGCCAACGTCGGAACTTCCGACGAACGTCGGGACTTCCGACTGTCGGAACTTCCGACGAACGTCGGGACTTCCGACGAGCACAGTCAGCAGGTCAGAGAACCATCGATGCCGGGACTCCCGGCTTGGGTCGGGACTTCCGACTGTCGGGAGTTCCGACTCACGTCGGGACTTCCGACGTCCACAGTCACCGCGCAGGCTGTGACTGGGAGTCAGCACTTCCGGCAAGAGTCATGACTTCCGACTGTCGGGAGTTCCGGCTTACGTCGGGACTTCCGACACCGACAGTCACAGAAAATTATTCTATGTGCTCGTGAAGTGCTAGAGTGTCTCTCTTTTGATTTTATTATTATGCTTGAGCACTCTATCTTCCTCATACCACCTAAACTTGCATCCCTCTTAATAGTACGGCATACCTATTAACTCAAGATCAAAAGAAAAACGAAATTAAACCTTTTGAGTTGATCTTCTTTGAAATTGATGCCGTGTCTTTCAATCTTCATCAAGTGAGGGTGCCAACATGTCAATATTGATCTTGTCACTTGAGCATAGCCATCTTGAGCACGTGACTTGATTCCATTCATCAAATATGAATAACTCCAAAAAGTATCAAGTCACTTCTATCAAACATTCCAATAGTGATTTGATCCTCCACATAAACATGGCCATCATAGCTTGATTAGTACCTCAACTAAATGCAAGTACTTCCTTCTTCACCCTAGCTAGGTTCTTCGGCCGCCAAGCCGTCGCTTGCCCTTCACCCTTGCTTAGTACCTCGAAGCCTTTCCTTGCTATCTTCACCATCTCAAGCCATCAAGTCACATCTTGTGTTGAATCATCCATTCATGTATTGTCATCTTTTTCATTTCAATTTAGCAAGCTTCAAATATGAGACCATTCCATATGCAATCCCTTATGTCTCATTAATTGACTCTTATCGTGCTTGCTTTCACATAGATCATTGAAATCCCACAATAAATAAGCATTTGCATGAATTCCATTTGCATTGTTGTCTTGTGCTTGAACTAGATTGTTTATACAACAATACATCATTTTGGCTTTATACAATTTCATCAAGTATCTGTGAGATAATCAACTTCCTGTCTAACACTTAGCAAACATGTTAGTCCTTTAATCGTGTTGTCATTCAATCATCCAAAACTCACTAAAGGGCTAGATGCACTTTCAGTTGTTGTAGAATTTTTTATTAGGCTATTCACCCCCCCTCTAGCCATTAGGACCTTTCAGCTGGAAGAACAAATTTAGGGATTGATGCTCGCCTCCCCAATCCGTTTGCATGGTCAAGATTTTTTATTGAATTGCCATTCAACAAGGCTTTGGAAATCATGGAATTTTTGAAAAACTTCTAATTTGTGATGCAAAAAATAAATCCATGTAATTTTTCTATAATCATAGATGAAACTCACATAATAATTATTGCGTCCAACAGAAGTAGGAGCAGGGCCCCAAACATCAAGGAAAACAAGATCCAAAGGACTAGTAGATACACTAGTGGATCTAGGGTAGGGCAACTGATGACTTTTGCCCTTCTGACACGCATCACAAATGATGTTTTTATTGAAATCTCTAACAAAGGGAAGCCTATGGCGATTAAGGACCTGCTAGACTACTTGAGTAGACGCATGACCTAATCTATGATGCCACAGAGAAATGGGCGGCTTGAAGGCGCCGAGAGCTTGCTTATTCTTGACCGACTTGAGAGAGTAAAGGCCTCCTTCACATCTGCCTCAAAGGAGGGTCCTGCTCGTCCCCTGTTCCTTGATAGAAAAATGATCGGGGTGAAATTCTAAAAAGGCATTGTTGTCACGAGCAAGGCGATTGACAGAAAGCAAACTTTTTGTGGCTTGTGGAACATCAAGGATGTTGTTAAGATGAATGTTACTAGTGCGGGGACGCAAAATACTAGAACCAACATGATTGATTTCCATACATGTTCCACTCACCGTGTGGACCTGATCGTGGCCTCCATACTTGTCACGGATCGTGAGCTTCTCCAGCTCACCGGTCACGTGATCTGTAGCGCCCGAGTCGACGTACCAATTGGTGTCCACCCCATAGGATGTGGTGGCCGACGAGACGCTCTTCTGAGGGGGACCCGTGAAGGAAGCATCAAAACGCTTGAAGCACTTGATCACGGTGTGGCCCTCCTTGCCACATAGCTGGCACATGATGCCTGATGGTGCGCCGCCATGGCCACCGCGGCCTCCCTTCATGCCACACCCAAAACCGCCACGGCCACCGCCGCCATGGCCCCGGGGTGTTGTTGTGGCTTGCTCCTCCTCCACGGCCGCCCTTGGCAGCCATGTTCTGCAGATGTGTGGGAGCCCCCTCCATGGAGCTCCATCCTTTGCTCAAAGCTAGTGAGCTGAGTGTACAGCTCCGCCACCGTGATTGGCTCAACCCTAGCGGTCACCGCAGAGACTACTGGATTGAAATCCAGATCCAACCCGGTGAGAATGTAAGAGACAAGCTCTTCGTCCTCAAGCTACCGTCTTGCAAGACGCCATTTCGTCCGCCAGGTCTTCATTTTGGTGAAGTAGTCCGCCACCGAAGATGTTCCCTTGGTGGCAATGGCAAGCGCCATCCTTGTGGTGATGATGCGCGCCCTCGACTGGGACGCGTGCATGGCTTCAATCGCGGCCCATGCTGCGGCCGCCGTCTTCTCCGAAGAGACATGGGAAAGGATCTCCTTCCTCAGGTTGGACAGAATGAAACTGAGGACCTGCTGGTCCTTTGCCACCCAAGTGTCGTAGTCGGGGTTGGGCTTGGGCGGCGCATCCTTGTCGTCCCCCTTGGTGGGAGCAAGGAACTCTGGCGGTTGTGGAACCACCGTGGGCTTGATGAAGCTAAAGAGCTACGCTCCCTTGATGCCGGAGAGGACTTGCACACTCCACGCTTGGTAGTTAGCACGAGCCAGCTTCTCGCTGACAGGAGAGAACCCGAAGGAGGGAACAACAGACACAGTGAAAGACGACGCCATGATCGAACTCCGCTAGGAAACGGGCTCTGAATACCATATGAAGAGAAATGAACGAGTTGCCCTCCCCGGGTCTCAGTTGCATGTTAAATAGGCCAGGAACAGCCCCCACGTGGCAATCTTGTACAACACACTTGGTTACAACAAACTCCTATCAAACTCAGATATCTATCCTATCTTTTCAAGACTTATGCTACAAGATAGACTTAGATTACAAGCTGGATAACAAACTACCTAGCGCCGATGTACATAGACACATTTCTAACAGCAGGTGCCGCTGCCGTTGCAGTGCGGGTCGGCGCTGGGCGGCGGTGGCCTGTTGGTGGCGGTGGCGCGCAGCTCGAAGGGGCCGAGGCGGTGGTCGGCGAGGCGGGTCTTGTACATGGCGGTCTTGTACTCGGCCCACGTGAACTCCCGGTACAGGCTCTGCTCCCCGTCCCGCATCACCTGCGGCAGCGGCGCGATCCGCTGCGACGGCGCCGGCCCGCCGAAGTAGATCACAGACAGCCGTGACTGCGCCCCCTCCGGCACCACCACCCGGTGCTTCACGCTCTTGAACCGCCCGTTCGTCAGGACCTGCGCATGCATCGCCGGACGGGAACGGGAGGGCATGAGCGATCGAGCTGAATGAACAATGCGCCGGCGCCGCAAACAGCCAGAGACACACACACGTCTGTGCTAGCAGGAAAATTTTTAAAAGTGACCAAAATAGTAGAGTACCTGCAGCGCGTCTCCGACGTTGACGAAGAAGGAGTCCGGGGCGGGAGGCACGGGGACCCACCTGCCGTCCCGGAGCTTGATCTGCAGGCCCGCCGTGCGGTTGGACCTGAGCACGGAGATGATCTGCGGGTCCGTGTGCTCCCCGAACCCCGTCACGCCGCAGTCCACCGGCGGCGGCAGCGGGCAGGGCGGGTAGTGGTTCACCCGCACCAGCTCATCGCTGCCTTCCCGCCCCACCACCATCGCGCGCAGCAGGGACCGGTCCACGCCCAGGCCCTCCGCTATGAGCTCCAACACCCGCCCGCACACCTCCCTCACCGCCGCCGTGTACTCCTCCAATGCCATCCTGCATGCATCCGGTCCTCTGAGTGAGTCGACTCGAGCCAGGTGTGCACGGCGAAGACGAAGCAAGAACAGCGAGCTTACCGGAGCGAGGGCGGCAGGGAGGAGATCTTGACGGTGTTGGCGCTGACGGAGAGGAGGAGGTACTCTAGCCACCCGACGTCGCCGTTGGAGCCGATGCTCTTGCTGCCGTACCCCATTTGGCGGGCGGCGCCGGACATGTCCAGCTTCTCCTGCGTGGGCAGCGCGAAGAACGCCATCGCGCGGGCCTCCAGCGCCTCGACCACGCGCGCCGGCACGCCGTGGTTGGTCGCCCTGAAGAAGCCCACGCTGCGGCACGCGTCGGCCACCGCCGCGGCCGCGCCCGGCGCCGACAGGTCCACGCACGGGATGGCCGCGCCCGCCTGCTGGCCCCCGTTGGCCCTGGGACACTGCACCAGCGGGATCTGCTCGATCGAGCTCGGCGCCGTGATCGCCACCATGGCTGCTGGTGTGGTGAGCGAGCGTATGGACTCTCGGTTAGCCGTCTGCTTGCGCGTACGTCGTGGGAGCAGGCTGAGCTCAGCTCGGCTCGTCAGCTGCTGCAGTAAGCGAAGCAGAGCAGTGCAGCTCGCGATGCTAGTCGAGACCGAGGGACTAGTAGGGAGGGGCAGGGGAGGCGCTGCACGTCTGCTGCCCTTGTGGCGATCTTTGGTGGGGCGATGGGCCTCCGATATATAGGCGCCCGCGCCAGCCGCCCAGGGCATCATCAGCTGTACTGACAAGAATTTGCAGCGCAGTGCAGGCGTAGTATCAAGGAGTTGGGCATGCACCTTAATTAACTATTTAGCTTAGGGCAACACGAGTGAGTGAGTGATACTTGGTCACTTGGAGGAGTAAGAGCTGTTTGGCGCTACACCCTACAGTGAATTCTCAACATGGTTTCTGCTTTAGTTAGTGATTAGTGAATGAAAGAGCTGATGCTGTGAACGTTAGACTCCAAAAGAGGACGTCGCCCTGTCGCTAACTGATTTGGAGGTGATCTTAGTTGATATTTTGCCCTCCAACTTTAATTTGTGGATTTATAAGCCCAATTCCAATCCCATGGGCGTTCACAGGATTCAAATCCAATGAACGATGGAGTAGTCCGGCAACTTTCTATTATTGGCAAAAAAAATTCCGCAACCTTTGTTTTTTTTAAAAGTTAGTTACTAAGTTATACACATAACATTAATACACAATTTATATTCACAACTTTAACAATGTAACATTTTGCACATAAGTTGTGTTTCATAACTTTTGTGTTTTCAAGTTTTAGCATGTGTTATAAATGAATTAGTTCCTTTGTGTTTAATAACATTTATACATAAGTTATGTTTCATAACTTTTGTCTTTCCAAGTTTATACACATAACTTTTATGCACAACTTGGACAACATAACATTTTGTGCATACTCCCTCCGTACTAAAATATTTTGCATTCTGGCATTTGAAATTTGTCTTCAAATATAGTACATTCGGGGAACAAGAAGATAATGTTTACTTAAATAAAATACGTGATTATTTTGTATAAAGAAAGTAATTCATGTACTTGCCATATTTTGTATAAGGAGACTAAGAATTCACCCTTTTAATCATGCGAAAAAAATCAGATTTAAATACGTTAGGAAGGTAAGTGAGGGGTACATGCATCTCTTGCGCTCTCCTTTATTTTGTCTGAAAATGGCGCAGAATGCGCTATATTTGAGGATGGAGGGAGTAAGTTGTATTTCATAGCTTTTGTGTTTCCAAGTTTTGGTATAAGTTATAAGTTAATTCATCCCTTTTGCGTTTCCAAGTTTTGGTATAAACTATAATTAATTTGTTTATTGTGTTTAATAACTTTTGTACATAAGTTGTGTTAACTTTTGTGTTTCCAAGTTTTGACATAATGTATAAGTTATATGTTATAAGTTAATACACATAAATTGCTACTAGAATAAAATTCTTCAAAATATATGCAAGTGGGGTCTAGTTTTGCTCGTCTCGTCACTAGAACACACCGGTGCAGACGGAATTAAAAATGGATACACCGCTCAGAAGTTATAGTAATTCTAAATAGATATTTTGCTTTTTTCTGACCAGCGTCTGGTGAAGGTGTGGGCGCATGAAGGGAGCGCGGGATGGGCGTGTTGGTGATTAGCGTAGGTGCTTTTGCGAAGTGCTTAAGTTAGTTAGACCACGCTCATATGCACTCGCTCTAAGCTTAGGCTTAGTTGCTAGTGAGGTTTGCATACCTCTTGATCAAAGGTGCTTGCGCGCACCGCATTTGTACTCGGTGGGGCTTGTAGTCTTGCGATACCACACCAACCGTATTTGTGGTGTGGTCGCCACCATGTACCGAAGGGAACAAGGCCCGCGACGTTTTAGCTCGAAGCTTGATAGTAAAGACATTGTGCAGCGGTCCGCGAGATGCTTGCCAGAAGGCTCATCAGAGACCCACTTACACGCGTGGGAAAGGCTCGAGGCTATCCACGGAGTTACCCGACCGGGAGCTTCATCCTTACGAGGGATTTCTTGCGAGGGGCTCCAACGAGGTTTGGTGTAAGCTTGAGCATTTCTCGGTACCTCGGTAAAAATACTAGAGTCTTCAATGGAAGTTTACATCTCTACCTCATTTTTAGCTTTCGCATTTATATTGCAATCTTGGTTGTGTGCTTTACCTTTCATAGCATAGTTGATAGGATTAAAACCTAGGTTGCATAACTTTTTTGCGATAGAGAGAGCAACACGCCTAGCAAAACCATAGTTGCACATTTAGATAGTTTACTTAATTGCATAGGTTTTGCTAATGTTAGAAAAAGAGGTCATAGTTTAAAAGTAGATTTTAAGTTGCCTAATTCACCCCATTCTTAGACGTTATGGTCCTTACACACTTATCGATCTAAACTCAATAATGGACACAATCTACCAGGTGATGCTTTGATCAATAATGTCTATGGGAATATGGTATCTCAACGAAAAACAACTATTTATGAAACCACTTTTCATGGTGAATCTAGCAACATCCATCATTCACTGTCAGCGGAATTTTTCCCAGCTTAATGGACAAATCTAGAAAATTTTGATTGGAAGGATTTAAAAATATTGTATGTTCTAAATTGAACCAAAAGGAGCAGGACTCAAGTTGGGATGGTTGTGGTAGATCAAACCAGAAAGGAGAGTGATGCTACATTCAAGACAATGTGATGACCTCATTGCCTTGTGAGCTCGTCAGAGCTTGCAACAGAGGAGAGGAATGGTGTCTCACTAGAGTAACGGGAGGGAAGATGAGGGAGGGATTATGGTAGGAAAAGGAAAAGTCAAGTAGTAGCGCTCGAAATTTTATTAGGTGCAAGGTTGATGCAACAATCAAGAGGAGGGGAAAAGTCTGAGTGAGATATAGCATCCCTGTTTAACAATCTTTCTAAAAAGTATGAATAACTTATTCTTTGAATGTATAAGTACATGAAAAAATTTGATTTTAAACACTTAAAATGACTTGAAGTCATCCTAGACGTTTGGGTCATAGAAAGCTAGGAAAAAAATTGAGTGGGGGACGGTCCCATGGAGCAACCATGGACGCCCCACCATAGATTTGCGACAAGTGTCCATGTGCATGCATATGACACATTTATGAAATACAAGTTTTCTTTTCAATTATTCCTCATAAGTTTAAGCAACAGTATCATTTGTTGGATGAACACGTGTCACAATTTTATGGTGGATGTCCACGGTTGCTCCATAAGGACCGTCTCCACCTAATTTTCCCCCCAAACCATAACAAGTTGGGCTTTCATCCAAATGCATAGTAGGATGGTGTCCAAAAAGTAAAGTTCATGTCCATCGAGATAGACTAATAATTAACTCCGGGTATGAATTCTGGATCTTCTAAAAAAATCCGAGTCTTCCCAAAAAGAAAAGAAAAGAAAAAGAGACATAGAATAACAGTAATAATTAACTAGCATTGTATTCTTATTAAATTGCGAAGAAAATGTTAGGAGCATAGAAGAACAAAGATCTTCTAACTACTCTCTCGGTCCTTTATTTAACTGCCGTTCTCACTTCCAAAAAATAACTTTGATTAAATTGATATGAAAAATATTAATATTTATAGTATATAATTAATATCATTAGATATATTGAATCTATTTTTATAATAAATTTATATGAAGATATAAATGTTGATAATATGCTCTAAAAATTTAGTCAAATTACGGCACGCAAACCAACAACACAGGGAGTATATTCCATTTCACAGCACAACGTAGACGTAGCAACTTGATGGCACCAACAAACTTCCCCAAACCTGGTGCTCGTCATTGTCGCACCTGGTGGTAGAGTACAAGCACGAATTGAACCCGACACAAGTACAGCACCTAGCAGACATTGCATTTTGGACTCATAAATAACAACTCCGAAACGCAGTAGCCATCTGCAATGTGAGGCCACAAACACAAGAGGCAACACAAGCGTGGCCACCACTGGCGCTGGTTACTTTGTTTAATTTCGGAAAGAGATAGCGACTTGGGCACTTCACTACACGATAAAAACGGAAAATCCTTGTCGGTATAGGAATTCTGGACGGTTTTCCAAAAACTGAGTTCTGCCGGCTGGACAAAACCCACGCTAGTGAGTCAAAATTATTGACGGCTATATTGAACCGACATGAAACAGGGAAAACCGGCAGGAACAAGCGGGTGGTTTTTCCTGACGGCATAAAAAAAACCGAGAGGAACTTCTAGCAGTCCTCTGGTACTAGTAGTGCAGTGCTCGCCCTCGTCCATGCTTTTGCCAGGATTACCACACACGATCGACTAGAGGGAAAGTATTTTTGAAATTAAATTCAATGGCGACCATTAATTTTTAGGGATTTTATGCACGAGAAAGCTCACCAGATCACTTGATCTAATAACACATGCTGTTTTAGGTTGGGGGGGGGGGGTGGGGGAGGACCATTCGTACCAGGACGTGGTGAGGACTGTACAACTGAAATGTGGGTTATGGTATCATTTTAAATGTACATGATAAATTAGTTGTCTCATGGACCAAGCGTCAGCATACATCCGCACGGTGTCGTGATAGGGATGGTCCTCACCGAATTTTTTCAACTTGGGTACCTGGAGACACTACCACATGGAAATTTGGAAAACAATATTGTAATTTCCTTTTATTCCTTTAACGGTTTTATCAAATTAATAGCGATCTTGCTGCAGCCACTGTTTTCCTTTTTTTTAGGACAATCAACTAGGCTTTATTACTCAATAACAATGTTTACAGGAATAATAGCAGCCACTGTTTTCCTGAAACAGGGCTAAACTTGTTTGGGCTAGAATGATATTAAAGGCCTTTTGCCGCAAGATATGTTACTTGGGCCAACTGCCTCTTGATGATTTTCTTAATCCAAGGGCGGTGTCCATGTCACCAGAGTAGTATCGTTTTAGGCATTTCTCTAGTATATGCAGCAGGGGTGTTTTTTTTACCCCTTTTAAGGTTGTCTTAAGTTAAATTTTTTATAATGATGATCAAATTTATAGAAAATAGCAACAATATTTATGACACCAAACAAACATATTATGAATATATATTTTATAGCGTTCTTATTGTCACTAATTTAGTGTTATAAATCTTGGAGCTTTTTTCTATAAATCTGGGCAGACCTAAAAAAATTAACTTAAGATAATTTTATAAATTAATTTATTCAGCGATAAATGAAGGGACTAACAAATGCTTTTGGAGTTAAGCAGAAGGCACGGCGGCCATATTTAGCACCGACTATTGCTACCAAATCCACAGTCCAAACGAGGGGCTAAAATCCGCGCCCGTTTCCAAGTCCTGCTACAACATTGTCTTGGCCTATCCTTAATAATCCTTAAAAAGAACAACACGCTGACTTGACATCAATAATGCGTGTTCCACGTATGCATGTCTGCAGTGGTATTGCCCCATGAGCATCACGGATGCATGCAGCAGTCCTAACATGTGGCTTTTCAATAAACTCTCGATATGTTAGGTTTTGTTTCATTCGAATTAAATGAGCCTCTATATAGACTTCGGTCAAATGTTATATTCAAGTGACAGGTTCTACACAACGTTGATAAAAATATTTTCAAGACCTCAGTCAAAGACAACATGCACGTCGCCCGTCAATAAAAAAACAGCATCACTAAATCCAAAAATAAATCTATAAAAATACAAACACCCGGTAGGTCGAGGAGTTAAACTAAGGGAGTGTTTAGGACTGCTCCGCTCCACGTTTTCCAGCTCCGCTCCACGTTTTTTAGCCAAACAGTTTCAGCTCCACGCACTCGCAGTTTCACCATAGAACTCCACAAACCCAGCTTTTTTGTGGAGCTGCTCCACTTAGTCCCAAACAGCCCCTAAGTAGACATGTTTCACCATAAGTCTCTATATGGTGAAATGTTATGAACCGGTAAAATTTTGTATAGACACGCACACACAGAGAGAGACTGAAGGAGTTTTATAGATACTTGGACATCGCTTGTAGGTATTCCATTAGGATTAGGGTGTGTGGATCAGTTTCATCCAATCTAGCGCATTTGATCGCAATATCATTCAACAATTTAATACTCTACTAGGGAGCCCCATAACATCAAAACAAAGAGACAATTGCATCATCGAAGGAGAGGGCTTAAGCCACAACTGGTTGCGGATTGCGTCATCCCATCTTCCTTAGCATTGGCACCATCGTTGCCACTACCGCCGGTGCTCCCGCCGCCCCTGATGACCTTGGCACCTACCCGGCGCATCGACCACCCTGTCCCGTCGGTCCTTTGATCCTAGAACCCCACTCAAGATTCATCGGCGACTGAAACCTCCCTGGATATCTCAGAACCTGAATCCAAACCCCAGCCTTCAAATCTAACGGCAGGCTCTTCTTCTCTGGTGGTGGCATGTAGAAGTTGGGGCTGCGCGTGTTGCGACGACCTGATGGTAGAGTTTGCGATTGGAGAACACCTATCACCAAATCAATTCATTTTTGCCGACATGGCACCTCGTAAACACTGGAATAATGTATCTCCTAGCTTGACCGTGAATGTAGCCTTGTTTTCTGTGAACGAGACAACCACTCGCTCTCGTGCTTTGGCGTTGCGGTGTTGCTATGACTGTAAAGCTACAACGACGTGCGTGTCTTGCTCCTCCGATCGTGACATGGCTCGTGGCTTGCGTCCTAAAGCAAGCTAGTTAGCAACTGTCCAAGTTGTTCGTATATGCACGGAAGTACGTGTGGCGAGCAGTGCCGCGTGAATCCGCGCAAGCCCCTGGCGCTACCCCCTCGCGCGAGGCCCCCTGGTCGCCTGCCGCAGCAGGTCCGCAGAGCGCGCTCACCCGGCCGCCTGCTCGGCTGCACGGGCCCCGGGCGAGGCCCGTGCCGAGGGGCCGGCGCCGAGTCCCTTCGATCAGGGCAAAGTAAAGTATTGAGTAAAAAGTTGGTGAAATGACAAGGATCATTGGTCAGTCAATTTGTTTTTCTTTTTGCTTTTTAATCCTGTGTTACCCAATCCGGTAGTACGGTACAAACTAGGATCAATAGAACATGCAAATTACAATTACGAAGACAAAATCAAAAAATTAGAAAAGTAGCTGTAAAATTACAATTACTCTACAGCAGGTATAGAATAAAAACACTAAATACCGTATCTATATTTTTTTCTTTGTTCATTCATGAGAAATCAATTCTTTAGTATCTGCGGCAGCGCGCGGGGTTAATCCCTATTAGTATTTAGTTAAAGTTCATATCTTTTGATTCTTCTAGAAATGAGAGTTACGCTGTTTATGAGAAGGAGCTAGGGAGTAATGATGTAACGGCGCCCATATATAGTCTAACGTAGGCACACCATCAACTCGGCGCTGGTGCAAGCAACCATCTATCTACAATCTACTTGGCCAGGTCGGGACATGCAGGCAAGAAATGAGTCAAGCAGGCCTCAAGGGCGTGTGGGCGAAGTTGCCGCTGCTCATTCGGGACAAGACTCTTCTTCGTTCGTTCAGAGCTTCAACAGCGATCGATAGCCATGTGCATGCGCAATGGAGATAGTACCTTACTATTCTGGAAGTACAGACGTGTCGTCGTCGTCGGGCGCGCGCGGTCTCATCATTCACCAAGATACACATCGTACTGACTGCACTAGCAGCTACATCGTGACGATGCACGCTAGCAACATGCATGGCCTTGCTGCTAGTGCTAGCTAGATCGAGCTAGACCGCCGCGCTGGCTGGCTCGGCCTCGGCAAGGCCGCGTGCGCGGGGCAGCCGTGCCTGCTCAGGTGTCGACGTGCCGTTCTCGTTGCCGGTGCACTGCACTGCCGGGTCGGCGCACACGCCCGGCACGGTGTATGTGTAACGCAACACGTACGCATGCACACGACGATGCATCTATATGTCAGGATCTTCACGTCGATCCATCGTCCCTAGCTTAATTATTGGGCTTTTGGGTTTGGCTTTTGACCCCAAAAGTTAAAAGCCCAAATAAATGGGCTGTTTTGAGGGGAGCTTTATGATGCATGCGCCTGCGCGCTTTGTGCGTGCTAGCTTTTGACTTTCTCGCTTTCGAAATTGCTGGAATAAAAAGCTCTTCCATAGTTATTTCAAGAGAGATAAAGATAAAAGGTATATTTTATACTTGCCGGCCGTCCGTCCGACGCGTCGTCGCGATCGCCTTTTAGGCAGCTAGCTTGTTGCAGTGAACGCGGCCGCCCGGGGTGCTGCGTCGATCGACTGTGCATGCATGCGCGTCCACGTGAGGCTCACGCGGGGTCCAGGTTGGCCCTGTAGTCCCGGTGGAGCGGAACACGACAGCGACACGTCGACGGTACATGGAAAACGGACGCTTGCCGGCTGCTTCTCGATGGGCGGGATCACCAAATTACTAGCCTTGTTCGTCGTCGCACCAAAAGAAATCACTCAAAACAAGTCGGTACAAGTAGCTAGTGACTAGCGACAAGTACAACTTCAACACAAATTAAAACGGATCGGACCTCTCTAAAATAAAATAAGAGTCCATAAAAAACTGAAACGTCCACTAGAGCTTGTAAATCGTACTGAAAAAAAAGCAAATGAAGCGACACATACATGCACTACGATAACACAAGACTTTAAAGACCACAAAAACATGGGGATGTGTTCAGCCGATGGTTTTTGCGGGACATAAGTCCGCCGATAATAAAAATATTGTAAGAGAAAATGATTGACCATGATTGATAAGTTCAAATGAGGCTAGTACCCGCTAAAAGAACAGGCTAGTACCCGTTAAAAGAACGTGTAAAAATCACTCAAGAAACTCAAATTTACAATATTTCACCATAGAAAAAATGTTGGGGAAATCAAATCGTGCCACAGAACAAATCAAAAAAAAAGATGTTGAAATCGTGGAATCGAAGACCAACCAACCGCTTTCACTGATAACACATGAACATTCTAACACTCTCATGTATTTCCATTAGAGTTAAATGCATCATTGGTCCATTAACTTTTGTTTATATTTTATTTTGGTTCATCAATTGTGAAAGTGGTTTTTCAGTCCATAAACTTTTTAAGTGATGCATCTCTAGTCCATACCACTTCATTTCTGTTTTTAATCCGACGTGACTGTCCACAGTGGCGCTGACATGTCCTTCGAGGCAGCTGCGGCTCACGTGAGCAGTAGATGAGGGCTGGTTGATGACCTCCTGGCACTGGTAGTGCTCGCCTGCGCCGTCCACGGCAGGCTGCCACGCCGACGCCCGGCGGTGGCGTGCAGCAAGGCGCTGCCACTGCCGCTGCCGCCGGAGTCGATGGACTTGGTGTACCGAAGCAGCTGCGGTGAGCAGTCGTAGCCTGGAGGAGATGCAGAGAAGGGCACGGGAGGTGTGGCCGCGGGATTAACGACCGTGAGGCGGACGGAGGGCGGCGTGGAGCCCCACGGCACGCGGGTGAGCGCCTCGAGCAGCGTCGTCCATCGGACACCGTGCGAGACGCCAATGTCCACGTCGTGAACCTGACGGGGCTCAGTCACCGCACCTTTCGTCAACGCGGCCTGCGTAATCGCGGAGTTGGCGAGCGCGTTCGCCGAACGATGGGCTGACCTAGATGAATTTTATGGGCGAGGCTCGGAACAGCCGCCGGTCGGCGTCGGAGAACACCGGCGTCGGGCACTCGCAAGCTAGCCGCTTGGCGCACGGCGTGGGAGGCGTCGCGTGAGGGCGCGCAGCCCATGCGCGACCTGTCGGTGGTTCGGTTCGCCTGAGAAGGAGGCCATCTCGACGAACACGTACAGCAGGTGCTGTGTGCTCGGCATGTTCCCCACTTCGATGGCGGCCGCCCACCCGTTCAACAGCTGCTCCGCCCACCGCACCTCCCTGTCCGGACTTGCTGCGGTGCCCCTGCCACTCCCCTTCTCGCTCGCCTTCGATCTAACGCAGCTCGCTCCCCGCCTCCCCCCTTTTGTTGATGTCTACTCTGTCGAGGAGCCGTATTCTTTGGAGACTTGTGTTTCTTGGGCTGCCCAAACTCCGGCTGCGAGGTGCGAGGTCATTGGTGACGACGCAACGCTAGTACCAAGGCTCAAGCTTGGCTGGTGCAAGGTTGTGGCATTAGGTGGTAGCGTCTCCATGGCCATGCTGCTGACGTCGTGCTGCTCCTGCGCTTCCTGATGCCGACAACAGCGCCTTGCCGCATGCCCGCACGGCCACCCATCGACCCCTGCGGCAGTGGCAGCGGCAGCACCTTGCCGCACACCCGAACGTCGGTACCAGCTCGGCGGCCCGCCGCTTCCTACCGCAGACGGCGCAGGCGAGCACGACCGGTGCCAGGAGGTCCATCAACCAGCCCCAGGGCTCTAAAGACATGTCAGCGCCACTATGGACAGCCACGTCATGTTAAAAACAGAAACAAAGGGTTATGGACTATAGATGCATCGCTTAAAAAGTTTAAGGGCTCCAAAATCATTTTTATAGTTGATAGAACTAAGTAAAATATGGATAAAAGTTAATGGACCAATGATGCATTTAACTCTTTCCGTTATGAATAATGGGAAATCCCCTCGGTTCGAAGAAAAGATACCAATGAACAACCAAGATTCAAAGAAAACTAACAAATCTAACTGAACATAGTCTCACTGGCCCTTTATCGATACTAGATTGGACATCGTTGATGTAGGAACATACCGAAGATATCTTAGTTTAATGCACAATCGTTGAAATAGCCTCATCAGTGGCATTAGAAACTCCAAGATGGAATAAAGATCTACAAGTAAGTACTACATACAACATAGCAGACAAGGCTCACAAATCTAGGCATTGACGGAGTCGTCGAAGGCATGGGGAGAAGTCCCTAGACGATGATGTGGTTGAGGGGATTGAGGCGGCATGGGAAGAAGTCCATAGACATCGATGGAGCTGTTTGGAGAGAGGAGACAGCCAGGCAGGGTATGCACGACTAGGCTAGTATCAGTGGAGTTTTATTTAGATTTTATTTACATTTAATATTATAAAATATTAGCAGATTTGATGACTTGGCAGATTAATTACGAAGAGAGAGAGAAAGTTTAATAGAATTTCATCAGCATGAAATATGTTGTCAATTTTATGCCATTAATCAGCTAGAGGAGTAAACTTCTCTTGTGACGAGATGAGCCGAATGTGGTACAAGTATGCCCCTAGGTTCAAGACTAGTTGCGAGACAGAGAATGGGCCTCTACAAGTACATTCTCCTTTTCTGCAGTCTGTTGCCACCTTGGGCCTATATATAGCCCACCTCTAGTGTTTCAGCCGGGATGCTGCTAGCCTGTTTATATAGCAATTGCTATCTTCAATTGGAGTACAAGCGTACAACACATTTTCCAGGTTGCTGTCGGCGTTCACCACTAATCCATGTGGTGTGGGTACATACATTATCGGATTAGCGCCTTTTGCGAGAGTCGGTCAGGCGGCTCTTTGGCGATTAATCAATTGCATTGCTCTCACGGAGGATGGCTACAAACCCTACCATTACCAGTATGGGCATAATATATTTTATCAGTTTTCCGAGTCAAAGCAATAAGATACGTATATATCATCACATAAGGATCGCACGCACACCACACCACCCTTTTCCTTTTCTCATGGTCTCATGGAGAAGATGGAACACAGCCAAAAGGACAATCGCTTTGTTATAATCTATAATGCGCTGCCAGGTCACCAGTTTCCACGAAAGTTTTTTCTGAAAAAAAAAAGAACAGCACGATCGACGTGTAGTCTTCCACCAGCAACAATGTCTAGTGTCTACTGCAGGACCTTCCATTTTCTCTACCTTTTCTCTTTATTAAAAAAATAAAAATACGTTGCCCCGACCATGCATCATGCATCGTACCCCTACTAGTTTCAACGCTGACCAGCGCGCCTCTCGTCTCGTCCGATAAAAGTCAAGAACACTAGCTAGCTCTACTCAACAAGTCAAACCGCCCCGCAAGTTCAGAAATAGGGAAAAGTGTCGCCCATCTCTGAAACGCGCGCTGCTTTCCGTCGGAACAGCGTGGCCAGAGTTCAATACGACGATTAATCAAATGCTATCATCAATGGCTGATGGCTTAGCTTACCGGTATAAGGTGAAAGGGCCAGAAAGTTCATTTTTCTGTTTGGCGCTGTTTTCCATCATATCAAACTTGCAAACTTATGAAACCAAAAATCAAAAACTAATTGCACAGTTTGATTGTACTTTGCGAGACGAACGTTTTGACTCTAATTAGTCAATATTTAGACAATTATTATCAAATACAAACAAAATGCTATAGTACGTTACAGTGCATCTGAAAATCCGACGCCGCCAACTTTGACCGGAACTAAACGCGCCCAGATATGTATGTCACACGTAAGGATCGCACACCACTCTTTTACTTTTCTCCTCTTCCCAGTATGGATGGAAGATGGAACGTAACACTGCCAAAAGGACAACCACCTTTGTTATAATCTATGCGCTGCCAAGTCACCGGGTTCCGCAAAAGCTGAAAACCCCTATCTAATGATATAGGGACCTGCTATATTTGAAATGCCTAAAATATGGATTATTTTCAGGCGCTCCTTGCCAGCCCTTACCTCCGCTGAGAGAGCACCTACGACACTGCAGTCAGAAATAGGGAAAAGCACGCCCAAAGAATCTGCGGTCCATGGCAGGAATAGACAAATTAATTCGCCAAAAGGAAGAAAATTCGACTACACAGGCCTCGTTTATTTCGCGAAAAGTTTTCCTAAAAAATACTACAGTATTCATCGTATCGAATTTTCAACTTTTCACCAACTTAAATGTAGAGCGAAAATAGGAAATTGCAGTGCATGATATATAATTAATCCATGATTGGACACTAATTACCAAATAAAAATAAAAGTGCTACAATAGTCAAATTTTCAACTTTTCACCAACTAAACACGAGCACAATAGGAAAAGTGCATGATATATATTGCTTCGACCGAGCTGGTTATAGAGGTAGGATCTAGGTACGTATATTTATAAAGGTGAGTGCGAGTGCATGTCGTAGATGTCTACGTTGTACTGTATAATTTAAAAAAAACCCAACAATTTTATCTATTAAAAAAATGCAGGACCTTCCATTTTCTTTTCTTTTTCTTTTTATTTAAAAAATATGTTGCCCCGATCACCATGCATTGTACTCGTCCGGTAGTAGTTTGGACGCCGGGCCACCGGTGATCTGGGTCCACAACGCTGCCGACCGCTCCGGTCACGGTACCCACGCCCCGCCACCGACTTGCAGCTCGGTGCCGGACTCCGCAAACCGTCGGTTAGCCGTTCTCGCGCCGCTTAGGAACCCTAGGTCAGGATTTGATTGTGTCTGCGCCCTGTATACGCGCAAGTCATGTTGTTTTGCCCTCCGATCCGGACGCATGTCAGCGGCAGGAGGTAGCAGCAAGGGGGTCAATGGGGCTTCCCCAAACCCTAATGTTACGAAACTTTTGCGAAGGATCAATCTGACAGAGGAAGAGGAGGCCATCGCATACTTCACCAAAGACGAGGAGGTAGAGGAGCCTTTTTCGGTGGAATGGGAGATTGTGGGCAAGGTGCTTTCGCCGGCGCCAGTTCACGTGAACACAGTCCGTTCGGCAATGAAGCCGGCATGGGGCGACCCGGTCGGCCTCAAGTTCTGAGCGTTCAGGGAGAAAGCAAATAACCTGTTCGTGGCGGAGTTCGGATGTAGCGCAGATATGGAACGGGTGCTGGCTGCTACGCCATGGATGGTCGGTGGATATGCTGTTATCTTGCAGAACTACGATGAAAAACTTAGTGCGTCTGATGTGGTAGAACCATCCGAAATAACATATTTTTGGAGGCGCTCGTCTTCCACTAGACACTAAACACCTCGAAAGTGAGCTACATAGAACAGTTCCGTTGAGCACACCCTAAGGGAGAACTCGAAACAATCCACGTTTTACATCCAGAATCAATAATGAGTACGAGCTTACAATACTTAGTCCATTTCATACAACAAGAGTTCTTACAAATTATTTATTATAATACCAGAGTTCAGAGTGCGATAATTAAACAGTGGAATAAAAATAAACATCAAGCGGAAACAAATATAAGGATCCATCTGTGCCCATCAGAAAAATCCTCCACACAAGAGTTACTCCTCAAGCTACACCTGCAATATAGGTAAAATAAACCCTGAGTACATAATGTACTCGCAAGACTTACCCGACTAGTGAGAATAGTTTCATGACTCTCAATGATATGATAAGCAATATGTGTTTGCTGTTTTCTTTTTGTTTGCGAAAAGCATTACTAATAGCTCATTTTATAGTCAAATTTATTAGTAGTCATGATTACTTTATTAACTAACCATTCTAGGTAAGCATCTGTTCTCCTTTCAAGCAAGGGTTGAGCAATTAGAACCATTTCACCATCTTTCATCTTCCAGTTCTTACTACGGTGCTAGACCATAGCCAAGTCATACCGTCTCACGGAAACGGCGATTCGCGAACCAATGTATCCCAGCTGGGTATCCCGAAACACACATCCTGTTTGTACCCCAGGCACAAACATGACTAACCCATTCCACTCCTGTCACAGGGTCTAGGTCTCCGTCCAAACTTGGACTCTAAGCCCCTACACTTGAGACCCGGTTTCAGTATGGTGTTTAGGCCTTTACCTTTTTCCGCCTCTAATCAGTCTCTCCAAAAAGAGCCGGAAGCCACGACAAGAGCGTAACGAGCCTTCCCGCTCCCATAAAAAAGTATATGATCAGGGTAATAAGTCTGTGACCTGACTACCATCCACAGCAACGGACGGTCCTTAATTGACACGAAACGGTGAAAACAGTGTAACCAAGCTCAAGCCCCATTGGCCACGGAAACACAACCTATTACACCACCAATACACATATCATATCTCTGTCCTGTCTCTATTTTTCTTTCATCATCCCTCACGCCATAACTCTGAAGTTGGGCCGCTGCTACAGAAAATCGATGATCTAAGCCGGGGCTTTGTTAATTTTTCATTTGTGTTTTCTAGTAGAACTTGTAATAAGCTAGCTCATGAATGTGCCAAATTAGTACCCCGTGATAGATCGGTGGAGTGGCTTGTACCACCGGCTCTGCGGGGTATCGCTGACAACGATTGTAACCATGTTCACGATGAATGAATGAAGCTCCGGCTGTTGCTAAAAAAAGAGTTTGGACGCCGATCAGCGTGTCTCTCGTCCTGTAAAAGTTGTTCGTTTGGCTGTGGCTTATTGTAAATGATCGTAAATTTTTAGTTAAAATAGTTTTTTTCTCTCACACAAACCAGTTAGCAGTACTTCTTACCAATCAGCAACGAAACGAATCAGCCAACCGAACAGGCTTAAGATCCGTCTGCCCAGCAAGTAAAAAAGGCGGGAAGAAGAAAAAAATCCAAGGGCCCCGCCGTTCAGAGGCCGGGACAAGTGTCCTTGTCCTGATCTCTCTGAAGCGCTCGCGACCTTTCCGTCAGAACGAGCGCGCACCACAGGGGCTGCCGGCTGCCGCTAGCCAGCTGATGTCGGCATTTGTATGCATGCAGAGTGCGCGCCATTGCACATCCCAACGTGCGAGCCGCCCAATCTGCCAGCCAGCTCAAGTGCACGCAAGCATGACCGGCCGGCCGGCCAGCCGTCTTATCGCGGGTCGGCACCGGTAGACCGCCGGGCGCCGGAGCAGTAGTGCAGTGCAGAGGCCACCAAACCGAGATCGATTTGACCTGACCTCCGCGGCGCGAATCGATCGAGTCAGGCCACCCAGACCACCCCCTATCCCCACCACGGCGCGCGGCTCTTCGAGGGCGATCGATCCACGCCGCCGCCCGCGCCTATATAAACCCGCACCTCCATCCACTCCTCTTCACCCACTCTCGCAGTTGCTGACTTGCAAGCCAACAAGGCGCAGAGAACGACGTCGAGAAAGGTAGTTGGCATCGAGTAGTGTGCATGGCGAAGGTTAGCGTCATGGCCGGCGTGGTCGCGCTGCTGTGCGTCGTCCTCCTGCTCCTGCCGTCCGCCGTGACGACGACCGAGGCCGGCAGGCATTTGGGGATGGGGAGGAGGGACGGCGAGGCCGTGGCGACTGCTGCTGCGTCGACGACCGTGACGGGGACGGGGACGGGGACGGGGCGGCGGCTCCTAAATAAGGTAATGCGAGAGGAGATGGAGACGTCGACGATGACGGACGGCGACGTTGCCGGTGTCGGCGAGTCCAAGAGGCTGAGCCCTGGCGGCCCGGACCCTCAGCATCACTGAACCTGAAACAAGATGCGTGCTGCCGGTGCTGTCTGCCGACTGCATGCGCGCACGACACCTGAACAGTTGGATTCGAACGAAGAGCTAGCGTTTGTGCTCGTATACAAATAAAAAAGAAGATGTTGTTTTAGTTTTACAGGTATATTGTAGAACCATTTGCGCGAGTCCTCACCCTCAGCCAGAGTCAATGAGTCATAGACCAGATTTTATATCTGAAAAATAGGTTAATTTATGCAATGGTTCTTCGGAGAGCTCAGAAAGAATAATGTAATAAGAGGACTTTATTTGATCTCTTCGTGTCCCATTTCGGCTGCAGTTTCTGTTCGCATTGTGCCAATTGAAGACGAACACCCATGAGCTGCTCTAGCTTTAAGGCTAATAGTGTTGCAACTGCAGAACATGCTATGCAGATTTTTCGTGATCGTGTCACTTATAGCACGTATTTCATTAAGAGAAATTAGAAGTACATTACAAGTTACCCACTCATTGTTACCCACTCATTGTTAAGTGCCAAGCTTAGTAAAGAGAAGGAGAACAAAAAACATAAGGAAGAAAGAAGAACAACTGAAACAAGAACTGAGGGCGAAAAAACAGCAAGCCTAAAGGCGATCTTGACTCCCTAACCATACAACAACGCGCACGCCTGCGCACAAAGCAACAGAATAGGATCTGTGAGGATAGGGAGAGGCAAACTTGCGACAACTGATGGCTACGCTACGGCAGGAGCCCATCAACCTCTGAAACGAAATCATCCATGAATGCGTCGTCAGGGAAAAGGACTGTGAAACATGTTACGCAGATCAGCAGATTTACAGCTTGCGTACCATGGAAATGTTCAATCTCATACCACACCTTCTATCCTTCTTTGATAAGATCGGAACTATTTGGAACAAAGTTTATCTGTGCATGTGCACATTTACTCCTAGAAATTTAGGTATTATTTGGTATATTTTTATCAGAAAACTAGTCCATCAAGGCACGGGCTATAGTTTTATTACATTAACATAAGTTATCGTTTACTACCTCTAACAATAAAAAATGCTTATATTAGAATGTATGCTTTTTCTCCTTTTCCATTTTCGCAATATACATAATAGATACTTTGTAGTCCCTATCTAGTTGTGAAAAGCTTATATATGTTTTTGCATCCATATACATACATACATACATACATACATACATACATACATACATACATACATATATATATATATATATATATATATATATATATATATAGTTTTTTTCCTATTTGCTTAGCACCTCTTGAATGTGCATTTAGTTGAAACCTTATCTAAACTATGATGGCTCTTGTTGGACTATATCTTAATTATTATGACATCATGAATCTAATTTTTGATTTCCAAATATTAGTCTTATCGATTGCTATAGGTCCTTTATCCTCAAGTTAAGTTGAAACTCAAGTACTTATTAGACCTTTTGTTAATAATCCTTTTGCAACTTTTCAAAAGTAAGGAGTTTTGGTTTTAGACTGCATTATTCTTAAGTACTATGGTGTCATAAAACGTGCTCTGCATTGCTTAAGATTAGTGGTAGAGCTTGAATGAAGAACTAGGTTGGGTAGATGCGCTAACCTCAAGATAACATTAAAAATTAACCCCTAGAATTCTTTCCAAGTTGTCAAACTTAAGTTTGATGTATCAGTATCATTAATATATGAGTTGTTAAGGAAATATTTTCATGATAGCTGAAACATATCATATATAGTCATCTCTCATGCATGCATGTTTAGTTTGTTTGCATGATGGTGTAATATGTATGTTTACGTTATTCAAATGTAATATATTAATATAAATAACATAGAAATTAATATATACATGCTTTATGGTTATTTAAACATTTTTATAATAAAAAGTGTTAATCTTTTAAATGTAGATTTGAGGGGACATTTTTGCATTTTTAGTAATAAAAGTCATAGTTTATATGGAAAATTAAGTTTAATTAGATCATGTTTCTTAATGGAATAGATGGGTAATTTGAAGTATAGATTCATGTATTACCTTATGTTGATTTACACAATCATAGAGGTGGATAATTATTTATAAAATAGAGTAAATCCAATGGCTATTATTATTAATGGTGATTAGAGTCAACAAAATTGATGGCTAGATGTTTTTTATTCTTGTGAGAATTATTAGGATTTATTATTTTTTAGTGGGCATCGTGAGTTTACTCCATTAAAGATCGATAGTTAGAATTTCTAGGATATTTTTTCTAGCATAATGTGTGTATTTAGTTGAAACCTATGCATAAAGTTATATAAGTTCACTCCTTTCTGTCACATCATGAATATATAGTTTAGCTTCCAACTTTTAATCTAGTTGTTGTATTTTTAATCTATTTGTTAAGTTATTTGATAGATAGATAGATAGATAGCAAGAGAGTAGAGCACAGGGCAAAAGAGACCTTTTATAACAACCCCTCTAGCTCCTTTGATTGGATAAATGATCATTTTAATGGTTGCGACGTCCAACGGCAAAGATTCACACTTTTATAGTGGAACCATGCAAATTTGAACATTTTTTGACCGAAAAAGGCTGTGGGGGAGATCCCCACAGTACTGCAAAATTTTATAAATTAGGAGAAAAGAGAGTTCTTACAGGGGGTTAACTAAAAGCATCTAGCCAAACACACAAATTTGGATGTTACTGTATGCATCAGCACATTCCACACAAGAATGGTGGTGTCATGAGTTAATTTTGCCTAATGAATGAAAACCGTCTAGTTTCTCCTAGATTGGTCACCTTTTTTTTATAAAGTTTTTTCATACAATCTAAGCTTAGACATAGGCCATGTTCGCTTTGATGAAAAGCCATGGCTAAAAGTATTGTTCGCTGATTTATTGTGAGAGAAAACACTGTTCGTTCGTTGAAATAATACGGCTCATAAAACAAATGAACATGGCCTATTTGTTTATAAGTATCCTGTCAAATAGTGTAATCATATTTCATTTTCGCCCCACGAGCCGCTGCAATGCATGCACAGTGAACTTCTATGGAAACTGGAAAGTGGAAGATGACAATGCTTTTTCATAAAAAAGGATAATATATATTCTGATCGTAGATGGCGACCAACCTGCTAGAAATGTCTAGAGCACACAAAAAATTGTCTGCCATAAGCTAGCCCTTTGCCTACCTCAGCGTGCGCCGCCATGACAAGAAACCGTATGCCGAAAGAGAATTCATGTCTGATAAGCGCATCTGATCGCGGTGGCCATTAGCCAAGTGGCCTGCTGATAGATGTGATTAGTTTTATCAACTATAATATATCCATCTGGCGTGCAGAAACTGCACAAGTGCAGAGAACACCATTGCTGGACATGCGGTACATGCATCAACCTCAAACCCCACTTAAAGTGGCATAATCCAATGCATGTCGATCATGTCACCAATTCTGTAAAAAATAAAGGAAGTTAACCAACTGGTTTTTGGTCTAAAAATAATACTGTTTTTCTTTGTCGGCGAAAAAGAAAGGGTGATGGATGTGTAGGATTATCGGCAAGTTAGCTTTAGTAAGTCCTTGGGTCACATACTTTTGGATATAGTATTTCTATTCAAGGTATTGGGAAAAGATCGTCTAAATTTCCACTGAACTGCCTAAGCCCTTAGGGCATATACTTTTGGATATAGTATTTCTATTCAAGGCATTGGGAAAAGATGGCCTAAATTTCCACTGAACAAATAAAGTTAACAGTTGACACAGATGGTGTTCATCTATCTTTTATTCATATATGTCCAGTGCTAGTACACTTGCATAGTTGACCACTGAACTGCCTAAGCCCTTATTGCTTTGATTTGATTCATGCAGTATTGGAAGGCCTGCTCATTACCAAGCCCTTTTTCCTCAGCATCCACGAGACCACGAGTAGGGATAACAACCATTATCCAAACCCATATACGGCTGATATTGAGACCAAACTAAAAGACTGCTTGAAATACAATATTCTAAAACACGGCAGTAAAATTTATGATTAGCACATGTTTACTGTAGTACCATATGGTCAAACCAATGACTAATTAGACTTAATAGATTCGTCTCGCAAATTAGTTTTAAACTGTACAATTAGTTTTGTAATTATTCTATATTTAATACTCTAAATTAGTGTCGTATATCCGATGTGACAGGGTTTAAAATCACCCCTAAGTTTAGCTGACTGCTTTATTTGCCGCCCTGCCTGTTTCTAGTTTCCTGCAGAGACAGAGATTTAAGATTAGCAATGCCATCGCAGACGACAATCTGAAGCATAATGGTTAACGTCCGTATACAACGTCGATCAAGGCCCTCAAGCCCCTCATGGTTCATGGATTCACCACTACCGTTTGGACAGACGCTCTTGAATTGGCGGCTGGCCGGCGGGTGCGCACTGGAGATTCGAAGGCCGTTATAGCACACAGATCGAGTCGGCTATTTCTGCATGCGTTGCGATGGACCCGACCACGCATTCGCTAGCTCAGTAGCTCACTATTGGAATCCTCAAATTTACCGAGTATTTTTATATTTGTCGAGTCTATTTCTTTGGGCACTCGGCGAATAAGTTCTTTGTCGAGTGCTACTTTAAAAGCACTCGGCAAAGAAATAAAATCATTTTTCTAAAAAAAAGAAGAAGAAAAAAAAAAAAAAACTTTGCCGAGTGCTCAGATCTAAAACACTCGGTAAATGAAAAAAAAGCCTGCCTCCCTCTCACCAAATCCACGCGCCCGGCCCCTCCTCTCTCTCTCCAAATCTGCCGCCGCGCGCCCGGCCCCTCCTTCCTCTCTCCTCTCCAAATCCGCCGCCACGCGCCCAGTCCCTCCTCCCTCTCTCCTCTCCAAATCCTTCACCAGTGCGCCTGCCCTCCTCCTCCTCTCTCAAATCCACACGCCCGCCTCCTCACCTTTCTTCCCGGATCCGGCGCCACAGACCGCCCTCCTCCCTCTCCGCGAGGACCCGCCCCTCCTCTCCCTTTCTCCGTAGCCGCCCCGACCATCCTCTCACCTTTCTTCCCCGGATCGGGACGGATCCGACCGCCGCACCACCCCTCCTCCCCCGATCCGGCGGGGACCCCGCCCCTCCTCTCCCTTTCTCCGGCCGCCGCCCCGCCCCTCCTCTCAACATCCGGTCGTGGTGGGCGCGGGCTTCGTGGTGGTGGGCGCGATGGCGGGGCACGAGGTGGTCGTGGTCGAGGCGGGCCCCAGCTTTGGCACCGGCAGCTCGGGGCGTGGTGGCGTGGCGGGCTTGGTGGCGGCGGGAGGCAGCTCGGTGGTGGCGTGGCGGCGGGAGGCAGCTTGGTGGTGGCGTGGCGGTGGGAGGCAGCTTGGTGGTGGACGGCGGCCGGTGGTGCTTGTTTTTTTTTCCAAAAAATGTTTCCCGAGCGTTTTTTGGGTACTCGGCAAAGTCTTTGCCGAGTGCCCGACAAAAAACACTCGGCAAAGATTCTTTGCCGATAAAAATTTTACCAAGTGCCCTTTGCCGAACGTTACACTCGGTAAAGGGTTTGCCGAGTGTTTTCGTGCCTTTGGCTCACTCGCTCCCTATATATACAGCGTTGGTGATCGTCAAGGGCAGTCCAGTTCACCGATCGCAGTCCATAGCTACCCGACCCCGCCACTTTAGCCATACCACAAGACTTGCCGCCAGTACTACATGTGATCACTACATCCTTCTGCTGGCAGATGAGGCCCCGCGTTCACGTGGCCTACCTTCTCGTGCTCGCCGTGATTGACGCGTTCATGGAAACGTCAATGGCGCGCATGATGATCCGCGGCGTAGACCCACCCAGTGAGCTGCTACCGGTGCCGGTGCCGGCTTCGCTCGTGGTCACTGCTGGGCGGGGGAACGCGGTGAAGGCGACGGCGGAGGGCGAAGCCAAGAGAGAAGTTCCGGGCGGGCCTGATCCGCAGCACCACTGAAATTGAATTATTGAACCATCACTACGGGGCGCAGTGCATAGTTTAGTGGATCAACCCAATGACCCAAAATACGAAGTGTAATATAAACACAGTACCTAATAATTTGATCTACTAAGTTTTAGTTCCAGACAGTGTTGATTTGGCTGCGTTGTTGTGTAATCCAATCCAATCATCATGGCTCGTAGTGCTTATCGCTGACATTGACACCCGCGTGGCCTCCGGCATCACCGGCACGCTCCGCCTCCGCGCCCCGACACTGCCGGCGCGTACGTCCTCCGCGACCCATTGCTGCACACAAGGATGCAGAAGAAAAAGGGGTTGGAGACTGGCGACTGGCGAGCACGACGGGATGGACGGAGTGGTACTGTGGTAGCGCAGAGGAACTAGCTAGACCTCCAAGTCAAAGACTTGGAACAGGGCAATGCTGCTATGCCGAGTCCATACTCCATAGGTTTTTGTTGGTTTCATGCACTAACAGGAGCCGGAGGGCTGCGAACCCTGTTTTTTTAATAATTAATAATGAAACTAAGTTCCAGCCTCTACCATCCGAGGACGGTACATAGCTGAAAGCCTCTACCATTCAGAGGATGGTACACAGCTGAAAATGCTGTTAGCTGTGTCCATCTGTGTTCTTCAGAACGCGTTTCATCTGTGCTTCAGTTGCGTTTTTGTTCGGTGCTGGGTTCCTTGGGATTCCCCTTTTCTTTCATCGTTTTTGTTTGGATCGGTAATGTCTAGCGATGCCACCTTTAGGCTTTGGTGACTGAAATTACTACTTGTTCGTTTCTGTTTGTATGCGCACCAGGACTAGTGTTTCCTTGTGTTTATGATTGTTTTCGAGTTCTGACTGACGGGGCGCAGGTCCGTGTTGGTGTTCTCTTGTGGAACTAGAACCAAGGATGGAGTGGGCTGGGTTGACCCAAAATCCAAATCCAAAGAAAATTAGTTGGACAGAGTGGGTAGTGTTTGTGACAACCAAGTCTGCCCCACACTTGCATGCCTATTGCCTAACCATCACACGGCAAGAAGGCGCGCGCAAAGCGATACTGTATTATGCATTTATGCTTATGCATGAGCTCTCTGATTTAATCTAAACACTAGATCATCATAAAATGGTGGTTTCTAGCCCTTAAGTGCAAACGTGGTCACTTCTTTTTAATACCATGGTAATGATACAATAGATGACCAATTAACCATGGATGCCACATTCCGTGTGAGTACCCACAGAATAATGCGAAGTTGTTGTATTTATCTTATCAGTCACGCCCCACGGCATCGATGGGTCTTTACCCTTTTGTTACATTGCCCAATTGCTTCATCTCCAGAAACGATTTGTTTTCACTGTGCATGAGACTGAAAGTACTTATACTAACTCCTGAAGTACAGATACAATCCACCTGTGCGCTGAACTGCTGGTTGAGGAGTAATGCAAGTGACATATTCAACCACTCAAAATTTAGGAAGCAGAAACCTCAAGAATTGATGCAGAGCACAAACAAAAGTCTCCCACCAAGCCTATGCCGATAGCAATAAAGCACAAACTCTCTCTTCATTTTGTGCTTCGATATTCTCAACGTCCTCAGGTGCATCCACACCATGGGCATCAACCAAAAGTCTACCACCAAGCCTATGCAAAGCACTTACTCTCTCTTCATTTTCTACTGAATGTTTCTCGCCGCATCAGTGCTTCGATTTTCTCAACGTCGTCAGGTGCATCCACACCATGGGCATCGTGGTCAACTTTGATCACCTTCAATTACGGAAAGCAAACAGAAACAAAAGTCAGTGCTCTAGGATATATATCAACTACAGACGGTGAGCCTGTAACCTGGTATGCACCATACAAAAAGATTATGCTACAGCACACAATGGAAAAATAGTAGCATTCAAACCGTACAAGTTCATCGTTAACAAAGTTCATCAGAGCAGTAAAAAAACAGGCATTGTCTATCTCATAGATTCTAGAGTTCCATGCCAAAATACCTTCATCCTATAGCCGTTTTCAAGTACTTTCAGTTGCTCTAGGTCCTCTTCCAATTGTAACGGTGTTGGTGGAAGTTCTGGATAGATCTTCAAAAAGTTTGAATCAAAGCCCTGCGTGAGAGAATAGTCGGTTAATTAATAAGTCAACTGAAAGTCGGTTAATCAAAGGACCATGAAGCAAATACAAATAAATAAACATAAGGCAGATAAGATACCGCGATTCCAAGATGAAGAAGATACGGATATTTTGGATTGACGTTCCCTGATCTGAAATGGTCAAAGTCAGAAAGATTTCATGTGAAAATACAGTCAATGGAAGAGTTAAAACAATTATTGGTGCCTCACTTATTGAATGGAATCAGCCCTCTTGAAAAGTATATCGCGTAGCCCTGATTATCCACAACACACTTCACTCGATTTGTGTCGAATGCATCTTCTGGTTTCAGTGAAGTAACAGCTGTGCTGAAGACTGCATCAGGAGCTCGCTGCAAACCACGTTTGAAGTACAAAGAAACAAGGTCAATAAAAGGGGATCAAGAGATCTGCAGAGGCGCAGGGTGTTTAGGTGTACAAGGTCAAGGTAAATGTTAAATGTGTAACATGCAACATAATTAGAATGATGAATGCACTGTTTTCAGGAGTACGCTTAAAGAAAATATATAGTCCCCAACTACAAATGCTAAGAACCATTTGATTTAACTGAAGAGAAGTTCAAGCAACATCAAGACAGTGTTGTGTAAGTAACTACCTGCAGTGCCATAACTACACCATCTATTATCTCCGGTTCAATAAGAGGCTCATCTCCTTGAATATTGACGACAATATCATAACGTTTTTCAAGCTTCTTTAGTGCCTCACAGCAGCGTTCAGATCCTATGTTATCAAGCAAATACCAATAAACACACACATTACTGTTTTACCACATAATCATGAAAAAGATAATATAACTACAAAACAACACAATCAGTACCATTTTTGCAAGATTCTGATGTCATTATAACATCAGCTCCAAATCCTCGACAGCATTCTGCAATTCTCTCATCGTCCGTTGCCACAACTAGGAGGGGGGGGGGGACGCACAAGTGTGAACATGACAAACAAATGAAATCAATCAATGATTACCATTAGCCATCTTGGGCTTACCAACATGGTCCAAAGAAGAAGCTAGCATAACTCTTTCCCATGTTCTCTGTAAGTGTGAAACACACAAATTTTTAACTGAACACGAAAATAAGATGTAAAAAAAGTGACAAATCTGAAGAAGCAATGACACACTTTCTTTGCTCCTGTATTCAGTATAAAAAAGTGTCAGCACGAGGTGCAGTAGGAATTATACAGATTGCCGGATGAGTTGCAGACAAGAAATTAAAACTGGCTAAAACTAACAGCTATACCATTTTCCTTCTCCAAAAATCCATCAAATAGAAATTCATTAAACTCAAGCCTGACTTCTAATGCTGAAAAAACATTGAACCGTGAGGAATGAAGTCTGGACGACATAACGATTCACAACATTTCAGTAACCAACAGAACAGTTACTGTATAGTTCACTCTCAACTGAAACAGCACGATTCGATTCGACCTCCCCTCGCAGTCCCAACCGCGAGTTGCAGGTACAGTTTCCCCAAATTGATTCTCTACCGCAAGCTTCCCCTCGCTCCCTCTGAAAGATGCGATGAGACAAGGTAGGAAGAAGGAGGCGGACCTGGATCATGGGCTTGCCGAGGATTTGGACGAGCGGCTTGCCCTCGAAGCGCGTGGAGGCGAAGCGCGCGGGTATGATCCCCACCGCGCGGCTGCGAAACCCGCTCAGCCGCCGGTACAGGAATGCCGCGGCAGCGGCAGCGGCCGCCGCGCCGAGCGCTAGCCCGTGCAGTACCCACACGCGCGCACCCGAGCCCGACGACGACGAGGAGTCGGACGACGGCGCGCAGATCGGCATCGCGGCGTCAGCAGTCGGCACGGCCCCCTCCCCTAGATCCGCGCGCCGAGCTCTGACAGACACTGACACGACTGAGGTTGTCAGTTGGACAACCCGAGCCTGACGAGGACGAGGGAGGAGTCGGGCTACGAGGTTGTCGAGGTACGACGTCACAGGCCGCAGCCCACTCCGATGTTGGGCCTCAATCGGCCTAGCACGAGTCGGCCATGTGCAGAAAGGTTTTCGGCGGCCCAACCCTTGTCTTTAATTCGTCCATACTACTAGTTGCTCTCTCGTTCTTTTCTCAAAAAAAAAAAAAAAAGTTGTTCTCTCGTTCTTTTGCTCAAAAAAAAAAGTTGTTCTCTCGTTCCTTCAGCTCTCCAGGATTGTCCGGCAGTAGTGCGTGATTGCTTTCTTGTCAACTAAGTATGCTGCTGATAGCCTAATCTTGTACTTTTTACTTGACAAAACGAGTATGGTTGATCCTCGTAATTTCCTCTCTCTAATTAACCAATAACCAGGTTTCTTGGTTGATCCTCGTAATTTCCTCTCTCTAATTAACCAATAACCAGGTTTCTTTCAGCCAAAACCTTGACATCTTGAACTTTACGATAAAGTAGAAGAGACCATTTCAAATCGGCACGTTGAACGTTTTAGTACTTCATCACGCATTTGCGTGCAGTGTAGGGAAACGCGTGAGAAAGCTGTGTGCATTTCATTTCAATCAACGTTGCAGAGACTACTAGAGAGCCTCGGCGACGATGTCATTTGTCAAGAGCCCTATCATGCATGGAAGTATAATCCCTGCTTCCGCTCAAACGCCCGTACCTTGAACACGGCGTTGACCTCGTTGCACCTGCGTGAGGGCATTGGCGCGTTCGTATATGAACATCATAATAACTAGCAGGCCGTGTCCGTGTATCAGGATTGGTCCATGCGGTCCACGCGGACTCACGCCTAGCGTTACATTAGATATAGCCAAATAAATGTGACTCACGTGTTACTTGAAGACCCAATTCTCTTTTTTTTTTGGTGAAAATCTTGCTCTGTCTCAAAAAAGAGTAATCTTAGATTTAAATTAACTCAAACTTTTTAAAATTATAACTAGATTAGTTGAAAATAGTATAAAATAATATGTTTCATGATTAATCTAATAATACCTATTACATATTATAAATATTACAGAGTATAATATTTTAGTATATTTTACCAAATTAAAATTAAATGGACTCAATAAAATACGAGAATTACTTTTTTTCAGACCTTTATTCGGATGGAGGGAGAACTAGAAGGACGCGTACATAATATGTTTCATGATTAATCTAATAATACCTATTACATATTATAAATATTACAGAGTATAATATTTTAGTATATTTTACCAAATTAAAATTAAATGGACTCAATAAAATACGAGAATTACTTTTTTTCAGACCTTTATTCGGATGGAGGGAGAACTAGAAGGACGCGTACATCGTACGCCCAGCGAGCGCGGGTCACCGTCGCCCAACTTGCACTGACTGGGCCATTGCCACTCATAAGAAAATTAACAAGTCGTAAGCCGTGGCCCATGGCCATGGCCAATTGTCCATGCGTTTCCCCTCTTGTCCATAGCCCTGAGCACAAAATCAGATCCGGTCACCCGAATTCCGTGCATGGATTCCCCAGTTGCGGTCGCGCACATGTCTCCCGGTGGGCGGTGGCGGCATGCGGCACTGTGTGGCCCGGCGAAAGGGCTCACCGGGGCGTCGCCAGCCACATCCTAATTAAAACACCCTGGCCTTGTTTAGATTGCCTTAAAATTTCAATTTTTTTCACTCTCTTTTTATCACATCTTTTAGGCGTGTGCCGGTGTAAAATTAATTACACAGGTTTGGTTGTAAATGCCTTTTAGCCACATCCCCAATTAAAACACCCTATCAAAAAATTCGCCCGTAGCGTGCGCGCCCAGCCCAGCAGAGACCACCAGGTTTTCGTGTGGCGGAGCAGGGAGGGGACGTCACGAGCCGGCAGCCATCCACCAACCCCTCCGTTTTTTTCTTATTATTCACCGAATCCAAGTCGGCGTGACATCTCACTTCCAGATTCGCTTCGCCCCCGTGCCTATCCGCAGAGCCGAGCCGAGCCACATGTACGGTGCCGCTACGTGTCCGGTTGTCCCGGCAGCATCCACCAGAAACCAGAACGCAATGCAACGCCATCTTTTTCTGTCTTTTGGTTTCGTGTGGCCGTGCTGTGTCCTGGTCTGTGGGCACGCTTGCAGCTGCAGATTTCGGGCGGGAGATCAACGTCTGAGGTATACAAGTTGGGTTTTTGTAAGCAACGGGATACCATTGACCTGTCAATTGGGCCTTTCTTTCGGCAGCCAAACTGTCAATACAGCGTGCCCGTCTATTTTGAACGCGTCTCTGTGCTACGTTCACGTCTCCGTGTCGTTGCTGTCAAACAGTGCAGGTCGGATCGACGTAGCACAGCCGCCGGAGCCAAAATGACCAGATGTCATTCCGACGCTAACACATGGTACACGGTCGAAGAGCACTAGAATGATCTACAGTGTCGCGCGCACGGGATTAGGACGCGGTGATGGGCGAGGGCATTCCTATCCACGTCAACTTTCCACACTAGGCGATCCGCTGAGAACGGGGTGCCGTGTCCGTGCGCCATTCCACTGGCCATCCGCCGGATGCCGGACAATCAGGATGACTGCAAGTCGTGAAACACGCCGGCGAGGCGACCCCAGGCCCCAGCGAATGGTGCTAGTAGTACCTGCCACTGCCAGCCGTACCCGTACGGCGATCGCGGCGGCGGCAGGCGATCCGTCCGCGTCCCCGCGCCCCCACCGGCCGCGCCACACCCCCCACGCAGTCCTCACGCCTCGCGTGCGGTGCAATAAAACCAGGCGGCATGGCATTGACCCGCGCGGATCACGAGCGTCTCGGTTGCACGGCAACGCGCACGGTCCAGGACCTCTGACCAACCAAACCGCGAGCGGCGAGCGCGCGATGCCCGCGGTCCGCACCGGGCAGAGGAGTAGGCAGGCAGGCGCGCACGCAGCCGCCCTCGGGTGGCGTGGCCGCCGCGCCGTCCGCTCGTGCCGAGCCCACCCCCTCTCCTCTCTTTTCCCTTTCCCCCCCACCACGGGTCCACGGCACGGCGCCACCACCCCGCCGTATTTATTCCGCGGCCCCGGACCGGAACTCGCCAGTCGCCCCGCCGCCCGCCCGACCGCTCTCGCTTTGCACCGCTTTTTTCGAACGCTTCTTTAGCTTTTACTCCTCTTTTCTCTTGGCTTCCACTCCTCGCCCACGCCTCCTCCTCCCTTTCGTCGTCCCTTCGCTTCCCTTCCCGTGCGAATCCTCTGACCACCGCAGAGCCGCCCCGGAGGAAACCCTAGCGCAGCCGCCGATCACCGCCGCACAGCATGGCGTCCCCGGCACGCCCCGCAGCCGCATCCGTCTCCGGCGCCTTCGGCCTCTCGCCCGACCCCAAGCGCTGCTCCTTCGACCAGGCGCTCCGGCAGAAGGTACGGACCCGCTCGCCTTCCGATCTATCTGCGCGAGATCTCCGCGCCTGATGCTGTCTTGGCCTCTTGGGCTTGGGGGAATAGGTAGGTGTCCAGACTCCAAACCGAGTGGTTCCGTGTGCTTGTGGTGCGTTGACAAGAGCGGCGGGTTCGTTGCTCGTTGCCGGGAATGGGTGCGCACCTTGCTGCCTTGTTCTGATCTGTGCCAACGGTTGTGGAGTGGTTTCGTGTGCGCGCGTGGTGCGTTGACAAGAGCGTCGGGTTCGTTCGTTGCTCGTTGCCGGGATGGTGGTGCACCTTGCTGCCTTGTTCTGATTTGTGCCAACGGTTGTGGGGTTATCGTCTGTTGCTTGTGTGTGACTGCGGATTGGGATGCTCATTAGCCGCTTTTGAAGCGTAGGGTTTGGGTACGCTTGGTTCTGCTGTTTTTCTCATTATTCTGGACCGTTGGAGTAAAAGGAGTGGACGAATTAGCCAGTTTCGCGTCGAGATTTCTCGTTTCTGTTAGCTGACTTTTCAGATTCCTGGGGCTCTTGCTACAACTAGGGTAGCATGACAATCAGGTGCAACGCTGCCTAAGGAGATTTGTCCTTAGGTGCCTGATGCAGTGATACGTTAAGTTGTTGTGGTTCTGTTCTCTGTAACTAGGCACAAGAGAGTTTGTCCATCTTATATGCTAAACTTTTATGTTCATCCTATGTGGTCTAATGTGTCTATTATCCCAATGAATCAGGATTTTCAGGAGAACAGACTGTTAATGTCATTTGTTAATTTCCATGAGCAAGAAAAGATTTCTAAAGAAATCGTGACAGACGCTATAGAAACATGCATGAAGAAACAAGCAGATAACTTGTTGAATTCACTGGAAGTTATCAGTGGTAGGTTGTCACAATTGGAGTTATATTGCTATAAGCTGGAAAGGTCCATTGGAGAATTGCGAAGTGATGTGATGGATTATCATAACGAAGCAAATCTCAACTTTCAGTGCCTTGAAAAGCAAGTGAAAGAGGTATATCTTTTTTATACATTGAAATATCAAAGTACTTGCTATTTTTATTTGAGCTCTGTTGCATGATGCACTACTGTCTACTGTGAAGTATCATCACCATAAACTCAGAACGCTTTATGTTTGGTTTCAATTTTTTATGTAAGTAGATTCCATTTCCTGTTTCTTATAGGCTATTGTTTGGGTAGAATTTGCCATTTGCCATAGTGTTGGTTATGGCTGAACAGTACAAAATGCATGTCATGAACAGACTGTTTTGCTTTTGATTAAAGCAGAGATCTTGTCTTTTTTTTTTAAAAAAAAGGATGGTGTCTTCCAATTATATCATGTAACTGAAAATATGGTGGAATGTTTTTTCAGTTGAATCATTAGACATTCATCAAGTGCACATTAGATCAGTTTCTGCAGACACGCTTTATTGATTTGTTTGGATCTCTCAGGAATACACAAACTCATCGAGTCTTAGCACTGCTCATGCAGAGTGCTGAATCAAGATCCATTGAACTGAATCTTTATGCTTTGGTAACAATACGTTATCAGCTTAGTGTGCATAGATTAGCAGTCGTATTTAGATTGTGAGTAGGTGGATATTATGCAAAACACATGAAATCTGAGACATGCTTAGCAAACAAGTTTCCTAGCCCCCCCCAACAACAACACACACAAAATCAGATCGGATAGTATTGCAGAAAGTTGTAACAATGCCTATTTTCTGTAGATTTTCAAATTGTGGCAGACTACTGAGATAAACTTCACTGTTGACATCCTTTGCACATTTTTTTTTACCTTCTTCAGTTATGTCCAACTTATGGTCTCATTAACCTGTGATGACATTTTCAATAGTTTCACTCGTAACTGGACCTACTTTCATGGACAGGTTCAGAAATCTGTGCAGGTCATTCAGGAGAAGCAGGAGCTTGCTGAAACTCAGAAAGAAATGAGCAAACTTCAGGTAGTACATGAGGATTCTGCACAAAAGAGTGAAGGTACTGCTCCATCAGCTTTCATGACTAGAGAAAATGAGGTTGCCCTTGTGCCATTGCACCAAGTAAATGCTGTTCAGTCTCCTGCTGTGCAATTCCAAAGTTGCAGTGGCCTTATTCTACAGCAACTGGTGCCAGTCCAAGACCAGCAGCGCTCGAACCAAACTGCTGTGTACTGTATGCGAGGCCAAAGTCATCTGGAGCACAGACAGGCCCAAATGTTTCAAGCTGCTTCTCAATCTGTGCAGACACACACTCGGAAAACTCAGCCACAGACAGTAGTTGAGGTACCTCAGGTAACCAGTCAGGCACCAGAGTTCTACCCTCAACCGCAGCATCAATGGCAACATCAAACCGGTCAGCAGGTTCAGTCCCAGGCAAGGCAACCACAACCACAGGTGGTACAGCAGCAGCAGTACAGCAATATCCAGCAAGGTCCAGCACAGATGGTTCAGCTGCAAACGTCCTCTCCACATGCTCATAGCACACCACAGGTCACACTAGTATATCCTCCATATGGGGCTCATCAGTCTGCATGTGGTAACGCTGAGGCACGCACCGGGGGCATGGTCGTGCCACCTTCATACTCCACAATTTCCTCGTCCCAGCGGAAGCATCACGAAACTGCTCCTATTTATGTACAAAGCAACACGGTTTCTGTTCCGTTGGCGGAGCAGCATCAGCAGCTTCATTCACTCAGCAATGGTTCATTTGTACCTCAGCCAAGCAAAGTTAATCCATGTGGTGTCGCATCATACACGGTACAAGGGAATGCACAGACCTACAGCCCTGCTTATGGAAGCCCTTCCAGCAATCCTGCTACTTTTGTTGCTGTCCTTAATCAACAAGCACATTACAGTGCTCCCATGGTGCTTCATCACTTGGGACCTCAGTCAGTGCAGAACCATCCAGTAGACAATGCTGAAAAGGTTGCTCGGATGGGTTACTCAAAGGATCAAGTTGAGGGCCTTGCACTCCGAATGGTGGCTGCAGGCCAGCCTGCAGACTATAACCACCTGCATGATAGGTTGAGCTCTGTTAGCCATGGGGTAGCTCCTCATGCATGGTCTGGATAGTTAAGAATGACAAATGCAGCTGCCACGCTTACTCATGAGATGTTTGTGTGATATATCTCGGTATGTACTTCATTATCGTTGGAAATCTTCAGGTATTTCCTCTGGCATCTTTTTATCTGCCAGGATTACATATTCACCAGCTTATTTTTTCTAGCTGGAGGATCGAGATGAAATAAGACTGTTTAGATTAGTTTAAATGATGCTGGCATATGTCCTACCTTTTAATGGACATATGTGCTTGTAACCCGTGGACTTGCACACGCACGTTTGCAATATGAAAATATATGATAATTTGTTGGTTGTTACTTTCTTATGAAGAGTTGAGCTCGTTCATCTGCTCAGACGCCAGTTGAATTGTCATATGTGAGACATACGATAATTTGAGTTGTGAGAAAGAGATGGATGTGAAGTTCAATTGACTTGATTTTGAAATAAATTCAATTGAATTGCGAGTTTTGCGTGGATGATATCATGAGTACGGAATATCGAACAACTTAAAGAGAGATCTCTCGGGTTCCAGCAGTTTCTATGAACTGGGATTTTTATTTGGTAATTGTGGAGTCATGATAATTGGTTGCCGACCAATCTCTCCTTCCACCTCTGCTGATACCAACGCCCTTGGGCTTGCATCGCGGCACGCCGTTGCAACCCCTCTCATCGTCATGGCCTACGGCGACCGAGGAAACACATCCACATCGCTGAATGCTGTGGGTTGGATCAAGTACCGGTCCGGTTTTTTTCTTTCACAACAGGCGCTGGTCAACATTCTTTGAAGGGAGGCAGCCGCTCGTGCCGCCAACCACAGCAAACCGATCGAATCCTCTTTCTGTTTACGATAAGGCCAGTCAGGCTCTTAGGCCCTGTTTGTTTCCGCTTATAAGCGGCTTATCGGTGGAAATAAGCGAGAATCCCGTCAAACGCTTTGCTTATTTCCACCGATTCTTGCTTATGTGGTAAGCCGTTTTAGAGATTTGAACTACGAGAAGCGAGAAAATCTTCGCTTAGATTATAATCCAAACGTGTTTGGGAGAAGCGGAAACAAACAGGGCCTTAGGCTTCACTGGCGGTCTGGCGCACATGGACTAACGACATCCAAATCTAGACAGTTTCGGAGCTCGCTAAATGCTCGCTATACAGTTCAGTGTATAGCCATGCGCTGTAGTTTCGGAACTCGTTTAATTGCTCCTACACACTGCAATGTATACATAGCCATCCGTTGTTCAACATTATTAGCCCCCTTCGCTTCGCTGAAAAAAAAGCTAAAACACTGTTTTGGCTGATTTGTTGTTCCAGTTGAAAGAACAAGCCGAAAAATACAGATTATAAGACAAGCGAACATGGCCCCGTACAACAAACCAATGCTTCAGAGTTCAGACACAGATGAGGTACACGCACAACGGCAACTTGCATGCATACCACATGCTGATCGTCAGTTGTGAAGGAACTGAAGATAGATAGAGACCGGCTTACAATAACTTAGAAGACACATCATGCCCACATCGACTCTGCACCTTACTGGAGGGGGACGAAGGCTAGCACCCCGGATGCGCGCGTATGTTCTGTCGAGGAATTCAAAGTTGGGTGGAGCAGGCTAGTCTTTGCAGATCTGCACCGGGAAGCACCCTTCCGGTGATAACTTAAGCTCGCCCTGATTTATTAGTCCCTGAATAGAGTAGAGAGCATAAGGTCTTGCACGAATGTGGCTCTGACGCTGGCTTGCTTCCGTTTCTGCTCCCTTTCTTCACTTGTGAGGGACGATTCGATACTGTGCCACCAAAAAAAGAACAGCGGATGATTGAACAGTGTACAATCAATTGTAAGATGGGTAGGATTTAATCGCACGGAAAACCTGCTTTATCCATGCATTTACAAAATAGCAAGTTGCAAAAGGCGGTGAGAAGTTTGTTACTACACTGCTTATCATTTTTCAATGAAACCGATTTGCTGGCTGGAAGACTTATTATTGTTCAATAAAAGGCATCTATCAAACAACAACAACAACAACAACAAAGCCTTTTAAGTCCCAAATAAGTTGGGGTAGACTAGAGTTGAAACCCAACAGAAGCCAAGTTTGTTACTACACTGCTTATCATTTTTCAATGAAACCGATTTGCTGGCTGGAAGACTTATTATTGTTCAATAAAAGGCATCTATCAAAGGAAAACAAAAATGAGCTATCTAGAAGACTACTGGCTCAGATTTGCATGGCCACATAAGATTTCCCTGTCACACAAGACCATTCAGCTAGACTCTGAACTAGTCCAGAAAGTAACCTGAAGATTATGATGTTCGCGTGATTGGGTGAAAAATAATGCGGTTGTAAGCCTATCAACTCGAATATATCAATACTAGTGTTTCATTTTAGCATGGATGTGTATAAAATATACCTTAACTTCCGTGCCTGAGTAGGTGTTTCTTTTACCATCGTAGCATCATCAGGAATGGAAATAGTCGATTTGGATGTTTGCTCTGCATCTGATGTAGGGAAGCTAAGGCCGAATGATGACAGGAGAGGATCAGCTGAAATATTTGTGGTGCTGTTATTGTTGCTTGACCTATGTCCGCCTCCTAGAAGCACCTGCAAATGGGCTTCCCGTAGATCTCGGCTCAGTAAAGAAAGGGCTTGGCTGCCTGGAATAATGAATCTGCGCAACCGGCGACGATTCTGCAGGAGGTCAGAAGGTGAATGAGTTTCAGGGAAAAATAACTTTGTAAATTGACCAGCTACATTTTTATGCATGAATTGGTGAGCTCAAGAACCATGAATTTACATGTCCACAATGTGAGGATACCTTGAATAAATATCCATGTTGCATAGTAATATGGTTAACCATATCCTTCGTAACCATCTCAGAGCAAACAGGGCAAGCCTGAAATGGGCAGTGCAAAAATCAGGGCAAGAAGCAACCAGCAAAATGAATCATTATTACGGCAAAAAAGCAACATCATTAAGGTGAGTTTCATCCATGCTATAGGCTATAGCTTACACAATATTTTTGGGGGAGAACAGATAAATAAAAGATCAATTCAACTGAGGCAAAGAGAAGGGGTCCTCAAATCGACACGCAGCAGATCCTATAACATTGGAGACAACTAAGAGATCTTAAATCTACAACTTAGGATAAGCTAGAAGTTCTACCCCTGATACTGAGTTATTGTGTTCCTTCCAAAGCTGTTGTTGCAGTTCACTAGTACAAAGGCAGTGATGTTCGTTCTTGGGATCAAACTTGAAACCTTTCTTCTCCAAATGCATATTTGTAAGCTAAGCTTTTTTGTAGCAGACCTCAGTCCATGGTTGTATGTTAGCAAACACTCAAGCCACAGGCTTATAACACTGACGAATGATATATTAGCTATCATTTTGCATCTACGAGAAGAGCTACCGATGGCAATAGCTCTAAGTGGTCATATATTCATATCCCAAAACTCTAGTTTCATTTAGTCAGACTAAAAGGATATTGTAAGTATCAAATTATACAATCTTTCTAATACTTCTCGTGTCCATAGATCTCCCCAAAAAAAATCTCGTTCTTCAAGTCAACGCAAACGAGCTGATAGTTCCAAATTCCATCAGAACAAGGTATTTAACCCATATGAGAATCAAGCATCCGCCCCTACGCGACTAGCATCATGAGGTCAGTCCCCACTCCCCGGGTCAACCAAGCACAAAATTGTTCGGTCCTCTCTAGCCATCCAGGTCAACCAAGCAAAAATTGTTCGATCCTCTCTAGCCATCCATAGGAGGCAAAACACATCAGATTAAGGCACCCGGTGTGGGGCACTCACCGCGGCTTGGGGTTCGAACGGGTGCTCCTCCTCGAGGTGCGCGCAGAGGGATCCGACGTCGTGGTCCTCGTAGCAGTAGGGGCAGGCGAACTCGGGCCTGACCTCCTCGTCCATGTCCAGCTCCTCCATCCCCGCCCGATCTGCGCCCGCAAAAGCAAGCCGAGGGTGAAGCGATCAGAAACACCTCCCACCACGAAGGCAAACGCAGCGGAACGGAACACGGGACGGAAGGGAGCGCGGTCGCCGCACCGCTGTGGCCGAGCTGCGCCGCGTAGAAGCGCTTCGCGGCGGCCAGGCGCGAGATCCAGTGCTCCGAGTCCATGGGTCGATCGGTCCGGCGGGAGCGGGCGGAGGGATACAGCTCCTCTTCTTTCGCCTCTCGTCCACCTGTGGCGGTGGCAGCCGCGGCGCCGCGCCTCTCCTATCCTCGACCGCCGCGCGATCAGCTCGCACGGCCTCTGCGGCGTGGGGAGTAGTCGGATCGGATCGGAGCTCGCCGCAGATTTTTGGCCGAGGATGGAGGGGAGCTGGAGCGCAGGAGGGGAGGGAGGGGAAGCCGAGGGCCCTCTCTTATCGGGAGGTGAGAGTGAGACGTGGAGAGAGAGGAGGAGGAGGAGGAGGGGGACGTGGCGCCGCTTGTTTTTTTTTTTTATTCGCCGTGCGGTCGCCGTCCCCGCCGGCCCGCGCCGAGAGAGTGCGGTGCGGTGAGGTGAGCAGGCAGAGCAGAGCCGGCCCGTTCTCCAGAAGTGCATTATAAAAAAAGATTTTTCGTTACATCAAACTGATGATATACGTATATAGATATTAAATGTAGATAAAATAAAAAATAATTGTACAGTTTACTTTAACTTTATTAGATGAATCTTTTAAGTCTAATTAGTTAATATTTAAATAATAATTTATAAATACAAATAAAATGCTACGGTGGAGAATATGTACTGTACAAAACTAAACGCGCCCCCGGTCGGGTCGTCGCCCATTGAGTAGTCAGCCCGTGAAATTTCGCCGCGGATGACGTGTGGGGCGGGGACGAGGCGCGACCTGCCGTCCACGCCGTGGCGACGTGGCGTGGCCGCGTGGGCCTATCGGACCGCGGAATCGTGGGATGGGACCACCGTACCAGTAACCGTAGCAGCAGTAGGTAACTCGTCAGAGTTACTGACCCCGAGGCCCAGAGCCCGCGCGCTGCAGACGTCCGTCACCGTGACACCGCGTCCGGCAAAGCTGTGCGAGGCGACCTCGGAGAATCAGAGCGTGTTTAGGTCTAGGAAGTTGAATTTGGGGTGACTGTAGATACTGGATTGAATAGACCTTAGTGGATTTAATTATTGCAACTAATTGGGAAAACGTTACGTCTCGTGGGCCCATCAAACTGTTTTTAGCAAAACGCTTTTTTTTTTCGTTGTATTTATTAATTAATGTTCATCATACATAATAAATAAAAGATTTCGTCTGTGATTTCGCCTGCACTGTATAGCATTTTTATTTTTTGGGATGGAACTGAACACGCCCAATTCGCGATGGTCTGCCGTCTGTGCCCTTGGGCGGGCGGAGATACTGGATTGAATAGACCTGGCGTGGAGCGCGCAACACCGCAACTTCGACGATACTCTACCGAGACCTGGAGGAGAGAACTCCAAATGCAAATGTGCTGTAGCACCGAGTCGAAAACAGGATAGGGACCAAGCTACCTACTGCGGCGACAGGTGACGAAGGGCACACTAAGATCATGCCGAAGATTTCACAATAAGGCCCGGTTTAGTTATCTCTCTCTAGAATTTACTTCCTATATCACCGAATGTTCGAATGTTTAACACATATATATATATATATAGAGTATTAAGGTCTTGTTTAAGTTCTCTCTTAAAGTTTAGGACCTATTTGGAACGCAGGAATTTTATAGAAATCGCACAGAAATTTTATAGGAATCAATTCAATTTCACAGAAAAAACGTATGGAATTGAGAAAAAATCCCGCATTCCAAACAGGCCCTTACTCTCTATCCCATGCGACACCCTCATATAACACCCGATGTAACACCCCAAAACTTTACACCCTAATTTAAACAAGGTCTAATTATAGACTAAAAAATAACAAATTGCACAGTTTACGACTAATTTACGAGACAAATCTTTTAAGTCTAAGTAGTCCAGGATTTGACAATGTTGTGCTACAGTAACACATGTGCTAATGATAGATTAATTAGGCTTAATAAATTCATCTCGTGGATTACTGACGGATTCTGTAATTTATTTTTTTAATAGTATTCGAACACCCTATACGACACCCTCGATGTGACAATCAACGTGACACCTCAAAATTTTCACCCTGAATTTAAACCGTCCTACAAACATCATGCAGGACCTACTGAACTCGTACAAGTAGGCCCAAGAGACTTGGGCAAACAGGATGCACCACCATTGCTATGTTTATTTGGCTGATAAGTCATGACTGAAAACATTGTTGGTTGATTTGTTATGAGAAAAAAATATTATTTATTGACTAAAAAAGTAACTTATAAGTCCCGCGAACAGGACGCATATCATTTGGCCTCAAGAAGCTATCCAAGAAAAAGAGGCGACAACGAGATAAAAGATGATGAAGTCAACAAGACCGAAATGACGCGCATGCGCCATCCTTTATAGCAAACGGGGTGCTTAATTGCAATGTAAGGAAGTTTAGAAGTAGTGTTCAGTACAGTAGTCCATTCGTCCCAAATTATAAACCATTCTAATAACTATTTTGAGAGTCAAGGAATCTTAATTTTAATCAAATTTATATAAGTATCATTGGATTCTTAATTAATTATATTTTCATAGTATATCTAATTGATATTATATATCTTTATAATTCTCTTTATAATTTTAGTCAAACTTGATATATTTTGACTCTCAAGAAAGTAGAAATACCTTATAATTTGAACTGAGGGAGTATTATGTAATTTTTCTAGCACCATTGCACCAAATTTCCATCTCACTTATACTTCCTTCATTATTAAAAAAAAATACAATTCTCACTTTCTAAAGACTTGCTTCCTCTATCTAAAATAAGTGCATATCTCACACTTCAAGAAGTCAACAAGTTCAAAGTTTGACAAGTATATACAAAAAAAAACTTAATGTTTATGATCTCAAATAAACATCATTTTATTAATCACATCATTTATTCATATGAGCAGTAATAAACTTATTTTATGATACGAATGTTAATATTATTTTTTCAAGAATCTAGTCAAACTGATGTTATACGAGATATGAACTTATTTTTGGACAGTTTAAAATTTACTCAAATCAGTAAAAAACCACTAACTTTTATTATACTAAAAGATCATTGCATTAGTTAATGGAATGCATTTTTATAGTAAACCTATTTAGAGACATGTACCATAAATTTTATCAAAAATTAAGAATGTTTAACTCATCTAAAATCTAGAATTCCGTTCTTTTTTTATGGAGGGAATAGTACAATTGATGGTGCTAATAACTATTCCCTACACTAAATACAGAGAATGTACGTGTATGCGCTCAACAATTATTCCATCCCACCCTTCGCATTCGCAAAGCTGCAACGACATGGACCGGTGAACAGACAACCACCCATCTGGAACTCTGGAAGATTACACAAGGAATCCTATGCTATGCATCTCAAGTTCTCAACCATATAACAACACTAGCAGTTCTGTACTCAACACTTGGTGGCCTCGTCGTCGTCGTCGTCGCGGACGCTGCAAATGGCAGCGTCCCCCCAGTTCAAGATCAACGAACAAGAAAATGTCTGATACACAACAGAACAGAACACAACGCGCTCTACTGCCCGAGCAGCCTCTTGACGCCGGCCTTCTGGTCCGACGTGAGCCTTGCCGGGAACTTGATGTCGAACTTGATCCGGAGGTTTCCCTTCCTGGACGGGTCCTTGGGGATGGGCATGCCCTCACCGCGCACCACCTCCTCGTACCCAGGGTGGATCACGGAGCTGATCGGCACTGTCAGGCTGCGCCCGTCCAACGTCGTCACGTGCGCGGTGTACCCCGTCAGGGCCTCCGCCAGTGGGATCTTCTGGGTCACCACCAGGTCGTTGCCGTCGCGGGTGAACACCGGGTGCGGCTTCTCGTCGATGATAAAGGCGAGGTCCGCCGGGATCGTGTTGGGCGTCTCGTTGCCCTTCTCCGGGAAGGTGATCTTGGTGCCCTTCTTCCACCCGGGCTTCACGTCGATCGTTAGGATCTCTTCGACTGGGATTGTCTTCCTGCACACAGAGGGTGGCAGTGGTCAGTACACAAGCTGCAAATGGAGCTCAGCTTTCTTGTTTTGTATAGTTGTGGAGCTAGCTCATGGACTGACGCCTGACGGACCAAACAAGTTGACACATCCAAATGGCAAATACAAATCAATTCAACTGAGTGAGCTACCGATGCTAAAGCAGTAAAGCTCAAACCATACGTAGTCGGACTGTTGATCCACCCACCTATGATGGCAGGTGGAAACTACCAAGAAAGAACTGGTCCTTAGACAAACATCCCGATCCCCACAAACCGAAAACTGACCAGCTTCCCACGTGACCTCTAACCACTACTGCAATGGTTAGCTGAAAGTTGGTTTAGCTAAACACACCATCAATCAACAATGAAAAATTGACAAGCACTCCCCTGTCTAAAAACAGAGTGCAATTGTAGCTGGTTGAGGAGTAAAACAATTTAAAGGTCATCAGATTAATCATGGCATAGTAAGCCTACTTAGAGACATAAATGTTGATACTATATCAAATTTAAATGTTGATACTATATCAAATTTAAGGAAGTTTAACATGATTCAGAATTGAACTCATTTTGGGGACCGACGGAGTATCCGAGAGTGGATGGATTGGATGGATAACAAGTATCACTAATCACTAAATTGAACGGAGGCGTCTACTACACATACATGCAAGTTCAGCTTTGAATTCAACAGCAGAAATTAACCAAGCATAAATCCGATAAAGATCCGTTCATCCGGTTAACTCAAACAATTTTAAGGCGTCTATCTATCTATTGCATTGAAGTATAATTTCAAATACTATTAAGCAACAGCAGTAAATAAACAATGCTGAGACAGAGAAGGCAGGCACTTACCCACTGGCGTCAGCAATTTCCCTGGAAATCTTCATCTTCTTGGTAGTGCCCTTGTACAGCTCCTCCAGGCTGCACGGCAGCTTCCGCTCGATGGCTGGCGCCTTCACGGGCCGCCCGCCGGTGTGCATGCCGTATCCGTCCGGGCCGCCGCCGAACGCAGAGCCGAATATATCGTCCCCGAAGATGGACGAGGAGAACCTCGTCCCGCCTGTCCGCATGCCGGGCATCCCACCCCCCATGCCGCTGCCGCCCATGCCGCCGAAGGGGCTGGAGCCTCCGAAGAACTCAGCGAAGATGTCCTCCGCGTTGCGCGGGTTGAACCGGAACACCGTCGGCCCGTCGCCGCCCGTGGAGAAGAAGGTCGCGCCGCCGGGGCCCGCCCCGCCGGCGCCCGGCGGCGGCACCTGCCCCTTGAGCCCCTCCTCGCCGTACTGGTCGTACACCGCGCGCTTCTGCGGGTCGCTCAGCACCTGCACGGACACAGAGAGTCAGAGCACGTCACGACATTGCCGAGCTCGATTGGGCAGGGCTGGGGAGATGAATCTGGCGTGGATCTTCTCCGGACGCCCACTTACCTCGTACGCCTCCGAGATCTGCTTGAACTTGTTCTCCGCCTCCTTCTTGTTGTTGGGGTTCTTGTCGGGGTGCCACTTCATGGCGAGCTTGCGGTAGGCCTTCTTCAGGTCGTCGTCGGTGGCGCCCTTGTCGACGCCCAGGATCCTGTAGTAGTCAAGCCCCATGGCTGCTGCTGCTGCTTCCTTCCTTCCTTCCTTCGCGCTTCGCCGCTTTGGCGTGCCCGCGCTCTTCGTAACCGCTGGAGACTCGCTCTCGTTTGGGCGTTCGCGTTCTCGCTGTCGTTGCGACTCGGTGAGGTTTGTTTGGTACGGGGGGAGGAGAGAGGGGAGGGGGAGAGAAAAGGGGAAGAGGGAAGCGTCTGGATAGAGGAGGCGACGAGACCGGTCTGGAGATGGGTGTGGAAGCTTCTGGAAGGCGCACGGGCCTGCCCGCGGAATCTAGAGGCCCAGCCCAGGTGGAGCTCTCACGACTCGCGTGACGTGAGACGGACGCGTGCGTGCGCGCAGACAGGGAGTCAGGGGGAGCCGGATTCAGTGACTTCAGGGCCATGTTAGTTCCCTGAGCCCTTGTTTAGTTTCAAACTTTCAAAAAAGTTCTTTATAGTTCGTCATTTACTACCCGCACTATCAAAAAAAAAGAAAATTCTCTTTGGTGGAAATTAAATCAAATAAAAACGAATATGCTAGAAGATATATCCAAATTTCTCCAACTAAACAAGGGCTAAATTTCAAATTTGGCACTATGCAAAAGTTGTCAAAAACTCAAAAACTAATTGCAGTTTAGTTGTACTTTTACTTGCAGATTAAATGAGCGTTTTTGAGCCTTTAATTAGTCAACGATTGAACAATTATTATCAATTAACAATTATTAATGCTAAACGAAAATGCTACAAAGACGCTACAATGCCATAGAGTGCCCTGGGTTTCCGGCGACGCCGAATCCGGCCGGAACTAAACGCGGCTCAGGAAGCAAAGGCCTTGTTCGCTGAGAAGCAGAGCTAGCAGAGCCGGAAGTATTGCTCGTGGATTTATGGTAAGAGAAAAATATAATTCATTCGTTGAGATTCAGTGACTTTATGAAGTAAAGGTCTCGTTCGTTTTGTTGAAAAGTCATAGTTGAAAATATTGTTCGTTAATTTATTATAAAAAAAAACCATCCGTTCGCTAAAATAGTACAGCTCGTAAGACAGGCTAACAGAGCCAAAGTCACAATGTAGCTTTACCTTGATCTCCACTCTCCAACTAACATCTAACGGCTGTACAGATTTTTAGGTCCACCAGCCCACACAGCAGGCCACACACAGTAGAGCAGCACAAAAGATTCTGACAGTTTGCAGGTAAAGCAAAAATGACCGGCAGCAACTCGCTCTCAAGAATAAGGCCATGTTTGTTTCCGCTTCTCCTAGCCATGTTTGATTATAATCTAACTGAAGATTTTCTCGCTTCTCGTTTTTCGCTTCTCGTAGTTCAAATCTCTGAAGCGGTTTATCACATAAGCGAGAATCGGTGGAAATAAGCAAAGTGTTTGGCTGAATTCTCGCTTATTTCTACGGATAAGCCGCTTATAAGGGGAAACAAACAGGGCCTAAACTAGCAGCCACCAAATAATATTTCTAAAAACACAAATAACTTTCTACATTTTAGTTCACCAGCCTTGTTCGCTGGTTGGTTTCTGGACTGATAAGTCCGACTGGTGCTGATTCGTTGTGAGAGAAAAATACTGTTAGCTGACTGATAAGCTCTGGCTGAAATCGACAAGTGAACAGGCACATCTATATCCATATTTTTCTTTTGTCCATATTATTTCTCTGTTAGCCTCCACTCGATTTTTTAGTTGTTTTTTTTATTTTGCTGAGTTGAACAATTAAACTAATGGTCTAACTCATACAGCATGTTCACTTGTTGGTTTCATCCAGAGCTTATTAGTTAGCCAACAGTGTTTTCCTCTCACAACAAATCAACATCAGTCGGGCTTATTAGCCCAGAAACCAACCAGCGAATAGGCCGATAAACTGGAATCCTAAACAGTTTTCTGTCTAATATAATCTAAATAAAAGTATAATCTCGATAAATGTTGACATGTGAAAAATCGAGAGAGGTCTATCATTTATCATGAATTCGGCTGATGGTTTCTGCGACTGATAAGCCGACTTAAGTTGATTTGCTCTAAGAGAAAAATATTGTACTATGGCTATAAGTTCAAACAAACAGGCCATGCTAGCTATTATTAAACATGCAAAAATTCTCCACATATTTTTTTAATAATGAATACGAGGCCTATTCCAATACATATTGGATCATGCCCTACATATATCATATATGACTCATGGACACATGACCATGCTTATTCAACTTAAAACAGCTCGCATCTAACGATGATACAAAGTCTGGTTCCTAAACATTATTTCGTTGCATCGCACCGGCACATTTGCTAATAAATAATAAATCTGTAAACTAAGAGGGGATTCTTGATCTTGATACATTTTCAGAAATTTTTATCTTTTATTTATTTATTTTCCTTTTTCGTTTAGTGGAGTCCGCTTCATTTTTTTTTTTTTTTTAGTCTTCATATATTTTTCTATTCACTTAGATTAGGGAACCTGCCCTTCAGATTTATTGTATATAACTAACTTGGTGAACATAGTAACTGTCTCTACTCGTCTGCATACAGCCTCATGTTTTATATATAACATATGCAAAGTTTATCGAGGTAACCTAGATAACTAAAAATTCTAATACAAATAAATCTCTTCGATCCTAAATATATGAATAGTAGACCTGAGCATTTTGCGGGTCAGGCCGAAAAAATCCCGCCCATGACCTTTCCACTGGGCAAGTTGGGCATAATTTTTCGGGCCATGTCCGGGTTTGGGCGGGCCGCCTGCATTTTATATTGTAAAGTAGCAAGAAATAGTGTTTCGGGTCGGGTCGGGCTAAGAAAATTTTTTCTGGGCAACAAGATTTGTGCCTAGGCCCTGTTCAGTAAGGTTCATGAGCGGGTTAAAACCCATCGGGCTCAGGTCAGGCCCACGGGCTAGGTCGAGCCGGGCTCAATTTGCTCAGGTATAATGAATTGGAATCTATCCCAACAGAAAAATGTAAGAGTATAAATAATATAAATCCATAAATAAATAGGATTTTTTTTATCTTGGTATGTTTTCATATTTTTTATTTGCTTTTTCGTTTTCTTTCTTTCATCTGCTTCGGTTAGCGGAGTCGTTAATTTTCTAGTCTTCCTTTTTCCATCCGCTAAAATGTATAGAGCTATTTGTATTGGTTTTAGCTATATTACTTTGTTGGCTACCAGTTTTATTTTTGACAGTGAGCTGCTGCCGGTCATTTTTGCTTCACCTGCAAACTGTCGTAATCGTTTGTTTGAAATCGCTTGTGCTGGTCTACTGTGCGTGGCCTGGAAATATGTACAGCCGTGAGATGCTAGTTGGAGAGTGGAGATCGAGGCAAAGTTACATTGTGACTTTGCTTCGTAAAGTCACTGAATCCGGCTTCGAGTCAGGGACGGACCATACAGTACTTTTAGTGGAGAGTACGATGAAAACGATCGGAAATGGTTAGTTACACTCACCCTGTTCACAGATGCTGAAATTTAGCTTATGCTGAAATGTTGTGAGAGAAAAATACTATTTTATATCTGAAAAGTAGTTCTGAATAAGATCAAACGACCAGGACGATAATATTTGTTATATAGAAACTGACCACATTCTTATTTTAACTATTTATTGATGACGTCGATACGATATTGAAAGAAATTAAGAAAATATCAAAAGCTACGGTAATAAGAACTGCCCAAGCCTGTCCATTGCCTTTCCTTGCTACCGCCATAGCGTGTCGCCTAGGCGCCAAGCACCCTAACCACCCTCGTCACTTCCTCCCTGCTCCCTCGTCCCAGAAATGACCGCAATTGTAGATTTTAAATTTTATCCCACAAAAAATATACATATAGGGGGTGTTTAGGACTGTCTCGCTCCTGTTTTTTTTTTTAGCTCTGCTCAAATTCTGCGTTGCCGAACACCTTAAGCTCAAAAAAAAAGGTGGAGCTAAGGGCCAACTTTACGTTTTTCTAAAGCACCTCAAGAGGTACTCTAGTTTTTGAGTTTTTTACTCCCACATGAAGTTGATGAATAATTACTCATCTTGCCACTCATTAGTCACTAGTTCACTCGGACTCACTTCCGTGTGCGCTCACGGCTCCGCCGTCTCCCGTGCGTGCTCCAGCAAAGGGAATTGGCCAGCTAGGCTGCTCGGCTTTGGGCCTCGAGTGGCGTACGGTCAATATCCGTATCTTTATTTTTAATTATTCAATTCAATTCTTTATTTCCAACAAGAAAATAAAAGGGAAAAACTCTTAAATGAACAATAGTAAATACTAACGCATGTGCTGAGTATTACTTGAATAAACAAACGTCAATCAGGGGCATAATAGACTATTTGCAGAGAAATAACATATTCCTGGAGGTGGAGCTAGACTGTGTGCCAAACAATAACTCTACTATAGAGCTGTTCTATAGTGAAGTTGGTGGAGCGGAGCTGTAAAAACGGAAGCGGAGCAGTCCCAAACACCTTATCGATCCTTTCCCTATTAGATCAGGTGAGTCCCACTTATTATTAGAAAAAAATACAGCCAACAAATTCTCACGAAAATATGTGGAGTCCCAAACTCTCTATACAAATCGTGGCACTAGTCAAAAATAGAAAAAAATAAAAAAATCTGCCATACCTGACCTTACGCCCAGACCGAGGGAGTATTTATAGTTTTTTTTTTGTAAATTTCACTAAGCTCTAGCTGAAATCAATAAGCGAACATACTGCACATCTGTTTCTGTCTAGAAATGCATTTTTTGTGGTAACGAGGAGGGAGTAACCGTTAGGCATTGTCCCTTTGCCCGTCTTCAGATGCAAACGGCGACAAATGTCTCAGTAATTTTCCCTTCCAAAGGGAAAGGGCAACATTCAATCTGTTGTTTCGTGTTTGGGCATTATCAGTGCTGCAATCTTTGAGCCTGAGAATACGAGGCAGTATCCTCCGGTTCTATGCACTGCACGTCTGCACCTATCAAGGTCAAGGTCAACATGTACCCTGTTCCATTTAACTTGACTTTGTTTACAACTAGGCCTGGATATAGCCAATTCGGCATCAAATACGACTAAGAATTTGACACAAAAACAAAGGAAAGACATATATGAAGATTTGCTTCGGCATAACAGTAATAGAAAATTAAAAAGAAGCAGCGCAACACTTATTGCTGCAAAGTATGGTGTCCATGTGCGTACAGGACAACGGGTATGGCAGAGAGCTAAAAAATGTAAGGCACAAGGCATACCAATAGATGTCGGATCAAAGAAACCTAAGAATGACGGTCGTAAAAAAATTGAAGTGGATCTCTCAAGGGTCGTTGATATTCCCTTAAACAGAAGGGATACCATAAGGTCACTAGCCAGTGCCCTCGATGTCAACAAAAGCACTTTACATAGGTGGTTCAAAGCTGGAATGCTACGACGACACAGCAGCTCACTGAAGCCATATTTGAAGGAAGAAAACAAGAAGGCAAGGCTACAGTGGTGTCTCTCTATGCTAGATAAAAGTACTTTGCCACATGATCCAAAGTTCATTGAAATGGAAGATATTATCCACTCAGATGAGAAGTGATTCAATGGGACCAAGAAGAATAAGACTATGTACATGCACCCAGTTGAAGATGACTCGCACAGGACAGTGCAAAACAAGAATGCCCACAAAGTTATGTTTTATTCAAGTGTTGCAAAGCCTAGGTTTGATGATGAAGGTACATGCTATTTTGATGGCAAGCTAGGCATTTGGCCTTCTGTCTGAGAGGTACAAATCTTTGTCATTTTTTTTACTTTGGGCATGTACAATAATTTTTGATGTTGCATTAATTGTCATCTAAATTTTAGGAACCTGCACAAAGAAGAAATGGCAACAGGCAAGGGGCACTCCAATCACAAAGACAATGAAGGTAGACAGACGCACAATGAGATCTTACATGATCACCTACCTGCTACCAGCTATAAAAGCACGTTGGCCTCGAGAAGATAGACACAAGACAATATGGATTCAATAGGACAACGTGCCTTCGCATGTACCAGCAGATGATGCGGAATTTGCTGCTGCAATCACCAATACAAGCCTTGATATACGCCTTTTGAACTAGCCTGCTAATTCACCTGATTTGAATTGCCTCGACCTTGGTTTCTTCAGTTCTCTCTAGTCGTTAACAGATAGAATCTCGTCTAGAAATATGGATGACCTCATCCGGAATGTGACTACAGAATATGAAAACTACAACCCAGTCATTCTAAATCGGGTGTTCCTGACACTCCAAAGCTGCATGATTGAAGTTATGAAAGACAATGGAGGGAACAAGTACAAGATCCCTCACATGAATAAGGAGAGGCTAGAGACACAAGGCATGCTTCCTAAAGCTCTTAGCTGTGATAGGCAGCTAGTTGAAAGGGCTTTAGAATTGTTGAGCAATTAATGGGGGCTTTCATGCAAACTAGCAGCAAGGATGCTTTTGCGTTGGTCAGCAAGTAATGCCGATGCAAACTAGCAGCAAGGATGCTTTTGTGTTGGTCAGCAAGTAATGGTGTTGTATAGATGCTTTTGCGTTGTTCAGCAACTAAAGCTGTTGTATATGTAACCATGGTTTACTTTGTGTTTGTTCATATTCGATGGATTTATCATTGTGCTATCCATTTCACATTGCAAGCATGACAAACACAATAAAATAAGGCACTACACATAAACCATTACTCCTCCAGAGTACAAGCAACCAAAAGAGCATTAGTATGTTCTACATATTGCTGCAATCATGCCTAAACAACAGCAGCAAAACACTACTAGGGCCTATGTACAATCAAAAGACCATGCGGGAGACAACTTGTGTACAACCTCCATCACAAGTAAAAGGCCTCCACTACGATCTTAGTAATTTACGCCTAGTGGTAATAATGTTTTCCACAAAACATCTGTTAACGCACACTTGAAGCAAGTGATCAGGTGTGTTACCTATTCTTCATAGTGAGTCACTTTCCACCTACGAATGGCCACGCAAATCCACACCATCATGCACCCAGCTTGCCTCATCATCCGTTGACATATCAGAGATGCTGGCCTTTTGGTCTCCAAGTTCGTACTTGGGGCTGAGGTTCTGCTCCATGTCCTCCTTGCCTCTATTGTTCTCCAACATCTGCTTAGAGGTGTCCTACTACTCCTTCTCCTCCTTAGACCATGTCTTAGGATCCTTCTCTTCCTTGGTAACAATTTGCCTTGCACATTCTTGCTCCTGCTCCTGGGATAAAATAAGCTGGTACCATTCATGAAGCATGCGCATGCACACAGCAGATGGTTAATAGGCAGCCATCCTGAAGCCCGAAGGCTAGCTGATTACGCAACAATGATATAAGACTTCATGGTCTCGTACTCAGTGATGTCCAGTTAGCAGGTTTACATAGAGGTCATTGTCATTAGCTTAATCAGATTAGTAATTAGTAGTTTAGAATTCTATACTTCTTGCTTTCAAATTTAGGTAGTATAATAAATTTTCTTCTCACTGTGCCCTTTCCAGTCGTTCGCAATGGTTCCTCAAAAGAAGTTCAGAGCATGTTCTGATATTATTTAGGTGTGCTTACCATAGTCTTGTGTGACTACTTTTTTGCTTCTTAATTGCTACCAGATAAGCTCAAGCAGGTGATGCCGATTATTCTGGTTCTTGCTACTAGGTAAGCTCTAACAGGTGATGCTGACCAAAGAAAAATAATTTCATACACTGCTTTTTCCTCACCTCCTACTTTCAGAAAGAATGTTTTATATTGCTTCATTAATTATTCAATATTCATAATAGATTGCTACAGGAATTATAGCTTGCTCGATGGTATTTGGATGCTTTTCTCTTATGTCTCATACATCTTTTTGTATCAAGATCCAAGAGATAAATACTTTAATTGAAGATGTTTTGTTAGGTTCCTCAGTTAGTGAAGATGGATCATCGTCTTCCATGATTGGAGATTTCAAGACAAAATCAGGAAGATCCATTACTTACTGAAGATGCCACTACAAATTATCAGTGCACCAACTTCAGTATTTTAGTGATGGCAGCATAAACATTCATAGTTTGCAAATAATTAGTGCTGGCAGCATAAAATGGCTTACCCCAAACCGCGACGACCTTGGCTAGAGCACGGCCCAACAATGGTGCTCACAGCAATAAGGTCCTGTGGCTCTGTCTCGGGCACAAATTCATCGTCGCCGGCAAGTAAAGATGAACTCTTATCACCTCCTTCTTCAAGCAAATCAGGGATCAACTCGAACTGCCTTCCTAGGTATCTTGAGCAAAATCTTGACCTTCAATGGCGATGCAGTTCCGCTTTCGGTCCCACAAAGTTCTAGGACAACGATCTTGGCCACGCATGCGAGTTGCATGCCGCATCCCTCAGGTTGATTGGATGCCCAAGGAGCGCCTCATCTGCAGGCGATGGAGGAATCCACCGGTCCCGTGTGGCCCCTTGCACCATGCCATCCGACGAACGCCTTGGCCGCACGCCGTGGCCCGGGCGGGTCCACGCCGCCGCCGACGGACACGACATGGATCCGAACGGAGGGGTCGCCTCCTGGCTCTCGGATGCCATGGTGCAGATCTAGACTGAGGGTCCTGAGTCCTGACTCCCGGCTTCCATGGCGCGGCAGAGGACGTGGCTGGAGGAAGCCAGGGCGTAGGAGACGAAGATGGCTCAGATCCGTCGATGCAGCTATGGCCGAGGAAGAGAGAGAGGGGTGGAGCGGGGTGGGATAGAGGATGGTGTTGGCCATGTGGCGATGGAGGTGCTGGCGGATGGTAGGCCCTAGCCATGCCGGCGGAGGTGGCGACAGACGGCAGACTCGATAGTGCCGTGGCGGAGGTGGCGTTGGTCGTTGGAGGAAGTCTGTGCTTTTTTTATTGTGGGCCATGACGTCTAGAAGTGAAGTGGCCGACACAAGCTAAGGGATAAGGCTAGGGGGCGCTAGGTGAGTGGACATTGTCGGGGACCTAATACTGGGGTACCCAATGAGATGGAGCTAATAACCATCAAGCGCTGATACTTCCGAATAGGCAGGAACACACCTACACTCCTTGTCCATACAACCAAAGGTTGGCTGCGCCTCACCATGCCCCGAAGGGTTGGCTTCGACTCGCCCGACCCCCGAGGGCTAGACTCCGCCTCGCCCGACCCCCAAGGGCTGGGCTCCGCCTCGCCTGACCCCCGAGGGCTGGGCTCCGCCTCACCCGATGGCTGAGGGCGGGCTCCACCTCGCTCGACGTCTGAGGGCAGGCTCTGCCTCACCCAACGACCGAGGGCAGGCTCTGCCTTGCTCGATGGCTGAGGGCTAGCTCCGCCTCGCCCGACGGCTGAGGGCGGACTCCGCCCCGCCCGACGTCCGAGGACTGGCTCCGCCTCGCCTGACGTCTGAGCTCCGGGGCTGGCTCTGCCTCGCCCGACATCTACACCCTGCCCCTTCATAATGGCAAAGCACAGGGTAAGACATGACACTCAGGTCAACCGTAGTATCGAGGACCATGCCCCGCGCACCTGCGAGAAGGTACCGTTAGGATACGATGGGACGGGCGCTTTAAGCCCTCCCAGGCATGGCAAAGCCTGAATAGTTTTGTAGGCGCCGACTTCTATCCTACAGTGTTGTGGGCGCTGCCTTCAGCCCTCGGGCGTGGATCCTAACATAGGCATACGATAACCACTACAATCTAGGAGGGAACTCACATCATCAACAGTAACGAACGCATGGTCACATCCACGTCCACTCCCCGTAGGGTCACAGCTTGGTGCCCTAACGCACCGCATCATTCGTCGGAGTAGGATGGGACGTAACCACTTGCTAAAACGAAGCCAGGGCATGACCATGTCAGGATCAACGAGCGTGCTATCCCTGGCATGGTCTGCCATGTCAGCAGGATGGGCTCAAGGGAAAAGGAAGACCTGACGCCTTCGAGGGACCGCCTCGACCTTTGGTTTTTTCCTCTTTCTCCCATCTGTAACCCCTGCTCCCCCTTGGTCTATAAAAGAGAGGGCAGGACACCCCACTAACGGGGGTCGATTTTGAGAGACGACGGATCAATTCAACACACAACACGCAGCCAAGCAGCAACCGAGCTCTTGGCATTCTTTCGATCTTTCCATCAGAGACTTGAGACCTGTCCCTCTCTCGACCGTTTGTACCCCCTACTATGAACCTTTTTTGGTACTAATAACACGAGCAACAACAAACTGGACGTAGGGACGTTCTGCCTGAACCAGTATAAATCTTGTGTCCTTTAGTACACCATTCGAGCCTAACGCGCAACAAATATAAATTTACTAGTTGGTGTTTGTTCGAAACACCGACAGACGTGGACACGGACAGCTGCCGATACGGTACCTATTTTTAGACCTGTAAACATACCTCAGCGACACTGGTTTTGGACAAAATTTGAATCCTAGAATGACTCTTTTTCTAGGACAGAGAGAATAGAAGACTAGCTCAGCTCGGCTCGTTAGCGAGCTCGAGCTAGCTCGTTGGCTCGAGCCAAAGCATAAAAAATATAGTAACAACAAACACATCACTTGCATGAATGAAATAAACAATGTAAAGATAAATTTAACGATGGAGAATATAAGATGCACTAGCGAACAATTCCATTCATCCATACACAGCTTACAACATCATTGACTGGTTTTTTCGAGTGCATATATTTTGAAAACCTTGACTGGTTTTTCTCCCCATATGTTCATTCATTGCAGTACCAGTTTGCAAACTTAAAAAAATGATTGGCTATGACAAGACTAGAAAGGGCTATCTAAAGTTTCAGTTGATCAACCAGAGGGAAGATTTCTCACTCAAACTTTTTTTTCAGGAGGCCTCTTGAAGGTAATATAAAAAAAGATGCATTCATTCATATCCCCCATCTTCTGAACTTCTTATTTTCCAGTATAAGTCTGAATTTTTGAAGATGCATTCATTCTTGTTCTCCACTTGAACAAAAATCCACTTATGTAAGATTCAAGTTGATTGATGTCTCCAACAAGGTAGCATTTGTGGTTCCAAAGGCACCAGTGTAGCCACATTTGGCACAAATATAAATTTACTAGTTGGTGTTTGTTCGAAACACCGATAGTTGGCGCACCAGATAGGGGCCTTTACGCGTTCCAAATTAGGCCTCGGATGGGTAGCCACGCAATCAATTGGGTCCCGAGCGCACACGTGCATTTCGGTGACCTGGACTTCATCGTCACGGTGGGAGGAGAGTTGGCGTTGGCCCACGCTGCCATCCAATCTCTCCTCTCCATCGACCTCAACTACGGGAGGCTTGAGCGCCAGCCCGGCGTCTCCCCTGGACCCTAGCCATACAAGGAGGACCCACGCTGCCTCACCCTCTCTCCAGAACACTCCGCATGGAGCGCCCCGACGGCGCTTCCGTTCGGTCTCGGCAACAACGTGGCAACCGTTAGCCACCTTGTGGCGCAGCGCATGATCCCGTCCCCCGCGAACAATGAGTTCAAGGGGATGATCGAAAGCGTCATGGAATCCCTCCACGGCCACCTCGCGGAGGGACCAGGGTTAGAATCTAGCTCTGACTCCAGTAGGGGGAGCCATCACCCCTCCCGGGAATGTTTCATGGCGGGTACCCCCGAGGGACACGTTGAAAATGTCTCCATGGAGGAGGCTACCCTGGCAGGCAACCCTGGTGGTGAAACCAAAGGGGAGACAGCAGCCCCACCTCGCGTGGGGGTGGAGCAGCTGAGAGCTCGAAAGTGGGAGATCGATGAAGCTGGACTCCAGCTTGTGCGGGAATACGCGAAGGTCGATCAGGAGATCGAACGCCGCGGAGACGGTGGGCGCGCACACGTCGTGTCCCGTGACATAAACTGAAGGATCATCGCCGACGATGGAACCCTTCCTCACTTTGTTCGGGCAAGCCAGAACATCGCCGCCGCAATGGCCTTGCTCTATGGCCTTCTAGAGGCCGCAACGCCCGAGGATCGTCGGGCTCACCGTGAAATTTGCACGCTGCTTGAGCGTGCGGCGGCGCAGCAGGCGGAGAGCTCGTTGTCTCGGCGATGCGAGGTCCACACCAGCCAGTGAATGCCCTCCGGCATCCCTGGCAGGGATGCATCAGTCCACCAGGCACCACAAGGTGATAGACAACGCGTTGTGATCCCGATACATCAATGTCTCGGCCGCAACCACAAAGCACGCAGCACTCTCGACGCTCGTAGACGCACCTACAACGACCCGAGAGAAGGGGCCCACCGCGGCTATCATCCTCGTCGTGGTGGATGCTACGACAGCGGCGAGGACTGGAGCCCGAGCCCTGGCCCGCCAGGCCTTAGGCTTTCGGCCAGCACATCCTCAATGCTGCTTTCCCGCCAAGGTACCAACCACCTACCAATATCCCTAAGTACTCTGGGGAGACAAACCCTAGACTTTGGCTCGAAGACTATCGGCTTGCCTGTCAAGACGGTGGTGCAGATAATGATGACCTTATTATCCGCAACCTTCCACTGTTCTTGGCCGATTCAGCACGAGCGTGGTTGGAACACCTACAGTCCAACGCAATCCAGAGTTGGGCGGATCTAAAGGAGATCTTTATGGGAAATTTCTAGGGCACATACAAGCGCCTTGGAATTCCATGGGACCTCAAGAACTGCTGTCGGAAGACCGGTGAGACCCTCTGTGGGTACATCCAGCGCTTCACCCAACAGTGCAACGAGCTTCCTAACGTCGCCGACGCCGACGTGATAGGAGCCTTCTTGCCCGGGACAATTTGTGAGTCCTTGGTTCATAAGCTGGGACGCAAGGGCCAGTGAACCACCAAGCATCACGAAATCCCTCCACGGCCACCAGCCACGCCTTAGGAGAAGAGGCGGTCGGAGCGATCTTCGATCGCCTCGAGGGCAAGGCAAGGCAGGACGAGGGTGCCAGCGAAGGCACCTCCAATTGTTTCACCAAAAGGAAGAATAAGAAACAATAGCGCGAGGACTCGCTCGTGGCCGCTGCTGACCGCAAGGGTGGTCAGAAGCCCGTGGAGGGCACTCCGAAGCACTTTGAAAAATCACTCGAGGGGCCATGCCCGAACCACGCCTTTCCTGTTAAGCATCTGCTCAAGGATTGTAGCCTCATGCGATGGTTCTTGTCCGGAGGCTCCAACAAAGGGGAAGGACCCTGTCCCCACTGCGGATGACGACGAGGAGAAGGACGACGGCTTTCCAACGCTGGACGGCTATGTTAGGATCTTTAGAGGATCAGCGGCCTACGACTCCAAACGCTGTCAAAAGGTCGCACGCCGCGAGGTCTATACGACCGAACCGGCCACGCCTGCCTTCCTCTGGTGGTCAGAGTCCACCATAACCTTCGATCGGGCCGACCACCCGGACAGCGTCCCGCACCCAGGGAGATATCCGCTTGTGGTTGACCCGATCATCGACCGAAAGCGACTCACCAAAGTACTAATGGATGGAGGCAGCGGCCTCACATCTTGTACGCCAAGACGCTCGACGAGATGGGTGTCGACCGGACGCGCCTTCGCCCAACCCGAGCGCCTTTCCACGGCATCGTGCCTGAAGAAGCAGGCCATGCCACTCGAGCAGATTGATCTACCCGTTACCTTCGGGGATCAGTTCAATTATAGGACTGAAACCCTCACCTTCGAGGTGGTGGGGTTCCCTAGAACTTTCCACGCCATCCTGGGATGTCCATGCTACGCGAAGTTCATGACCGTCCCCAACTACACATACCTCAAGCTGAAGATGCCGGGCCCCCACGGGGTCATCACCATCGGCACCTCCTTCTAGTGCGCCTATGAGTGCGAGGTCGAATGCTGCGGTCACGCCGCAACAATCGTCGCCTCAGGGGAGCTCGCCACCCTCAGGGAGGAGGTCACCAAGGAAGCACCCGACGCCAAGAAGTCGACCGGGTAGTTCGAACCGGCCGAGGGCTCTAAGGAAGTCCTCGTAGACCTCGACAGCTCCGAGGGCAAAACGGTACGCATTGGCACCACACTTTCCTCCGAATAGGAAAGCGCGCTCGTCGACTTCCTCCACGATAATAAAGACATCTTTGCATGGAAACCTCAGATATGCCAGGCATTCAGAGGAAGGTCGCCGAGCATACCTTGAAGATCCACCCAGGCTCCAAACCGGTGAAGCAACGCCTGTGTCGCTTCAACGAGGAGAAACGCAGGACCATCGGTGAAGAGATAGCAAAACTATCGGCTGCCGGATTCATCAAGGAAGTATACCACCCAGAGTGGTTAGCCAATCCGATTCTTGTATGAAAGAAGAGTGGGAAATGGAGGATGTGTGTAGACTATACGGGTCTCAACAAGGCATGCCCGAAGGACCCATTTCCTTTGCCGCGCATAGACCAAATAGTCGACTCTACCTCAGGGTGCGAAACCCTCTGCTTCCTTGACACGTACTCTGGGTACCATCAAATCATGATGAAAGAGTCTGACCAGCTCGCGACATCTTTCATCACCCCCTTCGGATTGTTCTGCTATGTTTCAATGCCGTTCGGTCTGAAGAATGGTGGGGCTACATACTAGCGCTGTATGCTCAAATGCTTTAGGGACCTCATCGGGTGGGCCGTTGAGGCCTACATTGACGACAACTTAGTCAAGTCCAAATGGAGTGACCACCTCGTGGCCGATCTTGAGCAGACCTTTGCAAAACTCCGAGCAAATGGCATCAAACTCAATCCCAAGAAATATGCTTTCGGGGTCCCGAGGAGCATACTGCTCGGCTTCATCGTCTCCGAGCGTGGCATCGAAGCCAACCCGAAGAAAATCTCAGCCATCACAAGGATGGGCCCGATTCAGAACATAAAGGGGGTTCAGCGAGTCACAGGATGCCTTGCTGCACTCAGCCGATTCATCTCGCGCCTCGACGAATGAGGCCTCCCCCTTTATCGCCTCCTAAAGAAAGCCGACCACTTCGAGTGGATGTCCGAGGCCTAGGAGGCACTTGACATGGTCAAACTGATTGTGACAAAGGCCCCAATCCTAGTTCCTCCAAGGAACGGAGAATCCCTCCTGCTATACATAGTGGCCACCACGCAAGTGGTCAGCGTCACCCTGGTAGTAGAGCGGGAGGAAGAGGGGCACGCCCTCAAGGTGCAGCGCCCTGTGTACTTTATCAGTGAGGTACTATCCGACTCTAAAACCCGCTACTCCCAAATCCAGAAGCTCCTATACGTCGTCCTCATCACCAAAAGGAAGCTACGCCACTACTTCGAGTCACACCCCATGACAGTCGTGACATCGTTCCCCCTCGGCGAGGTCATCTAGAGCCAGGATGCCACGGGAAGGACCGCAAAGTGGGCACTCGAGTTGATGGATCAAGGCATCACGTATGCCTCCCGAACGGTGATCAAGTCCTAGGTGTTGGCTGACTTCATCGTGGAATGGACTGAGGTCCAAACATCATCGGCGGTCATCGATCAAGAGTATTGGACGATGTACTTCGATGGATCGTTGATGAAGAAGGGCGCCGGCGAGGGCTGGTCTTCGTATCACCCCTCGGGGTTCGCATGAGGTACATGGTTCGTCTCCATTTCTGTTCATCCAATAATGTGGCCGAGTATGAAGCACTCATCAATGGACTACGCATCGCCATCGAGTTGGGCATCCGACGCCTCGACATCCGAGGCGACTCCCAGCTGGCCATCAACCAAGTCATGAAGGAGTCAAGCTATCACGACGCCAAGATGGCTATGAACAGCCAAGAAGTCCGATGGCTGGAGGACAAATTTGATGGCCTCGAACTCAATCACATCCCATGGCATCTCAATGAGGCGGCCGACGCGCTTGCAAAAGCGGCATCCGGTCGAGAGCCGGTACCAACGGGTCTCTTCGCCAACGACCAACACAAACCCTCAGTACGCTACGAAGGGTCAGAACGGGCCAACAACGGCCCGTCCGATCCAGCCTCGGGGGGCAACCAACCAACGGCTCCGTCCGGCCTCGAGGTCATGGAGCTTGAAGAGGATCCAGCGACAGAGCCCGACCCTCGGGATGATTGGAGAACACTCTAGCTCGACTACCTCCTCCGTGACACACTGCCGACGGACAAAATGGAAGCTAGACGGCTCACATGGCGCGCCAAGTCCTTCGTTCTTGTAGAGGGCGAACTCTACAAATGAAGCCACACCGGGATCTTGTAGCTCTACATCCTCATCGAACAGGGGAAGCTTCTGCTGAGCGATATCCACGGTGGGGTCTGCGGTCACCACGCCGTGCCTAGAACCTTGGTTGGAAACACATTTCGACAGGGCTTCTACTGGCCCACTATAGTAGCCGACGCCGAGCAGATCGTATGCACCTGCGAAGGGTGTCAGTACTATGCTCGGCAAACTCACCTCCCGTCCTAGGCAGTCTAGATGATCCCCATCATGTGGCCCTTCATGGTCTAGGGGCTCGATTTGGTTGGACCTCTCAAGAAGGCGCCTAGGGGCTACACCCACTTGCTTGTCACCATAGACAAGGTCACAAAATGGATCGAAGCTCGGCCGATCTCCATGATCAAGTCCGAGCAAGCTATGATGTTCTTCCTCGACATCATCCATCGCAAGAAATTCATCACGAACAACGGCACACAGTTCACCGGCAAAAAATTCCTTCGATTCTATGATGAACAACACGTCCGGGTCGATTAGGCCGCTGTCGCGCACCCCCAAATGAACAGGCAGGTCGAGAGCGCAAATGGCATGCTCCTACAGGGCCTCAAGCCTAGGATTTTCAACCGGTTGAACAAGTTCGGCGTGCGATGGGTCACCGAGCTCCCTGTGGTGCTCTGGAGACTAAGGATGACTCCCAGCCGGGCCACCGGCTATACACCTTTCTTCATGGTCTACGGTTCCAAGGCCATCCTCCCAACCGACCTCGACTATGGAGCGCCAAGAATCAGAGCATACGACGAACAGGGAGCCGAGGCATCCCATGAAGACGCCATGGACTAGCTAGACGAAGCTCACGATGTCGCCCTCCTCCGCTCAGCCAAGTACCAGCAGGCGCTACGTCGATACCACAGCCGACGAGTGTGGGACCAAGCCTTCAACGTTGGGGACATGGTTCTCCGCCTCGTGCAGAGCAATAAGGACCGTCACAAGCTCTCCCCGCCCTGGGAGGGGCCATACGTCGTCGCGGAAGTACTCCGGCCAGGCGCCTACAAATTGAAAACCATCGACGGCGAGGTCTTCACCAACGCCTAAAACATTGAGCAGCTATGTCATTTTTACCCTTAAATAAACGTATACTTTCTCTTATTAGTCTTTGCCATGAAAAATCCCCGATCTGTTCGTGACATCCGACCCCTGCAAGTGCTAGGGGTCGGACCTCACTCGGGGGCTGGTATGAGCACATTTACCTTGCAAAAACATTCTCTGTGTTATCTTGCAAACATTCTCTATGTTTTTCCTCTTTTTCTCACGGTAAGTCCTAAGGGCTAGGATTTCGGGGACAAAATCTGAGTATAACTGGTAGGACTACGAGAAACCCACGCCCCGGTGGCTATGGTCTCTTTGCTCACCAACGTGATCAGAATTGACTACCCTGCACTCCGAGTCTTTTGCGACCGTAACTATGGGAAGGGTCGAAAGGCATTAAACCTCTTTTGCCAAAAAGAGGGAGAAGAGCTCAAAAGCTGTTTGCCATAACGAAATTTGAGAACATGTTCATTTTTGCACAAATTCATCGCTTACAAAGTGATTTCATCATGAAAAGGGACTGATGTATTCATGAATACATAAAACAGTTTACACAGGGGCTCCCCCACAAATTAAACGATTACATCTGCTGACCATTTTTACTCTAAGTACTACTACGGTCGACACGCCATGCTCTCCATGGGCAACGTCCTACCACTCTGAGGGACCCCTGAGGGTGCCGTCGTCTGCAACGTCGAGCACCATGTCGATGACCGTGGCACCTTCGTCGGGGCATCTAGGGACTATGCCATTGTGATCAGCCGCAACCCTGACAACGGCGCCTGGACGGGGGGCGCCTCCCGCCGAAGAAAGGCCGCCATGGCTGATGGATGTCTCTGCCATCTCATCAAGCTTCATGAACTGGCCGATCTGAGCGGCCGCAAGGACAAAGCCCCCCATCGACGCAATCCTAGGCGGCTTCCCCACCAACAAGACTCGCCCGGAGAAGATTCGACGGAAGAGCTTCCTGTATGGCTCCATCCCAATGAAGGCCTCGCAAACGACGGCAAAACAGACGACGCTCAGCACCCTCTAGTACGCCTCCTCCTTCGGCATAAGCGACCCCTTCTCAGCGAAGGTAGCCGACACCACCTCATCTACGTTGGATGACCTCCAGCTCGACATCGCGCTCTAGATTTACGAACAGATCTATGAGTTTTTCTCTCCCGAGCATTACCCTCTCTCACTTAGGAACCGCTGTGACGCACGAACGCATTCGGTGAAAAGGAAGAAGGAGAGGAGGTAATAGCTCAGGAATAAGCGAAGGAATGGGCATGAGAACCCCCTCCCTCCCCCTATTTAAAGAGGAGACATAGCAGCGGAGGAAAGGCAAAAGGTTGGCACGAAAAACCCTCTCCCTTCCCCTATTCAATGCAGATGGGAAATCGATGCTGACGAGAATTCAAGGGGATGCGCCTGGACTGATGGGACGTGCTCTGATAGACGAGACGTCGCCTAGTCAAATAGGACGTTGCCTGGGCATGGCCCACCACTACCGCACACCGGGCGCGAGAATCAGGGCGCACCCGCATGCAGGCGACTCTCCACTTCCACAGGCAGGACCTGGAAGGACCCGACGATGGAACCTCCATCAAGGGGGCCCCAACGGGCCTCCTAGGTCGATCGGATGGCCTAGGTAAAACGACGAATGAATGACCACTGAAAGATAAGCATCTCTGTTTACTTACTTTGCGTGTTAATTTCATTACCAAGCCTTTGACCCCAGCAACGGCAGGGGCACGGACATCGCTCGGGGGCTGCCGAGAGTGTCTAATTGTTTAGACATCCTCCTCACCCAACCCCTCCTTACGTTGAAAACCGGAGACACGAGGTGCGGGTGTAAAACTTTGTGAAAAACTAGACGAACTGCTAGACCTACGCCTCGACGGCTACGGTGTTTTTGTTCACCAGCATAATCGAATTCACAGTTCCCCACACCCCAAGCTTTAGCATCCGCCATCTCGACAAGGGTTCGAAGGGGTCTGCCTATAGAATCTCCTTCAAGGAGAAGCTGTTAGGTCGCCTAAAGTCAATCAAACGGCTCGGATCGCCGCGGAGAGATAGAAACAAAAAATTGCGATGCTCGTATAGGTCACGCCGGCCCCATCACAAACGTCAAACCCGAACCCCACGCAGACATGTCAGGTAAGAGTTTCTCATCGCTCATGCCACCAAAGTAACATTACCGACCCCCGCTTTTGTTTCAATTAAATCGTACATTAATCCCATACATCCAAAACGTTGCATATGCAATCGCTGCATCTCAACGCTTCGTGTCGCATCACAAAGCGGCTGTCGCCTCATTCGATATGAACGGCAACTGACCGAGGTTCGAAGGCTGGCCCGCGAAGGGCTTGAGGCCGCCTCGCGTCAAATAGAGCTAGGGGAGAAAAACCGAGATGAGCCCCAGCGGCCTTGCCCGACCCCGCTTAGAAGCAAAGAGGGACATCTTGACCTTTCTTGTTCGATTCTAACCTCGAGCCAAACCCACAGAATCTCCATCGAGGAGAGGCCAACGGGCTAGCTGAGCCTATCGAACGGCTTGGGCATCTACCGAGAGGTGGGTTAAGAAGTTGTGGAATGCCACATGAGGGCTCTGCCGACCCCGTCAGTGAATGATGGACCCGGATTCCACACGAACGTGCCCGTTAGCGAGCTCATTGAGCGCAACATTCAAGCCATCGAGACAAGTGTCGTCAGCTCAGCCCCTCTAATTGCGGAAACCGATGATAGGGTGACGCGCGAAACACGGTCGACCCCTATCAGACCCCAAGGGCCTCGGGGGCTCGAGCCGCTCGATCCGAGATCGAGAGACTGAGGTTCGAAGGCTGGCCCATGAAGGGTCCAAGGCCGCCTCGCGTCAAACAAGAGCCAGGGGAGAAAACGCAGATGAGCCTCAACGGCCTTTGCTTAACCCGCATTGAGGTGGATAGGGTCATCTCAACCTTCTAGTTCAATCCGGCCTTTAGCCGAGCCCATAGAATCCCCATTGAGGGGGAATATGTTGGAAGGCAGGTCAAGGAGAAATGGAACGCCACCCGAGGGCTTTCCTGACCCTGTCGCAAAGCAACAGGATCGGATTCCGTTCGAACATCCCCGTTAGTGAGCTCATCAAGTACGTCACTTGAGCCATCGAGGCAAGTGACGTCGCCTCAACCCCTCCTGTTGCGGAAACCATGGACGGGACGATAGTCACAAAACGAGCCGACCCTTGACCGAATCCCCACCACGCGTGGGGGCTCGAGGAAGGCTGGGCCAACAATGAGACCAAACGCACGGCCACGGAATGATCGTCAAAATCCTAAGTAAAGGGTACGTGCGAATACAAGAGTAAGTTCGCTACCCTCGCTTCGGTCTCTAGTAACATCCGGCCCTAGCGACCGCAAGGGGCCAAATCTCACTCGGGGGCTGATAAAAGGTATAAATACCTCCTTTTTTGAAACAGTCGTTGAGTCAGGCCTCTTCCTCACATTAAGGTTAGTGGCAAGGTTTGTGGGAACACATAAACGAGCATGCCTGGTAAGACTGCAAAAAACCCACGCCCCGATGGCTATGGTAACTTTGCTCACCAGCATAATTGAAATTTCCCCCTTATACACCTCGGGCCCGATGGTCTTAATGAACGGAAGGGTCGGATCGCATAAAACCTTTCTTCTCGAATGCAAAAGGGAAGAAAGCAAGTTCAAACAAACGAAACAAAATTGCGAAACGAAATTATGAATCTGTTTTCAGACACAAAAGTACTGACACTTGTCCATAGATTACAGATAAATGATTATCAAACTCATTCGACTAACTACCTCCTCGGGGGGAGAACTATGTCTTTCAGCCTGTCTACCAGGTTCCGCACAATAGGAGTCACCGCCTTCTCAATCTCATCCAGCTCGAAGGTTTCATAGCCAGGCGTGAAGCTGAGGCTCAATGCCTCCAAGTTAATCTCCTGATCATAATGAGAGCAGGCAACAGCAAAGGCCTGGGTGATCCCAACGTGAAAGGTGTTCTCCTCAAGCTGGCGCACCTGCACCGTAATATCTACGGCACGGGCCATGAGTGAGTCGGTTTCCTTCAGCCGCGCCACCCCCAGGCCATCAAAAACCACCCCGACGGCAGCACGCCGGAGATCGTGCTCATCACTCTTGGCCTGAAGAATCCCCCGCACCTTAGCAAGCTCCGTGCCTAGCCCGACAGAGACGCTCTTGGCCTCCAACCTTTGGGCCACTGTAGCTCCAAGATCCGCCCAGAGGGAGCCGACCCCCTGACGTGCCTCATCGCGCTCTCGGACGGCCTGGTCGCGCTCCTCACGGGTCATGCCACGCTCTGAGCGGAGTCTTTCTGCAGTCTAGCGCAGCTCGTCTCACTCCCTGCACAGCTAGGCAACCACCTTGGCATCTAGATTCGCCTTCTACTGCAGGGCCATAGACCTCTCCTCGGCTTCCAGCTTGAGATCCCGCTCCCTCTCCAGCTCAGCCAGGAGGTCGACGGCCCGCTCGTAGGCCTCAACATCCTTCTGGAGCAGCTCGTCCCACTCCTTTCAGACCCTGGCAGCCACCTCCTCGTCCTGCTGCACCCTCGCCGACAGATCCTAGAACATCCCATGGACCTCCTCTGCGTCCCGGCACGCCTCGGCTTCCCGCTATTGGGCGGCAGCAAGCTAGGCGCTCACATCTCCGCACAGCCGGGCCTCCTCGATAAGGCGGTCCCATTCCACCTTCTGCTCGCGGAGGAACCGGGATTTCTCCCGACTACGAGCAATGGGGGACTGAGAAGAAGACTAGTGTAAAAAATGCAAAAATACATGAAGAAAGAAGAAAGCGAGAGGGAAGATCAAGCGGATACCCGTCCAGTGGGAATGATGATGTCACGCAGCACGCCCCTGGCTTGGCTCAGGACATCCATCAAAGCCGAGAACCCTTCAGCGAGACTCTCCCGCTCTATGCTCTCGGTAGCATCGTTGTAACGTCCAGTCCCGACATACATGGCCCCGGTCCACTCTTCCTAGGAGTGGTCCGACCCGCGCGTAGCAACCCGCTTGAACTTTCGTCCTCGCTTCGTTCAAAACGGTTAACCGAAGGTTACTACGCGTCCCTGGCCCTGGTATTTAAGTCGATCCAGCGAATTTAGGATTTCCAGTATGGTACTAAACCTGGTTGCACAGTATTTTCGCGATGCTACAGTAACCACCGTGAACAGTGATCCGAATTTGGCCTGGCCCAAATCGGATGAACAGTACCGCGCTACAGTAACCCTCTTTGGATGCTACAGTAGCCGGCCTTATTCTGCTACAGTAACGCCGGCCCATACTGGATTTTTAATTGGGCCCACTTTGGCCCATTAGGATGTTACAATCGTCGAGTGAGAAGAGAGTCAACGTTGGGTCTTGAGGATCCATCCATTGGAGCGGCGGCTCACCCCACGCGGGCGAGTGGCTGCCCCCCCGACATCAGGGCCGAGGGTGACCCCCGTTGGTCCTCTCCACCACTGCCACGACGCCCGAGGACCCTCCAACCGTATCCCCCTCCGTCTGGCCCGCCTCGGGCGCTGTCGCCTGGACCGCCGGTAGCACGGATTGTGCCGTTCCCTCGGACACCACCGTGGCTGCGTCTGGAGGCGCCTGGCTTGTCACGGTCGCGGCCACCTCCGCTTGCGACACCGGGGCCTCGGCTTGCGGCACCGCGCCCACCACGGAGGGCGCCACAAGCGTGAGCAGCGGATCCGTTCTCTCCCACGTAGGTGGCGGAATCACCTCCACTGCCATGTGCTCGACAACCCCTGAGGACGCTTCTTCAGCCCCGGTGCCTGCTTGACCCGCCGAGGGCACGGGCACCACCACAGGCGGTGCCTAACCGGCCGATGAGGCCACGACATCGGATTCGCTCCTGCCCGAAACAGGAGCGATGTCAGGGAACGACGCCCGTCCTGCCTAAAGAGCAACGCTCTTCTTGGGTGCCAGCGCCAAAGAGCGGCCCTGTCTCAAGATTCTGCAAGAGTTAAAAGGCGTAGGCCACACTGAAAAACAGAAAAAACAAAGGAATCAGTGACTTACGCTGGCGCTGTTGGGCGGTAGAAACATTTTGGGGACGAACCCCCAGATTCCTGCTCCAATTCATCTGCGTGGGACCGTTTTGAGCCTGCCCCCTGCTCCCGGGCAGGGGGGCTCGTCTCCCTTGTCTTCGAGGGCGCAGCGGCAGATCCACCTGCCCCTATCAAATCGTGGGGCGCGGCAGTGGAGCCGCCCCCCTCCATCGGCACCTCGGGCGCGATAGCAGATCCGCCCGCCCCTATCAACTCGTGGGGTGCGGCAGTGGAGCCACCCCCCTCCACCAGCACCCCGAACGCAACGGCAGATCCGTCTGCTCCCACCGGTCCTGAGGATGAGCTGATGGTTTGGCTCGTCTCTGCCGGCCTCATGGACTCACTTCCCCCTGCATGGAATGGGAAGGGTCCCTGCGTGGGTGAGTGGGTACCTGTCAGTGTATCCTCACCCTCCAGGACATCCCACTCATTGTCGGCAACTACCTTGTCATACTCCTCATCGTCACTATTTGTCTCCTCTCCTCGCTCCCGTGCTTGCTGCTTCTATAGCATCGTCCTCCTCTTGAACTCCTTCGTCTTTCTATCCCACTCGGCCACGGTGCGATTCACTGCCGCCATGAGTGGGTCCTTCGATAGCGGAGCCGGGCTATCCACGAACACTAGCCTCCTCGGCTGGTCCTGCTATCCCTAGGTTAGCATCAAGGGATCGGGAATTCAAGTAAAAAGGAGGCACGGGGAAAGAGAACTTATGAAGTCGATGAACCCCGGTTCCGGCCGCATTGGGGGATGCCCTAGCACCGGATACACGAAATCAAGGACAGCACCGGCATTGTCCTTCAAAGGCTCCATTGCCTCCTTGATGCGCTGCACCACTTCGGAGAGGGGGAGCGCTTCGTTGACAAGCACCGTCCCTTCGAGCGACGCTCCGGGCACCATCAGGTATAGAGGAAGCGCGCGGCTCATCAGCGACGCCACCCTCCGCGTGTGGTAGGCGCCGATGATTCCCAACCCCTTCACGCTCCTCTCCTTCAGAATTTGGAGGGCGGCAAGATGGTCCTTGATCTTCTTCTTGGCCTTGTCTGGGACACCCCACTTCCACGACTCCGGGACCTCTTCGATGACGCGCCCAGAGAACGCTGGCAAGGGGGCGGCAACGTCGTCCTTGATGTAAAACCAATGTGAATGACACCCCTTGTTGGAGGTCGATAGACGCATCGATGGGTATTCGTTCACCCGGTTGTTGCGGAGGTGAATGCCGGCACATCCCACCGGCACGCTCAGCTCTTGCTTCCCGACCCGCTTCTTCAAAAGGTTGATGGCGAAGAGATGCCGCCACAGGTCGAAGTGGGGACTAATCCCCAAGAACCTCCTCACATAGGGTGACGAACGCCGCAATATGCTGGACCCCATTGGGAGTAAGGTGCTGCAACTCCACCTTGTAGTAATCCAGCAGCCCCCGAAGGAACTTATGGGCGGGGATGGCGAACCCCCGCTCATGAAAGCGAGCGAAGGACACCACATAGCCTTCGGGCGACGACGGCTCGTCCTCATTACTAGGCAGCCACCACTCCTCGGCGGCGGTCAGCGGGCAAAGGAGGCCACGACGAACGAGGCCCTCCAGGTGCTGAGGGGTGATGTCGGATCTACACCATGCCTCCATTGAAAGATTGGGAGGAGGGTGGATGCGAGCTTGAGGATGGCTGCAATGCGGGTGCAGGAGGCTCAGGCGATTGGCGGCGGAAGTTGTAGATGCAAAGGCGAGATGGCAAAGTACGGAACCCTGGGGGGCGAACCCCTTGGTTTTATAGGGGCGATGGATGTGAGAAGGGCAACCATCCTCCTAGATCTCCGTGCCTACCACGATACACCACCACGTCACGTCGCGGGATAACCGCCCGCGATCCCTATCCTTTCCCACCAAAATTGCGCCGAACGTTTCGCCTCCCCAAGCAGACTAGGACTCTGTTCCCGCAGAGGGGATACGAGTCACGAACCATTTCTCTGGCCCGCCTGGGCCTAGGAGTTCGAGGGCTGGCCCAATAAGTTTCGACGGCCGTCCCAACGAGGGATGGGCCCGCAAGCGGCCAGAACTCAGCCGCATGAACCTCAAGGGAGTCTCGATCCGCAATTGAGTCTCAACCGGGCTAACCCTGGACGAATCCCCGCGAACGGGATACCAGGGTTCCCTTTAAACTATCCAGTTGTCAAAAAACACCAAATCTCATAGCCATACCTGCGAAGGGTCCAAAATACCCCTAGGCAATTCTATCCTAATCACCTAGGGGCTCGGGGGCTACACCCGACGGGTGCGCTCGCGCGCAACCTCTGGCGAATCGAAATACCCCCCGAGCGATTCTATCCGAATCACCCTGGGGCTCGGGGGCTACACCCGTCGGGTGCGCTCGCGCGCACCCTCGAGCAAGTCAAATCACCCCCAGGTGATTCTATCCGAATCACCCGAGGGCTCGGGGGCTACTGTCGGGGACCTAATACTGGGGCACCCAATGAGATGGAGCTAATAACCATCAAGCGCTGATACTTCCAAACAGGCAGGAACGCACCTACACTCCTTGTCCATACAACCAAAGGTTGGTTGCGCCTCGCCCTGCCCCGAAGGGTTGGCTCCGCCTCGCTTGACCCCCAAGGGCTGGACTCCACCTCGCCCGACCCCCGAGGGCTAGGCTCCGCCTCACCCGACGGCTGAGGGCGGACTCCGCCTCGCCCAACGACCGAGGGTAGGCTCCGCCTCGCCCGACGTCTACACCCTGCCCCTTCATAATGGCGAAGCATAGGGTAAGATAGGACACTCAGGTCAACCGCAGTACCGAGGACCATGCCCTACGCACCTACAAGAAGGTACCATTAGGATACGACGGGACAGGCACTTTAAGCCCTCCCAGGCATGGTAGAGCCCGATTAGTGTTGTAGGCATCGACTTTTGTCCTACAGTGTTGTGGGCGCCGCCTTCAGCCTTCGGGCGTGGATCCTAACATAGGCATACGACAACCACTACAGTTCAGGAGGGCACTCACATCATCACCAGTAATGAACGCATGGTCACTTCCCCGTCCACTCCCTGTAGGGTCACAGCTTGTTGCCCTGACGCACCGCATCATCCGCCGGAGCAGGATGGGACGTAACCACTTGCTGAAATGAAGCCAGGGCACGACCATGTCAGGATCAACGAACGTGTTATCCTTGGCATGGTCTGCCATGTCAGCAGGACAGGCTCAAGGGAAAAGGAAGACCCGACGCCTTCGAGGGACCGCCTCGACCTTTGGTTTTTTCCTCTTTCTCCCATCTGTAACCCCTGCTCCCCCGTGGTCTATAAAAGGGAGGGCAGGACACCCCACTAAGGGGGATCGATTTAGAGAGACGACGGATCAATTCAACACACAACACGCAGTCAAGCAGCAACCGAGCTCTTAGCATCCTTTCGACCTTTCCATCAGAGACTTGAGATATGTCCCTCTCTCGACCATTTGTACCCCCTACTACGAACCTTTTTTGTACTAATAACACGAGCAGCAGCAAACTAGACGTAAGGACATTCAGCCCGAACCAGTATAAACCTTGTGTCCTTTAGTACACTATCCAAGCCTAACGCGCAACAAATATAAATTTACTAGTTGATGTTTGTTCGAAACACCGACAGACGTGGACACGGACAGCTACCGGTATGGTACCTATTTTTAGACTCTGTAAACATACCTCAGCGACACTGGTTTTGGATAAAATTTGAATCCTAGAATGACTCTTTTTCTGGGACAGAGAGAATAGAAGACTAGCTCGGCTCGGCTCGTTAGCGAGCTCAAGCTAGCTCGTTGGCTCGAGCCAAAGCATAAAAAATACAGTAACAACAAACACATCACTTGCATGAATGAAATAAACAATGTAAAGATAAATTTAACGATGGAGAATATAAGGGTCTCGTTCGCTTGGAGAAATTTGGAGAAATCTGGATGGTTTTGAATAAATCTGGAGGAATCTGTGAGAGAAAAACACTGTTCCGGATAAAAAAAGAAGCGGATCAAGCCGGGTTTAAGGACACGCGAACGAGGCCAAGATGCACTAACGAACAATTCCATTCATCCATACACAGCTTACAACATCATTGACTGGTTTTTCCCAGTGCATATATTTTGGTGTTGTTTAGTTCTCAAAATTTTGCAAAATTTTTCAAGATTTCCCGTCACATCGAATCTTTGGACGCATGCATGAAGCATTAAATATAAATAAAAAATAAAACTAATTACACAGTTTAGACGAAATTCACGAGACGAATCTTTTAAGCCTAATTAGACTATGATTGGACACTAATTGCCAAATAACAACGAAAGTGCTACAGTACCATTTTCCAAAAAATTTCGCCAACTAAACAAGGCCTTTGAAAACCTTGACTGGTTTTTCTCCCCATATCTTCATTCATTGCAGTACCAGTTTGCAAACTTAAAAAAAATGATTGGCTATAACAAGACTGGAAAGGGCTATCTGAAGTTTCAGTTGATCAACCAGAGGGAAGATTTCTCACTCAAACTTTTTTTCAGGAGGCCTCTTGAAGGTAATATAAAAAAAAGATGCATTCATTCATATCCCCCATCTTCTGAACTTCTTATTTTCCAGTATAAGTCTGAATTTTTGAAGATGCATTCATTCATATTCTCCACCTGAACAAAAATTGTCAAGGGCGTCGGGCCCTTGGGTAGCTGGACCTCGGCTACGTAGTTCGTAGCTGCGACTCGTCTTCTCCGGCGAGGTTTTCCCCTCCGCCGCAGGCTTAGTTGTTTAGAGAGAGAGAGACGAGATGGGTAATATCTTACTTATTTTCTTTTAATTGTCTCCAGTACAAATATATATAGCCTGAGGCCGAACTGACTAGAGCCAATCGGCTCCTAGAATTAAGGAATAAGAATAGCAACTAATCCTATCTTTCCTACTAACCACCGGAGGCTGGCTTGACCAGGCCCAACCTCATGTGATCAACGCAAGACGCAAAGACGCCAAGCCGTCCCCTGGTGCGCCGTCGTCACGCTGTGACGTCTCACGTCGACCCCACATGACATCTCTCCCCCCCTCGAGGTCCAGCTCGTCCTCGAGCTGAAAATCTGGGTACTTGTCGCAGAACTCATCGAGGTCTTCCCATGTAGCAGAGGTCGCCGGCTTGCCACGCCAATGCACAAGGACCTGGCGAACACCTCTTGCCAGGCGAGCTTGCTCCACCCGAGCAGGCTCCGGCACAATGGCGCCATGATAGATGTCGGGCAGGGGTGGCGGAGCTGATGGAGGTGTCCCGATGAACTTCTTGAGAGTGCCCACATGGAACACGTCATGAATGCGAGCCTGCGGGGGCAACTCCAGTCGCATGGCGACGTCGTTGATGAGCTCGACGACGCGGTATGGACCGAGGAAGCGAGCCTTCAGCTTGCCCGTTGTAGACTGGGGAAGCGACGATGGGGCGCGCTGGCAGAGACGAAGAAGCGCCCAGTCGCCCACCTCATAGGAAACCGGGCGGTGTTGCTTATCGTAGTGGTGTTTCTGAACAGCCTACGCCTGCTCCAGGCGATAGCGCACGTCGGTGAGGAAAGACTCGCGCTCCTCCATGTCGCGCGCGACCGCAACGACCCGTGTCTCACCAGGCTCATACGAGCAGATGGTGGGTGGGTCACGGCCGTACACCACGCGGAACGGTGTCTCCTGGAGCAAAAACTGATAGGTCGTGTTGTACACGTACTCGGCCCACGACAGCCGACGCAGCCACTGTCGAGGACGGTCACCGGTGAAGCAGCACAGGTACATGACGATGACGCGATTGGCCGCCTCCGTCTGGCCGTCCGACTGGGGGTGGAAGGCTGATGACATGTGCAGTTTGGTGCCCATGAGCCGCATAAGCTCGCGCCAGAACGTTGAGGTAAACACCGGGTCGCGGTCGGAAACCATGGACTGCGGCACGCCATGGAGGCGCACAATGTCGGCGAAGAAGGCCTGCGCCATGGACTCGGCGGTGTACGGGTGGCCCAAGGCGATGAAGTGGCAGTACTTGCTAAAACGGTCGACGACAGAGAGGATCACCAACTTCCCGTTGACACGGGGCAGGGCTTCCACGAAGTCGAGGCCGATGTCCGCCCAGACGACCGTGGGGATCGGCAGTGGCATGAGGAGGCCGGCCGGGTGGAGGTGCTCGGACTTGTATCGCTGACAAGTGGCACATGCCCTCACAAAGTCCTGCACAAGACGCCGCATGTTGGGGAAGTGGAAGTCGCGGCGGAGTCGGTGCAGTGTGCGCTGGACGCCCTCGTGGCCACCATTGTGGACAGCCGCCATGATTTCCTGCAAGAGTGGCGAGGACGGCGGTATGTACATGCGCCCGTCATAGAGGACCATGTCATCAGCCACCGTCCATGGTGCAGCACGCGTGCCGGCGCGGACATCGTCGTGGATGGCGACTAGGGCGGGGTCGGTGGCCTGGGCATGGCGCAGCCGGCCGATGAAGTCGAAGCGGGGGGCCGAGATCGCCTGGAGGCCGCCCGTGCTGTTCTCGTCGGTGTCTCGGCACGAGAGGGCGTTGGCCACCGTGTTCATCGCCCCGACTTGTATTTGACGGAGAAGTCGAAGCCGAGTAGCTTCCCCACCCAGTGGTGCTGAGGGATGGTGGCGAGGCGCTGGTCGAGGAGGTACTTGAGGCTGTAGTGGTCCATCTTGACGATGAAACGGCGCCCCCACAGATACGGTCTCCAGTGCCGCACAGCAAGGACAAGCCCTATGAGCTCCCGCTCATAAGCGGCGAGGGAGCGATGGCGGGGCGCCACCGGCCTGCTGAAGAAGGCGATCGGGTGAGCCTCCTGGATGAGCACGGCCCCAAAGCCATAGGTGGACGCGTCGCACTCCACCACGAAGGGCTTGGTGAAGTCCGGCAAGGTCAGCACCGGAGCCGACGTGACTGCCCCTTTGAGGGCGCTGAAGGCCGCCGCCGCCTCGGTCGTCCATGCGAACCCCTCCTTCAGGAGAGCCGTGAGGGGTGCTGCAATGGTGCCGTAATTGTGGACGAACTTGCGGTAGTAGCCCGCCAAGCCGAGGAAGCCGCGCACGGCCCGTGCAGATCGGGGCTGGGGCCAGGCGTGGATGGCTTGGACCTTGGCAGGATCCATGGCGACGCCAGCCGCGGAAATGATGTGGCCGAGGTAGGCGACGGAGTCGACGCCGAACGAGCACTTGCACCGCTTCACAAAGAGGCGGTGCTGGCGCAGGATGGTGAGGACGGCGCGGAGGTGTCGCAGGTGGTCCGCCCAAGTAGTGTTGTAGATCAGAATGTCGTCAAAGACAAGCACAAACCGGCGTAGGTAGGCGCGCAGCACGTCGTTCATCAAGGCCTGGAATGTCGCTGGGGCGTTGCACAGCCCGAACGACATCACCAGGAACTCGTAGAGTCCGTCATGGGTGCGGAACGCCATCTTGTGGATGTCCTCCGGCCGCATCCGCACCTGATGGTACCCCGACCTCAGGTCCAGCTTGGTGAAGAAGCGCGCGCCATGGAGCTCGTCGAGGAGCTCATCGACTACGGGAATGGGAAATGCGTCCTTGACGGTGAGGGCGTTGAGGGCGCGGTAGTCGACACAGAAGCGCCACGAGCCGTCGGCCTTCTTAACGAGGAGGACCGGCGAGGAGAACGTCGAGTCGCTGCGGCGGACGATGCCCTGCTCGATCATGGCGGCGAATTGCCGCTCCAGTTCGTCCTTGTGGGCCGCCGGGTACCGGTACGGGCGGACAGCGATGGGGGCCGCGTCCGGCTTGAGGACGATGGCGTGGTCGCGGGCGCGCTGCGGGGGCAGCCCCCTAGGCTCGGCGAAGACGTCCCCGAAGGCGGCCAGGAGCTCGTCGAGGAGCGACTCACTGGCCGCTGTCGTGGCGCGGAGGCGCGGCGTGGTGGTCAACGGCACCCCCGACCAGCAGAAGGCGCGCCCGTGGTACTGGAAGGACATGGAGCGCTCCGCGAAGTCCCAGACGATCGGGCCCAGGGTCGCCATCCATTGGGTGCCCAGCACAATGTCGTACCCTACAAGTGGCATGACAAAGAGATCGACGGTGAAGGAGGTGTTGTCGATGGAGACCGGGGCATGCCGGATCACGCCAGGGCAGGCGACCTTCTCGCCATTAGCCACAGTCGCCGTCAGGCGCGGACGGGGCTGGACAGGCAGCCCAGTGCGCTGTGCCGCCTCCTCGGCGATGAAGTTGTGGGTGGAGCCGCTGTCGAGGAGGGCGGTGAAGGTCGCAGTGCCCAATGACACCTGGACCTGCATCATGTCAGAGACCGGAACGCCCGCGACGGCGTGGAGGGAGAAGACCGGGGACTCCGTGTCCTGCGTGGCCTCGTCCGCGGCCGCGTTGTCGTCGTCGTCGTCCACAGCGTAGTCCAAGAGGAAGAGGCGTTTACACACCTTGTTGTGGCCGCGGCTGTACCTCTCATCACAGTTGAAGCACAGGCCAAGGCGGTGGCGCTCGTCCTGCTCTGCCTGGTTAAGCCGCTTCACCGGCCAGCCCTCGACGGTGACGTTGGGCGTAGCCGGCTTGGAGCTCTGCGGGTAGGTCAGCGCGGGACGCGGCTGCGGCGCCGACAGAAGGCCACGCGGTGCGGCCTTGGGCGGAGCCATGGCTGTCGCGGTGTACTGCTCCCGCAGTTCCATCTGGCGGGCCAGGCTCATGGCGGCCGCGAGGGACTGCGGGTTGTGGACCTGCACGTCGAGGCTGAGCGGAGGAAGAAGGCCGCCCGTGAACAGCTGCACCCGCTGCGCCTCGTCGAGGGGGCCGACGCGGGGAAGGAGCGCCTAGAAGCGGTCCTGGTACTCCGCGACGGTGGAGGTACGGCGGCAATCGACGAGCTCGAAGAGGGGGGCGGCGCACAGGGGCGGCCCGTACCGCAGATTGATCAACTCCTTGAAGCGGCGCCACGACGGGGTACCCTCGTCCGTCTGGACTTGGATATACCACAGCTGGGCGCCCTCCTCGAGGTTGTAGGACGTCATCCACACCTTCTCCTCCTCCATGATCCGCTGCTGGTGGAAATACGACTCGCACCGGTTGATGAAGATGAGCGGGTCAGACTTGCCATCGTACCGCGGGAAGTCCATCTTCTGGAACTTCGGTGGCCGATCCTGATGGTGCTCGCCGGAGAACGGCTTGCTGCCCGACGAGGGTGATCGGTCGGCGATGAGGGCGGCGATGGCCTTGGTGTTGGCATCCAGCGCCTTGGCGTTGGACTCAGCGGTGGCGTGCAGGGCCGCGACGGCCTTGGCGAGGGCTTCGACGGTGGTCTTGAGGTCGCCATTGTCTCCCATGGGTGCGGCACAGGAGGCTGCGGAGGACGAGGCCGGGGAGGCTGGCGTGGTGGCGCGACGGCCGGAGGTGGTGGAGGAGAGGGCGCGGCGGTTGGTGGAGAGGTGGGGCGGGACGACGAGGATCGCTGGGACCGTGATACCAGGTTGTCAAGGGCGTCGGGCCCTTGGGTAGCTGGACCTCGGCTACGTAGTTCGTAGCCACGACCCGTCTTCTCCGGCGAGGTTTTCCCCTCCGCCGCAGACTTAGTTGTTTAGAGAGAGAGAGACGAGATGGGTAATATCTTACTTCTTTTCTTTTAATTGTCTCCGGTACAAATATATATAGCCTGAGGTCGAACTGACTAGAGCCAATCGGCTCCTAGAATTAAGGACTAAGAATAGCAACTAATCCTATCTTTCCTACTAACCACCGGAGGCTGGCTTGACCAGGCCCAACCTCGCGCGATCAACGCGCACGGCAGCACGCCGCACGTCCCTGGTGCGCCGTCGCCTGCTGTACGTCTGGCCCCACATGACAAAAATCCACTTATGTAAGATTCAAGTTGATTGATGTCTCCAACAAGGTAGCATTTGTGGTTCCAAAGGCACCAGTGTAGCCACGTTTGGCACAAGGGAAGTCTTGGAGTGAAGTAGGCCTTCTGTCAATATCATTCCAAAATTGCGACAACCGTTTCAGTAAGACAAAACATTGCACAATGTGTATGTTTTTTACAAGAAATTATTTTAGTATTCTGCTCTCAGCTCAACTTTGTATCGACAAAGGAGAACATACATTGTGGAAAAAATTAACTAGTCACCAATATAAGAATGCGACTATTATCTTTGTTTTTACAAATGACAGTCACCTAGACAAGTAGCTATGATATTACAGAAGCAGTTCCGTTTGTTGAATGGGGTGAGGAAAGGAGATAACTCGTGCCATTGATTTCATTTCCTTTCACTACTAACTTCCCTGAACTTAGATTTGCTCCAATTTCTTTAACTGGTGCGAACTCAATGTTATGCAGTGGCATAACTCATATTTGCATCAATTTCTAGACATGCCAATGTTATGTACTCTCTCCATTCCAAATTGTAAGTCCTTCTGGCATTTCTAGATTTCATTAAGCATAATCAGTCCAGAACAATAAACTGCAGATCCTTTGGACTCCTTATTGCAAAAAAAGAAAAAAGATACAGTTCCATGCTGCCACAGTTGTTCAATATCAGACATAGTCAAATGCAGCCAAGTATGTTCGATGTCGTATTGTTGTAGCTTCTAAAGATTGCATGCCATAAACAAAACATACTTTATTAGTTCTTACTTCACTGTTGCAGCACTTACACCTGTTAGGCTGTTACCTTCATGAGTCAGTTAATTAGCCATTTCCCCATTAAATTGTAAATGGTTAAATGTGGGGAGGACCTAAAAATCTATGACTGATACTGTTCATAAGAAAAGATTCATTGTCACAAATGAATCATAGAGAATAGCAGGTAAGGTATCAACTGTCACTACTAAGTCAGCACAGATTTAACACTAGTACACTCCTGGTATTGTGCCACTGGTCCACTACACGGTGAAAGGAGTATTTGTGATAATTTAGCAGAGTTTTTCTCTTTTCAATTCCTTTTTTGGCTGTACCTAAGGATTTGAAAATCTCAGTTCTCACCACCTAATATACTAGTTTGAATGTTCTCAGTTGTCAACATTTCTTTTTTTATTATTATTTTCATATGCCAATCTCATAAAGCAAATCCTATTATTTAGCATTATTCCAGAGTCTGGAACAAGAATGCTTTCCACAAGGTCCAACCATCAAGAAGACCCAATCTACTTGAGGGCCTGTTTAGATTTCAAAAAATTTTGCGCAGTACCCGTCACATCGAATCTTGCGGTACATGCATGGAGTACTAAATGTAGACGAAAAAAAACTAATTGCACAGTTGGATAAGAAATCGCGAGACGAAACTTTTGAACCTAATTAGTCCATAATTAGACACTAATTATCAAATACAAACGAAATGCTACAGATCCCCAAAATCCAAAAATTTTTGGATCTAAACGGGGCTTAAGAAGAGCTGTGGCTATAGGTGTAACTCTACTTCTGCCAAATCAGGATCTCAGTCAGCAAATTAGCAATACTTAATGCAGTCACACATGAACTGCACCCAGAAGACAAAGAAAAAAAACATATGTCCACAAAATCTTATGATGATACACATTGGACCAATCAACTCCTCGAAGCTAGCTTTAAACAGAAGAAACCAAAGTATAGTCGTTGCTAATGCTACAAAACTAAAAAAATGAGTCCACAGAAGCAGAGCCAGGACCCAGAGATACACACTAGCAGCTATTACTGCGTACCATTGGGTGGCGCGATCTTAGGGGAAGGGCGGCAGCCGCAGCATGGCGTACTCGGTGTCCACCGGGTCCGACCGCGAGATCTGCAACAACACCCCAAAAATCCCAGAACCAGAACACTCCCTAGATCAGCAACTTTGCACGAACAGGAGATGCAACGAGGAACAAGCACTGGTTTCGGCCAGGAGATGCACGAACCGGGTCGGGGAGGACGGGCTTTGTGTCGTCTGCGGCGGGCCGGAACGGCGGCTTTCGGCTCTTCGTCGGCGCCCCGGAGGACGAGCACCTCCCAGTGCTATCCGTCGCGGCCACGGTGGGGTTGGAGCCAGAGCCACCGGAGAAGGGGCCCGGGACCGCCAAGGGGGTCACGAAGGCACACGGCCTCTCGCTTCTGGTGGACATGATCCGGGGAAGTGGTGGATCACCAGTTGGGCGGCTCACTTCGGTCTAAGATTTCAGATCTGAGGATTTTGGTGCCTGAGCACAGCCGTCTTCAGCAGTTCAGCACTGCTACTGCCTGTTTCAGCAAGTCGTACACAGCAGTCAGATAGACACAGACTCGTCGTGCATTTGCTTCCTCTAGAAATGAACAAGGTTGGTTTCGCGAAAAAAGAAATGAACAAGGTTGAGCTTATGCTTGATCATGTATGAACAATACACCAAATCTAAATCTTACGGCAGCAGCACCATAAAATGCCCAGAGAGCACAGAATGTCCAGATCAAACTAGAAACAATAGCAGCATATTTATATAATTGGGCGATTCTGAAATCTCGAAGTAGCGAAGCACATGAAACAAAGTCATCTGGCTGTAAGGAGTGTAAACTAATACTACCACATGCCGATCCTGTTCCAGGCATTTGCCCTCACGGCTCACACTGCTGTGTAGGATGACAAGCTAGTTTGCTTTTGATTTACCATTCCAATAGACACAAGCTATTAATGCGTACAACCCAATATGATACACAATTTATTATGCAAGTTACAGAAATATATCTCGAAAATCCACAGAATACCAAAAATAATAGGTTGCCATTCTATAATTTTTGTTCTCCTGTAAACGAAATCTAAACAAAAAATAATAGGTTGTCATTCTATAATTTTGTTCTCTAGTGAAATGAAATCTTCTATGTTTCCATTCTTACGCGAAGTGAAATTTGAAAGTCGTTCCTAGTAGAACGATATTTGTTTTAGGAGAATAATCAATTTCCATGAGAATAATCATTTTTCATGGTACACAAGTAGAACGATTGCCATTAATCATGTTTTTAGTCTTTTTTTCCTAAAACAAAGAATCATGTTGAAAAAAAACAAATTATTGCTCCACTGTGTGATTTATTTTTCATAGAAGAAAGCCACAGGCAAAGAATACAATATAAGTCGCGACAAGAATGACATAGTACTAATTTTTTTGAGCAACTGTGACAGGCACTCTGCCCTTTCATTATAGTGTAGGAAAGCAGAAAATAGTTTATATACAGTTCCAACAAGGAAATTAAAGAAACCAACTAAGAAAACAGACAAAGTACTAGAAACTAATTGACAAATTTAATTTAGCAAGAGACACGCGCTTTCTGCAATTACACACCCATCTCTCAGTTCATGGAGAAGGTGTCCACTTATACAACTTACTAAACTTACTACACTTATACAGCTTATCAAAATCCTGATCCTCATTCTCGCACGTGGTCCACGTTCCATCTCCGAGCAGCGTATGCAGAAAATAATGCATCCAGCTGTCTTGTAGTTCTTCTTCAATGAAGTACAAGTTGAAGCTTACAGTCACACTTTGAAGATCTGTGGCGTTTGCGAGCACGAACCGCAAGAAGCGGAGTTCGCAGCCAGTTCCCGTCATTCCCCTGAAATCTGCTTTGCGGAGGTTAGGTAGAGAGATATTGCTTGATTCCCAGTGGTCTGGATGGTTGCAGGTGAAACTGAAAGCTTCATCACCTTCTGAGTCATATTCATCCTGTTGCAACATGAAACCATGCATATTGCATGGTTTAGTGAGATGGAAACTCTGGATGAAACAAATATATGCTGCAGGTTTGTTTAATTTGGAGTTAGGATAATGTGCTGCTCACCGTCTTAGGGCAGATATCTGATGCATCTAGCTGTAGACTGAGAGATTCGAGATTTTTTAATCTTGTGAGGAGACCTGCGACCCCATCTCCAAAGGAATGGCGCTCACATATAGTACCAATGCTAACCAACCTGTAGGAATCTTATCTTTGATCAAGTCAACTTGCCGCTCATCTCCCCGACGATCAAATCAAGGGTCAGAAAAAAACAGATGCAATTAAGCAACAGGAGAAGGAATATTATCAGCAATAGATCAGATTTGAACTTTGCATCTAGCAAAGCCAACAAATTGAAAGAGTGTGAAACAGACAGTGCAAATAAATGCCGCAGTCTCACAAGATATATACGTAACGATGGAACTAAAAGAGGATGCACGAGTAAGTGAGGTTCTCGAGCCTCGGTGCCGAGACCCTGAGTGACTCGTGATAGCACTCGTCGATCCCAAGATACAGGAGCTTCGGGGTCCTCAGTTCCAGCAATTCCATCCCCTCAACAGCCTCCATGGACAGCTGACAGCTCCAAGAGCTCACCGGTGTCGAGCACCAGCTCCTTGGTCCCGGCGTGCAACAAGTTGACGCGCATCATGCGCAGCTTCTGCAAGCTTGGGCAGCACACCGATGACAAGAGGCGAGCAAGGTGGCCACTGTTAAATTGGCTGCTCCCTAGTGTGAAAGTACGGTAGGAGAAGGCGACGTGGAAAAAGTTCCCTGCTGTGGTACTATAGCCACAGCAGGGACAGACGTCAAAGTCAGACCTGTTGTTACATCTAGTCACTGTAACATAGTATGTGGTCGGCAACGTTGGTGAGTGATCGGCTCACGTACCAGAAATCTATGGGGCTAACAGCCACTGCCCGCTGCTAACTCTACGAATTCGAGGGTAAGGTCCTCGAGTGATGTGAACACCGCGGTGCGTGGGAGTCGGACTTTTGCGCTGCTTAACCCCAAACGCATACACTCCAGCTTTGGGGAGCTAGGAAGAAGCCCATCAAGATCCATTACAGGCGTCTTGTTGTCTAGTGGCAGCAGGCGAAGGTTGAACTGGAAGCCCTTCACTTGGTGATGCATGGCGTACCGAATCCACGCCTCAGCTGCTTTCATGGCCAGCGTCAGGAGTTGTTTGGCTGTTGCCTGTGCGGTGGTTTCGGCTGCGGCTGCAGCTACAGTACCCGAGTGCTGAAAAAGCCACCGCCGCAGCGGCTGCAGGCCATGGAGAGAGTACACGTCCATTAACAGCGGGATCTTCACTTCGTCGATGCGGGCTTCCGATGTCGCACCCGCTCGCTGCTCCAGTACGTCGTTGACGATGGCGATGTACTGTTGGACGTTGCCGGCTGACTTGAACTCCGGCCACCCGAAGAAGTCCAGGACGGGTAAGCGCTTCCAGAGGCCGCGTCACCGCTTTGACAGCACCCTCGTGCGCACCAGCTCCCTCACGTTGAGGTGCGTCGACCTGAGGATGAGCTCACACAAGTCGTCATCCAGGGCGCTGATCCGATCGTCGCCGGCGCCGTCTTGGTCAGCGGTTGGGCTTGGCGGCGGTGGCGTTTGCTTCACCTCCTTCTTCATGGACTGCAAAGGCCGCCAGATGGGGAAGCAGGCAAGCAGTAGCGGACCCTGGATTTGAAACAAGGGTAGTCCTAGTCAAAATTTCATGTGCAATACGATTAAAAAAAAGTTCGGTGATACATGATTATAAATTAACCAAATTACGATAATATATTTAAAACAAGGTTGAGCTTATGCTTGATCATTTATGAACAATACACCAAATCTTACGGCAGCAGCACCATAAAATGCCCAGTGAGCACAGAATGTCCAGATCAAACTAGAAACAATAGCAGCATATATATATATATATATATATATATATATATATATATATATATATATATATATATATATATATATATATATATATATATATATATATAATTGGGCAATTCTGAAATCTCGAAGTAGCGGAGTACATGAAACAAAGTCATCTGGCTGTAAGGACTAAGGAGTGTAAGCTAATACTACCACATGTCCACATGCCCATCCTGTTCCAGGCATTTGCCCTCACGGCTCCCACTGCTGGGTAGGATGACAAGCTAGTTTGCTTTCGATTTACCATTCCAATAGACACAAGCTATGAATGCGTACAACCAAATATAATAGACAAGCTATTTGTGCCTCTGACCCAATCCAATCAAAACATAAGGAAACTCCTAGAAGGATCCCACCCCTGGTGCTCTATCACTATAAATTCCTAGAAGGATCCACCCCTGCCCTGGTGGCTGGTGCTCTATCACTATTCACTCCACAGGAGTTTCGACGAACAGCTACCGTGCGCCCACGCAGCAAAGGCAATCCCGGTCTTTCAAACAAGCAAGCAAAGGCAATCGCGGCTCCAGCCCACGTTAGCCGCACCGCACCGGTGCGTGCACCCGCCCGACTCTACTCCGAACGGGGGAAAAAACAGCATGGATTGATGAATCGATCGATACGTCGAGGCGATTCCTCTTACGGTCTTACCTTAGCAGGCTGACGAACTCGTGGGAGAGGAGAGGAGCGCGCGCGCGACTCCGTGTCGATGTGGCGAATTGGCGATCGGAATGGGAGAGGAGCTGTTGTTGTCTTGTTTCTTTCTCGCGCCGTGGGAAACAAACGGATTTAGGGATGGCGGACGGGGCGCGCGTCCGAATTTTTTATTTTTAGCCCTATTTTGAAAAAAATATTCATAAATAGATCCTTGTTAGTTTGATTTTTGTTTATGGATCCTGACATCGGCGCCTTTCACTCCTGTTTTTAAAAAATATTCACGAATAGATCCCTGGTGGTTTGATTTTTGTTTATGGACCTTGACCTCGGCGCCATGGCTTTTGGCGCCGAGGAAACACGTCTCGACGTCATGGCGTCGAGGTCTTGGCGAGGCGTCGGACGTGGCGGTGACCTAACGCCGACGTGGACAAGGCCTCGGCGCCATAGATCTTGGCACCGAGATCGGCGCTGTAGATCTTGGCGTCGAGCTCGGTGCCGTAGATCTTGGCGCCGAGCTGTTACACTATAGATCTTGGCGTTTGAAATGAAACAAGTATAATTGTTCCGAGAAACATGCAACAACACCATTGCAATTCAGTTAGTTAGAACGTGCACGACTTAGTTCAAAGTCCTGGGTTCAAACCCCAGCGCTGAATCTTTTTTTTTGGTACATTTTTATAAGCAACAGAACAATCTAGCCATAACAATGTTGGGTGCCAAATTAAATGCAAGCTTTTAGTATCAAAATGTTTCATCAATGTTGGCTCAACAGTGGAAGATCAATATTTTATATTGGTAAAACTAGTGAACAAATCAGGACATACACCCAACCAGGACATTGCTGCCTGCTCAATCAGTGAACAAATTAGCACAAGGGCATGTGTATCCATTTCAAACATGGAAGCCATAAATATTAAACCTTAGAAAAAGCAACCCACAAAAGTGGAACACCTTGCACCATTTCTTTGATAAAAGCTAAAACCTCCAGGCCCAATTATAGATCCTGCAAGTAGATAACCTCTAATCACCTGAAATATACTTTGAATCGTAGGTTCACCTAACTTAACCTAAAAATTACAACATTTCATATATACAAATTATGTTTCCAGTTGTTATTAATGTTATGGAAATTACAGGAAATAAAAGTACAGCTGTAGATTCCACAACATGTAGCAGACACGATAACAACAAGATCTGATATTTACCTACAATAATATACATTCAACAGATAAGTAGCATACTGAATACATATCCTTGACTCAGATCAGAGCTTAGAGTAACTCGTGTACCTTAAGAAAATATATAGAAACATATAACAGAGCATTCAACATATTCCTCTCTGTATTCAGAGACACATGTCCTTGTCCTATAATCTGAAAACAAAAAAATCCGCTGCAATCTGGAAAAAAAATTCTCCATTGCAACACAGATCAATTCAAAAAGCAAAATGTTGGTAAAATATGTTAAGATCATGTCAAAAAACAACTATCATGTCAGTGGATATTCATTTGACATGTAAGACAAAAAAGAAACACATGATTTCATTCAAACTCAGCTTGGAAGCGGATATTGGATCCATCAGCATTTTAAGTTCAATGACTTTGAATCAAAGCAGCATCACTATAAACAACCAAGCTAAGCCTATAATTTCATATTGAGTGGGTTTGCCTAGTCACTGATGCCATTAGCCCATAAATATAAAAATAGAGTAAAGCCTTGCTTACAATTATATCTACCATCTATTAATCAGAAACAAATGAATAATACCGTGTCTCTCTCATAACGTCCAACTCGATGTGGGTCTTAATTAATCAGAAGCGCGCATGTTGTTCTGTAAATGTAAGCGCAACAAGGTTCGCTCAAAAAAAAATCATGTGGATCTGTTAAGTTCAACCATGTATTTTCTAATCTATCTTTATCTAGTGTTAAATGCCGACATTTTTACTCAATGCATAATTTTTTCTGTTAAGCAATAGAACACCAACTGAAGCACAATGGGATCATTGCATGTTCCTCGAAATAATTTTTCTTGTTCTATTACTTATAAAAATGTAGCAAAAACAGAAGTCGTGCATGTCCTAACCAGCTGAACTGCAATGGTGTTGTTGCATGTTTTTTGGAACAATTATACTTGTTTCATTTCAAACGTCAAGATCTACGGCGCCGATCTCGGCGCCAAGATCTATGGCGCCGAGGCCTTGTCCACGTCGGCACCAGGTCACCGCCACGTCCGACGCCTCGCCAAGACCTCGGCGCCATTGGCCATGGCGCCGAGACGTGTTTCCTCGGCGCCAAAAGCCATGGCGCCGAGGTCAGGGTCCATAAACGAAAATCAAACCACCATAGATATATTTGTAAATATTTTTTTAAAAAAAAGGCTGAAAAATAAAAAAAATTCGGGGAGCGTGCCTCTGGTTTTCTTTCTTGGAGCGTGGGAAAGATGGAAAGATCACGCACAGCACGACCAGGGGCCCAAGGCAGGGACGGGCCAGAAGGAGGAAAAAAATTCGGTGCAGTCTGGCTGCACCCTCCGGCCGTGCAAACTGTTTGGATCTCGCAATTTGGTCTGGAATTGTCAATGGTGATTTTACATTTGGGCCTAATTTCGTTGCGGCAGCTCGTGGGCTCATGGCAGGTCCATCGGCCATCGCCACCTGCCGACCTCATACCGCTGCACTGCACTGCTGCTATGCAGCAGGCCAGCAGCACGCGCTCCTCGACGCTCGCAGATGCCGGTGACAAAGGATGCTCTCTCGTTCTGGACTTGTGCAGGTGACATGTGACAAGGATGGATGCTGCCTTTTGTCGGATGGCTTGTGGGTGCTCCTGCTAATAATAAGTGTTGCACGTTTTGTAGTACCAGTTGCAAGTTGCGTCGACGCCCTATTTCAATTCAGACCCAACTGTAAAACTGACGGTTTACTGAAATTTTTACTCCGTGGTAAAAGAAAGTAAAGCAAACGAACTGAAGTTAATGAACTCATTTACATGGGGTTCATCATTGTGAAATGTGAAGCAAGCAAATAAACCCCTCCCCTTAGCATCCAACAAACCGAACAATCAGACGTGCATTTTCCACAAACTTGCGACGGTAGATTTGAGCGACCGAGCCAAGTGCAAATCATCATTCAACAATCATTACAGGAATACTCAGCCACTGGAATCTAATCTAATCTATGATCATAACATCTCAATGAAAAGATGGATCACAGGCACGAAACACCAAAGTAACCAAAAGTTCGAAATCATGGCAAATGGTTGCGGTAAGGATTCAATTTCAGGCACAGATAGAGGTTCACATTCTAAGAGTTCATGACGAATTACTGGACCTAACTATTCTCAAGATTCTGTGACTACGATAAGTCATCCTCAAAGCACAGCTAAGATCAGGAAGATGTAAGCTTGTGAGTATTAGGGTTGGTGCTGATAGTTTGAGCTAATACCCACTGTGGGCCTATAATGGTCTTCCTCGCGTATTAGGGTCGTACGTTGCATACTGTTTTGTGACAACCGTAAGAGAACGCTTCCAATGTATAACAATGAAAAAAAGTAGCTGAAGAACAAAAAACAGACGGCTGATTGGACCCTCCTTTTCAACTTTTGGTAGTTGGTACGTACGTATACACCACAAATGACCTGGTTCATGTACAAGGCCGATCTTCTAATGTTGACTGGCTTCTATCTAATAACGAGCCACAACACAGTTTAGAACTGGCAGCCTCTTAAATAGTTTGTCAACTCAGCATTAGTGTTGGTGAGCCCACCAAAGCCTCCGTTACATCATTTACCACAAGCCTGCACAACTTCAATCCACTCTCATCATTCACTATACTCTGAAGAATATGATGATGTATCACCTTCATCCTCATCTGCGTTGGCTGCTCCATCTCCACCATCGTCATCGTCGTCGTCCCGAATGTCATCATCCCCACCCATCTCAACATCGTCATCCTCATCACCAGCAGGATTTTCAGCTTCATAGTCCTCTCCATCATCCTCACCCTCATCTCCTTCAGCATCCTCATCGTTATCGTCACTCGCATCATCCATCATTTGTACAGGGCTGGACTCCGAATTGTCCCTTGGATAGACTGAAATCTGCTCATCATATTCCTCGTTCATAGGCTCACCATTTTCCTCCTCTGACTCGTCAGATTGAGAAACCGAATTGTCATCATCATCCTTGACATATTCCCTTCTCTCCAAGGCCCACTCTTCTGCACCTGAGCTCTCAGGAGAATGCATAGTGCCAGTGTGATTTGCCTTACTTAACATACTAAAGCTGCCCAATAGGTTTGCCTTTGGAATTGATCTGGCACTGAGCTCGGATGGTTGCCGAGGTCTAACAGTTCGAGGTCCACAGCCACGGCCACGGTTACGCCCACCGCGTGCATTCTTTCGAGGGGCTCTCCCATAGGGCACACTATTGTCATCCCTGGACTGAATCCTGGAAGAGCTGCCAATACCCCTGGGAATCCTACCACCACGACCACGAGATCTACCTCCCCTGCTACCTCCTCTACCTCCCCGTCCACGACCTCTACGACCATTGCTGTTAGTTAGCAACGCTCCATCCTGTTGATCAAAATCAATAGGTCTGAACTGTTCTATTTCTTGTTTGTTCTTATTAATAGAAGGGCGGGCCTGGTGCAAGCGGTAGAGTCTTACCTCCTGTGACCAGAAGGTCCCGGATTCGAGTCGCGGTCTCCTCGCATTGCACAGGCGAGGGTAAGGCTTGCCACCAACACCCTTTCCCAGACCCCTCATAGAGCGGGAGCTCTCTGCACTGGGTACGCCCTTCTTATTAATAGAAGGATATCTCGGTGGAAGCTTCTGCACAGTGAAAAAAGAAACAAAATCATGTCACTGATCCAGACATAGCAGATCAAGAGAATCAATTACCACATGTAGTCACCACTAGTCTTTTGATGCAATAATAATAAGCCATAGGGCTCACCATGAAATCTCCAGCTTCTTGCTCCTTATTTGAACCCAACTTTGGATGAAGTGCGTATGAGATGGAAGTATCCAAGTCTAACAATCTTAAGGCGACAGCAGCGGTAGTGTCAGGAACCCATGGAAGTACAGTGGCAGATGCAGAACCTCCAACTGAATTCTGGGTAGCATCTTGTGTTTTTGAATTAAGCAACTCAGTTGTTGTTTCAAAGTTAGATGATAAGTAATCTCGCTTTATTGCACCTTCCAGCACACTAAGCATCTGCAGAAATATGACATGGCAGGATTTAGATACGCACACAAAATTTATACATAAACTTTCATGATAAATTAAAATCAGGCTTCTTAAACCATGCTAATTCTCCTCTTACACAATAGCTATCCAAGTCGGTTCATAAGCGTATATAGTGGTGGAAGTTCAATACATTAACAACTTAGTAATAGGTGTAACAGTGGTGGAAGTTCAGAAGGGCCAAGGTGGACCATGGGCCACCTCGTCAAAAGAATTTTTTTTTGAAAGTACTACTAGTACTCAATTTCACCATTCAATTGCCAAGAAAATACTAATTTGGGCCCCTCTTTCCTTTGGTCTTGTTATAAAATGGTATCTTCTCCAATCCTTTCCAGACTCCGCCACTTGAATTATACAGCAAACAAATATAGCAAAAAAAAAACATGAAATGCAACCTGCAAGACTTCTTCGGCAGATGATGCAGAATACAACTTCACACCCCAAGATTTTCGATACCCATCCGTCCAAAAAGGTAGGAGAGCTTCTGCCAGTACTGAAGCCTGTAACACGCAATCTAACAAGTCACACAAACAGCATTTTTTGCAACAAGCAAAATAAATGTCACTAATGAATGATCATAAAAATGTCACTTTACCTCAATGGTAGCTAAGAGCAGCCTCAGCAATCTCAATCCTACAGGTACAGAAAAGTCCACAATTTGCGTCTTCCAATTAGGATCTGTTCTCTGTTTTTCTTCACATTGTGATGAGTGCTCCAAGAAATTGTAAATGGGTTTGAATGTCTTGTGGCAAGAAGGACAGTGCCTTTCTTCAGCTAAGTATATCTGGTAGCAATGGTCACAAGATTGAATCAACTCAGGGCACCGCTTCTTTCCATATTTCATGGCGTATGTGGATTGGTGACCATAGCACTCTCTCCACATCCATTTCAGAAACACGGAAGCCCTTTTCGAGATAGAATTTTTCTCGGCTTCATTGCGCCCAATCTCTATCTTGAAAGTATCTGAATATGCCATAAGATTATCAGAAGCAACACCAGAAAGGGTACTGCATGGACTTCCAAACTCATTGTTGCAGTTTGGACTTTCATTACTTCCATTTTTCAAAGTCCGACCAGTTGTGTGTTCTAAACTAGCACACTTTTTCCTCTCAACAGCTTCCTTAAAAGTTGGCTCGATACTTTGCAACATTGAGTGCAGATGTGACTCACGGATGCCACGAGTATCAAGGGAAGCTACCAAAGCATCAAACGCCTGCATTTTTAATCAGAAATCACGTTAAAGCACCAGTATAACAGGATCTCTACATCATGTAGTCAGTCAAGCTAACTTCTTAGTAACCACTCACTATGTGTGTGTTCAATAGTCAACTTACTAACAGGTTTTGCTAGGAACTGAACGAGATATCTGCAGTTACTGCCAACAATTCAAAACCCTATGAACAGTAGTCTTCAAGGACACAACCAACAAGGAATCGGATATTAAAAGACATTCAGAATCTCGTATGAATCATAACTATCTGGAACAAGCAAAACTAGGCACATATAATTTCATAACCAGCGGAAACACAGGTTTCCCAATGAAATAGTGCTAGATGCCAGAGTAGTATGACACAAACATTGTGCCTAACATGACATGGACAAACAAGCACAAAATCTTAAAAGTGAAGCATTTTATAATATCAAATAAGAAGCAAACTTAAAAATAAGAGAATGACAAGTTGACAATTACTCTAAGCATTTCAACAAAATATAGATGGTTCTTGTCAGCTATCAAATACCATAACCCCTGATTCATCCAACTTCAATGCTATACCTTTGATCTTCTAGAAGAAAACAAACACCATAAATCCATAATCCCCACCATTCAAAGTTGATCTAGTGTCTAAGATTGCAGTTCCCGCCATTCAAACTAGATCTAAATACCTCCCAGAGGTTACATAAAATACAAACCAATTAACACATTGAAAGATCAAGAATCATCAGTTGAACTACTCTATTTTAGAGACCTCTTATTGAGAGTATTAGTTGATGAAATTGCAACTAAGATTGTTTTAAGGAAACAACTACCTCAGATGAATCAATGACCCTCCAGTATCCATCTCTAGATTCAAAAAAGATTCTTCCTGAACCAGGGTCATAGGATGATGAAGATGCAGAAAACTGCCAATACCGGTTCCGTCTCCGATCTTGTCCAAGGGGTAGCAATCTGTACACGTAAAGCTGTTCTGCCTTGTGACCTATTAAGGATTTCAACTGAGATCTAGTTTTCTCAGATGAAGCATATTGCTGAACAGACAAGCTTTCGGGGTTAATACTCAATTCTCGGCTTACACCATTCCGCTGATGAAATACATCACCAGTAATAAGCTGGTTCTGCTTGTCAACAAGCAAATCATTGTTCGTCAAACTGGCATTTCCGTTATTGTTTTTAATAGGGTTATGCACTGGCGTAAGGGTACTTTCAGCAGCATTTTCTTGATCTGTATCAACCTTCATACCCACACAAGAATCATACTGTGTCTTACTAGTAAAGTCATCCCTTGTACGCCTCTTATCAAGTTGTGCCTCAGCCCACATTTGTTTTTTTAAAGCACTTGCTGCTTCAAGGCGTTCCTGTAAAGCCTCTTGGTCAGATGATGTTCAATGGGAAAATAGCAAGATAACAAAATCACAATAGAAACATTACCTCCAGAATTGCACGGATATAATTTCCTTCAGTGGCAACACCAATAAGCGCAACCAAAGCATTGAGGCGTTCGTCCACACTAAGATCACAGTAGTCACCCTCAGCTAGCCCCTGTACCCAGGACTCCCCTTGGTTACTTTCGTCTATCTCAGTGTCTTTAGCATCACCTCCAACTTCTGGATCTGTTGAACTTGCTTTACTGTCTAAAGTATGCAATGGTACACTTGCGCTAGATTTAATCTGAATGCTTGGTGGCACTGATGTGTTCATCACACTGTTTGATTCTTTCTTTATGTCACCAACTACTGTACTTTGTGCACCATATTGAGCTCCAACTAGGGAAGACTTGGCATCCTTGTCCTCAATATTCACGTCATCACCATCAGCGTCATCATCAGCATCATCACATTCAGAATCCTCATCCCTTTCAGCCTCATCCACATCCTTCTCCACTTCTTCACACTCCGGCGCGCACTCTGAAACACCCTGATTTTTTCACGTGCTGCTGCCAACACAGCCTCAGAGTCATCTGGGTCCTTTCTGTAAGGAGTTTTAACACAATATGTCGAAGGTGCCGTTCTTTCAAAAGCTTAGTGTCTCTCGACAATGCACGCAGATATAGATGCCTCTGGTGTCTTACTTGTTGTAAGGTCTCTCAGTCCAGATTTCTGAAGAGAAAAAAGAACAAACCAAAATAGGTTCCATTAGAAATAACAGGTCAGTACAATCTAGAAATTTGTTTGATGTGGATATACCTGGATCTTTTCTGCGACTTCCAATATTGTGAGACCTTTGCTCCTTCAAGTGACAGTACATGGAAAGCAGCAAACTTTACTGTTCCAGGTGTCAGGCGGTGTCGAGACCTCAAGACGATTAGTATAGCCTCTTTCTTTCATTAAAGCAGCAGCCTTTACAGCCGCTGAACCATTTCGCAGAATGGAAATGACATCTACACCATTACGGCCCTTTAAAAAAAAGCACGAATTGATTAGATATTTTGGGAAATTTCCATCTTGTTTATACGAACAGCAAAAAGGAAACAGTTTAAAAAACAAGTCTGCTGCAAATATGCAAGATGCAGCTATACTTTTTGAATTGTCATGAATGGAACACATACACCTGTACTTAGAATTGAATCCAGTCAATTTCAAGTAAATTAACCCAAAACCTTTCTTACCATAACCCTGCTACTACCAATGTTCAAAAGGCGGTACTAGGCGCCGCCCGGCGGCGCTTCAGCGCTAGGCGGAGGGGTAACGCCTGCCTTGGGGATAAGCGGAGAATAGGCGCCCGCGCCGCCCGAGGAGGAGCTGCGCCACGGATCCATTGCGGGCCGCTTCCTCCAGGCCTCCTCCTCCCAATCCAGTCAGATGCGCATCCGTTTGAAGGAGAGGGAAGGGAGCATAAAGGAAAGGCAGGCCTTGGGTCGTGATGGCGTGGGGAGCGCGAGGCGAGGCTCTGCTGACAACGCTCGAAGGCTGAGCCTGTGGCCTGCCTGCCTGCAGCCGGACTCCACTGAGAGAGAGGTCACGGGAAAGAAGAGAGAAGGTCACCGGAAAGAAGACGCACTGCTCGGGCTGCAGATGAGATGTGGATAAGACAGAGCGATTTTGCGACTTGCCCCTCGACTTTGTAAAAATTTCTGCAAATTTTCTTGCTATGATTTCCTTTACTGATTTCTTACATTCTAGTCCCTAGAACTTCTATTTTTTTCACAAGATACCACTTCTATTGCTGTAGGAACTTCTATTTATTCAGTATTTCAGCTACTACATTTACATATTTATTCAGCTATACATGCTGAATGCAAATTTAGCAAAACGCCTAGAAAAACGCCTTGAAACGCCTAGGCTAGCCTAGGCTCGCTTAGGCTCTAGGCCATGGGTCGTCGCCTAGAAACCGCCTAGTGCCTTCTTGAACATTGGCTACTACTGGTGATCCACTTAACACCTATTCATTCCCTGGAAGTGCTAACAAACCCATTTAAGACCTAAATCCTTAAGGCCACAGATACCAATCTCTAGTCAGCTTTAAGACTCCAAACAGTAATGTGTATAGTATATATGAGTTTCTCATAAAATGGCAGTTTTCTAGCAGATGCCAGTGGCATCGTCCAATTACACCTTCCCTCTGCATGGGATCACATTTTGGCCATGTAAAATCGAATGGACAATCTAGTCCGTCAACTATCACCCATGGACCAAATGAAGACTTGTCTGCTTATCAGTCCAGGAAGATATGCTAATTAAGCCTTGAAGCACTAATTTCACATGTTTTCAACAAAAGAAATTAATACATAAAGCAATGACATTAAAATAAGCCAGAATTATATAACCGTTTATTATTTCGCCTATCCACAATTTTATGATGCCCCTCAACATGGTGATTCCAGATGCCTAAAATACAAGCAGTGTGAATGTCTAACCCCCCACCCCACAGACACCCATTCTCAAATAGCTATCGTTTAAGAATGCGTACACTAACTTTTACACCTACTAGACAAGAGAAACATACTCTCAGATCATTATATGTTTGACATATCCTGCTATTATAGGATGTAGAAAAAGTAACTGTCAAAGGTGTGTCTTGAAGACAATGACATTGCCTAAAACGACAAGTAAACAAGAATGGAGTATTGGCTAAGCAATACAATCATGTTTTCTCGAAATTACTCAATGAAATATAAATTACTCCACATGATTATAATATAACTGTCAAAGTATCATTGAGGTTCACAACGGAAACAATACCTCATTATCTTCGCGGTGATGGACAATTTCAGCATCACTTTTCTTTAACTGAGGCCCGAAACCAGCACATAAACCAAATTGGCGCAATATTTCAGGCCATGTAAGAAAGTTCAAGTGGCGCTGCCAGTTAAGTATGTTGATGCCCCAAGCATACGCCTAAACAAGAAATGTTTTTTCATTAAAAAATCATCACTATCCTTCAAAAAAGAAGGTTTTAGAGAACCAGCAATTCTGAACACATACCCCTTCAACAATTTGTGGGTGGCCACCTCCAGGATTAGCAGAACTGCTCTGATTTACGCCTAAAGCAACTGAAGGAGTCCGGGCAACATCCTCAATATCTTTAATGATAGATTTCAGCAGAGCAACATGCAATTCACCTAAGAGCCTTGAATCCTATCAGATGAATAAGAAGAAGAATTGGTTATGGCACACATCTAAATCCATGAAATGGTATAAGAAAGTGTTCAAAGATATGATGAAACAGTCATGATCCAACAATCAAATTTTAGTTTAGTATGGAAAAGGAAATGTAAATTATATCACTCACAAGAGTTAAACGAGACAGTGCATGACATCATAATATGCTGATATCTTTACTCAATGAAACAAGTAGATGGTACAAATGAAAAAGCCTAGGACCATGTCCCTGTCCTAGTTGTCATCAAGATATAAAATGAACCAGCATCATGTCATCGTATCAAGACTACCTTTCAACATGATATGCTATATCAAGAACTTACATAATCATGAAGAGCCTGCACGAACTCATCCAATGTGAATGATGGAAGCCCAAGAATATCACCAAAGGTAACCAAAAACTTCCAAACCTGGATTTCATCAACACCACGTTCTATTAGAAACATTAATGAATATAAATTCTAAGACGTGATACACTCTTAAGATATGCAATTCCATGATGCAGTAGCAGGATAGCCAAAAAGTAGCAACACAAGGAGAATACATGATCCAATAGAATCATAAATCACAGCAACAGAAAAATGGGCTTTCAAAAAGGACAAAACAGAGACATCAATAGGCCTATTGAACTTCTGTATTCTAGTTCCTGTCCACTGAATAATCTTATCTTAGGAAGGGAAGTATTTTCTTACAGAAAGAGCTATGTCGAAAATTATAAAGCTTTTCATAACCACTCATTGTTTCAAAAGGGGAAAATGTACATTCTAAAGATCAGGAGGTACCATCAAAAGGTTTCCAATAATATCCTCGGAAGCTGCCCATGGTTTTATTGAAAAAGGCACCTTCAGTTTCACAGTTTCAGGAGGAAACTTTCCCAGCATTCCTGCAAATGGAGAAATCAAAATTTCTTACATCACATCAAGCAGTGTACGTGGTCCAGAAGCACAGATCCATGAATGTGGAGTGTACCTCTAAATGAATCAAGCTGCTGTAATGTGTCACTATCAAGAGAAACCATCGAGGGCAGCCCTTTACTACGAGAGGCCAGTTCTAATAGTTCTAAGCGCTCATCTTCCATCAATTCCATACTCTCTCGCGCGATTCTACGTGCTGTAGCCCTCTCATTAGCAGCCTTCTGCTTCGCAGCTTCTTTCTCTCGTCGAAGCTCCTCTTTTTGTCTTAGTTTTTCAGCCTGTGCATGCAACAAATTGTGAACTAAACAGTGCCAGCGTACTAGACTTAAAAGTCTGCAGTTTACTCAATTTGTATTACAAACTGCAGAAACTAGCGAACTTACTCTTATAGATTGTTTCTGCATAAACTTCTCCATACGCTTGTGTTCACGTCTTTGTTCCCTTTGCAATTTCTCTTCTTCCCTCTGTCTTTCACGCATCAACCTCTCCTCTTCCTTACGTCTCTCACGATCAAGTCTCTCTGTTTCCCTCCGCATTTGTTCTTCTCTCTGCCGAAATACGAAAAAAATTAATAATGCATCATGAAAGGTATGCATGAACTTTCTTAGTGCAACTAAGGAAGACCTTTTTGTTCAGCAGATCTTGCTTCTCAAGCTCCTTTCTGATTCTCTTTTCATGAGCCTCAACCTCCCTAGCAATCTTAGCTTCCTCATTATGCTGAAGTAACGATAGACAAAGATAAAATTATATCAAAACGTAATATAATAATACAAAAGAAGACGTTTAGCTGAAATTTGACTGCTGCTGATGCTGATGCTGATTTGTTGTGAGAGGAAAACACTGTTCCTACGCTGAAAAGTACTGCTGAAGCAGTGCTGAAAAACAGGGCATATATCCACAAATGCAGCGAGAACATACCTTGCGCTTTCTGTCCACACGATATGTATCATCATCATGATATCCCATTCTTTCAGAGGATGCGAGGGAGCTTTCGAATCCGGGAACTTGAGGTATGCCAAATTGGCCGTGGATTGGAGCTGCATTAATATTTGACAAAGCCCCCTCATGATCTGTCAATGCCGATGCAATGGGCGATCTGCCACGTTGAGCCAAATGGCTAGAACCAGATGATTGACTGTGAAACGTATAGCCAGGTGCCTGCTCAAGTCCATGTAGAAAGCGTGAACCTGTAGACAGAGGAGCTACCCTCAAGTTTGACGCCTCTGCTGGAGCATCATAGAAGCGCGACTGGCTTGCCCTCTCATATGTGTCACTTGGCTGCTCAGGAAGAAACTGGTATTCATGTACTGCCTGTGAGCCAAGATGAGAAGACCCAACCAAGGACTTTCGTTTCCCTGTATTTGGAAGTAAAGGGTCTGTGGTAGGCAAGAATGCCGAAGCCTACAAAGGGGAAACAGATTTTAAAGTTTAAACTGATCCATGATTGGATTATTTAAGAAAACAATAACCTCATCCAGAACAAAAAGCAGCGGACAAGAAGAGATAGATTAGAACTCAAAAACTCCGAACAATGCAAATCCATGAGGTGTGATAAAGTATAATATAATCATGAAACCAGTGTACAGTAACAAATCTAACGAAAAGACTATGCTCTATAAAGAGAGCATATGCACATATGGTGTCCATTCCCTTCAATGCAACAATATGCATGAAATGAATAAAACATGCAACACAGCAGCGCATGACTCGAATACCATTACAGCGCATATCTTATTAGAACAAAAACACTATTGCACAGCCTTGGCTTACGGAAAATGCCAAAAATATCATTAACTGCAAACTGCAGCCACTATTCCAGTGAAAAGAATCCCTATGAGAAGGCAGATTGATGGAAACAACACATAGAAAAATGGATAGAGTCTCTTTATGTCATCTATTCAAAGACAAGGAGTCGATGAAGTGGTAAAAAAACAAGCATTTGTCTGCAAGCAAACTAATGCATACCTTCATGGGTTTGGGATCATGCCCAGAAAACATCTTGGCCTCATATGATCGGAAGGGCTGCTTTGGTGGCACAGGAACTGCTCCAAAACATTCAAAATAAATAGCAGAAAGTAAATCAGCATAATGTAAATAAGGCAAAGAATACATCAGCAACAATTCAGATTTCAGACTCTACAAAACAATCCGCGTCGAAACTTTCCAACGCTATAAAAAGACATAGTAAAATAGAAATCTGAGTCTATATCCATTACATTTAATAATAAAAAATATTTGAATGACAGTTGGGTGAGCTTGAAAGGTCTACACAATAGGCTTCTAAATCGGTCTTATGTATGTATTGTAAATTTATTTGAAAAATATATATGAAGGCATCAAATATAACACATCAAAGGTGTTTATTCTTGTAGATCGGTAAAGGGGATATTCAAAGTTGTACTAATTACTGGGATTATTATTTTTCCCGTGGTAGTATAACTTTGAATATCCCCTTTACCGATCTACAAGAATAAAGGGGATATTCAAAGTTGTACTAATTACCGGGGAATTAAGTTGATGAGCCCCAGTAATTAGTACAACGCATCATGAGCACAAGGTTCTTACCGATAGGTGCGCCAAATGCACCAGGAGGAAGTGGATCAAATTCAATACCAAGCACTGGCCCATCGTCCCTCAAAGGTTCCCCGATAAGTGCTTCCACAGAATCGATCACCTGGTGCTCAGCTTGCGTAAGGTGCACTGGTGCCATGTGAGGCAGCATAACTTGTGGTGGCTCATAGTATCTCCTCCCAACCTCCGGCACAGATAGCCTAGGCACAGCCGATGACCGGCCAGGCCCTCTCCTGGAATAGGGCGGCAGCTGCTCACCATAGGTTCCAACAGTCCCTAATATCATCTCGCTGGGTGGCAATGGAGGCGGAAGCACAGGCGGCGGCGGCGCTATGACTGGGACGCTAACCTCCTCGTCCCTCAGCTGCCTCTTGGCCGGCGGTTTCCGGTCCTTGAGCCGGCGGTGGCAGAACCACATCTGCAGCTGCCTGTCCGTGAGTTTCAACTGCACCGACAGCTCCGCCCGCTTCGTCTCGTTTGGATACGAATCCTCTACGCAAACAAAATCCCCATGAAAACCACACGCATAATTCAATCAAAAGCTCGCGAAAACAAACCCCCAAAACATTCAGAATCATCAGTGGTCGACGCACCTGCATACGTCCTCTCAAGAACCTCCAGCTGGTAGGGCGTCTTCATGACGCGCTTCACCGGTGGCTTCTCCCCGGATCCGGACGCGCCAGGTGCGCTACTCGCACCACCAACGGCCGCGGGGACCGACGAAGGGCCGGGACTCCCCATCCCCACCGCCGCCGGCGGCCCGGAGCCCCCGTCGTCGGAGGACTCCATCTCCGACGACCGTAACCCTAGATTCGCCTCCACCAGACAACAAAACACACACGCGAAGACCAGGCCACACAGAAGAACAACAACAACCTAATCACACGCTACGGCGATTTCCCCCAATAAATACACAGGCACCGAGCCCGAAGCGAGTCCGCGGCTCGATCGGCGCCACGAATTCCACCAACGAGTGGAAGCAGGTAACGTCGCAGCGCAAACGCGAAGTAAGGATCGGTGGACGCGCCCCAACCCGGACGCGGAGAGTAATAGGGACGCGGGCGCGCGCGACCGCGATGAGGAAGAGGGGAGCAACAGGGGAGGCCACAGATGCAACTCCTCCTCCTCCCGAATTGGTCAGGGGTTTGGATCGCTTCCATGCTAATAAAAACCTTTTGGATTTGATGCCTCCGACTTTTATTATTGCCTTGCTGCTGCTGCTGCTGCTGCTGCTGGCGTTTGATGCTCTTCCGTTCCGCTGCGCTGCCTGGGGGAGTAGTAGTAGTATCCGCCCTTTTTTTCCCTCGATGCGGAGGAGTCAGGCTCAGCAGCCAAGGAAAGAAAGGGAGCAGTGATGTGGATCTGTTCTTGGAGTGGTGTGGATTTCGTGCGTGCGCGTTGTGAATCTCGCGGCGGGCTGGGACGTGCGCGCGTTCATCGGTTGGGGGTGGTTGCGGCTGCGTTCCTCGTTCTCGTTCGTGCGATGAGATCGTAGAACTGTTGGCGGATCTTCTGTGGCGTGGGGCGCGGAATGTTTGTGGCCTACGGGGCAGCGGGGCCCGGTGGGTGGCCGCGCTTCGCGTACCAAAGGGTGCCCGACCGGTGGACGACTCTGCACTCGATGGTCTGCGGGTCTGGCCAGCCGTCGTGGTCCGTGGGACCCGGGGGCTGGTCGAAGTGGAACTTTCACAGATCGTGACTGTAGGAGTGGTGTTGTACGACTGTGTACAAAGCTTGGATTTGGTTGGGACGAGGAAAGGAAAGTACTCCGTGCACTTCTTCTACATTTAAGTGCCTTTTTTTATATTTAGTCAATGGCCCTGTTCGCTTTGCTGAAAAAAAAATGGCTGAAAATATTGTTCGCTGATTTGTTGTGAGAGAAAAATATTATTTGTTCGTTAAAATAGTACGACTCATAAGACAAGCGAACAAGGCCAATATATAATGTTGCCGCTGCTCGGACATAGAAAAATATGAATTGTCTCTATGAATTAATCTTTTAGTTGTATTGGTTGCTTGTATAAGATTGTTGCCTTAAATTTTCTAAAATTTCAAGCACCTCTCACTTTTTTTTGTGTAAGATTGGTGCCTTATCTCCGAACCAGTTTGCACCTGCGTGCTCCATCTTCCTCCACCTTCATCCGTCTTCCTCGCCTCTCTCTCCCCGTCAAATCCATGGCTACTAAGGACCTGAGGTCTGCGACGATGACGAATAAACTGGATCCGACGATCCCGAGCCTCCTCTGACGAGTTGTATTTGCCGACCCTAAGCTAGGAAGTGGTTAGAGTTTCGAGGTTGGCGGTTTTATGTTCTATAGCTATAAAGGGGGGTTTTGGGGAGATGAGCTGTGATAGCGATCATAGGTAGTGGAAGAGGCTGGTTGGGCGGTGCTGGTAGCGGGGTAGTAGATCGGTAAAGAAGAATAAGATAATTGGATTAGTGATGATGGCAGCGGGGACGGCATGGGAGAGCGGTGGAGCCGAATGGGGAGAGGTGGCAAGGGGAGCACGAGGTTGAAGAAGGGTCGGTTGTGCGTTAGTTGCATCCATTATATTGTGGTTTGAGAGCGAGGTCAAATGTCTAGACGTGCAAAGAATAAAAGGAAATAAGGGATGTGAGGTGGAAATAATGGGCTATCCATTATTGTGCTTGGATTATATCAGGTCTGTAAGGAAAGAGGGGTGTCATGAATGCCGACCATGGCTAACTCCTTTAAAAAAGAGAGGGCGATGGAAAAAATAAGAGATCTCCTCAAGGACACAAAACGAAATATATAGGAGGAAGATAAGGGGGTTGGGGGAATCCTTTTTTTTTGCTTGGACTAAGCTAAGACCACAGAAAAAAGGATGTGTCATTGTAGTACTCTATTTAAGCAGGGAGGAGGATAGCTAGGGAGGTAGAGGAGAGAGAAAAATATGAGGACAACAACCCACATGCGAAAGAGAGAAAAGTGACCATGAATTAGAATCGGGGTTGCCAAATAGCTACGTTGTTTTTTAAATGTCTACATAAATTGTAACAGAACCGCCCAATTTATACAAGATCAAGTACGGCTGTCCCCGCTAACACGTTGACACACACATACTTTCACTTATATAAACCCGGTAGTCCGCCGAGTGTCCCGAAAGACCTCGGTAAATCAACATCACAACCAAGATCGCATGATTAAGCAAATACACATCACATACACAGGGGTTGCAAAGAAATAATATTACATATGGGTTCACAAATAAAAGTACAAGTTTGGGTTTCAAAACCGCTTAGTGAAAACAACATAGCTTTCAAATGATTACATTAATATAAGTTCCAAATATATTACTAGCATAAGTGACATCATCCGCAAAAAGCATATAGATGAGAAGTAACTATAGAATCACCGAGCCCATCGGTGGTTAGCCACCATCTTCAACAGCCGAGAACTTCACCGCAACATGGTGGGATAAACCACGAGTACTTTCGAATGTACTCGGCCGGACTTACCCGTCGAAAACCAAAACAAATGACACCAAGGATCATGCATAGCTTAATTTAGTGGATCCTGGCCGACAACCTTTTTGCATAAAAGCTTGAGTAACCATTAGCATTATTCACTGTACTAGCGGCAAAGACTTTTAGCCATTACCTACCATCTATATTAGCACCTGTATTAATCAATCACTTGATTAAGTTGCAAACAATAATAACCATATCGGTATTTCATGGCTCATTGTCATTATCATCATCATCATCATCATCATCATTTAACCATATCTTTAAATTTAGTGAATCTACGTTGTCATTGCTTTCACCAAGTTCTCACTATCCGGGAGAGACGGCGATTCGAATCGATTCCTATCCACCGGAGGGGTATTCCTAAACACAAACCCCGCTTCCCCGTCGGTCGCAAAAGCGAGTCACCTTTGGTACGATTCAGAGTCGCGAGTCCGAACAGATCAACATTCTCGAGAACCACTCGCCAAGGTTGTTCGGGACTCTAACCCGCCTTGGACTTATGCCAATGGCTCTCCGCACATCCTTACTACCTCCGAGATCGCCGCCATCGCTCGCGTCCTCGGCTGAGTCGAGCTACTAGGCTTCAGCGGTCGGAACGACTTATCCGGCCAGCTAAGTGTTAGGCTACGTTCAACATGACATGAGGACGTCAAACAGATCGGTCCTTAAACGACACGAGCGGGGATAGATTCACACCCAAGACCTCCATGCCTTGTTGTCGCACTACCATCATCCCGTCCGGTCTACTTTCATTATTAACACATGGTTCTTTTTCATGATAGCCATTTTAGCCAACCGTGACCAGAGCTCATCCTACATCTCGCAGTGACAGAAATCACCCGACTTCTCTACGGTCTATGCATAGCTAAGCATCATTCGATCCTACACTTAATTAGGATTCACAGGTTTTATCTGGACAAGGTAGGGATATAATGCAACAATTGGTTCCAACCAATTCCTATACTTAATGCATCATCAACAATAAAAGATACTCAAGATATTTGTAAAAACATGGGAGACTTAGAATGCTCCGGGGCTTGCACGGATCCGACACAAGTCGGGTGTTAGGTAGAGCGACACTTTCGCTAAGTGAGCATCTCCCGTTCTAGCACTTGTCCAGTCCTTCCACCTTCGGGATAGGTCCACCATACACCGTCTTGGTTCGGCTCCAACATCTCATCCTTCACGTGGTGCATCTAGCGTACCTAGATGAGATGCAATATGCAAGTGCATAAATATGAAGAATAGCACCATGAGACGCATCACAAAATAGCAAGCAAGACAAGCATAGTTTACACTAACACACTTAAGTACTTTATGATGCTTAACTTAACATCACACAATCTATCATGCTAAGATAACAAAGAATATTATACATGGCACATAAGTCTCACAAGATCTCAGGTGTATTTAACTTAATTACTAAGGACGTGAACCACACCTAGCAACATGCAAAGCAAGTCAAGGTGAAGCAACAACTATAACCGGAATATGCCAATTTCTAGACTTGCAAACAGCGGCTTCATAAATCAATCATATCTGGAGTTTTATAAATCCAAATGATATGAAACAAGACATTCTGGAAAGCTTAGGAAATTATCTACATTTCATCTTTAATCATCTCAGCATGATTCCCAAGTTAAGTAGGTAGAAATTATACATTTACAGAAACTGGTCCCCAATTGACAGAGAGCAGCCATTTCTGAAACCCAACTTTAAACAGGCATAACTCACAAACTACTTGGTCAAATGATACCAAATTTTAACAGCAGCTAGATACATGAATTATCTACCACTTTTGTATAAACAAGTTTCACAACAAAGCACATTATCATGAAGAACTTTGCTAAGTTCCCAGATCTGTCCATAAACCACATTTGCAAGAAATTAAATATTAACTTATGTTGCAAACACATAATTAGACAAAACCAACTTTACCAATATGTCACACATGACTAAAGAACACCAGAAAACCTAGGGTCCATGACCAAATAAATTCTTTTAATGCATTTCTTAATTTATTTTAGATAACAAGGTGACTTAAGGAACCTATACCAAAAGTATACAATAAATTCTACAAAAATTACAGTGGCTCACATATCCTCTCAATAGTCTACTGTCCAAATTTCACTCCATTTTAATATGTATAGCACCCTCTATGAAAAAGACAATTTGCTAAAGCAAGAAATCATGTGAGGGCAAGATAAACCAATAACTCACTCATACTTCATCCAATACTCATGAAATTTTTATCACACATCAAACATAACATGAGTAGCATGCCACAAAAATTTCACTTCATTTGGAGCCCTACAACTACAGATATGAAAAAGACAAATACAACTAGCATTAAAAACCTAGCTGCATAAATCTATTTTTACAGCTAAAACTTTAAACTAAAACATGCCATATTATAGATCTACTACATAGATAATTTCACAAGGATTCCAAAAAGTCCTCATTTGCTATTTTACAAATTTCCTATGAATTACTATGATTTTCTAAACTTTCAGCCGATTTAAAACAAATAGGTCCCTCGAGGTACTATTCACTTGACTCAATGACAATGCAGTTAGGCCCTTGACCTTCGTCGAATTCTAGCACGGGGTCCACTGACGGGTCCAGGAGCAGAGAGAGGCACTGGGCCACCGAATCCGGCGGAGAGGCGGCAGATTGATGGCGACAAGTGGCGGGGAGCAAAATGCACGTCCCGTCGCACCCGATGGTGCCTCGGCTCGGCCCAAGGAGGAGTGTGGAGGGTCACCACGCGAGCCGCTGATGCCCACACGGCGGCCTCACCGTGGCGGCCAGGCTGTGGGGTTGGGCAAGCTTGGCGATGGGAGCGAAGCGGTGAGCACCTGAGGGACTGCGCACACTCATGGGGCCACTCAACTCGGCGGAGAGCAGGCGGTTTAGCTGGCACACGCCACGACAGTGTCCACCACGGCAGCAGCACACCGGTGGCCGCGCGCTCTGGCGACGAAGGAAGGCCGAGGATGGTCGCGCGAGGCCAAGGAGAGTCTGGCGAGCCGTGACGGAGAGATGCAGGCTGCCAGCGCTTCGGAGGTGGAAGAACGACGGCGAGGTGCACGGCTCAGCGAGTAATGGCGGCAATGGCGGCCGCTCTCGGTGCTTCAGACGCCGAGAGGGGAGAAAGCGAATGAGGCGAGAGAGAAAAGCAGACGGACGCGGCCTCCATGCGGTTGGCAATGGCGCAGCGCCCAGGCCGGCCATGGCGCTGTGTGGCAGCCACGCTGGGCGGCAATGCGCTTTGTTGCCGGTCGGCCACAAAGATCCCCTGCTGATCCGATTTCAAATCTGAAGCCAAGGATTGAAATACCACCTCAAAAATGCGACTGAAGGTCCATTTTCCTCCCATCGTATCTCCTAGACCGATAGATGATTTGTTCCACCGATTACACCGTTGTGTACAGACACAAGAGTACTCCAACTTTTATTAAAGGAGTTTGGCCAGATTCAAAATGGTTTGCAAACTAAAATTCACCAAATATGGGTACATGAAACCGAAATCGGTTCCAACACTTAGCCAAATTTGCGAAGTCCAAAAACAATGAGCGGATTGCAACTTTGAGCCTCTGTTTGACTTGCTTACACGCTGATCTAGCTCTTGGTCCAAACATAAAGTTTGTTGTACATAACATGGACTCAACTTTTATTTAGGTTCTACTTGCCATGCAAACACTCTAAGCTGCAGTTCAAACCAAATCAAAGTAGCATCACTATAAAGCTTAAATCACCCTTTTTAATCTATTGGAGTATTTTCGGCCACACGGTCAACATGAACCCTTCATAACTTTTGTTCATGAGTGCAAGTAGAGTTGTTTGAGCAAGGTACCAAGGTTTGGTTAGCTTCATAGGTTTCCATCCACTTGATAAAGCAATTCATGCAAAGATATGACTTATCATTTCATGTGACTTTTTAATTCCAAACTTCATGAAACTTTTCCACGGGTCTAGATGGATGCATGTGGATGTAATGTACATGGAAGAAGCATGTTTAGCATTACTCTTACATAATCTTAATAAGGGTCCATATGTAAGCATTTGTGCGTGGCCCAAGTTTAAGTTGGAGCTCCATCATGTAGATTTGATCTTGACACCTTGATTACCACTTGATATGTCATGTTTGAGCTCAAACCCATTGCTTAACTGGTGATAAACATCTAGGGTGTTACATAAATGAAACAAGGCTAATGCTTAGTGCTCAAGATAAAAAGGATATGGCGTAAGGGTGTCCACAATAAGCATTCATAAGCAGCTCCTATACAACAAATGCGATATTAGAATAGGTACCTATATAGTGTGAACTTGATTCCATGGATGTGCAGTTCCCTTGTACGGAACTTGGCTTCAAACAAAAAACAAATCACGCTTTATCTCTTCACCCTTCTTCTCTTTCTTGTCGTTGGCACTATCGTCACAATGAAGAAGTCATTGTCACTGTCCTTGCTTGGAACCCCAACTTCCTCTGCCCTAGCTCATCGTTAGTCGTCACCCCCATCCTTGTGGTTGAGCCCCCGCCGAGCCCCTAGATCTAGGTGAAGGAGCCTGTAGCCTAGGAGCTGAAGGAGCCCATGATGACGGTGCCATGGGTGGACAAGCTCCTCACACTCGCGTGCTCCAAGGGGCTAGGTCTCCAAGGGCGGGGGCGAGGGGCTCCATGCTCGCACCAGATCTGGCGAGGAGGGAGTCTAAGGAGACAGCACATCCCTGCTGGCGAGGCGGGAGGAGGACGTGGAACCTTGGAGGGGGAGGAGGCAGAGGGGGCAGGAGGGTATGAGCGGCGGGAAAAGAAAGGTGGGATGAGAGAGGGACCAAGGGAGGAGATGAGTGTGGGAGAAAGAAGGTGGGTGAGGGACCATGTTTTTTATTCATGTGGGTCCCACCTATGGATTCAGGGTATATGGATCTATGGGCCTGTTTGAATTATAGTGGAGTGTAGAAGCTAGCTTCTAGAATCTCTTAGGAGCTCTAAACAGTCACAAACTTTCACTCAGCTTATAAATCTAGAGAGCTACATATTCTATAATCTTGGAAGCTGGTCTAACCTAGCTTCTTGCAACTTCTGGACATTAAAAGAAAATTATACGCCTTCCTATTGTGACTACACCAGCATAAAACAAAGAATAATGGTATTTTGGTAATCTAACCCTGTACAATAGCTTACCTTAGCTTTTACCGGCTATGAACCAAACAACCTTTTCCATCCAACCTTTATAATCCAGATTATAACAATCTAGGTTTTTAAACCTAGCTTCTACGATTTAGGTCTTGTTTGGATGCACACCTATCCACATTGTAAGGTCGAGATGGCGGACTAGAGGGGGGGTGAATAGTCTTTTCTAAAATTAATCGCGTCGGCTAACCGATATAAATGCGGAATTAAAACAATCGGTCTAGCCAAGACTACACCCCTCTATATATGTTCACTAGCACCTTGCAAAGATACTAATAAAGCAACTAAGGTGCCGGGCTAGCTAGAGCTCTCCTAAATAATTCTAGGAGCAAGGTCACACAAACCTATGCCACTAGTACTTTAAGTAACAAGGAGCTCCTACACATGCTAGTAAGCTAAAGCACAAAGCTAACTAAGCTCACTAGCAATGCTCAATAACAAGGCAACCAACGCCTAATTAGAGAGCGCAAATACTTAGCTACACAAACTAAGCAATGTGACTAACAAGGTTACTAAAACCAAATTAGCCACATGAAGAGAGCTACTTCTATGCTACACAAGCAAGAAGGTAATTAGCTAGCTACACAAGCTATCTAATTACAAGAGCAACTACACAAGCTTAAGATATATATATAAGTAATTGCAAGCTTGTGTAATGGGGATGCAAACCAACGGGAAGAACAAGGTTGACACGATGATTTTTCTCCTGAAGTTCACGTGTTTGCCAACACGCTAGTCCCCGTTGTGTCGACCGCTCACTTGGTGGTTCGGCTGACTAATTAGCATCACCCGCTAAGCCCGCATGTCGGGCGCCGCAAGAACCTACCCCTTGAGTGAGGGTAGCTCAATGACACGCTTTACTAGAGTTGCTCTTGGCGGCTCCGGCCAAGGCGCAGCACAAGTACCCCTCACAAGCACTTCTCCTGAGCGCCGCTGAAAGCTTCTTGCGCGCGCCCGACGGAGACCACCACCAAGCCGTCCTAGGAGGTGGCAACCTCCAAGAGTAACAAGCACCACCGGCTCAAGAACTCGATCACCTAGTGCCACTCGATGCAACCTCACGATGCAATCGCACTAGAATCGCTCACTCACACAATCGGATGATCGCTATCAAGTATGTGTGTGATGGAGGGCTCCCAAGCACTCACAAGTATGGACACTAAGTCCCTTGAGGTGCTCAAGACTGACCATGGCCGAGGGCCACTTCTATTTATAGCCCTAAGGGCTAAACTAGCCGTTACCCCTTCATCGGGCAACGGTCGGGCCGACCGGACGCTTCCGGTCGTGTTGACCGGACGCCGGACCTCGGCGTCCGGTCGCCCGCAGACGCCACGTGTCCCGGTTCCAACGGTCACTTGACTTGACCGGACGCAACTTTCAAGCGACCGGACCGAAACCCCGGCGTCCGGTCGTTTCCAGAGAGTACCGACCTCGGCCGGACGCGTCCGTCACACATGATCGGACGCGGCGGTCGGCGTCCGGTCACACTCCACCTGCGTCATCGTGACGTCGGCTGACCGGACGCAGCTTTGCCAAATATCCGGTGCATTCAGATCCGGCGTCCGGTCAGTTGACCGACGCCAGCATCTTCGCGACTAACTCGTTTTCACTTCTAACTTCATCACCCTTGCTCCAATGTGCAAACACCACCTCCTTTGTAAATGTGCCAACACCACCAAGTGTACACCACCATGTGTATGTGTGTTAGCATTTTCACAATCATTTCCCAAAGGATGTTAGCCACTCAACTTGCCACGCCACTCGATCCTAGCGACAATGCAAAGTTAGATCACTCGAGTGGCACTAGATGACCGATATGCAAACAAGTTTGCCCTCTTGATAAATACGGCCATCTATCCTAAACCCGGTCATAAACTTCTCTACACACCTATGACCGGTGAAATGAAATGCCCTAGGTTATACCTTTGCCTTGCGCATTCCATTCCATCTCCTTCAATGTCGATGCAACACATGCACCAACACGATCAACAATGATATGATCCACTTCATATCATCACATGATCATATTGGTTCATCGATCTTGACTCTACTTGCTCTTCACCGTTACTGTCGTCCATCGGCGCCAAGTCTTGCTCAAGCTTCACCGCCACGTGGTCCATCACTCCAAAGCCTTTGACTTGCCCTTCACGCTTGCAACCGATCCATCAAGCCAAGTCTTGTCTTGATCTTCTCCACCTTGATCACATGACTCAATGTCATGTCTCATGTGCAATAAGCTCCTTCATCATCACATGTGTGAGCTTTGCAACATCTCCAAGCCATTTTTACCTCCATGGCATATGTTGCTCATACACATGTACCTGTGGACTAATCACATGTGTATCTCACATAAACACAATTAGTCCACCTAGGTTGTTACTCAATTACCAAAACCAACAAGTACCTTTCACACATCAATCCACATGTGTTGAGGTGGATTGGAGTGGAAATAAGTTTAAGTTCCACTTCAATCCATTTCAACACATGTGGATTGAGGTGAATACATATGCATCCAAACAAGGCCTTAGGTGGTTACCAAACAAGGCCCATGCATTGTGACCGATTTGATCGGTTTAACGGATGAAGTCACACCGTTGTATATAAATAGAGGCGGTTCCGAAGTAACGTACTGTATGATAAGGATACTTGAGTGAACTGCGGTGGTAGATTTTCTATAGTGGAATCAGATATGAGGAAGGAGGGCAACTAGGAATCTACTCATAAGTAGCTGAAAACTGATACCCATAAATATGGACCTACTACTAAAGTGACATAAAGAAGTATTTGCCTACAATATATAGAACTATGGATTTGGATGGCATGGTCTCAGATTCAACACACAGAGGGAGCTGATGCACACGCACATCTACTCATCTAGACATCTAGTATCCATCCACGGTTTACATCGTTCGGTTAGAGTCCTGCTGCATTCGGGCTTTAATTTACGTGAATGTGCACGCTTGACGCTTGTATTTGCCACAACTTTGGTCCAAAGTTCCTTCACTCCATTCCTCTCTAAATCTCAACCTCCTCATGTTTCATAAAAGGACAGTGTCATCATCACTTCTCGCTTGATGCCATGGCATGATCGTGCTCAAGGCTCGACACTAGGGCCCTTCATCCCATCATTTGCTTAAAAAAAGCTCTACATGGGTGCCGGGCATTATGCGTGCGTTTGAAGTCTTGTACACTAACTTGGCGTCTCTGGGTGGGCTTTCCGGTCTTGCTATATGCGTGAGAGTATAGGCAAATCGGCTAAAATAAGCCGATGCACGGTCATAATAAACAAACATAGTACATATCTTGATCATGAACAATACCACTAATCGATAATCTCTATTCTAAAGTCTTACCAAAGAGGTTTGATCGGATCGATGCAGCTATGATAGTATCATTAGATTAGATCTCATTAACTAATGAGTTTATTCAAAATTGAAACATGTCTTTAGATGCATACCATGTTTGATTGGGATAGAGATAAAACAGTCGATCTAGCGGAATTAAGCCATCAATTATAAGATTTAAAGCATGACCAGATCAAAGGACGACCAATTAAGATGATATGATACCGATCTATCCATATCTCAATCAGATGATTTATTATAATTAATAAAATATTAATTATAACAAGATCGATAACTAGTGAATTAATAAAAAATAACAAGAAAAACCTTACTAATCTTAGCAGATTCGATAACTGGTGATATTGTATTAAACAGTAAGTTATTTTACAAAAGATTGATAACTTTGATCTATATTATGATTCGTAAGAGATCAATCAGCTGATGGGCAGCCTTACAAACTATGATACAGATCGATAACTAACTTATATTATGGCTTATAAAAGATCAATCAGCTGATGCAGCTTTACAATCACAATACAAGTCGTGACGGTACTCACAAGCAAGTTAGAGGTCGATCAGTCGATGCAGCCCTTTTTGCTGAAGAACTCGCCGAGATCTACAGTACTCCTACTCATAATGCGATGGCGAAAGCCGGAAAGATTATATTGATTGAGTGTTCATCTTTTGTATAATAACCAGGGTCTAATATTTATACCCAGAAAACAAATATGAATCCTACTTTCTTGAATAAAAGAAAACTTCCTAACTTAATGATAAATTGGACCCTAATTTTTCTTATTTGTAGAGTCCGACATATCTTCCTGACGCCATTCAAGCATAGCCCATTGACGCCTCGTCTGCTCATTGCGTCATCTATAAAATAGCCGATTCTAACATCGCATCTAAATCGAGATGATACCGATTCACATCTAATCGATTCCTCGATGACACAGTCCTAGAAGCTTGAGTTTTTCGCGTTTTCTTTCCAAATTTTGGTGTAAACAGAAGTACAATCATCGTGCAAATGTCTGGGGTCTCTTGATCTAGCTATACTCATCTCTCATTCAACGGAGTTCACAATCTTTTTTGTGCAATTTATTTACAACTGGAAATGGAAATGGATATAGGAGTACATACAAAGTCTCAAACAGGTAGCGACGATCGATCATTCTACGAATAAGTTAGTGCTGTGAGAGCGGAAACCCGATGCCGTGGCGGGTGGTCGGGAAGGTGACGAACAGCATGCTCCCGACGACGCCGATGGCGATGGGCAGCACGGTGAGCACCTGCCTGGCGTCCTCCGACGGCACGGGGTAGAAGCAGGTGACGACGTTCTGGTCGAGCAGCGCGACGGCGGCGAAGATCTTGACGGACACCACGGCGTGCACCAGGTCGAGGAACCGGATCCGGTACGCCGCCGCGGCGCGCGGGGTCGTCCAGCGGCGCGCCGCCGTCGATGACCCATAGCCCCGCGTGGTAGCGAAGCCGTAGCGGACGGCGCCCGTGGCGGCGTCCCGGAAGCTGTCGGTGAAGCTGAGCACCAAGCAGGAGAGCGCGCAGAGCGCCAGGAGAGCGGCGGCCATGGCGCGGTTGGCGCGCACGCAGTGGCCCTGCGCCGTCACCACCGGGGACAGCAGCTGGAACGCCAGCACCGTGCCCGTCGGCAGAAGCTTCGCCAGGTGCGCCGTGCTCTGGTACGTCTGGCTGATGGCACGCTGGACCGGGCTCATCCCGCCGTCGACGTCGTTCGCGGCCAAGGAGCGCCGCCGCTTCTCCAGCAGAGGCTGCTGCTGCTCTTGCTGCTCACGGTGGCTACTACCATCGTCGCCGTGCTCCCGCTGAGACTCCATGTCGTCGCCGCCACGCCGCTGTGTCGTCGTCCCCGCCGCCGCCGCCATCGACCCCTCCGCACCAGATCGATCGTCTTCGCCTACTCGTTGACCGGCGGTAACGGCGCATGCATGTAAATGTAATCGATGGCGCGATCAATGGCCTTTTGCCGCCGCCGATGGAACGTGCGGGGGATTTAAAGGCGCCCGCGGGAACGGGAACGCGTGCATGACGAGTTCGCCTTCGCCGACGTGGCCGACGTGTCGGGGCCATTTCTGATCGGCACTTGACTTGCAAGTTACAGGAACCCGGGCGGCCCATAAACAAATCGGGGGAGCTTGCGGTTGCTTGCACGAGAAACGGCCGAACGGGCTGGTGTTTTTGCGGCGCAATTCGGCCATGGCTTGCTTTTGCTTCCGGCTGCACTCCAGGCCGTTCGGCCATCGTCAAGCTTGCGCCGGCAGGTTGAGTGGCGGAAGGGGGCCGCGTAGTGGCTGGTGGTGATGTCACCGGCCGGCTCTCGTACGTCCGTTCAGCCGCCGCCTGACGTCTCAGTGTGTTTCTTTTGCGGTGAGGTAGACGCCTCCATGCGTTTTTGGTTGGCACGGTGAGTCTAGTCCTGTCAGGTCCTTATCCGAGGGCCCGTGCTAAAGAATGCAATTATACAAGAAATGTTTTTTTAAAATATATTATTAATTAACGATATTGGAACCACGATATCCTCTGAGCATTGTATCTTGGAAAAAAAACAAATCTTGGAACACTCTTGACTAAGATTTTTTTTCAATCAATCAACTTGTTCGTTTGTTGGTTTCAACAAAAATTGACCAAACCAAAGCCAACAAAGATTTCTCTCTCACAACAAAACCGTTAAGCCAGTCCAACTAGCCTAAAAACCAACCAAGCGAACATGCTTAACATGGACACTTATAAATCTGCGAAAAATCATCCCTATGAATATACGCATGTATACCCGTACAATCGAGAAACTAAGCTACCGAATTCGGAATTAGTGAAGTCACCATAGACGTCGTCATCGATGAGCCAATTGCGTACCACTAAAAAAAGTGCAACTTTATCTTAGAATAGATAAATCTATAAAATTGCGAATATCTATGTTAAATCAAGAACTTGAATTTAGATGTACAGTTCCACCACAAGTATTTAGGTCCTTTTGTATTTGAGGGGTGGTGTGTCCGTGTGTGGAGGTGCACACATCATGCAGGTGCTTCATTGCTTTCTGGTAACGAACCTGCCTCTGTTCTCTATGACGATCGACATGTGCCTTCCGGCAGCGGTCGGGTTGCCGTACGACATGTGCCTTTCGGACGCTGCCTAGATGACTGTTGATGCACCGGATGATCCGATGACAACGTGCTTTAATTCTTCTTTATAAACAGACTGACGTGGGAAAAGATTTCTGTCACGCTTGGCAGATCTAACGCGAGTGAATGGAGTAGTGTTTGAGTTGAGTTGAAGGCATCAGCAAAAAGTCGGTTATCCGTCACTCCACGACCACACGACGTTGCTTGCAGTTGCAAGCAAAGCACACCACCACCACCCAAGGCCTCCTCAATGCTCTCCAAGTCCACGAAGCAACAGGCCCAACAGTCATGGGCCTGATCAAGTTCTTCCTTCTTTCTTTTAGAAAAGGAGAAAATTGTCAAACTTACTTACTTGGATTATGCCATGGGGTGTTTTGACATCACCAAAGAAGTCTGTGATCAGATTAGCAGGCAGGTGTGTACATATTGGTGGAGCCATAATGAGAAAGATAAGAAAATGCATTGGTTGTCTTCAGACTCTTTATGTGCTAAAATTCTCAAAGCGAAGTATTATAGAAATAGTGATCTTCTACATGCTAAGTCAAAGGACGGGATGTCATATACATGGAGAAGCATTCTCAAGGTGCTAGAACTGCTGAAGAAAGGTATAGTATGGAGAGTTGGTAATGGTGAGAAGATTAAAATCTGGGAGGACCCGTGGCTGCCTAGAGGGTTCACCCGCAGACCGATCACTCCATGGCGCGGCATATATCCTGCTGACGAGAGTTGCAGACTTGATACATCTGGCGACGGGACAGTGGGATAAGGAGTTAACTGGGGAGCTGTTTTGGCCTGAAGACGTGCCGGTGATTTTAGCCTTACCGGTGCATACTGATATGGAGGACGTCCTGGCGTGGCATTTTGATTCCAAGGGAATTTTTTCAGTAAAATCGGCTTATCGGCTGTTTTGCGATGATCTTCAAGTAAACAGCTCGGCCGGAGCTGGAGCCACCAGTGCAGGTTCAGGAGACGAAGATAAATTTTGGGCGCGTATCTGGAAGCTAGATGTTCCAAACCGGGTGAAACATTTTATTTGGAGGCTTGCTCATAATTCATTAGCCACGAAATCTAATTTGGAACGACGAGGGATGAAAGTTGGTCTGCAACCGAATTGGAGAAGATGGAGGTCATTTATTTTTTAAGTGCAAGGCAGTGAAGGAAGTCTGGAGACTTGCAGGACTGGAGCATATGCGGCTACAGCTGATGGAGTGCCATGATGCAATGGAGGTGGTCAAATTGCTTTTAGCTACGAGGGGAGATGCTCAACTGCAGTCTCTCTTCTTAATGTGCAACCGGTGGCATGAAAAAAAATGCAGTCCGAGAAGGGGAGCAACAGAGATAGGCAACACTTTTGGCAAGCTGGTGCTGGAAACAAACTCAGGAGATGAAAGCAATATGCACAGTCTCATGCAGACGCCGAACAGTCCCATGCAGCAGACGGGTGGAGCTGGACGTACATTGCGGAAGTGGCAGAGGTCAAGAAGCGGAACCCTGAAAATAAACGTGGACGGAGCCTTTAGGGAATATGATAAAAATGGAGGATGGGGTTTTGTCAAACGAGACGATGGTGGTCGACCTCTCCAGTCTGGTTATGGACGACAGCGCAGCGCTTCACCTCCAATCCATTGCATATGGAGCTCCGGGCTTGTGTCGAGGGGCTGAAAACAGCCGCGGTCATGGGATGTACTGATATTATCCTTGAAACTGATGCTTTGCAGGTAGTAGAAGCGCTGCTGGGGGATGATTTTAGATTGTCTTTGGTGGGTGGAATGGTGCATGAGCTGAAGGATCTGCTAGCTGAAAATTTCATATCTCCTCAAGTGAAATTTGTACCCAAGAGATTGTAATCGAGTAGCGCATGAGCTAGCCTCTTTAGGGAGTATGTGTGTTGAGGAAATATCCTCGGTGATGGCCGGTGTGCCAGATTGTATTATGTACTCGGTGTCGAGCGATTTAACCGACCTGGTTGCTTAATGGAATTCCAAATTCCTATAAAAAACTAGACAGATCCTCAAAAACTTGAATCAATACTAGTACAAATCAAATCAAGCCCAATGCACATTTGGCTGTCATGCATGTGTTCTCCTTGCACGTGTTCTCCGACATTCCGAAACAAGACAGACGGACAGACAGACATCGCATGGCATATATATGCTGATGTGCGATCAGAAAGGATCGTGATCAGTGATTGGAATAAAACACTTTAGGCTACGGCAAGCAAGATGCTTTTGCCAAGACAAGCCTCCTGCGCTGTAGGCTGCAGCTAGCACTCTTTACCAGCTGACAGTGGCAGCCCAATAACTTTTTTTATTTCTGCATTAGCGTGATCGAACCACCAGATCAGGCCCGACCAACAGAACATTGTAAAGCTAGCTGCAAGAGAGACGACAGCAAAATCCAATGATCATGTGGTTCCTTTTCCTTATGAGCATTCATGGATGAATCCATCGTAGCGTGATCAGTGAGACTGTGAGAGAGTACTGTAAAGCCTTAGCTCTTAGGCTAGTTAGCCCTAGACTAGAGCCTAGAGCCTAGTGACCATTTCTTATCAGCCTGTTCAGTTGGCTGGTTTATATCGTTGCTGGTTCGTGAAGAAGTCTCTTCTTGGCTGGTTTGTGTGTAAGAAAAATACTGTTTCGCCTTGAAATTTAAGAAGTACCGATGGCTGGTTTGTGTGAGAGAAAAATACTGTTTCACCTGAAAATTTACGATCGTATACTGTCGTTTTCCTCCAGCCGAACAGGCTGTATGGTCGGAATAAGCAAACAACTGCACGCTAGTGTGCATATGTGATGTGACAAGGTTTCTTTGCAGGCACTCACGTAAATTAACGAGGGTGCTCGGCAGTACTTCTGCAGCGGCTGCTGGACCTGTGGCCGCTTGATTTGAGAGTGATGCAGCTGTAGTCAGCGGTGAAGAATCACTACGGATGAGAGCCGATATCGACCGAACTTTCAATTCGTTTTACGACCTCAGATAGACGATCTGGTGAAGTTTCACGTTGTGGTAACTTAATTATAGCCAATTATCTCATGCCGCTATTTTTGTATGTATCTGATGCGCAGTCGCACGGAATATTTAATTTCCATACTTATGTCATGTAGACCCTATACATGGAAACTACTCCATCCATCTTAAAAAGAGTGTAATTCACATTTTTCAAGTAGTCAAATAATTTTAAATGTGACCAAATTTATATAAAAAATATTGACATTCATGATACCAAACACTCCTCCGTTTCAAATTATAATTTTCTGACTTCTGTTAAATACAATGCTTTTACTATATCTAGACATAGTGTGTATATCTAAGTGCATAGCAAAAACTATGTATCTAGAAAAAAATAAAATGTCTTATAATTTGGAATAAAGAAAGTAAGTATTATGAACTTGATCATAACATATAATTTCATACTAAATCTATTTACTTAGAGTCATAAGCGTTGATATAATTTTTCTATAAATTTAGACAAGCTTGGAAAGCTGACTTGGTTCAAATCTAGAATTGCACTTTTTAGACTAATCGAGTATATTCTCAATGGATGGTTTCTACAAAATATTTTTTAGCCAACCCGCACTATCTTCTCTTTCATGCATCCTTTTTTACGTAAATATTCTCTTTTGTATCATCTACACCTAACATATGTTTTTTTTATATCTTTCCTATGTACATATAGTTTTTTCTATAAGAAACTATTTTCTTCTCTCTCCTCCTTAATTCTAATGCCACCACAGATACCATCTAGTCATCTCACTGGGATTGCCCTTATACCACAATAGTACTTCCACTTAAACCGTTTACTTTCTTTTTCAGTTGTGCAGTAATATCTTACTAGGATTACAAGATATGGATAGAAGAAGTGGTTTCATCCACAAAGTCTTCCTACCTCTGAGCCTCTGAGGGAGCCATGTCTGATTGACACGTCACCAGAAAACTTGCAATTAATTCCAATTAGGAAGTACGGTGACAACATTTTCAACAATATATGAAGGACCAAGGTAAGCTTTTCCTGCAAGTCATCTAAGCTAATTAATCACTTGATTAAGACAAATTATAGACGCATCCATATAGATTTTTTTAATTTTAACCTTTTTTTGAATATAATTTTAAATCTAACACTGTCGGTTTTTTTTAAAACTAACACTTTTGGCTGCGCCTATTGCCTTGGCGCGGCCAAATGCCTGTGCCGCGCCATGCATGGCGGCACAGCGAGGCTGGACGATGGGGCGACCATCACCACCGACCGGCGACGTGGAAAGGCCTGCCGTGCCACCGATCTTGGCGCAGCAAAGATCTTTCGATCTGATCCGTGGCGCGGCGAGCGGATATAACCACCGCCGCGCCTCTTGCCCGCGGCGATCGGCGTTCCGCGAAAACAGCAAAAGCGATCTTGCGCGCCGCCTTCGCCATCGCGCTTACTGGCGCCGAGGACGCGTCGTCCATACGCCAACAAAGCCGACCGCGTTCGGCGAGCGATGGCGAGCCGCGCCCGACCCGAGCGGCTAAGGTCACGCCGCCGCCTGTCGCCCACCATACCCCTGCACGCAGCGCCTCCCCTCGGCGAGAACCTCCGGTCACGCAGGCGGCCCGCCTAGGCTTCAAATCCCGCGCCTCTCGGCCCGGTCTTGCGCGCTGCAGCGAGGTACTCCACTAATATAGTTAGCATAGTTAATAAAGTTAGTAAAATTATCAAAGTATAGTAAGTATAGTTAGTAAAGTTAGTTAGTTTAGTTAGTATACGTAATATAATTAGTTAGTATAGGTAGTAAAGTAAGGTAGTTTAGTCAGTACAGTTATTTACTCTAGTTGTACATTGGATTTAGTATTTGATTAGTTAGTATAGTTATAGTTAGAAAATGTAATAATGTTAGTATGGACATTACGTACGATGATTTCGACGACTTAATGAAGTGTCTTGAAATGCTTTTGCAGATGGATTGTTGTGTTAGAGTTTTGTTCGGAGGAAGTGTTAGGAGAGAAGATAGTATGTTTGAGGATATGGAAGAAGAATTGGAATGGTTTGATGAGCCTCCTAGCTTCAACGACCCTTGTGTCTGTTTGAATACAAAGTTTGGGGGTGATTTCACACTGAAGGGGAGGTTTGATACTGGGAAGACTAGGGCACACTATGTCCTCATGCCCTTGCGCGACCCTGCTCACTGGTCCCGCTACATTAGGGTTCTCCAAGGTTCCAATGTGCCCATGGCTGAGGTGGTCGTGGAGAATGGGTACAGGACGGCCCGTCCATTGATGGTTTTGGAGGCAATGAACAAGAATTAGGTGTCGAAGGGGAAGCAACTCAGGATAATATGGATTTGGATGGTCGATTGATTTAGAGGCGATTTCATTCAAGCTGCAGAGGGTCAGTATAAGCAATGACTTCGATGTGAATGAGTTCGAACGGGAAGAGGAGGAGCAGGAGGAGGAGGACATGATCGGTGATGTAGTTAGCAGTGATTCAGACGATTCTGATGATGACCAAGGAGGTACAAATGCTGTGGCAACACCAGCTGATGCCATGCCAGTACCGGTTCATACTATGCCATTACCAGTACCAACTGAGGTTTTGCATGGTGTCCATGTTCGTGGTAGACTAGTCATGATTTGGCCACGATGATAAACCCCAATGATTCATGGGCGAGAATTAGTGAAGCGCGGATGTGTTCCACCACCACCTTACACAAATGGCCGAGCTTGAGCAACTAAGGTCCAAGAACGTACCTTTCGAGGCGTTACGAACTATAGGGATGTCGACATAGCCGGATATGGCGATTTGTGATACCGTCTCTCTAGGCGTGTAGGAATTCATTGTATAACCATGAGAAAGAACCCCTTAAGAAGGGGATGATATTCAACACAATGTCAGAGATGAAACTCTTCCTTCAGGACTATGCTGTGTACCACCATAGACCGTACACCGTCACTCATTTAGACCAGGAGTTGAGGTACCACTTGATATGCAAAAACGGTTGTCTGTGGAGGTTAAATGCACGAAGGAGACAGAGTGATGTCAAGTGGAGGATAACTAAAGTTGTTGAACCCCACACTTGCCTAGATAATAGGGGAAGGAAAATCATCAGCAGTTCACTGCATGTTACCTTGCCCGTCGTATATTGGGGCTCATTGATGACAATAACGATATATCGGTGTCTTCTTTACAACAGTCTATATCTGGATTCGTTAGGTACGATGTGTCGTACGGAAAGGCTTGGCGTGCTAAGCAAATCGCTCTCGTGATTCGATGGGGTACTTGGGAGGAAGCGTACAACAGGGTGCCCCGCATCTTATGTGCAATGCATTATTACAACCTTGGCTTGAAATGGTTTGTGGACACCGGAGGGATGTATTTTCGGGACCCATTGAGGCATGTCCTCTATCGTGTGTTCTGGTCGTTCGCGCAAATAGAACATGCATTCTAGTTTTGTCGGCCAGTCATACTTGTTGATGGCACTTTCCTGACAGGAAAGTACAGGGACACCTTGATGATGGCTGCTACTATTGATCCTGAGGACCAGATAGTACCCGTGGCTTTTGCTTTGGCAGAGGGAGAGAACAATGAATCGTGGTCATGGTTCATGCGTCTTCTACGTGTGCAAGTGCTTGGCTCAACTCGCACTATATGTTTGATCTCCGACCGTCACACAAGGCTTCTTAATGCTGCAGCTGAGCATATAGATGGGTTCCCGCCTCTAGTACATAGATGGTGCATGAGACACTTTACCGCAAATTTCTGGCGGCGTCAGCGGAAGAAGGAGGTAAGTGACAAAGTAAAGGCTCTATGTTGTGTACGTACAGAGCATGAGTTCAAGGAGACAAAGAGAGAACTAGATAAGATGGTAAATGCAGCGAGAAAGGCCTGGTTAGAGGCGTAGATGGAACAGAAGGCTCAGTGGGCGTTAGCATATGACGAGGGGGGTTTCAGGTATGGCATCATGACTACTAACTCCTCGGAGTCCTTCAACCGTGTATTCAGCGGAGTTCGATCGTTGCCTGTGTCTAGAATTATTGAGTTCTTCTTTCATAAGTGCAACGAATATGTTGTGAAGAGGTGGGAACTTGCACAGAGGAATATAGCGGAGCAGGGGCGTTTTGGAAAGGCCGGAGTTGAACATTTGAAGGAGGCCGAGGAATTGGCCAAGCAGCACACCGCCGAGTCGTATGGACCCCGCCGCCATATCTTTAGTGTACGGGGCAAGGGTGACACAAGCTTGGGTGGCGAACGTTATGGTGGATGAAACTACCGAGTTGATCTTGAAAAGGTAGAGTGCAGTTGCAACGTCCCTCAGATCATGCATGCCCCTTGCTCTCATATGATTACGGCCTATAGGGTTCGCGAGTACAACTATGAGGATCTACCATAAATGTCACCCTTGTATCTCCGTTCGAACACCGTTAGTATTTGGGAGATGAGCTTCGAGCCATACTTAGACCCAACATAGTGGCCACCTTATAATGGTTATGACTACGTGCCGCATCCGGATCTAATGAAGGTAGGGAAGGGTAGAAGGAAGAAGAAGCGACTGAAGGGGGACATGGACGCTATGAGAGGGTACGGGGAAGACATGTACGACGGGGGAGACTTCAACGAGACCCGTGGCAGGAATCTTTGCTCCGTTTGCAAACAATCTGGCCACAAGGCTAGCTGGCATAGAAGACAGCAGGTGATTTTATATTGTTTTCGTATTGCATAACATGTAGTTTAAATTTTGCAATGCTACATAATATTAATCTGAAAATTGTTAATTTGAATACTCTAACCCTTTGTTTATCATTTTATAACAGGATAGCCCCTCCCACGCCGCACCAGCTGATCCCCCTTCTTGATGTGGAGTACGACGACCCCCTTCTTCTACCGGACGACGAGGTTTCATTACGTCGTGGGACTTAGTTCATTACGTTGAACTTATGTCGAACGAATATTCTCGTCGAAAACTTGTAGACTCATAAACAATGAAAATGTTGTATTCAACTTGTCGTCCATTTATTTGCGTCATGTTCGTTTGGTACCGCACTTGTAGTTTTATACAGCACCGACAACAACTCAATTGTTTTGAAGCCGTGGTCTAGCCGCGTCACTGCGTCACTGCTGCATCGTGGGATCTGGCGCAGCACTGACGCGCCATGTACTATGGCACGGCACGAGCGCGCCATGAACTATGGCGCGTCATAAACGCAGAACCATGCCTATGTAGCACCAGAACCTGGTCTATGGTGCGGCAAATAATTACGTTCGTTTTAGAAATTTTGAACGCATGATACAAAAAGATGTGATCACTTAAGATCGATCATGGGTAATCCGAGTACATGATACATGGGTACAATACATTAGTAGTTCAAAAGGAATATAAGAAAACACAATAGAATTTGTAGTACATAGCTACATTGATCATTAATAAAGCATGGAACTAACAAACGGTGCAATAAAAAACCCTCAGTCAGAAACATACTGAGTAAGCAACTCGTCGTCTGAGTACCAATCCATAACCACAACCCTGTTGCTGTTGCTAGGCTCACCCGCGTTGCTCTGACCTGCCTGTCGCCTGTAGTAAGCGGCCTCCGCTTCATCTGCAGCTGCTGTGGCCTGAGTGAAGAACGCGTCGTCATCCTCTTCAGCCTGTAAGCCCACCTCTGCTAGAGTGATGAGCTCGCTCAATCTACCAGTGTCGTCCTCATCCTCCTTCGCTTGCATGCCCGCCTCTGCTAGGGCGATGAGCTCGCTCAGTCTGCCAGTGTCGTCGTCATCATCCTTCGCCTGCATGTCCGCCTCTGCTAGAGAAATGAGCTCACTCAGTCTGCCAGTGTCGTCCTCATCCTCATCCCCCTCATCAGACAACACAATCGGTGATTGAACGGTGTGACCAGCTCACGATCCATGCTCATCTAACTTCTTTTCCTCATACCTTGCACGAGCCACCTCTATGGCATGATCCTCGCTGCAACCAATCCCTTTATGTATAAAATGCAATCAGTTAGCAACGCGATTATATTACATTTAAAATCAGGCAACGAAAAAAAGGCGTTCAAGCACTCACTGGCACATAATGCAGCAACATGCTCGTTCAAGACCTACATCTGTACTCTTGTCTCCTCCCTTGCCTCCTTCCTTGCCCTCTCCTCCTCTAACGTCATCCGCCTCTCCAATCCCCATTTATTAAGCCCAACATCGATCGGGTTACAAATACCACGCTGTCTAGCAAACTCACGTATCTTTTCTTTGTGATGTTTAACGAATAGGTTGACGTAGTCAGGTCCATATCCCCTCTTCCGTGCAATTAGTTGCCTCTTCTTCAGTTCATCCAAGAACTAAGCTTGACCATCGTAACGTTCCCACCTACACTTCCTATTGCTCTGTTCAAAAGAAATATTATATCATATATGTCTTATCAAAAGAAATAAAATGTGATTTCATATTTACCACAAAAATAACGAACCTCTTCGTACTCAACCATATGGCCACAATAATGGCCTATTCCAAGCTCCGAAAGGACTAGGCCATAGTTTGAATTAACACCACATTCGCACTTGACTGGTGCTGCTTTGTAAATTAACCTTTCTTTCTTCTTTTGTTTTGCTTTTGGAGGTTCTTCGGGCCATTTGTTATTAGGACATACAACCACTCCTTGAAACAACACTTTGGCATTGAATGCACCTAAATAACGTGACATTAGTACATGAACACATATAGCTAAAGATTTCAACACATACATTTTGCACTTACTTCATGCTTATTTGGACACACAAACTTCAACGTATTGTCAGGGTTTATCACAGCTCGATCTCCGCAATCGCACCGAGGAGGTTCCTCGAGTCATCTAACTGCGGCTATGTGCTTCTTCTTAGCCGTCATTGGTGGAGGGTTAGGGGGGTGGAACCCACCGCTTAAAGCGCTCACGGGAATTTCTCCCTCTAAACCAATCATCAAAAAGGAGATACCTAGGATCAAACTTGTCTGCACCGTCGATCCACTGAAAGAAAAAACACCTCTCATGGTCCTACAAAACAAAAATTCAACAAAATATTAGTAATCTAGTAATACAAATGAAGAAGAAAAAGATAGTAGAAATAATTACTTACATTAAAACAACTGCACATGTAGAAGCAACGAGCCGCTGTGTTGGGATGTCTCGATTGAAACACGTCGGCCGGACGACCATAGTCACAATTAGGGACAGGGAGTTCAGGAGGGACGGGGGCATCTTTGCTAGACTCGTCTGGGTACATTTCTCTAGGACGACCCTATTTTCGCCATAACTGCTCCCGAAATATGTCTTTCATCTAATAAAACGGTTCAAATTAAACATCAATCAAAACACAGGTGGCGGGGAGCAAGTACGGTCCCGTGCGCACCCGATGGTGCCCTCGGCTCGGCCCGAGGAGGAGTGTGGAGGGCTGGCCACGCGCGAGCGATGGCGTCCCACGGCGGCCTCACCGGCGCGGCAGCTGCGGGGTTGGACGGCTTGGCCAGCCAGGAGCGAAGCGGCGGTGAGCACCCGGGGACTGCGCACACTCATGGGGCCACTCAACTCGGCGGAGAGCAGGCGGTTTAGCTCAGCACGCCGCAGTGTCCACGGCAGCAGCAACCGGCACCGGTGGCCGCAGCGCCACTGGCGACGAAGGAAGGCCGAGGATGGTCACGCGAGGCCAAGGAGAGTCTGGCGGAGCCGGTGACGGAGGATGCAGGCTGCTGCGCGCTTCGGAGGTGGAAGAACGACGGCGAGGTGCACGGCTCGGCGAGTAAATGGCGACAATGGCTTCGCTCTCGGTGCTTCAGACGCGAGAGGAGAAAGCGAATGAGGCGAGAGGAAAAGCGGATGGACGCGGCCTCCATGCGGTTGACAATGAGCAGTGGCGCCAAGCCCGGCCATGGCGCTGCGGCAGCCACTGCCAGCGGCGGCAGCGGCTTGTTGCCGGTCGGCCACAAACATCCCTGCTGATCCGATTTCAAATCTCAAGCCAAGGATTGAAATACCACCTCAAAATGCGATTGAAGGTCCATTTTCCTCCCATCGTATCTCCTAGACCGATAGATGATTTGTTCCACCGATTACACCGTTGTGTACAGACACAAGAGTACTCCAACTTTTATTAAAGGAGTTTGGCCAGATTCAAAATGGTTTGCAAACTAAAATTCACCAAATATGGGTACATGAAACTGAAATCAGTTCCAACACTTAGCCAAATTTGCAAGTCCAAAACAGCAGCGGATTGCAACTTTGAGCCTCTGTTTGACTTACTTACACGCTGATCTAGCTCTTGGTCCAAACATAAAGTTTGTTGTACATAACATGGACTCCAACTTTTATTTAGGTTCTACTGCCATGCAAACACTCTAAGCTGCAGTTCAAACCAAATCAAAGTAGCATCACTATAAAGCTTAAATCACCCTTTTTAATCTATTGGAGTATTTTCTGGCCACCTGGTCAACATGAACCCTTCATAACTTTTGTTCATGAGTGCAAGTAGAGTTGTTTGAGCAAGGTACCTAGGTTTGGTTAGCTTCATAGGTTTCCATCCACTTGATAAAGCAATTCATGCAAAGATATGACTTATCATTTCATGTGACTTTTTAATTCCAAACTTCATGAAACTTTTCCACGGGTCTAGATGGATGCATGTGGATGTAATGTACATGGAAGAAGCATGTTTAGCATTACTCTTACATAATCTTAATAAGGGTCCATATGTAAGCATTTGTGCGTGGCCCAAGTTTAAGTTGGAGCTCCATCATGTAGATTTGATCTTGACACCTTGATTACCACTTGACATGTCATGTTTGAGCTCAAACCCATTGCTTAACTGGTGATAAACATCTGGGGTGTTACATAAATGAAACAAGGCTAATGCTTAGTGCTCAAGATAAAAAGGATATGGCGTAAGGGTGTCCACAATAAGCATTCATAAGCAGCTCCTATACAACAAATGCGATATTAGAATAGGTACCTATATAGTGTGAACTTGATTCCATGGATGTGCAGTTCCCTTGTACGGAACTTGGCTTCAAACAAAAAACAAATCACGCTTTATCTCTTCACCCTTCTTCTCTTTCTTGTCGTTGGCACTATCGTCACAATGAAGAAGTCATTGTCACTGTCCTTGCTTGGAACCCCAACTTCCTCTGCCCTAGCTCATCGTTAGTCGTCACCCCCATCCTTGTGGTTGAGCCCCCGCCGAGCCCCTAGATCTAGGTGAAGGAGCCTGTAGCCTAGGAGCTGAAGGAGCCCATGATGACGGTGCCATGGGTGGACAAGCTCCTCACACTCGCGTGCTCCAAGGGGCTAGGTCTCCAAGGGCGGGGGCGAGGGGCTCCATGCTCGCACTGCATCTGGCGAGGAGGGAGTCTAAGGAGACAACACATCCCTCTGCCAAGCGGGCGGGAGGAGGACGTGGAACCTTGGAGGGAGGAGGCGGCAGAGGGGCGGAGAGGGTATGAGCGGCGGGAAAAGAAAGGTGGGATGAGAGAGGGACCAAGGGAGGAGATGAGTGTGGGAGAAAGAAGGTGGGTGAGGGACCATGTTTTTTATTCATGTGGGTCCCACCTATGGATTCAGGGTATATGGATCTATGGGCCTGTTTGAATTATAGTGGAGTGTAGAAGCTAGCTTCTAGAATCTCTTAGGAGCTCTAAACAGTCACAAACTTTCACTCAGCTTATAAATCTAGAGAGCTACATATTCTATAATCTTGGAAGCTGGTCTAACCTAGCTTCTTGCAACTTCTGGACATTAAAAGAAAATTATACGCCTTCCTATTGTGACTACACCAGCATAAAACAAAGAATAATGGTATTTTGGTAATCTAACCCTGTACAATAGCTTACCTTAGCTTTTACCGGCTATGAACCAAACAACCTTTTCCATCCAACCTTTATAATCCAGATTATAACAATCTAGGTTTTTAAACCTAGCTTCTACGATTTAGGTCTTGTTTGGATGCACACCTATCCACATTGTAAGGTCGAGATGGCGGACTAGAGGGGGGGTGAATAGTCTTTTCTAAAATTAATCGCGTCGGCTAACCGATATAAATGCGGAATTAAAACAATCGGTCTAGCCAAGACTACACCCCTCTATATATGTTCACTAGCACCTTGCAAAGATACTAATAAAGCAACTAAGGTGCCGGGCTAGCTAGAGCTCTCCTAAATAATTCTAGGAGCAAGGTCACACAAACCTATGCCACTAGTACTTTAAGTAACAAGGGAGCTCCTACACATGCTAGTAAGCTAAAGCACAAAGCTAACTAAGCTCACTAGCAATGCTCAATAACAAGGCAACCAACGCCTAATTAGAGAGCGCAAATACTTAGCTACACAAACTAAGCAATGTGACTAACAAGGTTACTAAAACCAAATTAGCCACGCAAGAGAGCTACTTCTATGCTACACAAGCAAGAAGGTAATTAGCTAGCTACACAAGCTATCTAATTACAAGAGCAACTACACAAGCTTAAGATATATATATAAGTAATTGCAAGCTTGTGTAATGGGGATGCAAACCAACGGGAAGAACAAGGTTGACACGATGATTTTTCTCCTGAAGTTCACGTGTTTGCCAACACGCTAGTCCCCGTTGTGTCGACCGCTCACTTGGTGGTTCGGCGGCTAATTAGCATCACCCGCTAAGCCCGCATGTCGGGCGCCGCAAGAACCTACCCCTTGAGTGAGGGTAGCTCAATGACACGCTTTACTAGAGTTGCTCTTCGCGGCTCCCGCGGGGCGAGCACAAGTACCCCTCACAAGCACTTCTCCGGAGCGCCGCACAAGCTTCTTGCGCGCTTCGACGGAGACCACCACCAAGCCGTCTAGGAGGTGGCAACCTCCAAGAGTAACAAGCACCACCGGCTCGCAACTCGATCACCTAGTGCCACTCGATGCAACCTCACGATGCAATCGCACTAGAATCGCTCACTCACACAATCGGATGATCGCTATCAAGTATGTGTGTGATGGAGGGCTCCCAAGCACTCACAAGTATGGACACTAAGTCCCTTGAGGTGCTCAGCACCAGCCATGGCCGAGGGCCACTTCTATTTATAGCCCTAAGGGCTAAACTAGCCGTTACCCCTTCACTGGGCAACGGTCGGGCCGACCGGACGCTCCGGTCGTGTTGACCGGACGCTGGACCTCAGCGTCCGGTCGCCCGCAGACGGCCACGTGTCCCGGTTCCAACGGTCACTTGACTTGACCGGACGCAACAGCTTTCAACTGACCGGACGCTGAACCCCCAGCGTCCGGTCGTTTCCAGTAAGGTACCGACCTCGACCGGACGCGTCCGGTCACACTTGATCGGACGCAGCCAGCGTCCGGTCACACTCCAACTTCTGCGTCATCGTACGTCAGCCTGACCGGACGCAGCCTGCCAGCGTCCGGTGCATTCAGATCCAGCGTCCGGTCAGTTGACCGACGCCAGCATCTTCGCGACTAACTCGTTTTCACTTCTAACTTCATCACCCTTGCTCCAATGTGCAAACACCACCTCCTTTGTAAATGTGCCAACACCACCAAGTGTACACCACCATGTGTATGTGTGTTAGCATTTTCACAATCATTTCCCAAAGGATGTTAGCCACTCAACTTGCCACGCCACTCGATCCTAGCGACAATGCAAAGTTAGATCACTCGAGTGGCACTAGATGACCGATATGCAAACAAGTTTGCCCCTCTTGATAGTACGGCCATCTATCCTAAACCCGGTCATAAACTTCTCTACACACCTATGACCGGTGAAATGAAATGCCCTAGGTTATACCCTTTGCCTTATGCATTCCATTCCATCTCCTTCAATGTCGATGCAACACATGCACCAACACGATCAACAATGATATGATCCACTTCATATCATCACATGATCATATTGGTTCATCGATCTTGACTCTACTTGCTCTTCACCGTTCTTTGTGCGTCCATCGGCGCCAAGTCTTGCTCAAGCTTCACCGCCACGTGGTCCATCACTCCAAAGCCTTTGACTTGCCCTTCACGCTTGCACAACCGATCCATCAAGCCAAGTCTTGTCTTGATCTTCTCACCTTGATCACATAACTCAATGTCATGTCTCATGTGCAATAAGCTCCTTCATCATCACATGTGTGAGCTTTGCAACATCTCCAAGCCATTTTACCTCCATGGCATATGTTGCTCATACACATGTACACGGGACTAATCACATGTGTATCTCACATAAACACAATTAGTCCACCTAGGTTGTTACTCAATTACCAAAACCAACAAGTACCTTTCACACATCAATCCACATGTGTTGAGGTGGATTGGAGTGGAAATAAGTTTAAGTTCCACTTCAATCCATTTCAACACATGTGGATTGAGGTGAATACATATGCATCCAAACAAGGCCTTAGGTGGTTACCAAACAAGGCCCATGCATTGTGACCGATTTGATCGGTTTAACGGATGAAGTCACACCGTTGTATATAAATAGAGGCGGTTCCGAAGTAACGTACTGTATGATAAGGATACTTGAGTGAACTGCGGTGGTAGATTTTCTATAGTGGAATCAGATATGAGGAAGGAGGGCAACTAGGAATCTACTCATAAGTAGCTGAAAACTGATACCCATAAATATGGACCTACTACTAAAGTGACATAAAGAAGTATTTGCCTACAATATATAGAACTATGGATTTGGATGGCATGGTCTCAGATTCAACACACAGAGGGAGCTGATGCACACGCACATCTACTCATCTAGACATCTAGTATCCATCCCTGGTTTCTGTCGTTCGGGTTAGAGTCCTGCCTGCATTCAGGCTTTAATTTCTGTGAATGTGCACGCTTGACGCTTGTATTTGCCACAACTTTGGTCCAAAGTTCCTTCACTCCATTCCTCTCTAAATCTCAACCTCCTCATGTTTCATAAAAGGACAGTGTCATCATCACTTCTCGCTTGATGCCATGGCATGATCGTGCTCAAGGCTCGACACTAGGGCCCTTCATCCCATCATTTGCTTAAAAAAAGCTCTACATGGGTGCCGGCATTGCGTGCCGTTTGAAGTCTTGTACACTAACTTGGCGTCTACCGGGTGGGCTTTCCAGTCTTGCTATATGCGTGAGAGTATAGGCAAATCGGCTAAAATAGCCGATGCAGTCATAGTAAACAAACATAGTACATATCTTGATCATGAACAATACCACTAATCGATAATCTCTATTCTAAAGTCTTACCAGTGAGGTTTGATCGGATCGATGCAGCTATGATAGTATCATTAGATTAGATCTCATTAACTAATGAGTTTATTCAAAATTGAAACATGTCTTTAGATGCATACCATGTTTGATTGGGATAGAGATAAAACAGTCGATCTAGCGGAATTAAGCCATCAATTATAAGATTTAAAGCATGACCAGATCAAAGGACGACCAATTAAGATGATATGATACCGATCTATCCATATCTCAATCAGATGATTTATTATAATTAATAAAATATTAATTATAACAAGATCGATAACTAGTGAATTAATAAAAAATAACAAGAAAAACCTTACTAATCTTAGCAGATTCGATAACTGGTGATATTGTATTAAACAGTAAGTTATTTTACAAAAGATTGATAACTTTGATCTATATTATGATTCGTAAGAGATCAATCAGCTGATGGGCAGCCTTACAAACTATGATACAGATCGATAACTAACTTATATTATGGCTTATAAAAGATCAATCAGCTGATGCAGCTTTACAATCACAATACAAGTCGTGACGGTACTCACAAGCAAGTTAGAGGTCGATCAGTCGATGCAGCCCTTTTTGCTGAAGAACTCGCCGAGATCTACAGTACTCCTACTCATAATGCGATGGCGAAAGCCGGAAAGATTATATTGATTGAGTGTTCATCTTTTGTATAATAACCAGGGTCTAATATTTATACCCAGAAAACAAATATGAATCCTACTTTCTTGAATAAAAGAAAACTTCCTAACTTAATGATAAATTGGACCCTAATTTTTCTTATTTGTAGAGTCCGACATATCTTCCTGACGCCATTCAAGCATAGCCCATTGACGCCGTCTGCTGACGTCATCTATAAAATAGCCGATTCTAACATCGCATCTAAATCAGATGATACCGATTCACATCTAATCGATTCCTCGATGACACAGTCCTAGAAGCTTCGAGTTTTCGCGTTTTTCTTTCCAAATTTTGGTGTAAACAGAAGTACAATCATCGTGCAAATGTCTGGGGTCTCTTGATCTAGCTATACTCATCTCTCATTCAACGGAGTTCACAATCTTTTTTGTGCAATTTATTTACAACTGGAAATGGAAATGGATATAGGAGTACATACAAAGTCTCAAACAGGTAGCGACGATCGATCATTCTACGAATAAGTTAGTGCTGTGAGAGCGGAAACCCGATGCCGTGGCGGGTGGTCGGGAAGGTGACGAACAGCATGCTCCCGACGACGCCGATGGCGATGGGCAGCACGGTGAGCACCTGCCTGGCGTCCTCCGACGGCACGGGGTAGAAGCAGGTGACGACGTTCTGGTCGAGCAGCGCGACGGCGGCGAAGATCTTGACGGACACCACGGCGTGCACCAGGTCGAGGAACCGGATCCGGTACGCCGCCGCGGCGCGCGGGTCGTCCAGCGGCGCGCCGCCGTCGATGACCCATAGCCCCGCGTGGTAGCGAAGCCGTAGCGGACGGCGCCCGTGGCGGCGTCCCGGAAGCTGTCGGTGAAGCTGAGCACCAAGCAGGAGAGCGCGCAGAGCGCCAGGAGAGCGGCGGCCATGGCGCGGTTGGCGCGCACGCAGTGGCCCTGCGCCGTCACCACCGGGGACAGCAGCTGGAACGCCAGCACCGTGCCCGTCGGCAGAAGCTTCGCCAGGTGCGCCGTGCTCTGGTACGTCTGGCTGATGGCACGCTGGACCGGGCTCATCCCGCCGTCGACGTCGTTCGCGGCCAGGAGCGCCGCCGCTTCTCCAGCAGAGGCTGCTGCTGCTCTTGCTGCTCACGGTGGCTACTACCATCGTCGCCGTGCTCCCGCTGAGACTCCATGTCGTCGCCGCCACGCCGCTGTGTCGTCGTCCCCGCCGCCGCCGCCATCGACCCTCCGCACCAGATCGATCGTCTTCGCCTACTCGTTGACCGGCGGTAACGGCGCATGCATGTAAATGTAATCGATGGCGCGATCAATGGCCTTTGCCGCCGCCGATGGAACGTGCGGGGATTTAAAGGCGCCCGCGGGAACGGGAACGCGTGCATGACGAGTTCGCCTTCGCCGACGTGGCCGACGTGTCGGGGCCATTTCTGATCGGCACTTGACTTGCAAGTTACAGGAACCCGGGCGGCCCATAAACAAATCGGGGGAGCTTGCGGTTGCTTGCACGAGAAACGGCCGAACGGGCTGGTGTTTTTGCGGCGCAATTCGGCCATGGCTTGCTTTTGCTTCCGGCTGCACTCCAGGCCGTTCGGCCATCGTCAAGCTTGCGCCGGCAGGTTGAGTGGCGGAAGGGGGCCGCGTAGTGGCTGGTGGTGATGTCACCGGCCGGCTCTCGTACGTCCGTTCAGCCGCCGCCTGACGTCTCAGTGTGTTTCTTTTGCGGTGAGGTAGACGCCTCCATGCGTTTTTGGTTGGCACGGTGAGTCTAGTCCTGTCAGGTCCTTATCCGAGGGCCCGTGCTAAAGAATGCAATTATACAAGAAATGTTTTTTTAAAATATATTATTAATTAACGATATTGGAACCACGATATCCTCTGAGCATTGTATCTTGGAAAAAAAACAAATCTTGGAACACTCTTGACTAAGATTTTTTTTCAATCAATCAGCCTGTTCGTTTGTTGGTTTCAGCCAGCCCAAACCAGCAAGCCAACAGTGTTTTCCTCTCACAACAAACCAGCATTAGCCAGTCCAAACTAGCCTAGAAACCAACCAGCGAACATGCCGAACATGGACACTTATAAATACGCGAAAAATCATCCCTATGAATATACGCATGTATACCCGTACAATCGAGAAACTAAGCTACCGAATTCGGAATTAGTGAAGTCACCATAGACGTCGTCATCGATGAGCCAATTGCGTACCACTAAAAAAAGTGCAACTTTATCTTAGAATAGATAAATCTATAAAATTGCGAATATCTATGTTAAATCAAGAACTTGAATTTAGATGTACAGTTCCACCACAAGTATTTAGGTCCTTTTGTATTTGAGGGGTGGTGTGTCCGTGTGTGGAGGTGCACACATCATGCAGGTGCTTCATTGCTTTCTGGTAACGAACCTGCCTCTGTTCTCTATGACGATCGACATGTGCCTTCCGGCAGCGGTCGGGTTGCCGTACGACATGTGCCTTTCGGACGCTGCCTAGATGACTGTTGATGCACCGGATGATCCGATGACAACGTGCTTTAATTCTTCTTTATAAACAGACTGACGTGGGAAAAGATTTCTGTCACGCTTGGCAGATCTAACGCGAGTGAATGGAGTAGTGTTTGAGTTGAGTTGAAGGCATCAGCAAAAAGTCGGTTATCCGTCACTCCACGACCACACGACGTTGCTTGCAGTTGCAAGCAAAGCACACCACCACCACCCAAGGCCTCCTCAATGCTCTCCAAGTCCACGAAGCAACAGGCCCAACAGTCATGGGCCTGATCAAGTTCTTCCTTCTTTCTTTTAGAAAAGGAGAAAATTGTCAAACTTACTTACTTGGATTATGCCATGGGGTGTTTTGACATCACCAAAGAAGTCTGTGATCAGATTAGCAGGCAGGTGTGTACATATTGGTGGAGCCATAATGAGAAAGATAAGAAAATGCATTGGTTGTCTTCAGACTCTTTATGTGCTAAAATTCTCAAAGCGAAGTATTATAGAAATAGTGATCTTCTACATGCTAAGTCAAAGGACGGGATGTCATATACATGGAGAAGCATTCTCAAGGTGCTAGAACTGCTGAAGAAAGGTATAGTATGGAGAGTTGGTAATGGTGAGAAGATTAAAATCTGGGAGGACCCGTGGCTGCCTAGAGGGTTCACCCGCAGACCGATCACTCCATGGCGCGGCATATATCCTGCTGACGAGAGTTGCAGACTTGATACATCTGGCGACGGGACAGTGGGATAAGGAGTTAACTGGGGAGCTGTTTTGGCCTGAAGACGTGCCGGTGATTTTAGCCTTACCGGTGCATACTGATATGGAGGACGTCCTGGCGTGGCATTTTGATTCCAAGGGAATTTTTTCAGTAAAATCGGCTTATCGGCTGTTTTGCGATGATCTTCAAGTAAACAGCTCGGCCGGAGCTGGAGCCACCAGTGCAGGTTCAGGAGACGAAGATAAATTTTGGGCGCGTATCTGGAAGCTAGATGTTCCAAACCGGGTGAAACATTTTATTTGGAGGCTTGCTCATAATTCATTAGCCACGAAATCTAATTTGGAACGACGAGGGATGAAAGTTGGTCTGCAACCGAATTGGAGAAGATGGAGGTCATTTATTTTTTTTAAGTGCAAGGCAGTGAAGGAAGTCTGGAGACTTGCAGGACTGGAGCATATGCGGCTACAGCTGATGGAGTGCCATGATGCAATGGAGGTGGTCAAATTGCTTTTTAGCTACGAGGGAGATGCTCAACTGCAGTCTCTCTTCTTAATGTGCAACCGGTGGCATGAAAAAATGCAGTCCGAGAAGGGGAGCAACAGAGATAGGCAACACTTTTGGCAAGCTGGTGCTGGAAACAAACTCAGGAGATGAAAGCAATATGCACAGTCTCATGCAGACGCCGAACAGTCCCATGCAGCAGACGGGTGGAGCTGGACGTACATTGCGGAAGTGGCAGAGGTCAAGAAGCGGAACCCTGAAAATAAACGTGGACGGAGCCTTTAGGGAATATGATAAAATGGAGGATGGGGTTTTGTCAAACGAGACGATGGTGGTCGACCTCTCCAGTCTGGTTATGGACGACAGCGCAGCGCTTCACCTCAATCCATTGCATATGGAGCTCCGGGCTTGTGTCGAGGGCTGAAAACAGCCGCGGTCATGGGATGTACTGATATTATCCTTGAAACTGATGCTTTGCAGGTAGTAGAAGCGCTGCTGGGGGATGATTTTAGATTGTCTTTGGTGGGTGGAATGGTGCATGAGCTGAAGGATCTGCTAGCTGAAAATTTCATATCTCCTCAAGTGAAATTTGTACCCAAGAGATTGTAATCGAGTAGCGCATGAGCTAGCCTCTTTAGGGAGTATGTGTGTTGAGGAAATATCCTCGGTGATGGCCGGTGTGCCAGATTGTATTATGTACTCGGTGTCGAGCGATTTAACCGACCTGGTTGCTTAATGGAATTCCAAATTCCTATAAAAAAACTAGACAGATCCTCAAAAAACTTGAATCAATACTAGTACAAATCAAATCAAGCCCAATGCACATTTGGCTGTCATGCATGTGTTCTCCTTGCACGTGTTCTCCGACATTCCGAAACAAGACAGACGGACAGACAGACATCGCATGGCATATATATGCTGATGTGCGATCAGAAAGGATCGTGATCAGTGATTGGAATAAAACACTTTAGGCTACGGCAAGCAAGATGCTTTTGCCAAGACAAGCCTCCTGCGCTGTAGGCTGCAGCTAGCACTCTTTACCAGCTGACAGTGGCAGCCCAATAACTTTTTTTATTTCTGCATTAGCGTGATCGAACCACCAGATCAGGCCCGACCAACAGAACATTGTAAAGCTAGCTGCAAGAGAGACGACAGCAAAATCCAATGATCATGTGGTTCCTTTTCCTTATGAGCATTCATGGATGAATCCATCGTAGCGTGATCAGTGAGACTGTGAGAGAGTACTGTAAAGCCTTAGCTCTTAGGCTAGTTAGCCCTAGACTAGAGCCTAGAGCCTAGTGACCATTTCTTATCAGCCTGTTCAGTTGGCTGGTTTATATCGTTGCTGGTTCGTGAAGAAGTACTGCTGGCTGGTTTGTGTAAGAGAAAAATACTGTTTCGCCTGGAAATTTAAGAAGTACCGATGGCTGGTTTGTGTGAGAGAAAAATACTGTTTCACCTGAAAATTTACGATCGTATACTGTCGTTTTCCTCCAGCCGAACAGGCTGTATGGTCGGAATAAGCAAACAACTGCACGCTAGTGTGCATATGTGATGTGACAAGGTTTCTTTGCAGGCACTCACGTAAATTAACGAGGGTGCTCGGCAGTACTTCTGCAGCGGCTGCTGGACCTGTGGCCGCTTGATTTGAGAGTGATGCAGCTGTAGTCAGCGGTGAAGAATCACTACGGATGAGAGCCGATATCGACCGAACTTTCAATTCGTTTTACGACCTCAGATAGACGATCTGGTGAAGTTTCACGTTGTGGTAACTTAATTATAGCCAATTATCTCATGCCGCTATTTTTGTATGTATCTGATGCGCAGTCGCACGGAATATTTAATTTCCATACTTATGTCATGTAGACCCTATACATGGAAACTACTCCATCCATCTTAAAAAGAGTGTAATTCACATTTTTCAAGTAGTCAAATAATTTTAAATGTGACCAAATTTATATAAAAAATATTGACATTCATGATACCAAATACTCCTCCGTTTCAAATTATAATTTTCTGACTTCTGTTAAATACAATGCTTTTACTATATCTAGACATAGTGTGTATATCTAAGTGCATAGCAAAAACTATGTATCTAGAAAAAAATAAAATGTCTTATAATTTGGAATAAAGAAAGTAAGTATTATGAACTTGATCATAACATATAATTTCATACTAAATCTATTTACTTAGAGTCATAAGCGTTGATATAATTTTTCTATAAATTTAGACAAGCTTGGAAAGCTGACTTGGTTCAAATCTAGAATTGCACTTTTTAGACTAATCGAGTATATTCTCAATGGATGGTTTCTACAAAATATTTTAGCCAACCCGCACTATCTTCTCTTTCATGCATCCTTTTTTACGTAAATATTCTCTTTTGTATCATCTACACCTAACATATGTTTTTTTTATATCTTTCCTATGTACATATAGTTTTTTCTATAAGAAACTATTTTCTTCTCTCTCCTCCTTAATTCTAATGCCACCACAGATACCATCTAGTCATCTCACTGGGATTGCCCTTATACCACAATAGTACTTCCACTTAAACCGTTTACTTTCTTTTTCAGTTGTGCAGTAATATCTTACTAGGATTACAAGATATGGATAGAAGAAGTGGTTTCATCCACAAAGTCTTCCTACCTCTGAGCCTCTGAGGGAGCCATGTCTGATTGACACGTCACCAGAAAACTTGCAATTAATTCCAATTAGGAAGTACGGTGACAACATTTTCAACAATATATGAAGGACCAAGGTAAGCTTTTCCTGCAAGTCATCTAAGCTAATTAATCACTTGATTAAGACAAATTATAGACGCATCCATATAGATTTTTTTAATTTTAACCTTTTTTTGAATATAATTTTAAATCTAACACTGTCGGTTTTTTTTAAAACTAACACTTTTGGCTGCGCCTATTGCCTTGGCGCGGCCAAATGCCTGTGCCGCGCCATGCATGGCGGCACGGCAGAGGCCTGACGTGGCGGCGACCATCACCGCTGACCGCTGACGTGGAAAGGCCCTGCCGTGCCACCGATCTTGGCGCGGCAGTGCTGTGCCCTGATCCGTGGCGCGGCAGAGCCGGATATAACCACCGCCGCGGCCTCTTGCCCGAGCAGTCGGCGTTCCGCGAGAAACGCGGCAAGGCAGTGCCGCCGCGCCCGCCTTCGCCCGCGCCTGCCTGGCGCCGAGGACGTCGTCCGCCCACGCCAGCAAGCCAGCCGCGTTCGGCCAGGCAGTAAGCGAGCCGCGCCAGCCAGGCAGCTAGGCCGCCGGCCGCCCAGTGCAGCCACCGCGCCCACACGCAGGCGCGCCTCCCCCTCTGGCCAGAACCTCCGGTCACGCAGGACGGCTGCCCGCCTAGGCCTGCGTCCGCGCCTCTCGGCCCGGTCTTGCGCGCTGCAGCGAGGTACTCCACTAATATAGTTAGCATAGTTAATAAAGTTAGTAAAATTATCAAAGTATAGTAAGTATAGTTAGTAAAGTTAGTTAGTTTAGTTAGTATACGTAATATAATTAGTTAGTATAGGTAGTAAAGTAAGGTAGTTTAGTCAGTACAGTTATTTACTCTAGTTGTACATTGGATTTAGTATTTGATTAGTTAGTATAGCTATAGTTAGAAAATGTAATAATGTTAGTATGGACATTACGTACGATGATTTCGACGACTTAATGAAGTGTCTTGAAATGCTTTTGCAGATGGATTGTTGTGTTAGAGTTTTGTTCGGAGGAAGTGTTAGGAGAGAAGATAGTATGTTTGAGGATATGGAAGAAGAATTGGAATGGTTTGATGAGCCTCCTAGCTTCAACGACCCTTGTGTCTGTTTGAATACAAAGTTTGGGGGTGATTTCACACTGAAGGGGAGGTTTGATACTGGGAAGACTAGGGCACACTATGTCCTCATGCCCTTGCGCGACCCTGCTCACTGGTCCCGCTACATTAGGGTTCTCCAAGGTTCCAATGTGCCCATGGCTGAGGTGGTCGTGGAGAATGGGTACAGGACGGCCCGTCCATTGATGGTTTTGGAGGCAATGAACAAGAATTAGGTGTCGAAGGGGAAGCAACTCAGGATAATATGGATTTGGATGGTCAGTTGACGCAGGAGCAGTTTCATTCAACTGCAGTAGGCTGTATAAGCAATGACTTCGATGTGAATGAGTTCGAACGGGAAGAGGAGGAGCAGGAGGAGGAGGACATGATCGGTGATGTAGTTAGCAGTGATTCAGACGATTCTGATGATGACCAAGGAGGTACAAATGCTGTGGCAACACCAGCTGATGCCATGCCAGTACCGGTTCATACTATGCCATTACCAGTACCAACTGAGGTTTTGCATGGTGTCCATGTTCAGGGTAGACTAGTCACAGATTTGGCCACAGATGATAACCCCAATGATTCATGGGCCAGAATTAGTGAAGCGCAGCAGTATGTTCCACCACCACCTTACACAGCGACTGAGCTTGAGCAACTAAGGTCCAAGAACGTACCTTTCAGGGGCGTTCTGAACTATAGGGATGTCAGCATGACGGATATGGCAGTGATACCGGTCTCTAGCTGTGTAGGAATTCATTGTATAACCATGAGAAAGAACCCCTTAAGAAGGGGATGATATTCAACACAATGTCAGAGATGAAACTCTTCCTTCAGGACTATGCTGTGTACCACCATAGACCGTACACCGTCACTCATTTAGACCAGGAGTTGAGGTACCACTTGATATGCAAAAACGGTTGTCTGTGGAGGTTAAATGCACGAAGGAGACAGAGTGATGTCAAGTGGAGGATAACTAAAGTTGTTGAACCCCACACTTGCCTAGATAATAGGGGAAGGAAAATCATCAGCAGTTCACTGCATGTTACCTTGCCCGTCGTATATTGGGGCTCATTGATGACAATAACGATATATCGGTGTCTTCTTTACAACAGTCTATATCTGGATTCGTTAGGTACGATGTGTCGTACGGAAAGGCTTGGCGTGCTAAGCAAATCGCTCTCGTGATTCGATGGGGTACTTGGGAGGAAGCGTACAACAGGGTGCCCCGCATCTTATGTGCAATGCATTATTACAACCTTGGCTTGAAATGGTTTGTGGACACCGGAGGGATGTATTTTCGGGACCCATTGAGGCATGTCCTCTATCGTGTGTTCTGGTCGTTTCGCAAAATGCAACATGCATTCTAGTTTTGTCGGCCAAATCATATTTGTTGATGGCACTTTCCGACAGAAAGTACAGTGGACACCTTGATGATGGTCGCCATCATGTTGATCCCGAGGACCGATAGTACCCGTGGCTTTTGCTTTGGCAGAGAGGGAGAGAACAATGAATCGTGGTCATGGTTCATGCGCCTTCTCACGTGTGCAAGTGCTTGGCTCAACTCGCACTATATGTTTGATCTCCGACCGTCACACAAGGCTTCTTAATGCTGCAGCTGAGCATATAGATGGGTTCCCGCCTCTAGTACATAGATGGTGCATGAGACACTTTACCGCAAATTTCTGGCGGCGTCAGCGGAAGAAGGAGGTAAGTGACAAAGTAAAGGCTCTATGTTGTGTACGTACAGAGCATGAGTTCAAGGAGACAAAGAGAGAACTAGATAAGATGGTAAATGCAGCGAGAAAGGCCCTGGTTAGAGGCGTAGATGGAAATGTAAGGCTCGATGGCATGCGTAGCATATGACGAGGGGGTTTCTGTGTATGGCATCATGACTACTAACTCCTCGGAGTCCTTCAACCGTGTATTCAGCGGAGTTCGATCGTTGCCTGTGTCTAGAATTATTGAGTTCTTCTTTCATAAGTGCAACGAATATGTTGTGAAGAGGTGGGAACTTGCACAGAGGAATATAGCGGAGCAGGGGCGTTTTGGAAAGGCCGGAGTTGAACATTTGAAGGAGGCCGAGGAATTGGCCAAGCAGCACACCGCCGAGTCGTATGGACCCCGCCGCCATATCTTTAGTGTACGGGGCAAGGGTGACACAAGCTTGGGTGGCGAACGTTATGGTGGATGAAACTACCGAGTTGATCTTGAAAAGGTAGAGTGCAGTTGCAACGTCCCTCAGATCATGCATGCCCCTTGCTCTCATATGATTACGGCCTATAGGGTTCGCGAGTACAACTATGAGGATCTACCATAAATGTCACCCTTGTATCTCCGTTCGAACACCGTTAGTATTTGGGAGATGAGCTTGAGCCATACTTAGACCCAACATAGTGGCCACCTTATAATGGTTATGACTACGCGCGATCCGGATCTAATGAAGGTAGGGAAGGGTAGAAGGAAGAAGAAGCGACCGAAGGGGGACATGGACGCTATGAGAGGGTACGGGGAAGACATGTACGACGGGGGAGACTTCAACGAGATCCGTGGCAGGAATCTTTGCTCCGCTTTGCAAACAATCTGGCCACAAGGCTAGCTGGCATAGAAGACAAAGAGGTGATTTTATATTGTTTTCAGATTGCATAACATGTAGTTTAAATTTTGCAATGCTACATAATATTAATCTGAAAATTGTTAATTTGAATACTCTAACCCTTTGTTTATCATTTTGTAACAGGATAGCCCCCTCCCACGCCGCACTTTTCACCGATCCCCTTCTTGATGTGGAGTACGACGACCCCCTTCTTCTACTGGACGACGACGAGGTTTCATTACGTCGTGGGACTTAGTTCATTACGTTGAACTTATGTCGAACGAATATTCTCGTCCGAAAACTTGTAGACTTATAAACAATGAAAATGTTGTATTCAACTTGTCGTCCATTTATTTGCGTCATGTTCGTTTGGTACCGCACTTGTAGTTTTATACAGCACCGACAACAACTCAATTGTTTTGAAGCCGTGGTCTAGCCGCGTCACTGCGTCACTGCTGCATCGTGGGATCTGGCGCAGCACTGACGCGCCATGTACTATGGCACGGCACGAGCGCGCCATGAACTATGGCGCGTCATAAACGCAGAACCATGCCTATGTAGCACCAGAACCTGGTCTATGGTGCGGCAAATAATTACGTTCGTTTTAGAAATTTTGAACGCATGATACAAAAAGATGTGATCACTTAAGATCGATCATGGGTAATCCGAGTACATGATACATGGGTACAATACATTAGTAGTTCAAAAGGAATATAAGAAAACACAATAGAATTTGTAGTACATAGCTACATTGATCATTAATAAAGCATGGAACTAACAGACGGTGCAATAAAAAACCCTCAGTCAGAAACATACTGAGTAAGCAACTCGTCGTCTGAGTACCAATCCATAACCACAACCCTGTTGCTGTTGCTAGGCTCACCCGCGTTGTTCGACCGCACCATGCAGTAGTAAGCGGCCTCCGCTTCATCTCTGCAAATCTTTGTGGCTCGAGTGAAGAACGCGTCGTCATCCTCTTCAGCCTTGTAAGCCCACCTCTGCTAGAGTGATGAGCTCGCTCAATCTACCAGTGTCGTCCTCATCCTCCTTCGCTTGCATGCCCGCCTCTGCTAGGGCGATGAGCTCGCTTCACCGCCAAAGGTCGCCGCCATCATCCTTCACCGCATGTCCGCCTCGCTAGAGAAATGAGCTCACTCACCGCCAAAGGTCGCCCTCATCCTCATCCCCTCATCGAGACAACACAATCGGTGATTGAACGGTGTGACCAAATCACGATCCATGCTCATCTAACTTCTTTTCCTCATACCTTGCACGAGCCACCTCTATGGCATGATCCTCGCCAAGCAACCAATCCCTTTATGTATAAAATGCAATCGCTTAGCAACGCGATTATATTACATTTAAAATCGTGCAACGAAAAAAGGCGTTCAAGCACTCATTTGGCACATAATGCAAAGAACATGCTCGCTCAAGACCTACATCTGTACTCTTGTCTCCTCCCTTGCCTCCTTCCTTGCCCTCTCCTCCTCTAACGCCATCCGCCTCTCAATCCCCATTTATTAAGCCCAACATCGATCGGGTTACAAATACCACTGTCTAGCAAACTCACGATCTTTTCTTTGTGATGTTTAACGAATAGGTTGACGTAGTCAGTCCATATCCCTCTTCCGCAAATTAGTTGCCTCTTCTTCGATTCATCCAAGAACTAAGCTTGACCATCGTAACGCTCCCACCTACACTTCCTATTGCTCTGTTCAAAAGAAATATTATATCATATATGTCTTATCAAAAGAAATAAAATGTGATTTCATATTTACCACAAAAATAACGAACCTCTTCGTACTCAACCATATGGCCACAATAATGGCCTATTCCAAGCTCCGAAAGGACTAGGCCATAGTTTGAATTAACACCACATTCGCACTTGACTGGTGGTGCTTTGTAAATTAACCTTTCTTTCTTCTTTTGTTTTGCTTTTGGAGGTTCTTCGGGCCATTTGTTATTAGGACATACAACCACTCCTTGAAACGACACTTTGGCATTGAATGCACCTAAATAACGTGACATTAGTACATGAACACATATAGCTAAAGATTTCAACACATACATTTTGCACTTACTTCATGCTTATTTGGACACACAAACTTCAACGTATTGTCGGGGTTTATCACAAAATCGATCTCCGCAATCGCACTTGAGGAGGTTCCTCGAGTCGCCTAACTCATGCTATATATGTGCTTCTTCTTAGCCGTCATTGGTGGAGGGTTAGGGGGGTGGAACCCACCGCTTAAAGCGCTCACGGGAATTTCTCCCTCTAAACCAATCATCAAAAAGGAGATACCTAGGATCAAACTTGTCTGCACCGTCGATCCACTGAAAGAAAAAACACCTCTCATGGTCCTACAAAACAAAAATTCAACAAAATATTAGTAATATAGTAATACAAATGAAGAAGAAAAAGATAGTAGAAATAATTACTTACATTAAAACAACTGCACATGTAGAAGCAACGAGCCGCTGTGTTGGGATGTCTCGATTGAAACACGTCGGCCGGACGACCATAGTCACAATTAGGGACAGGGAGTTCAGGAGGGACGGGGGCATCTTTGCTAGACTCGTCTGGGTACATTTCTCTAGGACGACCCTATTTTCGCCATAACTGCTCCCGAAATATGTCTTTCATCTAATAAAACGGTTCAAATTAAACATCAATCAAAACAACGCAAATTAATAAAAAATGTAATCATTTGCAATGGAACTAAAATATTATAAACAACAATTATACCAACAAAAAAAATACATGGCAAACATACTTCTAACTAAATAATTAACCAACAAACTCAAACTTATATCTTCACCATAGTTCTCAAACATAATTTTTCTGCTAACCTTAACTCTATTCATAATATCATATCCACCATTCAAACGAAAATAAAATGTGCGTAAGAACCTTAAACGAGAACGAGGAGGGATGGAGGCGGCCGGAGAATGGAAGGAAAGGGAGGGAGGCGGCAATGGAGGGCCAGCGGTTGGGGCCGTCGCCGTTCATGGCGCGGCGGCCGGCGTGGTTGGCGACGGGCGGCCGCGGTGGCGACGGACGGGCGCGGGAGCGACGCTACGCGGCCTTGCTACTCGGGCAGCGGGACTGGCGGCGGTGGTTATATCCGGCTCTGCCGCGCCAACATAGGTGGCGCGGCAGAGCCTTTCCACGTCAGCGGTCAGCGGTGATGGTCGCCGCCACGTCAGGCCTCTGCCGCGCCGCCATGCATGGCGCGGCACAAGCATTTGGCCACGCCAGGACAATAGGCGCGGCCAAAAGTGTTAGTTTAAAAAAAACCCGACAATGTTAGATTTAAAATTATATTCAAAAAAGGATTAAAATTAAAAAAAATTCTCCATATACTGATGAATAGCTGGTATATCAAATTGGTACAGAACCAATGCATACAATCATTTCGCGTTGAAACGACATACTTGAATTACAAGACTTATTTTCATTTTGTTAGGATAAGCCTTCGGCCAATAATTGCTCTATCTTACTATTATAGAGCTTTAATTGGAACATTTATATTAATCTTCATGGGACGTGTTAGAAAGATAGAGAAATCATAGAAATTTTGACAAAAACAAAACATTTGGCCAAAATGATATTGTAGACGCAATCATTCGATCATGGCCGTTAGATAATCTTCATATAAATTAACTATTTCTAGCATTATGAAAACTAATCTAAATTAACCATTTAATTTGTATCTAAATTACTCATCTTTGCCATTATGATAAAACCTATAGTAACACCCAAAATTTACATGAAACCACTCATCTTTGTCGTTACGAGAAACATCTAAATTAACAACGTCAAATAACTCAACAGTGCCCATATACATGCTTTTCATTTATCCCAATAAGTATATATGCGTCATATAGATCATGTTTCCGTGCCGGATAGCTTAGGATCTATGATCATGTAATTATAATAATGGTCTGACAACCATTAAAGATATTTCCCTTTAACGGTCATATGCACACCATCCATGCACTACGTCAAATATGATTTTCAGGGGCGGCTAATGAGCATTTGTAGGGGCGATTCGGCCAGCCGCCCCTACCATACCGTCTCTACAAATCATGCATATTTGTAGGGGCGACTGGTGTTATCAGCCACCCCTACAAATCGATTTGTAGGGGCGGCTACAGTACCAGCCACCCCTACAAGTTACCAGCCGCCCTTAAAAAATCGATTTGTATGGACGGCTACAGTAACAGTCGTCCCTACAAATCGATTTGTAGGGGCGGCTACAATACCAACCGCCCCTAAAGTGCATTTTTCCGCAAAAAAAAAAATCAAATTACCAACACGTGCTCCCCCAAATCATCCTGTGCGTTGCAACAGAAGAAAAATAAATCAATTTAGCTGAGAAATAAGGTGATGACGACCATCAGTTGTTGTAGTCTTCAACCGGAATGCCAAACACAATTGATAAGGGGCTAAGTGCAACTCCATGTCTCCATCAACCTTAATTAGAGTTCAAATGATACAACTGCCAATGTTCCAAATAAGGAAACAACTGAGGATCTAATAACCACCATCAAACGCCGGTGATACAAGCTAATAATTGGAATCCCCAGACTTCTTACACTACTCAATTCATCATTCTAGGGAAACATCAGTGCCTTCTCCTGGGTGAGGTTCTTGAACAGGCTCTCGGCGGTGATCTGATAGAAACACAAAAGTACCAAATAAAATCAATAATATTTCATTTAGTTAGTGGCTGAGCAACAAGCCGAGCATCATCGACAAAGAAGTGAGAGAGGAAAGACTAACAGTAGACCCATTGTATCTTATAATCAAAAGGAACATGGGGCATCTATAAAGAGATTGTATTGATGAAGCCAAATAATCAGCCTAATCTGATGATCTTTCTGATGTCGCTGCAAAGCTCAAGCTAACCAGGAAGTAGCAGTTCCAATCAGGACCAACACTCTACATTAGAACCATAAGAGAACAGACCTGGAAGTAGCAGTTCTGATCCGGGCCAATATTACTCTACTTTAGAACCATAAGAAAACAGACGGAGCTAACATGGCTCTTCTGGAAATGCTAGGCATTGGTAAGGGAACACATGAAGAGAAAAAAATGTCTCAAGAAAGCATACTCAAAAGAATCTACTCACCAATGACCACATGAACTGGAATCTCTAAGAACTAAGCAGGTAAGCTACTTTACCACAGATTCTGAAAAGTCAGAAGCATGATACCTTTTGATACTGGATGGATGTGGTCTAGTGGCGAACTGATACCTTTGGCGAACTGAACCCAATTGGGCAAACCAGCTTCCATTGCTAGCTCTGCAGGCATCATAGCAGCCCCTGGAGTAGTATAATAATTAAAAAACGAAGCATACCATAAGATTTCCAATCCAAATTGGTCGAACTTAAAGCAATTTGAAGGACTTTGTATAGTATTTGCTACTTTGTAATGTATCATCTTCAACTCTTCATATTTCATTAATGTATCAATGCTATTACATTAATTAAATAAATGTCATACTGAGAGTAGTAACTCAGTTTCCATTGTTCAAAAGAATTGCAATGCAACCTATAATCTACATTTAACCCTTTCATGAGCCATCTATAGATACCTCCTAACCTATCTTGGATAAACTATCCATCTCGGATAACACTTGTACAAATATAGAATTCAGGTGCAACAGGTACACACCACATATTAAAATCAGTAATCATATGCATAGCCCTCACAGTTAAAAAAGAATATGTGCATATGAGTATGTTTTCCCTAATTAGATGTAAAGAAACATGCTACTTAGTTTACTAATCTGCAATGGTAGCTAAGCAAGTAGGCATACAGCCATGTATATTTTCAGATTTTAGTTCATATTATATCATGAGGATAACAAATTTTGTCAAGGAACTAGATAAAGATAAAAGGATCTGCCCAGTGACTAGTTGGCTTGGCAATAAGGGGTGTAGGGAATGCTTATGCTGCTCTTGCTATTTGTCTTAAATAAAGATCGGAACTAGTTGAATGTAAGATCATATGTTATTAAGTACTCCCTCCATTCTAAATTATTAGATGTTTTGGCTTTTCCAAATACTTGTTTTTACAATGAATCTAGACATAGTGTTTATGTAAGTGCATAGCAAAAGTTACGTATCTAGAAAAGCCAAAACGTCTTATAATTTGGAATGAAGAGAGTAATTGATAAATGTTGATGATAAAGTAAAAAATCACCTGGGTCCTTTTCGGATGGCTTAAGGACAAAAGTATTGCCACATGTAACTGCTATGGGAAACATCTTCAGCCATTGGAGAGAAGAAACATTCAGAGTGACCAAATCTATTCTCTTCAGTTGAACTGTTTCAATGGAAAATAGCAGAAGAAATAATGACAGTGTCTGGAGCTCATGAAAACAGCACAGATCATGTCCTATATATTTAAGTAAGAATGCAAGGGTATAACTGTCACATAGCTCAAATGATCAATGGTGCCAGCCTTCTATTACAAACAATTTGACAGGGAAGATCAGGTTAGGCATACCCATAGGGGAATCATAGCAGGAAAATTAAATGGGCATATCCCAGCACAAACACCAAGTGGCTCCCGAATGCTGAAGGTGTCAATCCCATTAGAAACATTTGATACATATTCGCCCATTTGCAGTGTTCCCATTCCACAAGCATGCTCCACCACCTCTATATGATTAAGAGTTCAAAATCAAAGTGGTATAATAAATGGTCAACAAAAGAAAGAGTTCTATCAGAGAAAAGGTCAACAGTCAAGCATATGAAAAGGTCAACACTTCAAGCATATGAAGAGAGCATTTTGGACTACAATATATAAATCAGCAGTGAATTGGCTTTTCATGCAATCTAAATGTGAAAATCATGACACATGTGAGACTACACAAATAATGACAAACATCTATGAGTAAGCAAGATTTATGTGCCTGTTGTTGTTGCAAAACTAAGGTCTGGATTCAAGTGATGATTGAAATTTTCTTTTGGGCAATACAGAAACTTTAAGATGACTACTCATGCTGCCTAACCAAATAAGAATACCAAGTGTGTGCTTTGAATAATCTGGGAACTAACCTAGCCACGGAACACGCCACCCCAAGCATCTTTCAGCAGCCTTCCCTGCTCTGTAGTGATGTTCTCTGCAAGCTTGTCCTATAATCAGGAGGCAACTGAAAGTCACGAAAACAAAAACCAGACAACATCAGGATGACACGATAAGGACGTTAACTGAACAAGGAATCACCATGTTAGGGTCTGTTTGGTTCCGCAACTCACGAACGCGCAACCGCGTTTAAGCCAACGCGCCTCCGAGGCCGCGTTTTGGGAAACGCCCGCCCGCGTTCGTTTTCAACCGGCCATCGCGCGTTGGTCGCAGTCCGTTTGGTGGGATTCTTTAGCTTATCTCGATCGTAACGCGCAGATACGCGGAACCAAACACGCCCTTAGTCTGGTCAACGGGGGATGTGTGACCCGGGGAAGGCCGTCCTAGCGGCATTGACGGCGGCCCTGAACTCATCGGCCCTGAACACCACCTCCTGCGTCGCCTGCGACACCCCGCACACCCACCCCACAAATGCACGCGTCACACATCCCCCGTTGACCGTTCCGAAATCGATTCGAACAACCCGAAATCAAAAATCCGTTCGGAGGCGAGGAGGGCTTACAGGGTTGGTGACGCCGACGTGCTTCGCTTGCGCCCGACTTCGATTTAACTCCCCGCCAATGAGGAGGCACACCCTAGGCTGGGGAGGGAGGGGAGGCGAAAGCGGACGCGCGGTCGGCCCAGCCAGGCCGGGACGAGGCGGCGAAAAGTGCAGCCACGCCGCAATCGAGCAGTAACTCGAGAACCGATTGGGGGACGGGAGGAGAGGAGCCGCGGGCACCTCTCGGGGTGGAGGCGGGGTTGTTGGAGAGCTACGCCAGGCGGCGGCGGTGGAGAAGGGGCGCGCCGGCGCCATCGCCGGAGCCCGGGGCGCGCGCAGCGCGGAGGGAGGGTCCGCTACTCGGTCGGTCCGTGGAAGGGAAGGGAATGCCCCCGTCCTTGTCGCGGTGGTGGCGGCAGCGGCGGTCCTCGTCCCCGCCGTCGCGCCGGTGGTGAGCGTTGGTGTCGTGGCGATTGCAGCGGCGGTGTCGGTCGTCGTCCCGATCGCGGGATCGGTGGTGCCCGTCGTCGTCGCGAGTGCGGCGCGAGGAGCGGTCGCGATCCATGGGTGGGGATTGGCAAGGAGAGGGGTTAGGGTTTGAGTCGATTCGCCAACGAGGGAGGGAGGGCTGAGAGGAGAAAGAGACGAAGGATTTGCGGTCAGCGTCGCGTGCGGGTTCCGAGTATTTATTTGTTGGAGCATTTGTAGGGGCGGCTGGTTATTGAGCCGCCCCTATAAATAGTAACACCGAGGGCGGTTGGTGAGTGAACCGCCCCTACAAATCCGACTCATTCATAGGGGCGGCTCGTATCACCAGCCACCCCTGCTGTTCCATTTGTAGGGGCGGTTGGTCTCTGGGCTCCCGAGCAAACCACTGCCCCGACTCCATCACCAGCCGCCCCTAAAAAAACCTATTCCATTGCTACAAACCGTTTTTCACGTAGCTAATGACCCGCCCCGCCTGCATCGCGATTTGCAAAAATGGGACTCGAAACATCGGTCGTTTGCAGATTTGACACTGGACCCACATTCATAGACACAGATAGACCAACTTGTCATTCACCCGAGTGTCATCATAATCAAGGAGTCAATCTTTCGAGTGTCATTTTTGCAATTTTTTCGCTATAGGTCCCCGTTGCCGATCCCAGTTATGAGCACACAAGACACATGCATGAATCATTCTGATCCGACTTGATCATAAGTTGGTCTGGATTCAGCGACGTACGACTGATCAGGCTCAATCAAAGCGTACAACAGCGATCATGGGGCCTAGCTTGCAGTAGTTCGCCTCACCTGAAAGCTAGGCTCGTGTCTGAAACCTATAGCTAGCTTAAGGGCCAATCGAATTAGATCCCGGGTCGTCATAACCAACCAGTTCCTGCCACGCCACCGCACCCCAACGACAGCCTACCAAACTCCAATCCCAAGTTCCCAACATGTCGTATTTCAAGCTTCATACTCCAATCACAATAAGTACCTGACACGCTGACATGACGATTCACGATCGATGCACACAGCACACACGCTGTCCCAAAGGTTGCACTTCTTACTTTAGGGCTTAGGAAGTCAGTTTTTTTAGTTTGACAAAATTCATAGTAAGTAGTATAAATATTAGTAGGTTTACTTAAAAATGTATTATGGAGTACATGATTAATTTAATGATACTTATCCGATATCATAAATGTTAGTTGCAGTGTGTTGATACAACGACTAGCTAATCTGGTGCCCGGCAGGCAATTTAATGTTAGATGCTCGCAGAGCAAATTTAAGGGAGATACGTTTGCCTTGTAGGTACCTAGATTTTTATCTTAGGGGTTCATATACGGTGAAAATTTAATCATAAATTACTATTTTTTTAGAAATACCAAAAATGACAGTCGAGTGTTGCTTTCTCTCTCAACACTCGATTCCTCTCCCTCTCATTCTTCTCCATCTCCGGTCTCTCTCTCCCTCTTCTTCCCCAACTCCGGTGGGCCTAAAAGAGGCTCGGAGGAGGCAGGTCGGTCAGGCGGTGGGGACGTCGGGAGGGCGACGGTTAAGGTTCCGGCGTCGTAGGAGGCGGTCAAGCCAGCTCGGGGCACGGCGCCCATGGCCATGACGGCGAGGGGAGAGGAGGAGGCCCATGGGAGGAGCTCCGGTGAGACTCTACCGTGCCACGCGAGGCGGTGGGTGGCGATGACGCGTCGGGCTTGAGGAGGAAGAAGCTGTGAAGAAAAAATCGGGAGTTTTCGGCCTCCAAAACACTGAATGCCCTGTAGATAGACTTCTTTTTGTTTGTTTTTTAGTGTGGCCACGCCCGCTGGCATGTACATAGATCCGCCCCTGGTGCGTGGTGTGTTTAGTTGTTTGTCCCACTACTAGTTGTTGAGTTTTACTTGTCGGTGGTGTTTCTTTTCTTTTCTTTTCTGTTCTGTAGCCTCGCGGGACTGTGAAATTTCTGCTATATCAATATAAACATGTGGTGTCAATGCCGGTTCGTTCAGAAAAGGAAAAGCATCAAAAGTTTGCCTAGCCAAATAAACGAAGCACACCCACTAATTAAGTCCAAACTGGGCCCTGTTTAATTCCCTCCCAAAATGCTAAATTTTTTAAGATTCCCCAACACATCGAATCTTTAGACGCATGCATAAAGCATTAAATATAAATAAAAAATAAAACTAATTACACAGTTTAGACGAAATTCACAAGACGAATCTTTTAAGCCTAATTAAACTATGATTGGACACTAATTGCTAAATAACAACGAAAACGCTACAGTGTCGTTTTACCAAAAATTTCGGCAACCAAACTGGCTCTGGCTATAGCAGCGCAGCGATCATCTGACCGTACATGCATGCATATTCACTGACGCGGAGCACGCAGCTCGCCTGGCCTTTTGTATCGTGGAAGTGGCCAGGAATCAGGATGATGATCGGTCGGAGAGACTGCTCCGCCGGCTAGCGCTGCGTGCTCGCATCTGCCTTGCAACACACTCCACGGCGACCTCACATCTGAATCCATCCGCTCCCAGTCCACTCCCATCCAGCGCGCCCAGCAGTAGCACCCTCCCTTCCTCGACCGCCTGCGCTAGTTGATTGTATAATAAGATGTTGCCTGAAAATTTCTAAAAAAAATAAGGCGTCTCAAATACAACAACTCCTGTATTTGCCACATGCATAGAAGTATGTTCAAGCCAAGAATAAGACATTTTTATAAACTCCCACCATTCTAGAGAGAATACAACTCTAGCCTTAGTGCTAAGTCACAAACCATCTTCAGGTTAACTAAATCATAACACAAATGCACTAGATGAGTATCATTAGATTCATCATACACTACTGCAAACTGAAATTTCTCTGTCGGTGCGAAACTGACAGAAAAATATGCAAACCAATTTTCCTGTCGGTTTACCGAGTACGGAAAGAAATAGACCGACGAACAAAAGCAATAGAAATAGAGAAATTCCATGTCGTTGTACTAATATCCCTGTCCCCCTCGGTATGACGCCGATAGAAAAATTACCGGCCACCGACAGAAAAAAAATCTTGGCACCACGTCTAGGATTCTATCCTATCGGTGAAGGCAAAACCGACGGGGAAATTTCCGTTTCCAGTGATATGGAACATGGTATATTTTTATTGCAGAATTGCTATATGTCAACCGGTTGAAATCTGGCTTTGCCTCAACCGATTTCTGGGCCGTTGGATCTGACGCGTGTCTACTGATGTGCCTCTCTGTCTCTTTCCGTCGTTTTGTTTCCTTTTGTTTGTCTATCATGTGGGTCCCGGTTGTCGGCGCTACTGTTTGATTTTTGGGACTCACGCCCGAGATTGGAGGGTCCGTTTCCCCTTCTCCTCATTTCATTTCCTCTCGTCTCTCTCCTGGCGTTTCGTTCCCGTCGGTGGTGACTGGCGATTTTTCTAGGGTTCCCAGGTTCGGCCGTCTTCCCCTCTTCTAATCTCTTGTGGTGCTTGTAAATGTTAGTTGTTAGGGTTCGTCGGATGATTATTGAGCTATGTGGTTGTGTTGTTCGTGTTTTTTTTTGCATCTGAATCTCTTTTCTGTGGTGATGGATGCGATGTTGTTTCGTGGTTTCTCGCCGGTGGTTTCATCTAGAGGGGATTGGGGGTTTGCGTCGCCTTTACCCGGGGATGTCCCTTGTCGATTCGTTGATGGATGCGTCGTTGATTTCAGGGTTTCTCGCCGGTGATTTCATGTAGAGGGGATTGGGGATTTGCGTCGCCTTTTACCTGGGGATGTCTCTAGTTGATGGATGCTGCTGTGCCGTTGCGGCATTTTTTGGCCTTTAGTGTTCTTCAGATGCGCCTTGTTTTTGTTTGGGGTTTTGATCCATCTGCGATGTGGCACGTATCCTGTTGTGGTTTGTGGATGGGGCTTCGTAATTGTTGGGTTTGTTGTCAGTTTTCTCTCTCATGGCGGATGATTCGAGTGTACATCATGATAGTCTGTGTAGCAGCGCGCCGGCAGGAACATAAGGTCACGGCCACACGGGCACACAGCAGGGTGGCAGGCTGCACCGCTAACAAATCGCCGTGACGCGAGCGCACGCACATTGATTGGCAGCACGCCGGCATCCAGGAGATCGGCTGCCCTACTAGTGCCGTGGCTGTTGGCTGTTGCGGCATGTATGTACTGTTGCTTCTAGCACATTCTACTGTTGCTACCGTTCCTTCTGTATGGCCCGTGAAAGCGGGGGGACTACTTACCTTAGCTACCTACAACTCCACACATACCATTTAGTATTGCAGGTTTGGTTCATGTACCGCGCTAGGTTAATATTAGAATGTGTTTGCCTTCAAAAGTTTGTAAGGTACCTTAGGTTATGGTGCGTAATATATGTTTATATGTCCGAAAAAGGAGAGCAAATGTTTTAAGTGTTGCAGTGATAAAGATAGTTGATGGTTTTGTTCGGAAAGAGCTCATATCGTCATAAAACATGAAATAGTGTAATTGGGCGCTGGATAGCCGATAGGCTTGTCGGCCGCTCGAGAGCCGACATAACTGTCGGCACCCCCAAAGCCAATAGGGGCCAACAGGTCTATTATCGGCGCCGACAGGCCGGCGTCGGCTGCCACGTCACCCCTATCGGCTTCTGGATTGCCGACATGAGACCTGTCGGCCGTCCAAGGACCTACAAGGCCCCTATCGGCTTCCCAGTGGCCGACAGAATGCTATAGCTACGCTTTTTTTTTATAACAGCTTCTAGATTTGCAATTAATCATTAAAAAAATATTATTTTAAAAAAAATTCAGTTGAGCGTTGTATATTATTACTTAGTGGTTGTATATACTATAGGCATGAGAGGCATATGGAATTCAACATATTGTTATTTGCCATGTGAATGGCGCTTCCCTAATGGCAATGCACGCTTCGTTTCCGAATGCTTCTGCTTTCAAGAGCTAACCGTTTGGACATGCGTCGTGCATTAGTGGCCAGAGGCACGGTTCTTAATTATCTACAGTAAGAGCTTGGAAGAATAGACCAAAGCATTATGTTTGTACATTATGTAGTAAAATAGACCAACACCTTATATAGATTTTTTCCTAAGGTTCTTATTACGTTAGCATGAAGTTCTGCTGAAACCTCATCTAGAATAAATATATATACTTGTGCCAGCTAATAGCAGCATACACATGTGAACATATTATTTGAAATATATATTATTGTAGTTCTATCTGAATTGCAACATAATGATTAAACTAGTCAATTTACTTGCAAATGCACAGGCCACAGACATCTATGTTTTGTTTTTTATGATGTGTACTTCTAGCTGTCTACATGTGTTGTGTGTTTTAGGTGACATCCAAGCAATAGTTGCGCAGGCGTCATAATTTATGTCCTTTAAATTGAGGAGGAGGCTTTCTACGATTTGGCAGATGCAAAGCATTTTGCTAAGACATCATTCATCTTCGTTGGATTTTTAGCCTGGAATCTTTAAAAGAAAAATAAAGCCATTCATCATAAGAGATACATGTAATTAAGTCACATTAAACGTGCTGGCTGCCAGTCTCTGATAATATATATTTGTTCATTAGCCTGGTTTTATATATCTAGCTAGACCTTATTTTCACATCTACACTACATAGTAAATTGTTGCGGTTGGTGGGTTTGTGACAATAACGTCATCCAAGTGTACGAATTTATTCTTCCAATAGTGTATAATCTCTAGCTCCATCTTATTAACAATATAAGGCAAGCAACACACCAGTTACTTTTTTTTTCACACACACCATTTTATATATATGGGCTACAATACAAAGAAGCAACTATATATATAGCACCAATGCGAATGACACAAGTGCTTATATATATGTAGACTAGAGACTATAATGTATAGGCATGAGAGGCATTGGGAACTCTGCTCTCACATAGATCCATCACCTTGCGTGTAGTTGTAGATACGTACGGCCAACACTCAACAGTGCATCCAAAATAGGGACGCTCCTGCAGGATCCCATGTGCTGCAACCCTGAAATAGGCGCTCCTCCAAGACCATTGGCGTCCAGTGCGTTCACTGTGTGCTCCTCTATCACGTCAAAAACGATTATGTATAGATACAAGGTAAATCGTGGTCTGTCAATGCTAGTTGTAGTGGCCCCCTTTAATTTGCAGCAGGGACTCATCCGGCATGGTTCTGTGACAGACAGTGTGAGGCTTTTCTTTGAGAAATGAGTTGATCCTGCAAAATGGCTTACCATGGAGTTATTCTATGACGAACAGATTGATCTCCCGATGCAAACCAAACATACCGTTGCGACCAGGTTTGGAGTTCAGATCAGATCATTCCACGTCAATCCGTCCTGTATACCAAACATGGTGTAGTGTTATCAACGTCGTCCTAACTGAGCCTGCACATGTGACGTGGCAAAGTCGCATATCTTGTAGCAAATGAATTCTAGTGATCTTTTTACCCTGAATCAAAGCAATTTTCTTGGCACCTTGTAGAATATATCGCATTTACATTATTACTTCTACAATATTGGAGACATGAGAAATGATTACTTATACCCCCTTTGTAAGTTCCACCTTTCCCATTACATTTTTAGCCAAATTTATAATCAGGTATGGGTGGATCCTTCGATGTGACATGAATGGTTACTGATCAACATGGGCTGGCTGTTCATGCTTTCTAGCTCTTCTTAAAAGATATATAAATAAAGCTTAGGGTAAAATCTATAAAAGTTCATATTTATTCGGTCAAAGAATATAATTTCCATGTGAATAAATAATGTAGCGATGGCTTTAGGCCAAAGTGCAAAATAAAATAATAAAAAATGGCACGAATGGTTTTAAACTTGGCATGGACATCCTTGCTGTGCTAATTAATCCCCTAGCTTCGTCCATCCGTGCAACTTGGGAACACGCCAATAACTGCTATGCTTCATTGCATGACTACCATATCAGAGTCAAATATCACGATCCAAAAAACTTTACGTTTACACCAACTCATCGGAGACTTATTCATTACCCTGTTTTTATAGATATCAATATCTCCTTGTTTTTGTATATGTCTCACCTACATTTATATAGTTGCCGGTCGCAGTTTAGTTATTAGTGACAATAGCAAAAAAAAAAAAAAAAGTGCAAGAATTTATCCAGCCAGCAATATAATGGCTGTCCAATCCTCCAGTGCAATTAAATTGCCACATAGCAACACAATATATATGCGCCACAATAGATGTAAGCAACACAATAGCAGCGTGTGAATGAGGAAAACTCTATTTGCTGTACTAATTTATATATAAGCAAGAGATGCCTCAGGAGCTCTTACTATGGTCTCACTAGGGCCAAACTTGGCAGGTGATTGCAGAGAGGCTGCTGCTACCAAGTCTCAAGCAATGTAATGTTGCTATCGAGCACCATTATGCTCGAAGCCTACAAGTTTTCACAGCATGCCGCTTCGCGGAAGTCAGTATGATGACAAATATTTCCACACTAGCGTCACGCCCTCACCTGCAAAGCGCCAAAAACGTCACCATTATGGCAAGCTTAGTATAAATTATTGCATTTTTATTAACTTAATTATTTAAGATGGGAGACATGAGGAAATGCATGGTAGGATGGAATTAAAGAAATGGGGAATTGTTACTGATAAAGTACAATTCTTGTTCCACCATTTCTATGGTCTTTACAGCTGAAATAACCATGCCGCAGGGCCCTCGAAGAGGCACGAATCACTAATTATCAATACAGGTTGCGTCTTTGTCTTGTTTAGGGCATGTACATACAACGCGTCGCCGAGTGCCGTGTGCATCATGTAGTTCTTGCACAAAACACCCTTGTATGGCGAGGAGTGTTGAGACTTGCAGTCTCAGACAATGTGGAGGAGGTGGAGGCCTCCGCCCGCCAAGCGCTGCCTTCAGGCTGAGGCTCGGGAAACACGACAAGCGGGCGTGTAGGGAAATGGCACGTAAAACTAGGGTTTCATTAATTCATTCACCAACCTCCCGTACTGTTATAAGTGTTCCCTATTTATAGGGCTCAACTAACACTTTTACAGAGTTTACAATAGTACCCTTCAACTGCTACAGTACATTCTCAGAATATCCCACTACTCGCCTTTCTTCTCGGGGGTAATCTTGTCTTGCCGCCCTCAGGTACTGGGCCTGTGCGATCAGCCGGCCCATCAGGCCTCAGGATTCGGCGATGGGCCTTTTGGCCTCCGCCATCGGTCTCCGCCCCTGGGACGCCGAGGCCGCAGACCCCCGACGCCCAGTATTGTCGTCCTCCTGCTTGGGTCTCTGCCCCTGCGAGCAGAGGCCGAACCGGCGCGCCCGCGCCGTCCACGAGCGCCTTCCTCTGGTTACCTGCACACACATGTAGATAACGTTGGCACTTGATTAGCCTTGCAGCGGGGCGGCCTCCGCCCCCTCCGGCCGGAGACGCCTACGAGCTAATCGGGCGGAGGCTGCGCCAAGGTCACCGGCGGCGTCCTGCAAGCAGTCTGAGAAACCGTCATCTTTCTGGGTCTGGAGGCGTGGTAGCCGGGCCTTTGCTTAGGTAGTCGGTCGGAGACGTCTCTGCGAACTGCTGGCCGCGTAGGTCTCCGCCACTCTCGGAGGCCGTGTTACAACAAGGAGATGGTGCCCTCGTTGCCTTGTGAGGCGACGGCAAGGGCTCATGCTCCAAGACCATATCGCCTGCTAGAGGACCACTGTGTACAAGTTCGTCGTCTCGAGTCGACGACGCTGATCCTACTGTGGGCGTGCTCGGATCCAGGTTTCGACGTGCACAAGATGGTTGTTGCGGCCCAAAAATCCATCCCATCTCTCCGTCTGGTCAGTGGCAGCAGAGGCGGCGATGGCGGCCCACACCCTTGGTCACCACCTTTCCCATTATATTTATAGCCAACTTGCTAACCAGCTACATTTGGATCCTCAGCATGACATGAATGGGTATTGATAAATTTCTTGATGAGCTAATTAATCCACAAGATTCTTCCATCTGTGCAACTTGGGTATACGCCAATAATAACTGCCATGCATCATTGCACGACTACCATGTCAGTCAAATACACGATCTACTGATCTTTACACGTTTACACCAACTCATGAGAAAGATAACTATTGATTAGGCTGTTTCTGTACATATCCATCTTCTTCTTTATATATATATATATATATATATATAACTACTACTCTTTAGCTGGCTATAAAATAACTTATTCTATAGGCACTTTGAGTTACGATAATTACTATGTTAATTTATAAGATTATAGTAATTCTATACTAAGTGGTTTACTATAACGTTATGGTAAATATCTTCACATGTTATAGTAACTCAACTATAGTAAATATGTATTGACATTATGGTAAATTAGTATATAAAATTATCGTAAACGGAGATAGCTACGGAATAACTTATTTTGTAGCTGTCTATATATATATATATATCCCATATATATATATATATATGTGTGTGTGTCTCTCTCTCTCTCTCACCTGCATATATATATAGTTTCCCGGTCACAGTTCGCGGTTATTCTGTTACAATAGCAGAAAGGTTCAAGCGTTTATACAGCCAACAATATAATGGCTGTTCCCATCCTCCAGTGCAAATTAAATTGCCCCATAGAATTGAAACACAATATATATGTGCCACATATATGGAAGCAATACAATAGCAGCGTGCGAATGACGCAAGTAGTCCTTACTGTATGCATATCTATTGGCCGTACTTACTATATATAAGCATGAGTGGCCTCAGGAATTCAGGTCATACCCAGGATTTTGATTGATCCATCCCACATGTCCCAAGTACCACAGTTGGCCGGCAATTGGGGAGGCTGCCGCTGGCAAGTCTCAAGAATGTAGTGTTTCTGGTGTGCGGCTCGAAGGTTACAAGTGTTCATAGAATTGCGCTGCACCAAAGTAGTCATGATGGCAAAAGTTTCCAAAGTAGACACCACAGCGTCACATATAGAGCGCACAGAGCCCACATACATGGAAAGGTTAGAATAAATTATTGCATTACTATTAACTTACTCAAGAGGTAGGATGATTAAAGAAATGCAAATTGTTACTGATATGCTACAATTCTAGTTCCACCTTTTCCATGGTCTTTACACAGCTGAAATAAAAAACCGTGTGCGGGACCCTCAAAGAGACATGAATCATTATGTATAAATACAGGCTATACACGTGTTTGTTCTTTAGGAGCTAGTTGGATGATCTCCTTAAATAAAACCATACAAAGTTCTATGGGTAACAAGCTCTATAAACTTCATGTCATTTAATTTATTCAGTCAAGAATATAAGTCAGTACAGTTTGTCTCATTATTGTTGGATTGATGGTGTAGTGTAGGATATATAGCATCCACGTGATGATCCAAATTATTTTGTAAATGTACTCATTCTTATATTATGGTTGGCTCATTCCACTTCATCAAGGAACCTATATAACTGAAAAACAAAGAATTGAACGTATGTCACAGTAGCTCTACAGTTTGAAATAAACAAGAGGCGTAGTACTGATTAGAGAACCTGATGAGGTCACACTTATTGGCCTTGTTGATTGGTCCTTGTACAGAGATCAAGACTCAAAGTAGTGTTAAGGTTTCACATGCATGCAGACTGATTGCCATGTTTCCATCAAAGAAGCAGTCACAAACACTGGGCATGTACAACCCACAGACGGGGGGCCGTCTGCAACACCCTCGAATCTAGCAAACAGACAGCTAAAAAGGCAGGTCGTACAATGGAGAGTCTGTTGCACTGTCTGCAAGTTGTTTAATGCTTTGCATGTAGCTAGATCAACCGTGAACACTATTTTGTATACCATTGTGTTGCTATTTGATAGAAACGGATCAAAAATAAATTAGATGAACATGAATACAATATTTATTTTAAAACCATCAATAAAAATTAATATAAGTCATATATATTTTTTAAATGGAACACTACGTAAGCCTGCACACTAGTTTCAGAAATCAACATGACAGCTCCATACATCAACTTAGCTCCATACATCATGAGAGGAAACAAAATCATATGCCAACTCAGCTAATTTAAAAGAAAAAAAATGATAGCATGCAACAGACTGATATGATCTCAGTCCTTGTCCAATTTCACAAAAGTAGCTCGCAACACTAATAGAGCTTGGTAAAAATTAGTAACAACAGCAGCATACTCAGATTTTCAGGTAGAAGCGTTGGTCAACTATGAGGTTCATTCACAACAAAAAAATAATTCAGAAAGCATATATAACAATTTCATGTAGCAGCTTCATGAAAGGACAAAGGCAGTCCTAACTTGCTATTCAGAGTTTCAGTAACTTGATGAGATCACAGAATTGATTCAATCACCTACTCTGACCAAGCATTTCATTTCTTCACCGAGTCAACAAGCATCAGTTTCCATCGAGCAGCCAAAGCACAACAAAGCCAACATTTCTTTAAGCTAGTAGCAGCAAAAACGTAGAGCTGAGCTGAAAAACGTTGAGCGGAGCAGTCCCAAACACCCCCTTAGCTTCCATGAAAATTTCACTCGAAAGATCCACACAACATCCTCATGGCCCCGGTCAGCCAAAAACAGCTACTATTTCACATTATGAAAACAACACTGTGACAATGTTTTCCATGTATAAAAAAAACTAATGCTGGACTGCTCCGGCAGCTAGCAGATAATACTTCAGACAGTAGTTGAGACAGATAGATCAACATGACAGCTCCATCATCATAGTTCTACACAAGAAAGTTGTTATTCAGTCCGAGATTATCATAGCTCTCTAAAAAATAAGCTAGTTCAGCCATAACAAATTCATGCTATTTTCAGAAGTGAATGTAGTTTTCAGAACAGAATGTAGTTTTCAGAACTGAAAGCACTTGATAGCATCCAATTTTCAGAAAGGAAGATACGCATACAGGTACTGTCTTCTAGAAGTAATGTAGGAATCATCAGTTAACCTCCTTCAAGAACTCATCAGTTTTGTCAATACTCAATAGAATGAGCTAGCAGCATTCAGTTTTCTAAAGAAGGCCTGATCATGATTCTTCGGAACTGACAGTAGAAATGAATTAATAGCAGCAGCTAGCTCATAGTTACAAAGGCAATTCTAGGGTTTTTTTTTTTGCAAAAACAGCAACACAGAGAGGGGGAAGAGACGCCGTTCAACCAATTTCCAATTTGTTAATGGGTTTCAAGGCATTGTTTATGTTCTCCAGGCAATTCAAAGATAAGTCTGCTACTTCTTCATTCAACAACGCACAACAGGAACAATACATTTAGAATTGGTGTTCTTACCATAGAGGAAGCCCACCTGCGCGCTCACGGTGGCCGGGGCGGGAGCTCGCCCGTGCGCAGCCCGCGGCGCGGCGGAGCTGGGCCTGGCGTCTCGTGGTGGCCGAGACAGAGCTCGCCCGTGCGCAGCCCAACGGCGCAGCGGAGCTGGCCTGCGTGTCTCGCGGCGGCCGGGCCGGAGCCTGCGGTGCGGCTCGCGACGACTGGGCGGAGGAAGGGTCTGGGGCGCCGCCGTCGCCGCCGCCGCCGCCGGTGAGGCACCCTTGCTCTTCCTAGATGCGGACAAGGCGCTCGACAGTTTGGCGCGAGAAATCCCTCCAGCGCGCGCCCAAACTGAACCCCCCGCGCGCCTGGGATCCGCGAGACCCTGGGGTCGGCGAGGTGCCCGTACAACGGTGCTGGAGCCGGCGACTCGGCCTCGGGCCACGAGCTCTCCTCGTCATCTCGTGAGACGACGATGGCTCTGTCTCTACGCATTGGCGGGGTTCTTTTTGCAAATATGTCATCACCGAGACGGGTCAAGAGATCCCGTTGTACGTGCCCTAAGGTGCTGTTTGGTTCTACAAAGTCAACGTTAACGTAAAGATCGATAACCGTTCCACAGCGGTAATGGGAAGGGAATAAATTATTTTCTGTCTTGTTTAGTTTCACAGAATAGTAATCGGCAGACAGTTTTTTTCTCGCCGTTGGGTTGCAGTACGCGAGCCCGAGTGCGAGTACGAACACTTCCCCACACGATCTGGCGTAACCTATATGCTGAAGGTTTGTAACCGTTCCCAGGCCAAACGATCACACAGTGTGGCAAACAAACAATAAATAACGGAATCAACTGGCGATGTCATCGGATCACACTGTGAAACGAGCCAACCAAACAGCACGTAAGTGCCTATCACTAGATGCCTAATCGTAGTACCAACCAACCATGGTCTGTTTGATGTCAGCTTCTAGAAATGCTTTCATGCCACTATGTTTTTTTTATAACCAAAAAATCTTACTAAACTTTTAAATGCAATACATTTTGTAATATTTAGCCTTACAGGAAGCTGCACATAGTCATTACAAACAAATAATCACCACACCCACACACTAACCATACTCTGTTTCATGTCAGGTTCTAGAAGGGATTGCACAAATGACATTGAGTAATATTTAGGGATAGAGGGAGTATCCGTCTCATGGCCATGCGATCCAGTATGTGGTGACACGTCACCATCCAAGTTATGCATTGCACACGTGGACCAATAATGGAGACTGTATCCACCTAATTTTTTCTCCGAATTTACATCCAAAGTTTGAAAATTAGAGAGACGGACATTTGAGGCACAAGATAAAGTGGGTCCCAATGATCAATTAATAAGTTGGACTATGCATGGGAAACTTATTCATATATCAGCTAAGTTCTATATATCTTCATCTCATTTTCACGTCTCTTATATATAGTTATCTGTTGCGGTCAGGTGTGGGGCAATTGCACACAGTAGAAGTCATGTCACTCATCAAGCGCGCCAACAGTGGCATTCCTCCGGTTCAACGGCGGATCTTCGAAAAAATTTAGGGGACCTGAACAACACATACCTCCGACGTACTGCTGCTCAATCTTAAGTCTCAGCTCCACCTACACTATAGAACTTTTACTAAAAATTCATATAGGCTCCCTAGGGTTCCACTGCTCCGGTATGGGTAGGGGACCCCACCATTGGATCCGCCCCTGCTCCGGTTCCATCTTCCTACACAAATTCCAGCATAGCTACAGCGTGTAATACACCGTCTTATATATACATACGCATTACAATACAAAGAAGCAACAATATATAGCAACCAGCGTTGTGGATGAGAGTAGTGGTTACAGTATAGGCATGGAAGGCATCCGGAACATAGCTCTTAGTAGATTCATTCGTTGATCCACCGCAACGTACAGTGGGCTCGAATGCCTTTCCTGCAGCTGCCCATCCACTGAATGCCTGGAATGGTCGTGCTTCCATGGTCGACGATACCTTGCTCCTGACTGCACTATCACGGCAATGGTGCATTACGTGGAGATAATGTCACCCTGTGGGTGTTGATTCTGGGAAGTAAGAAGGCCTGGCCGCCAGGGGCACTCTATTCTGGGACCCAAAGAAAAAAGAAAGTAGCTATGCCTTATTATATTCTATATACATAAAATTCATATATAGTCAGTTTAAAGTACGTATATATAGTTGCCAAGTGAATATTATATGACTCATTAGTATTTTGATGTTTCAGTGTAGCATCATGACGCAAATAATTTTCAATGGCAATTTTGCTACTACCTATATACGTTGGATGCTAATCTGATGGCGATGGTTCTACCGAAATCGGGCTTTATTGTGCTATCTCCAAATAACTATTAGCAGTTCATTTAGTGAGATCCAATGGTTAAGATCATCTATTATTTCCTATGAAGTAATATGTGAAATATATATTTATTTATGAATTGATTTGTTAAAAATAGATAAATAATGAAAGTTTTAGATATAAAAATATTTTTTGATCTAATTGATACATGTATGATCTCTTGAATATGTAAGCCTTTTTACTTTGCAACTAAACATTTCATAATTTAATTAGTGTAATTAACATCTAATGTACGTGGAACCATTTGATTAGCATGCACGTTCTCCGGTACGTGACAGCTACACACGTTGTAGCGTTCTTCATTCTCAACGTCTAGTACCTGACATGCAACATGTTTTAATTTATAAGATACTCTTAATATGTATTTTAGCATCATATTGTATACATAACGAGCCTGCTAATTTTTTCTGTAGTAGTATCCTAACGTTACTGGTATATAACTTGACCTCATGATAGGTTTATATATATCTTGACATGAGAGTGATTATTAATATACCAAACCTAAAAAACTATGCATAAATATTTCAATGCATACAATTATTTGTCAAAAATAAATTAAAATATCTAGAATAACCTTTTCTGTATAAAAATTGAGCCGCGTAAGCACGAAAAAGTGGCGTGACAACTTTCCGTGCCTTGTACTTGCATGACACACAAACATAGAAAGGGATGGGCCCCACTTCTGTGTAAATCACGGAGGGGGAAGGGTTCCCCTGATTACAGGATGTTGTAGATTTTTCTTTATTTTCTTACATTATTTGTTTATTTGTTGAATTTAAAAAATCTAATAAATCAATGGCTCAGATTGCTTTGAAGTATTACCTCTTACTAGGTAATGGGTGCAGTGTACCATAGCATTGCCCACTGAAATCTATTCTCATGTTTTAATATTTGAGCAAAGAAGTCCATTCATGGATCCACGACAACATAGAAGTAAGCTGTCTCTCTCCATCGTTAGCTTGATCCATCAGATCCTAGCAACTATGCATTGTGCTGCTCCGTCCCTTCACAAACCATTTAGTGGGACATAAAAAATTAGAGCTTCGCTGGTGTTTTAATTGTAACGAGAGCTTCGATTGTTGGCTACCCCGTGCATTTCTACAAGCAAATTCACGAGTTTATTTCCTATTAATGTAGTGTATATTTTTTTCAGAGCTCTTAATTGACCCACTCCCAGATACGTCCAGTGATGATGGCTTTTGTGTCAGTGTAGAATGTGTGTCACTGAATCATAGGTGCACCACAACAACTCATTTCCATATTTTACATCTTTGGAGGCTGCTTAATTAATCTTCTTCTCCTGTACTCCTATTGAGCCATAGATGGATGTCCAGCTGATCTGCATTATGCATGTTTACAGGCTAAGCATTGAAACTTCTACCAAGATTTCTTCGGAATTATTCCAAATTTGTGAGGAGAAATAATTATCCTATATACATTGGAGTACATCCGATTAACAATTTAAATTTAAGACAAATTTTCTTGGGCAGAAAATTGTTAGACAACATGGACTAGTTAGTCATGCTATATCCTGCTTAAAATACTTACTTTGAACCTGCGCAATAGAATGTGTCTGGCTTATTATTTACCCTGTGCAGGTAAACAGTTATCCACGTCAAGATTGTTGATGACTATGGCCCGACAATTCATGCCGTTCACCTCTCCTTTATAGTTAATAATTAGAAATTAACCATCGCATTCATGTCTGGAAATGAAGTACAGTATGCCAAAACAGCACAAAGGAGATACCTTAATCAGTGACCTCCAATTGAAACGTGTCACTAATGTCAGATAAGTGACGCGTGTAAGCTGAACGCGTCACTAGTTAGGTGTCATCCATCGTCAGGAAACAAAACGCGTCACTAATGACAAGATATCAGAGACTCTTCTCCACAATACACGTCACTAGTAACCAGAGCTGTTATCATAGACTCGTTGGGAGGAAACTCGTCACTCCTAAAAGATATCGGACCTGAAAAAATTATCAAATATTGCTAAACTGAAGAGTTAAGTCCACCGCCCCCCTCCCTTCCGGATCCAGCCCCCTTCCCACTCACGGACTCACCTGTTCCCGTCCTCTCTCTCTCTCGCCTCTCCTTTCCCCGACTCCACGGCACCACGCCCCGCTTGCCGCCGCCGCCTGGTCGCCCTTTCTCCTCCGCCAGCCATCGCCACCCTCTTGCGCCTCTTCCTCCGCCTGCCACCACCACCTCTCGCATCTCCTCCTCCAACTCCACCGCTTCTCTTCCGCCGCCACCATCTCCCTCTTTCTCCTCCAGATCTGGTTGGAGCCTCCGCCTCCTTGTGCCAAGGACAATGGCTCAGATGGGGCTCAGGTCGGCGAAGGCAGGGGTCCCTACCGATGGCGGCGCATGTGCCTGGGCCCGTATTGGTGATGTTGTGCAGCCTCCTTCAGTGACAGCGCACACCCTACCAGCGACGGCGGGTGGGCCCCCGTGGGCCCCCGTGCACCGGCAGCGGTGAGCACCCTCCCCATCCCATCCCCCTTCCCCGCAGCACCTGCTCATGCAAGGTCTGGGAGACCATGGACGTGCCTTCAGCCGGACTGTCTTCAACGCACATGCCTAGCAGGTGTTCGGCGCAATGCCTGCAAGACCACCTGACTTTGGCATCGCAAAATTTTCTATAACTTAAATTTGTTTGAACTGCAATGTCTATGCTAGCTTATATTCAGATTTGTTTTCGCTACCAATCTGGTCACCAAATAAATGCAATCTGTGTATGCCTTTGGCAGTTATGGTTTGATTGTGGTCACTCCTCAAATGTGTTTTATTTTTTACATGTGTGATGCTGTGCCATTATAACTTTTTTGCAAGCTATCTCTCACTCATAAAAACATCATAGTCTATATCTTTTTGTTTACACCAGGTCATGTCGAAATTTATATGGCTCCTTATTTTCACATATCTGCAACATTGTTTACATATTTTCACAATATCAGTGAGATTGGCAGTTTAACCAAACAATAGTGGTAATCCTCCGGGTGTAGTGTAGCTACAACAACAACAACACACACACACACACACACACACACACACACACACACACACACACACACACACACACACACACACTCTTTTCATATACGCTACAATGCAAAAAACGACTTGTGCAGCACATAGTAGCATTATGAATGGGACAAGTCCCTGATATAGACATATCTAGTGGCTATAACATAGGCATGATAAGCGTCAAGAACTCATCATCAGCTACAATGTTTGTACATCTATTGCACTACAAATAGCGTGTCTCAAGCGACTATCCTGATGTGCGCCCATCTGCTTATGAAAACCTGGGGTTGGTGACGACTGGCCGGTGCCTTCAAAGTTAACAATGTCCCATACCTGCAAGTTGGCCAAAGGAGTGCGTATTGTAGTGGATCCATTGCATCCATCCGAGCGGTTCTTATCAGCTCTAGACTTTAATGACATGTGATTCACCAATGGACTAAGCAATGTAAAATTCCAGAAAATTAATCAAAATTGAAGCTACCGATCTCAATACCCAAGCATGAGATGCATGTGCCAGGAAGTCAGCTCTTACCAGGTTTGCACATGGTGTGTGGTTGTGGATATCACCAACAGTTGTCCCAACCTACTATCCGGTGTTGTGGGGACAGTTAATGTAGATAAGACGTTGACTATTGGTAGTTATTACCTAGAAGCTAGAGGCAGAGAATCCTAGACAAACCAAGACCTTATTAGTGTTAGCCCACCTGTTGATCATTCAATTAGATACTAAATGCTGTGATGGAATTAGATGTCAAAGGGATCAGAAATTAGGAGATTTTCTTGACGGACAAAAGCAAAACGTAATCAATAAATGGCACAAAGTCCTGGGGTGTTTATCATCTTGCAGGCAACCTTAAAGTCCTAATATAATTCCCATGTTGCTTCTATCGCCTGAAACATAGGTACACGACAATAACTGCCATGAGGCATTGCACGCCTGTCATCTCATCTCACTCATAAACATGATGATCAAATCTGTACAGCGTCAAAGTCCACACTGGCTGGGTGATCCGGCTTACCACATCAGCAAAAGTGACAAAAATGTAGCCGAGTTACTGTTTTCTAAAGCAATTTTGTATTTGGCACGATAAAGCTGGCAATTGGATAGTTGGCCACCATATTGGTGGCAAAATAATTAGAAATCCCTAAAAAGAACGATGTTCAAACCAAATCTAGTTTATCCAATGAAGCTGAAAAATAAAGGAAATTCAGTTATCTGGACAAAAAATGTACACAGGTTATTCATGGTTGTCCAAAAACAACATGAATGTATGTCTTAAATCTGAATTACATGCTACGGAAATATATGCGAGATAATTAGAAGCATTGAATCATTGTTATCATCTGTTGAAGTGCACTTCAATTTGTCATCATCTTTATGGCAAAATAGTATGCATTTTTCAATATCGTCCCAGTTGATAGAAAAGCATTTGGGGATGTTATGTGTTCTCTTCAATTATATTCGATCATGATCAGACCATCATGTGTAGGCAGGGTGGAATCAAGCTATACATTAGCTAGGCAGTTTATTGCTTTATTTAAAAAATGCAGTGCAATTACTATTTTATGTCCTCTCTCGGCTCCTTCTGGTCTGAGGATATATAAACACACACATCCCATCAGCACCTTTGCAGAGAAGCAACACATGCAACTCAATAATAGTGTTACAAATGAGTGGCGTCCATCAGTTGATCACACAGATCCATCAACACCTGATCTATAGTGATATAGGCATGGGAGGCACCGGGATCAGTGTCCAATGCCTAGCGACCGGTCACAGTACATAGACACAAGAGATGCTGGAAACTTAGTTCTGACCTTGTTTGTCGGGAATCGATATTAGCGATACCCAAAGCAAGGAAGTTAGCACCCACGTTGACTCCTCCGAATGGCTCGAGACGTATTAAAAGGTCTCGCCCAACCTCAAGGCCACGGGGCTCCGTCTCGCCCGACCCCAAGGGCGCGGGTTCCGTCTCGCCCGACCCCTTGGGTGCGGGCTCCGTCTCGCCCGACCCCAAGGACGCGGGTTCCATCTCGCCCGATCCCTTGGGTGCGGGCTTTGTCTCGCCCGACCCCTTGGGTGCGGCTCCGTCTCGCCCGACCCCAAGGACACAGTTTCCGTCTCGCCTGACCTCGAGGACGCCTTCTTCTCTCTCTCGTTCTTCTACTTTTACTCCTCTGTAACCCGTGCTTCCCCTTCACCTATAAAAGGGGAAGCAGGGCACCCCACGCTAGGGGGCAAAAAGAACACGAGATCGGAACACAAGAGCACGACACGAGCACACGGCTGAGCGGCAATCGAGCTCTCAGCACCCGTTCACTCCTTCCACCAGAGACTTGGGATCCTTTACCTCTTTCGCCTGTTTGTAACCCCTACCGCAAACCAAGTGCCGGTAACACGAGCAGCAGTAAACTGGACGTAGGGACGTTCCGCCCGAACCAGTATAAACCCTTGTGTCCTCCGAGCACACCATCTGATCTAGACACGCAAATACAAATTTACTCATTGCTGGTCCGAAAACACCGACAGTTGGCGCGCCAGGTAGGGGCTTTTTGCGTGTTTCGACGTCCACATCAGGCCTCGGATGGCTAGTCACGGCGTCAGCTGGGTCCTGGACGCGCACGTGCGCTTTGGGAACCTGGACTTCATCATTACGACAGAGGGAGAGTTGGTGCAAGTTCCCACCACCGTCCAACCCCCTCCACTCCGCCAGCCTCGACGCGATCGCCGAGGCGCTTGAGGAGCTGCAGCTACACGCACCGGAGGCCCACGCCCCTAGGAGCGACTAGCTCCTCAGCTTCGATTACGGGAGGCTAGAGTGCCAGCTCGGCGCCTTCCTGGGACCCCGACCGTCCTAGGAGGACCTGCGCCGCCTCACCTTCTCGTTCGCCAATGTCATGACGCAGCTTGCCGGAGGAGAGCCGCTCTCCCCGGAATACCTCATCCGGAGCGCCCCGACAGCGCTCCCATTCGGTCTGCGCCATGCTGCAAAGACCGTTGGCTACCTTGTGGCACAGAGCACGCCCCCATCCTCTACGAACGATGAGTTCGTGGGGATGGCCGAATACGTCATGTAATCTTTCCATGACCTCCTCGCGGGAGAATCGGAGTCGCCCTCCGACTCTGACTCCAGCAGGGGGAGCCATCACCCCTCATGTGAAATTTTCATGGCAGGTACCCCCCAGGGATACATCAAAAACATCCATGAGGGAGGGGCTACCCCAACAGATGACCTCAACGACGAGGTCGAGGGGGATACAGGGGCCCCACCTCGCCTGCGGGTAGCGCAGCTAAGGGCGCGGCATCAGGAGCTCAAAGAAGCACGACTTTAGCTCGAGCAGGAATGCGCGGAGCTCGAGCGCCACAGAGACGGTGGGCGTGCGTGTGCCGTGGCCCGTGACATGAACCGAAGGATCATCGAGGATGACGAATCCCTCCCACACTTCACCCGAGCAAGCGGAATATTGTTGCTGCGATGGCCTTGCTCTAGGGGCTTCCGGGGCCAGCGACGCCTGAGGATCATCGGGCCCATCGCGAGATTCGCACGCTACTCGAGTGTGCGGCGGCACAGCAGGCCAAGAGCTCCCTGTCCTGATGACGTGAGCTCGGTGCCAGCCGGCGTGGGCCCTCAGAGCGACTCGACAGGGATGTATCAGTCCACCAAGTGTAGCGAGGTGACAGGGTGCGCGCCGCGGTCCCAGTGCATGAGCGCCTCGGCCTCCACCGTGACGCGCGCAACACCCTGGATGCCCGCAGGCGTTCCTGCGGTGATGAGAGGGAGGAGGCTAGCCACGGCTACCACCCTCGTCGTGGCGGACGCTACGACAGTGGCGATGACCGAAGCTCGAGCCCCGACTTGTCGGGACCTTAGGCCTTTGGCCGACACATCCTCCACGCCATCTTCCCACCGCGGTATCGAGGGGAAGGATGGTGGATTTCCGATGCTGGATGGCTGCCTCATGATCTTCGGAGGATCGGTGGCCTACGACTCCAAGCGCCGCCAGAAGCTTGTGCGCCGTGAGGTCTATACGACCGAGCTAGCCATGCCTTCCTTCCTCTGATGGTCAGAGTCCACCATAACCTTTGATCGGACCGACCACCCCAAAAGCGTCCCGCAGCCGAAAAGATACCCACTCGTGGTCGACTCGATCATCGGCATGAAGCGGCTCACCAAGGTGCTGATGGATGGAGGCAGCGGCCTAAACTTCATGTACGTACGCTAAAATGCTCGACGCCATGGGCCTCGATCGATCATGCATCCGGCCAACCAGGGCGCCTTTCCGTGGCATCATGCCTAGAAAGCAGGCTGTGCCACTTGGGCAGGTCGATCTGCCCGTCACCTTCTGGAATCCAACCAATTATAGGACGGGACCCTTACCTTCGAGGCGGTCGGGTTCCATAGGACCTACCACGCCATCCTAGGACATCCATGCTACGCGAAGTTCATGGCCGTCCCCAACTACACCTATCTGAAATTGAAGATCGCTGGTCCATACGGGGTCATCACCATTAGCACCTCCTTGCAGCACTCCTACGTATGCGAGGTCGAGTGCTGCGAACACACCACGACAATTGTTGCCTCCAAAGAGCTTGCGACCATCAGAGAGGAGGTCATCGAAGAAGCGCCCGACCCCAAGCGGTCGGACAGGTCTTTTGAGCCTGCAGAGGGCGCCAAGGAGGGCCTCATAGACCCCAGCGGCTCCGAGGGCAAAGTGTTGCGCATCGGCACCACGCTTTCCTCCAAATAGGAAAGCGCGCTCACCGACTTCCTCCGCGCCAACAGAGACATCTTTGCACGGAAACCCTTGAACATGCCAGGCATTTCGATAGAAGTCACCGAGCATGCCTTGAAGATTAGGCTAGGCTCCAAGCTGTTGAAGCAGCGCATGCGTCGCTTCGACGAGGAGAAATGTAGGGCCATCAGCGAGGAGATTGCGAAGCTTTTGGCGGTCAGGTTCATCAAGGAAGTATACCACCCCGAGTGGTTAGCCAATCCCGTTCTTATATGAAAAAGAGTGGAAAATGGAGAATATGTGTTGACTACATGGGTCTCAACAAAGCGTGTCCAAAGGATCTATTTCCTTTGCCACGCATAGACCAAGTAGTCGACTCGACCTCAGGGTGCAAAGCCCTTTGCTTCCTTGATGCGTACTCCGGGTACCATCAAATCGTGATGAAAGAGTCCGACCAGCTTGTGACATCTTTCATCACCCTATTCGAATCGTTTTGCTACGTCACAATGCCATTCGGTCTGAAAAACACGGGGGCTACGTATCATCGTTGTATGCTCAAGTGTTTCGATGACCTCATCGGGCAAACCGTTGAGGCCTACGTAGACGATATCGTGGTCAAGTCCAAATGGACTGACCAAGTAGTAGCCGACCTAGAGCAAACCTTCACGAAACTCTGAGCAAACAACATCAAACTCAACCCCGAGAAATGTGTTTTTGGGGTCCCGAGGGGTATGCTGCTGGGTTTTATCATCTCCGAGTGTGGCATCGAAGCCAACCCGAAGAAGATCTCGGCCATCATGAGGATGGGCCTGATTCATAACATAAAGGGGGTATAGCGAGTTACAGGGTGCCTCACTGCGCTCAGCCATTTTATCTCGCGCCTCGACGAACGAGGTCTCCCCCTCTATTGCCGACCATTTCAAATGGACGCCCGAGGCCCAGGAGGCACTTAACAAGGTCAAGCAGCTCCTGACGAAGGCCCCGATCCTAGCCCCCCCGATCGATGGGGAATCGCTTCTGCTCTACATTATGGCCACCACACAAGTGATCAACGCTGTCCTGGTGGTAGAGCAAGAAGAAGAGGGACACGCCCTCAAAGTACAGCGTCCCATGTACTTCATTAGCGAGGTCTTCTCCGATTCCGAGACTCGCTACCCCCAAATCCAGAAAGTCCTATACGCCGTCCTTATCGCCAAAAGGAAGTTATGTCACTACTTCGAGTCGCATCCGGCGATGGTCCTGACGTCCTTCCCTCTCGACGAGGTCATCCAAAACCAGGATGCCTCAGGAAGAATCGCGAAGTGGGCACTCGAGCTGATGGGTCAAGGCATTTCATATGCCCCTCGGATGGTCATCAAGTCCCAAGTGCTAGCTGATTTTGTTGCAGAGTGGACCGAGATCCAAATGCTACCAGGAGTCATCGACTAAGAGTACTAAACGATGTACTTCGATGGATCACTGATGAAGAAAGGCGCCAGTGCGGGGCTGGTCTTTGTTTCACCCCTCGGGGTACGCATGAGGTACATGGTTCGCATCTAACTGCAACAGCAAACCATGTTGTGCATAAGCTATCATTTGCATCATATTTTACATGCCTGACACAGTATGCAGCACCCCATAGGAGCATGGATGTAGGGGGAGCCCCATCACTTTCACTAAAATGTGAATCTTGGCTTCTTATGCCAATTTGAGAATTCAATTCTCTATTCACATACTTAGGGGGAGGCTTTACACCCATGGCTAAAAAATCTCAGTATTTATTTTATATCTTTTGTAAGCTCTAATTGGGTTGTCATCAATCAACAAAAAGGGGGAGATTGAAAGTGCAATCAAGCCCTAATTGTGGGTTTTGGTGATAATGACCACGCAATTAGAGAACTAATGAGATTTATCGAGATGACAAGCAGGAAATTCATGTTCGAGGATGCTACACGAAATAGAGGAGCCCCCAATTACAAATGTAGATGGCTTCAAACTCAAAGGAGGTTTAAATTCTTTTATATTTTGAATTTGAATATAGGAAAAGTCATACTATAAAGGGGGACACAATGCTTAATTTAATATGTGCTACCAAGTGCTCAAACATACACATGCATCCTCAGATTCACAGCCAAGACAGTCTACACAACACACTTACCCTTGCTATCTTGCGTGGTGCGACACTGCCACACTTGAAGAGAGGCACTGCCACAGTGTGGCACTGCCGCACTTGAGCCGTGGCACTGCCGTGACTTAAGTGACTGTTGGGGGCTGGGGGTATTTATACCCTTCCCCTTACTTCCCAATGGTACTCTGCCTCTTCTTTCTCACTTTAGCACACCCAAAACAGAGCAGGAGCTATCTCTCTCTCCCTCTATTGTTGACCTCAAGGCCCCAAGCAAATCCATTGATTTCCCCATTAATCCTTGAGGGAAAAGGGTCCAAAACTCGATTAGAGAGCTGCTCCATTGATTCCCCAACTCTAAAGAGCACTTGGTTCACGTTTTGGCCGATGGTTGTGTTTGTTACTCTTGGAGCTTGGCTCCTAGCTGGCTAGAGCATTGCTCGTGGAGCTTGCCAACTTGTGTGGCAGCCCTAGGAGGTTTGTAACCATCTCTTGAAGCTAGTAAACTCACCCCTCATCTCAAGAGTTAAGTCTCTTGACTTGAGAACAAGGAAGGGTTGGAAAGCCCTAAGACTTAGTGGCTAACCTCAATAACGTGGAGGTAGGCAAGTCTTGGTGGCGAGCCGAACCATGGGATAAATCATTGTGTCACTTATGCTTGATTTACATTACTTGCATGACATATTGTGGTTGAGGTGATTTCTAGGGTTTCTAGTTGATCTACTTGTGTATGGTGTTTCTACTAGTTCTAGCTCTTAATCTGTGATTGTCATACCTATAGTAAGCTAGAAAATTTCTCCGGTCTAAGTTTTTGTTCATGGATTTTGAACTATGACTCGAAGTTGTCTGCAGGTGTGGCAGTGCCATTGTTCTGGCCCGGCAGTGCCGTCCTCCAGAGTGGCAGTGCCGCAGGGTGAATTTGATAAAAGTTTGAGTGTTTGTTTTGACATGCCTATTCATCCCCTAGGCCAACCAGAGATCCCACAAAACGGTATCAAACTCAACCCCGAGAAGTGCGTTTTCGGGGTCCCAAGGGATATGCTGCTGGGTTTTATCGTCTCCAAGTGCGGCATCAAAACCAACCCGAAGAAGATCTCGGCCATCACGATGATGGGCCCGATCCAGAACATAAAGGGGGTACAATGAGTTACAGGGTGCCTCGCCATGCTTAGCCGCTTTGTCTGACACCTCAGCGAATGAGGTCTCCCCTTTATCAGCTTTTGAAGAAGGCCGACCGCTTTGAATGGACGCCCGAGGCCTAGGAGGCACTTGACAAGGTCAAGCAGCTCCTGACAAAGGGCCTGATCCTAGTCTCCCCAACCGATGGGGAACCGCTTCTGTTCTACATTGCGGCCACCATGCAAGTGGTCAGCACTACCCTGGTGGTAGAGCGAGAGGTAGAGGGACACGCCCTCAAAGTGCAGCGTCCCGTGTACTTCATTAGCGAGGTCTTGTCCGATTCCAAGACTCGCTACCCCCAAATCTAGAAACTCCTATACGTCGTCCGTATCGTCAAGAGGAAGTTGCGTCACTACTTTGAGTCATATTCGGTGACGGTCGTGATGTCCTTCCCTCTCGACGAGGTCGTCCGAACCCGAGATGCCATAGGAAGAATCGTGAAGTGGGCACTTGAGCTAATGGGTCAAGGCATTTCATATGCCCCTTGGACGACCATCAAGTCCCAAGTGTTGGCTGATTTCATTACAAAGTGGACCAAGATCCAAATGCCGCTAGTAGTCATCGACCAAGAATTCTGGATGATGTACTTTGATGGGTCGCTGATGAAGAAAGGGGCCAACATGGGGCTAGTCTTTGTTTCGACCCTTGTGGTACGCATGAGGTACATGGTATGCATCCATTTCCCCTCCTTCAACAATGTGGCTAAGTATGAGGCACTCATCAATGGCCTGCGCATCGCCATCGAGTTGGGTATCCGACGGCTTGACATCCGGGGCGACTCCCAGCTAGCCATTGATCAAGTTATGAAGGAATCAAGCTGCCACAATGCCAAGATGGTTGTGTATTGCCGAGAAGTCCGCCAGCTAGAGGACAATTTTGACGGTCTCGAGGTCAATCACATCCTGAGGCGTCTCAACGAGGCGATCGACACACTGGCGAAAACGGTGTCCGGCAGAGAGCTGGTGCCGATGGGCGTCTTCGCTAACGATCGGTACAAGCCCTTGGTCCGCTACGAGGAGCCAAAATAGATCGGTGATGGGCTAACCAACCGGTGGCTCCATCCGACCCCGAAGTCATGGAGCTTGACGAGGATCCAGTGACAAAGCCCGACCCTTTGGCTGACTAGAGGCACCTTAACTCGACTACCTCCTCCGTGAGGCGCTGCCGATGGACAAAACGGAGGCTCAGCGGCTCGCGCGTCGCGCCAAGTCCTTTATCGTTATTGAGGGAAAGCTCTACAGGCGAAGCCACACCGGGATCCTACATCGCTGCATCCCCATCGAATAAGGGAAGCAGTTGCTGAGTGATATCCACGGTGGAGTCTGCGGGCACCATACCGCACCTAGGACCCTAGCTGGAAACACATTTCGACAAGGCTTCTACTGGCCGACCGCAGTAGCCGACGCTAAATAGATTGTGTGCATCTATGAAGGGTGTCAATACTATGCTTGGTAGACCCACCTGCCGGCCCAAGCACTCCAAACGATCCCCATCACGTGGTCGTTCGTGGTCTAGGGGCTCGATCTGGTCGAACCTATTAAGAGGGTGCCCGAGGGGCTATACGCACTTGCTTATCGCTGTAGACAAGTTTACAAAGTGAATAGAGGCTCGACTGATCTTCGCGATCAAGTCCAAGCAAGCCGTGTTGTTCTTCCTTGACTTCATCCATCGCTTTGGAGTCCCGAACTCTATTATCACGGACAACAGCACGCAGTTCACCACGAAAAAGTTCCTCCGATTCTACGATGAATACCACATCTGCGTTGATTGGGCCGCCGTGGCGCACCCCCGCCCGAATGGACAGGTCGAGCGCACAAACGGCATGGTCCTACAAGGCCTCAAGCCTAGGATCTTCAACCAGTTGAACAAGTTTGGCAGACGATGGGTCGCGGAGCTTTCCGCAGTGCTCTGGAGCGTGAGGACGACCCCCAGCCGGGCCACAGGCTACACACCAATTTTCGTGGTCTACGGTTGCGAGGCTATCCTGTAACACCCTAAAATTAGCTACTTTCTAAAAGAGTAAAATAATTTATGTTAATTGTTTTGTGCTCATAAAAACATAGGTAAAAAAAATTCTTTTTAAATTAAAATCCAACATAAGGGTAGCAACATGTTTGCGCATGCATGCCGTTGCATTGGTACTTTTGTGATGAGGGTGGAAAATAAATTGAAATCTCAATCTTCAAAATATTATTTTCAAGTAGTGGTTTAAAAAGAAATTAAAAACATGCAAAAACAAAAGTTAGATAAGATGCCTTGTTTTCAAAATTCAAAGGCTTGGAAAAGGTTTTAAGACGCGTTAGAACGACGTCTTTCTTTTCGGGAATCTTTTCGACCTTTTTCGGGACTAAATTCCTATTTCTTGGAGTTTTGTCTTTTTCCTCGATCAATGCAAAAGTCTTTTTCGGGAGCTAAAACCACTTTAGTTGTCTTCTTTCCAATCCTTTTTTTATAGTATCTATCCTAATTTGAATTTTTATATTTTAATTACGAAAATCAATTATTTCTATCTCGGATTTCCAAAATATAAATAGTAATTATATATACATATTTATATAGAATTATTTTAATTTTCTAGAATTATTTTAATTCTGAAAATCAATTATTTCCTAAAATATCTCGGATTTCCAAAATATCTAAACCCTGCGTGTGTGTGTGTATATATATATATATATGCCGGCGTAGCCCTCAACGCGAGGATTACAGAAGTACAGCCCGTTTCGCCAGCCGCCACTCGTAGCCCCGCAAATTGGACGCCGAAGTTCGGAAAAGCTAAGTTTCTGGCGAACTCTTCGGCGAGCTTTTCCGGCCAAACCGTCGCGTTCTAGCGTCAACCACCACCACAACAAGGTAGATCTCGTCGTCCTCTACGCCGTGGTATACTTCTTTTCACGAATCCATCGCTGTTTAATCCCGTCCCTAACCTCTCTTTTTCTTTTCCGGCGAGCTCTTCCATGGCCGGCCATGTTCTTCTTCGTTCTCCGGCCGACTCGGCCTTGACCGCGCCTCCCAGCGCCCGGACCCCGTGCCCCCACCTCACAGCCGCCCCGGGCCGTGCGCACCGCAAGCCAGACCCCGTCCGCGCCCTGCGTGCGAGAGCACGGCCAGGCAGCCGCCGCCGCCATGGCTCTTCCCAGTCCAAGAGAACCGCTGCAGTACTCGAGAACATCATCGGCGTCTGAAGCACCCCAGGAGGCCATCTCGATATGTCTCAGCCCTGCTAATCCACTCCTCAGAGTCATCTCCTTCGTCGTTCGGCAAAAGCAGTTCGCCACACATCTGCCAATTCGTGTTCGGCGTGGATGCGTGCTGCTGCCGGCCCGGTGCTGTTGCGGGACTGAAGCTGCTACTACCGTCCGATCCGAGTCTGACATTATTTCTGTATCAATCTGATGTCTGCAACGCCACCACCGTAATCAAAATTTCATACCCATCGACGCACTTCTACCGCACAACTGGCTTCTTCATTTTGTTTTGGTGAGAAACAATTTCCATTTATTCTTTCTGTCTTTGCACATATGCTTAGGGCCGGCTACATCTGTTCGTCGGTAGACAATAGCAGCAAAGGTGTTCATGTGCTACTTGTCTCCACAGTACAAGCTAATAAGTTCATACATCAAAACACGATCGGCTACAGCCAAGGATGACCATATTTACAGTTATGCCACTGGTTCGTTAAATCTTTGCGGTGTCTTCGTTTTAATTCCATTTCAGTTCGTTCTAGTTGCGTTAGTTTCGTGTCGTCGAGATCTACGCAGTAGTGCTGTTAGTTTTCATATCACATGTTTATGAATTTATTTTATTAAAATATTAATTGTGTCTATAATTAATTAATCGCTAATTAATTAAAGTAGGTTTTTGATTTCGATTCGATTACGCGAGTTTCATCGCAATGTGTGATAGGTGTTAGCAGCGATGTTTAACATGTCTCACATCTTGGAAATTTGTAAGTTAAATAGTAATTTGATTAATGATTACATAAACTTGTTTTCAAATAACAGCAATCTAGGACAATATCTACCTTTTATAATTACTTGTTAATTAATGTCAACTTAAATATGTATTTATTAATTATAATTTGCTTAGTTTCAACATGATTTATATAAAGTCAGTTAAGATGCTTTCACATGCATTTTTCTCTTGTAAAGTTAAAGTTAATCTGATTAAATGATACGTGCACGTTTATGTATAAAATATGACTAGTTCAACTCGGCTTTTAAAATAAAATGTGATTTTATGTAATCTGAATTAATATGCTTCATATAGTTTTGCTCAATTAAAATAAATCAAGCATATAAGCTTTTTCTCTCTTTTGTAATATAAAATCCCGATAGTCGTTTCTTTTTAATGATAGTTCTATTATCGGTGATTCTTGCGTTCCCGTGATTGTAGCGACGATCCCACTCTTTTACTATATTGTTTTATAAGCAAAATCTTCCGGTAGATATATCTTTTCAACCATAGCTCCGATTAGCGTGCCTCTTGCGACTGTGTTCATAGCGATGCTTAGAATCGTATTTCAAACTCTTTTACTTATTTTTCTATGATTGATGTATTGTTTTGATATAGATGCAATTGTATGCTATGCATGTATGTGTATGGATGTTGTGTGGTGTTCTACGATTATGTCCAGTCGGTGAGATACACATGGTGATCAAGAAGGACGTTGAAGATTAAAGCTTACCGAAGGATCGATTTTTAAGGCAAGTGTACCAAAGGCCCCTTGTACCTATGAACAATTACTATTCATACTCATGCATGTGTTTAATTTGATATACCCTTAAGGACTTTACCTAGATGATTACTTGTACCACATATCCTTGATACCTAGGGTTTTTGGGTAGGCATTTTGGATAGATGCTGCAACATTGAACATAAAATAATAGCTAAACATGACTAAAGACATTATGTAATATGATAACATGAAGCTTTGTAGCAACAGATAGGGGGCTAGAGTACGGGGTTGAGTACTCTAGTGCCTCTCCATAAAAACTTAATCCTGAACCGGCAACCCAGGAGGTTCCGTACAACCCCGAGTGTTATATGGCTCTGACTTTAACATGTTAACTAGATTATACTAACTCGTTTGTAGCTCCAGTAAGGGTAAGAGGGTATCTTTCCTTTTTCTGCTAGGATGTGTGTACCGTGCTGCGATGCCCACGTGTGCCACTCCTTAGTAGTTACGACTTGTTAGTGCAACTAGCTAAGGGTTTTATAGTGAAACCCTGCCACACTTCCTAGGTAGAGGTGTATTGGGCCTTGCAAACCCCGGCATTGGGTATCACGGCTCAGTGGGTAAAGATGTACAATTTCTACAGAAATATTTGACTTGTTATAACAGCCGTGCTCATGGATACGAGCGGTCTAAATCCTTCAAGATTAGTGGTTACTGGATGGTGGATGGTTGGGAATTGAGATAAACATGACTATACTATAATATCACTTGGGAATTGGGACTGTTCATTAAAGTAGTAATTCAAGATGCTAAAAATTTGATTAACTAAAATTACGAACCGCAGTCAAACAGTGTCAAGCCTTTTGAGCCTCATAGATCCCTTTGATATACTTGCTAAGCATGGTGAGCTTACACTTGCTTTACATCCAATGAAAATTCTGGATGGGTACCAGATTGCTGGTATGGAGGAGTTAGGCTTGTGGTTAACCAGTTAGTCGTCCCTGTGGATTTGGAGTCTTCGCCTGAAGATCGGAGTTATCTTTCCGCTGTCTATACTCTGAGGTTATATTCCTTTACTAATACGTTATGTAATAAGTATTGTCTCTTGATATTACCCTTATTTGTGGCTATATGTGAGATTTGACTTTCTGGGCTCACATATAGTGTGTATCTGGTTTTATCTTTAAAACCGGATGCTACATATCCTCCCAACCGACCTCGATTATGGAGCACCAAGGGTCAGGGCGTACGATGAATAGGGAGCCAAGGCATCCCTTAAGGATGCCATGGACCAGCTAGATGAAGTGCGTGATGTTGCCCTCCTCCGCTCGGCTAAGTACCAGAAGCATTGCACCGGTATTACAGTCGTCGAGTGTAGGATCGGGCCTTCAACGTCGGGGACTTGGTGCTCCGCCTCGTCCAAAGCAACAAGAACCACAACAAGCTCTCTCCACCGTGGGAGGGACCATACATCATCGTGGAGGTTCTCTGACTAGGCACCTACAGGCTCAAGACCATCGACGATGAAGTCTTCATCAATGCCTGGAACATCGAATAGCTACATCGCTTTTACCCTTAAATCTACGCACACTTTCTCTTATCGGTTTCGCTACCGACTCCTCGATCTTTAGTGACACCCAACCTCAGCAACGGCAAGGGGCCTAGGACCACTGACGATGAAGTCTTCGTCAATGCCTAGAACATCGAACAACTACGTCAATTTTACCCATAATTTATGCACGCTTTCCCTTATTGGTTTCACTATCGACTCCTCAATCTCTAGTGACACCCGACCCCAGCAATGGTAAGGGGTCGGGCCTCACTCGGGGGCTGATAAGAGCATTTCTATCTAGTAGACATTCTCTATGTCCGACCCTTTCTCATGTTAAGATCTAGAAGCATGGGTTGTAGAAACGAACGCTAAGTAAAACTGGTCGGACTTCAAGAAACCTACGCCCTAGCGGCTACGGTGTTTTTGCTCACCAGCGTGATCAGAGTTTTTTCACCCGTACCCTGAGTTTTACGGCCTTAATGATGGAAAAGGTCAGAACACATTAACTTTTTTATACAAAAATGGGAGAAGAGCTAAAATCTGTTTGGCCATAATGAAATTTAAGAGCTTGTCCACTTATTTCAAATTCACCGCCTGGCTTATCCACCTAACTAATCTCTTGAGGGGATGATCTCATCCTCTATCTTCGTAGGTAAGTCCTATGCGAGGGACCACCTCCTTCTAGATGTCATTCGGCTCGGCATCGGTATAGATGGGCGCGAGAACCATTATAGGTAAGGTGGGAAACAAAGCTAAAAATGCTCCTATGGCCCATTCAGGCCCAAGAGTTAGAAGGCTGGCCCTCTGATAGGTTCATAGCCGCTCAAGGCACCCTTAGAGTGAGGGGTGGAGAGGGATGGGCCCACTAGCGCTAGTATCCGGGCGCACGAGCACCACGGGCATCCCAGCCCATGTTTGAGTCTTGGTCGGTTCCCAATCTATGGTTTTTCCTTGAAGAAAGGCAATGAGCCCTTGGGACCGGTCGAACGGACCCTAGAATTATATGGATTGGCCATTGAGAATCTTGAGTCGGTCACCAGCTGACCCATGCTAGACCCCCGTGAATGGGAAGCCAGGGCCCCACTCGGACTAGCCCGTTAACAGCTCAATGAGCACCATGTTTCGTCCATTGAGGAAAAATATGGCATGGCTCAGCCCCTCTGTTTTATAAAAAAAACGCTTGAGGGGTGACGATCATAAAGATGAGCTGACCCCTCGATCGGACCCCTACAACATGCGGGGGCTCGAGGGAAGTTGGACTCATAAGGAGACTGAATGCGCGGTCGTAGGACGATGGCTCAGATCCTAGGGAGGGGTACGTACAAAAACTAAGAATAACTTTTCTGAAACAAAAAAACGCTTCCTCTTACTAGTTTCGCTATTGTCTCCTCGATATTTAGTGAAACCTGACCCCGACAATGGCAAGGGGTCGGGCCTCACTCAGAGGCTGATTAGGGTATATATATTCTTTCTGAAATAGTTGCCATGCCGACCCTTTCTCGTGTTAAAAACCTAGAGGCAAGGTTTGCGGAAACGAACACTGATCAAAACTGGCCGGACTGCAAGAAACCTATGCCCCAGCGGCTATGATACTCTTGCTTACTAGCGTGATCAGAGTTTTTTGCCCACACCTTGAGCTCTACAGTCTTAACAACATGAAGGGTCGGAACGCTTTAACCCTTTTTACACATAAAAAAGAGAGAAAGAACAAATTTGTTCAACCAAAACAAAAGAACAAGCTTGTTTAAACGAAACAGAAGGGTTGGAACATGTCTGCTTATTACAAATGCGCCACCCGACCTATCTGACTAAACTAACCCCTCAGAGGGAGGATTTCATCTTCTATCTTGGCAGAAAGGTCATGTGCCAGGGGGGCCACCTCCTTCTCAATGTCGTCTAGCTTGGTGTCGGTATAGACGGGCACAAAGCCTTAGCTCATCATCGCCAGATCGATGTTCTCGTAATGAGAATGGGCGATCGTGAACGATCAATGAATGCCAAAGCGAAGCACGCCCCTTGCCATATCACGTGTCTGGTCCATGATCCGGGTGGCGTGAACTGCGAGCGACATTGTCTCTTGCTCCAGGGCTAGCTCGAGCTCATTGCAGACCAGCTGGACGGCGACGCGCAGGTTGTCATGTTCATCGCTCTCCTTCTGGACGGTGTCCTTCACCTCACTGAGCTCCTTCTCTAGGCCGTGGCTCTTCACCACCTCGCCCTGAGCTTGTCATTGAGACCTACCCAAGTCACGTACCAACCATGTCAAAAGGCTTACCATGGATTCTAGGGAGAAAGACAACAAGGGAAACCGAAGACTTATCGTCCATGTCCGTTCGAAGCTTGCGCATCTCATTACGCTGCAGGGTCACCTCGGCCTCCAAGCGTCGGATATCTTCTTGGTGCTGATCGACCACCACGGTGATCCTGGCGGACACGCCCTTGGCCGCAACCTTCAGGTCCCTCTCCCCCTAAAGCTCATCCTCGAGATGGCCGATCCGCTGCTGAGCGTAGGCGCGCTCCTAAGAGCTAGGTCAATCCCCGTGCGGAGCTCCTCTATGGCCTGAAGCAGATCGTCCCGCTCCTTCCGTAGCCGCTTGGCCTCTACGGCGTCCATGCGTACCCTCTCGATCAGGGCCACGAGCTTCTCCTCGGCCTCACGGGCGTCGTCGCGAGCATCCTTCTCCCTGACTCAGAGGTTGGCCACCTCCTAGGTGGCAGGGGCAAGCTCCACCACCTCCTGATGGGCGACAACGTGCTGTGCGGCCAGCCCCTCACTCTACCGCATCTCCTCAGCAAGGAACTGAGACTTCTCCCGGCTGTGGGCCATAAGGATCTACGAAGAAGACATGACTCAGAGGCCCAAGAAGAAAGCATGAGGGTTGGAAGCACGGTCATATCATACCTGGCCAACCGGGGCGATAATGCCGCGCATTGAGCTCAGCATGGAGGTCAGGGCACGAACCGCATCCCTAGCCTCCGTGTGGACACTCCCGCATTCCCTCTCCTCTGCTGCTTCATCGAGGGCAGCCACCCGGACCAGAGACCGGGACATCCCTGCGCCGACCACAAGCAGCGCCAACCTCTCTTGCGGCGGCAGCTCCTCCAGAACGGCTCCTCTAGCGATAGAGGGGGTGGGTGATGCAGACACGGAGGCCTGCCCTATCGCCATATCCATGAAGGATGCCTCGAATGTGCCCCCTTATGTCCGTCCCACTGCGGACATAGCCACCTGCACGGACGATGACTCCGGCCGTGCCGCCTTCGCCTGCATCGCCGAGGACATGACCGGCCGCGCCGCACCCACCACGGCCACCCTAGACACGCCCTCCTCCGCCTACTCTCCCAGGGACATAGCCATCGGCTGTGCCTTCCCAGTCGACGCCGTGGCCGCCCCAACGCCACTCACACTCACCACCGGCTCCTGGCGTGTTTATCGGAGGAGGATCTTTTTCGGAGCGAGCCACAGGAGAGTCCCATGTCCTTCGACGCTGCAAGGGACATGGCGGTCAGTTTGTGACAAAAATTCGCTAAGACAAAAGGACAAAAAAACTCTTGACTCATCCTGATGCCATCATGCGAGGATGTTTTGGGGCTGGCTTGCCCGACCCCAGCTGCTCCTTGTCGGCACGTTGTCGCTTCGAGCCCTCCCTCGGCTCAGAGGGCTCGGACGAATTAGAATGGCCACCTCGCACTGACTCCAGAGGTGCCACCGAGGGCTCGAATGGAGCGGGGTGACCTATTTCTACCGGCCCTAGGGCCACCGTCTAAGGCCCAAACAAGGCGAGGCGGCCTGATTCCACCGTCGAAGGTCCGGACAGGGTGGGGCTGTTAATTCCACCTGCTTCGGGGCGCGTCCTCCCCCTCCTACCCCGTGGCATGCCGCAGGAAGGGCCCCACCTATGGCAAAGATGGGTCCTCGTCCCCGACGACCAGATCGTCCCACGGGATGGGTGACATGGAGCCGTCATCCTCATCCTCCTCTTCTTCTTCTTCCTCCTCTTTTTCCGACGAACCTTGATGCCGCTTCCCTCGCTGCAGCTTCGACCGCCATTTGCACTTCTCGTCGTCCTTCTTCTTCTTCCTTTGTTCATCCATGGCATGGTTCGCCGCTCTCACGGTCGTGTGCTCTAGCAACGGCGCGACAGAGTCTCAGAAGACTAACCCCGCCGGTAGCTCGATGTAGCTCGTGTCCGGCCACATCACGAGATGCCCTAGGATCGAGAACACGACGTCGGCCTCCCCCATCGCCTCCTTGATGTGCTGCATGACCTCGCTGTTGCGGAGCAGCCCCTGGGCGAGCGTTGTCCCGATGAGCAGTGTGCTAGGCGTCATCCTGTATAGTGGGAGGACACGCGACATCAGCGGCACCGCCCTCCTCGCGTGATACCCCCTGATGACGTTGGCCCCACGGAGGCCGTGGTTCTTCAAGAACACGATGGCCTCAAGGAGGTCACACATCCTCTTCTTCTCCTTGATGGGTGGCCCCCACGGCCATGACGGTGGTGCCTCTTCGACCAGGCGCCCGGAGAAGACCGGCAAGGGAGCGGCAAGGTCGTCCTTTAGGTAGAACCAATGCGAGTGCCACCTCATGTTGGATCTAGAGAGCTGGCAGGGCATGTACTCAGCCGCCCGCTACCCCCGGAGGTGGATGCCCACGCATCCCATCAGCACCGGGGTCTCCCGGCCTCTCTCCTTCTTGATCAAGGAGATGGAGAAGAAATATCTCCACAGCTCGAAGTGGGGCTCGATCCCTAGGTACCCCTCGCACATCACGAAGAAGGCCATGATGTGCTAGATTCCATTAGGGTTCAAGTGCCGCAACTCGATCTGATAGTGGTGCAGCAGACCCCGGAAGAACAGGTAGGGAGGAACCACGAGTCCGCACTTGTGGAAGGGTGTGAAGGAGACGATGTAGCCATCGGGCGGCGCCGGCGCATCCTCATGGCCGGGCACGAGCCACTCCGCCACATCGGTCCTCCCACGAAGAAGACCACGCTTGATGAATCCCTCCATGTGCGCATGGGTAACATCGGAGCGGTACCACGAATCCATGGAGGATGGAGGCGGCTGTGGAGAAGCAAAGGCGGTGGTGGAGAAGCGAAAGCTACAGATCTAGGGCTCTGGTGGTGGATTAGCAAGCACGACAGATCCAAACGGCAATGGCGGAGAAACGGAGAAGGTAAGGCTGTGGTTTTGGTGTGTAGAAACATGAAGAGGGAGGCCGCTATTTATAGGATGGAGCGGGGCGAGAAGGCGAACCGTCCGCCTAGATTCACGCGCCCGCTGCGCCATGTCACATCACCTCCCTCCGAAGATCGTGCGCATGCTATCTCTGGCCGCGCCCTCAAAGGACACGCCGGATGACGGTTCGCCCGGTCGATGGGTCAAGAACCATCGCAAGTAAGGAGAGATACAGAGCTAAAAACGCTCCTATGGCCCAATCAGGACCTAGAGTTCGAAGGCTGGCCTACCGACGGGTTCACAGCCGCTTCGGGGCACCCTTAGAGCAAGGAGTGGAAAGGGATGGGCCCACTAGTGGCCAGTACCCAGGCGCACAAGCGCCATGGGCATCCCGGCCCATGTTCGAGTCTTGGTCGGTTCCCAGTCCATGGTTTTTCCTCGAAGAAAGGCAATGAGCCGTTGGGACCGGCCGAACGGACCCGAGAACTATATGGATTAGCCGCCAAGAGTCTGGAGTCGATCACCAGCTGACCCATGCCAGACCCCCACGAATGGGAAGCTGGGGATCCACTCGAACTAGCCCGTTAACAGCTCATCGAGCACCTTGTTTCGTCCATCAAGGAAAAACGTGGCACGGCTCAGCCCCTCCGTTTTGTCAAAAAGAAACGCTTGAGGGATAATGATCACAAAGACGAGCTGACACTCGATCGGACCCCTGCTACGCACGGGGCTATAGGGAATTTAGACTCGTAAGGAGACCGAACATGCGGTCACAATACGACGGTGGACCGATCGGATCCTAGGGGACCGGAATCAAAAACAATCTTTCCGACCTCCTAAATCCTACGGTTATATGTCCCCTAGAAAACCGATCGTGACAAAATAGAATCGCCGTCTGACCAGGACATGCCGCGGGCTACAAAAAGAAGGCCAAGGCTCTCAGAGTCCTTCCGTCCGAAAAAGCCTCCAAAGGAGTATTCTACTCCTCTGTAGGCTCGGGCCACTGTCGTGTATCGATATTAGGGATACCCAAAGCAAGGTCGTTAGCGCCCACGCTGACTCCCCCGGATGGCTCGAGACATATTAAAAGGTCTCGCCTGACCCCGAGGCCGCGGGCTCTCGTCTTGCCCGACCTCAAGGCCGCGGGGCTCCGTCTCGCCTGACCCCTTGGGTGCGGGCTCCGTCTCGCCTGACCCCATGGACGCAGGTCCTGTCTTGCCCGACCTCTTGGGTGCGGGCTCTGTCTCGCCCGACTCCAAGGACACGGTTTCTGTCTCGCCCGACCTCAAAGACGCGGGCTCCGTCTCGTCCGACCTCGAGGACGCGGGTTCCGTCTTGTCCGACGAGGACCCATACCGCCGTCAACCACTCCAGGTCTAAGTGTATGGGCCTGGGTCAAAACTCTAACGCCAGGGAAGAGGCTGGCACGCCTCGATGTAACCCGTGGCCATGACGGGCCATACCTGGGGATTCACATCAAGAACAGTGCCGGACGTGCCGGTGCTGTTCTGCCTAATCCTCGTACGGACGCTGACAGGCGCATCAGTTCACCACGACGTCCGCGGGGACGGTGTGGAACTCCATGACCGGCAGATGATGGCTGCGCATGGCGCCAGTGACGAACAGGACCGCGACATGGAGCCGTTCCTGTTGACATCTACATGATCAGCGGGACCCACATAAAGGAGAAGGAGGACCCGGCAACCCTAGAAGCCTTCTTCTCTCTCGTTCTTCTACTTTTACTCCTCTGTAACCCGTGCTTTCCCTTCACGTATAAAAGGGGAAGCAGGGCGTCCCACGCTAGGGGGCGAAAAGAACACGAGATCGGAACAAAAGAGCACGACATGAGCACACGGCTGAGCGGCAATCGAGATCTCAGCACCCGTTTACTCCTTCCAGAGACTTGGGATCATTTCTCTCTCTCGTCTGTTTGTAACCCCTCAGTAAACCAAGTGCGGTAACACGAAAGCAGCAGCGAATCGGACGTAAGGACGTTCCGCTTGAACCAATATAAACCCTTGTGTTCTCCAAGCACACCATCCGAGCCAAACGCGTAAATACAAATTTACTCGTCGGTGGTCCGAAAACACCGACATACCTGTTTTTGTACCTAGTGGCTATATATCTGGTGCATGACCTCAGATCCTGCGTGGATGACACAGAGGAGTTAGCCCAAAAGGAGGTCATATGGCATCTACAGGTATGCTCTCGTTTGGGCATTTGCGGGAAGGCTGGAGTATTCACAAGAGTTGGAACAGAGCAGTGAACTCGGGCCAAGAACGGCGCGCGGCAACTCCCAGGAATGCTGAGCAGCGACAAACTCAAATACAGACAGATAAACCACACGAGACAAGATCTAGCTAGATAGTGAACACATGCACACAGAGTTTGGAGTGGAACAGGAGAACACTCGCAAGAGCACTGTGGAAATGGAACGAACAATAATGCACAGACACAAGAGCTCTGCTGGCAACAAACCCCACGATGTCGAATGCCTGCCTTTCTATGCTCTGGCACTGACCAGAAACAAACTGATACATGCCTATAAGTAGCCTTACATGCTTGAGCAGCGACTAGGGATGAAAACGGATCGGATACGAACGGATATGACTCATATTATATTTGTTTTCATATTTCGTTCGGATTCGGATTCGACACGGATAGCGTTCGGATACATATACGAATACGGGATTGACTCGATTACGGATACGAATAATGAGTATCGAATACGGTATGAATCGGATTCGAGAAGGTCGGATACAAATATCTATTCGGATATTGAGTAAAAGCAAGATATATATATATATATCATACGTATAAGAAACCATTACACCACTCTATGAGTCCATAATCCATCTAGATTAAGCCGAAAGACTAAAGAGTAAAGCAACAAATAAGATAAAGATACAGATACATCATACATCAAACATCATATAAGCACTAATCTTCGCGCATGAGTAGAAATAGCCAAGCACATTGCTTCATGGGTCTCATGGAGTCATGGTCATGGATTCAAGATCTACAATCCTTATATAGGCCATTTTTTCATTTTGAGAAAGTTTGAACAAAATATAGTTCAAATTTCACAAGTGTGTGACATAGTTTTAGAAAGTCTCAGATGAGATTTAAGAATTTGTGACTAGTGTTTGATAAAACTTTCTCAAATGGGAAAATGAGCTATGTAACAATTGTAGATCTTGCTGAGATGATCAAACTTGGTATTCAGAGTTTTTTCATCTGAGGTCATTTAGTGTCTCATTTGAGCAAGTTTGACCAAGTCAAATTTGGTCAAATGAAAAAACAACGCTTTGACTCTAGTATTATGAACTCTAAATGACTTCAAATTGAAAAGTTTTGAATACCAAGTTTGTTCAACTCATCAAGATCTACAATTCTTGTTTTGGTCAACTTTCCATTTGAGATAGTTTGGACGGTTCAAATTTGTGATTTTTAAATTTCGATGCTTACAAACTAGTTTTCGGAACCCTAGATTGTCTCAAATTGAAAAGTTTTGAATACCAAGTTTGTTCAGCTCATCAAGATCTACAATCCTTATATAGGCTATTTTTTCATTTGAGAAAGTTTGAACAAAATGTAGTTCAAATTTCACAAGTGTGTGACATAGTTTCAGAAAGTCTATATGAGATTCAAGAATTTGTGACTAGTGTTTGATAAAACTTTCTCAAATGGGAAAATGAGCTATGTAACAATTGTAGATCTTGCTGAGATGATCAAACTTGGTATTCAGAGTTTTTTCATCTGAGGTCATTTAGTGTCTCATTTGAGCAAGTTTGACCAAGTCAAATTTGGTCAAATGAAAAAACAACACTTTGACTCTAGTATTATGAACTCTAAATGACTTCAAATTGAAAAGTTTTGAATACCAAGTTTGTTCAACTCATCAAGATCTACAATTCTTGTTTTGGTCAACTTTCCATTTGAGATAGTTTGGACGGTTCAAATTTGTGATTTTTAAATTTCGATGCTTACAAACTAGTTTTCGGAACCCTAGATTGTCTCAAATTGAAAAGTTTTGAATACCAAGTTTGTTCAGCTCATCAAGATCTACAATCCTTATATAGGCTATTTTTCATTTGAGAAAGTTTGAACAAAATATAGTTCAAATTTCACAAGTGTGTGACATAGTTTCAGAAAGTCTATATGAGATTCAAGAATTTGTGACTAGTGTTTGATAAAACTTTCTCAAATGGGAAAATGAGCTATGTAACAATTGTATATCTTGCTGAGATGATCAAACTTGGTATTCAAAGTTTTTTCATCTGAGGTCATTTAGTGTCTCATTTGAGCAAGTTTGACCAAGTCAAATTTGGTCAAATGAAAAAACAACACTTTGACTCTAGTATTATGAACTCTAAATGACTTCAAATTGAAAAGTTTTGAATACCAAGTTTGTTCAAATCATCAAGATCTACAATTTTTGTTTTGGTCAACTTTCCATTTGAGATAGTTTGGACGGTTCAAATTTGTGATTTTTAAATTTCGACGTGTACAAACTAGTTTTCGGAACCCTAGATTGTCTCAAATTGAAAAGTTTTGAATACCAAATTTGTTCATCTCATCAAGATATACAATCCTTATATAGGCCATTTTTTCATTTGAGAAAGTTTAAATAAAATATAGTTCAAATTTCACAAGTGTGTGACATAGTTTCAGAAAGTCTATATGAGATTCAAGAATTTATGACTAGTGTTTGATAAAAATTTCTCAAATGGGAAAATGAGCTATGTAACAATTGTAGATCTTGCTGAGATGATCAAACTTGGTATTCAAAGTTTTTTCATCTGGGGTCATTTAGTGTCTCATTTGAGCAAGTTTGACCAAGTCAAATTTGGTCAAATGAAAAAACAACACTTTGACTCTAGTATTATGAACTCTAAATGACTTCAAATTGAAAAGTTTTGAATACCAAGTTTGTTCAACTCATCAAGATCTACAATTGTTGTTTTGGTCAACTTTCCATTTGAGATAGTTTGGATGGTTCAAATTTGTGATTTTTAAATTTTGAATAAATATCCGGATAATATCCGTTTTTAAATATCCGGATATATCCGATACTTATCCGGATTATCCGATATCCGCCGGATATCGATGATATTACATCCGTATTTGATATCCGCCTAAGATATCCGTTTTAGTATCCGTATCCGAAAAAAAACCGGATATCCGAGTAACTATCCGAATAAGTGTTCATATTTGTTCGGTCGAACGGACGGTCGAATAAATATCCGTACCGTTTTCATCCGTAGCAGCGACTGCTTGACCGAGTTTTCGTGCGCACACACACTTCCATACGATCTCCATCTGTACATGAGCGGCTCAATCTTGCACACGTTCCAAGTAGTCATCGCCCTCTGCACTGATCGAAAGCCATGCTGCTCCTCCTCTTACTCATGCATGCAGCTCCTATTACACCGCTACGACTTGCATCAAATTCAGCTCATAAAAGCTAGCTAATCAGCCTAGAAACGTGCAGCACATGCACAGCCTATTAGTAAACAACTAACATGACTGACACACGTACTGGTATCTAGTAATGAAAGAACTTTAAATGTACAACTAAGATGACTGTCAACAAACGACAGGCCAGTGCTTCCAAAGCTGCGGAGACGACCGTGTACCGGCATGAGTTGGTAATGTACTTGGGCCTTTTTTTTTTCTCTCCTGCGTATTCGAGAAAAAAAAAAATCCCAAACAACGACATCTTGGCGCTGCCTGGAGGCAGCACTTGATGATCCGGGGGAATTCTTCAGTGCCTTCCTGCTTCCAGCAGACTGCCCTGGCGCCACCACATCATCCGCCTAGAGTACAAACTAAGTCTGCAGAGCCTGCTAATGCTTGCATCATTTTTGCAAATTGCTTCTGGGTTTTCCAGCAAAGTAACCAGCATGTTGCAGACAACTTGCCTGCATCTGCATGCCAAATACAACATGTGAATGCTTTTGGCTAATTCTTTCATTTGTTCCAATTACAACTCGTGCATGAAATTGCCGTGAACATGGATCGAAAAGGGATACAGGGATATTGCTATTTTGCAATCATGTAAGCCTGTGGACATCATGGTTGAGAACGACAGGAGTAGTTTACATTGTCAAGCGTTTTGGGGGCGAATTTACAGTTATAAAGGGTAGCTGCAATATATGTTTTGTATTTAATCTTCTGGCTTTCACTATTCGCCATGGCAAAATTCACCACCTCTATGTTTAAATGAGCAAAGGTAAAAGAACTACTGGCATTTTCCAATCCATGGTTTTTGAAGTATTTGTTTAACCAATCCGACCTTTTTTCTCGAAATGCAAGAGAGTTGAGTATATATCATTTCATTAAGAAGAATAACCAACCTGATCTTTGAACGTCCAGATGTACAATATAATAAGAACTCATTTTGTTTTGTGAAAAGTCCAAGATAACCAAACAGTTTTTGGACATCAACCTTTTTTCCTTCGCCACTGGAAAACTGGACTTTGCCGAGTGTCTGAGACTTTGCCGAGTGCTTTTTATCGGGTCACTCGGCAAAGCAATATTTTGCCGAGTGCCGCACTCGGCAAAATAAAGCACTCTACAAAGGTGGCTTTGCCGAGTGCCAGACACTCGGTAAATCCTGGCTCTCGGCAAAACTGGACTTTGCCGAGTGCCGCGGCACTCGGCAAAGATCCCACTCGGCAAAAGGTGGCCGGCCCGTGACGGCGGCCACCTGCCGTCAGATTTTGCCGAGTGCCTAACGGCTGGCACTCGACAATTTTTTTTATTTTTAAAAACTTATTTTGCCGAGTGCCAGCCCAGGCACTCGACAATTTTTTTTATTTTTTAAAAACATATTTTGTCGAGTGTAAGCCTTGGGCACTCAACAATTTTTTTTAAAATTTTTTAAAACTTATTTTGCCGAGTGCCAGCGCCCAGGCACTCGGCAAATTTTTTTTATTTTTGAAAATCAACTTTGTCGAGTGCCCCCCATGGCACTTGGCAAATTTTTTTTTTGATTTTGGGCCCAAATTTTTTACTGGGGCCTTGTGATAATATTTCAAACTCTATTTTAAAATTTGGGGCAATTTTGACTTTTTTTGATATATTTCATTAGTTTATTTCGTTTCGTCGATTTTTTCGGGATATTTCAAATTTGAACTGCAGGTACATGGAATAATGGACTTTGGTCATCCAAAATTTGATACTCATAATATTTAGGGTATGTTTAGGCCGTATCCAGGAACTCAAATGAAATCTCGAGCATCTCGTTGATGTAACATGTCGAGGTACTTGCGGAAATGTGATTTTTAAATGATATAAAATGCAAGCGAAGTCCGAAAATCACGAAACTTGTCGGCGTCGTGTTGTTATCGCATGTGGAGGTTGTGGTAAAAATTGAGAAGGTTTCGAGCAAGTTGTGATGTCGGATGCCAAAACCCGACATCTCCACATGTGATCCCCAGCCATGCCATGCCTGCCCCGCCTTCATCGCGCCCTCTCACCCCGACCGCCCGCCGGCCCTCGCCCTCCGCCCGTGTCCGCCCTCCCACATGCCATGCCAGCCCCCGTCAGAGGTCACGGCCGCCCGCCCACGCCACGCCCGCCCGCCAGCCAGCTCCCAGCCCCCCCTCGCCTCGGCCACCCGGAGGTGGTGGTGGTGCCGGGCCGGCCATTTTTTGCAAGCGGCCGTGTCCCGGCCATCCTTCCTGGCCGCGCCTCCGTGGGAGCAGGGAGGTAGGAGGCAGGGGAGGAGGGAGAGAAGGGAAGGGAAGAGGAGGAAGAGAAGAGGAGGAAGAAGGGAGAAGGGAGGAGGAAGAAGGAAGAAGGAAGAAGGGAGGGAGGAGAGGAGAAGGGAGGAGGAAGAAGGAGAAGGGAGGAGGAGCCCCGGCCGCTGTCACGCCTCGTTAGCGGCGGTGCCGTGCCCTCGGCGCCCCGCTCCCGGCTCCGCCCACCGTCGACGAGTACACTAGGTTCGCCCTTCCCTTTTTATTCAAATCGTGCAATGGATGTCGGTCATCGAGCCCTTGTTAGTAGTAATAATTGTTGTATGTGGTTTTTGGCCATCGAGCCGTTGTTTGTGGATGTTGGCCTTCATGTCGATCTTTTTTGTAGGTTTTTGAAACCTCCCCGTGTAGGGGAGGTTCTACCGAAATTTTCAATTGTCACTAATGTATTGCCTTTTTATGCAGGAGAAGGCCCCGACGGAGGGACCTCGGTGACCCCGATTATCTTCGTCAGCGTTGCGGGTCTGCCTGCACAGTGTCGCGGCGCCACTGCACCGACTCGCCACAGCCCCGCTAGCCTGACCTCACCGGCACCCTAGGTATAACCCCTCTATCCGTATCATGGTCTTAGGTCGCTGATCCCAGTTAGGCGTCTCCCGTCCGAAAGAGATACGATCGGAGTTATGCAGATCTTTGCATATCTACGAGCGTTTCTGTTTCGGATTGTCCACGTTTTTTGGACAGCCCGTAGATGCGTAGATGGGTTAGTTTCCATGGCCCGCTCCGGTCCGAGACGGTGTTTTGGCATCACCCCTCTGTTGTTCTCCGGATACACACTCTCCCTTGCAGGACGTGTATCGGGAGAACAGCGGGGAGGTGCTGCCGAAATTCCGTCTCGGATAGGAGCGGAGCATGGAAACTAACCTCATCTACGAATCCGCGGGTGGGATTAGGACCTATCCTCACCTATTAGAGAGTAGGGACACCGCGTAGATGCAATTGATGGTGACTCATATGTGCTGATACGTCTGTTAAAGGATGGAGGACCATGAGTGGATGTACACGCTCCGGAGAGACGAGCACGATTACGACTTGTTGTTTATAGTCAAGGTCGAAGAATTCTTATAGCATGCATTTGGCGAGAGTGCTGGAGGCCATTCTCTAGTTGTTTGTCCATGCAGCGGTTGTGACAACAGAAGAAGGAAAGATAGGTTAACCATGGGTAAACATATTGTGAAGTTTGGATTTACTCTGGGCTACCACCGGTGGATCCACCATGGTGAAGCCGATCGTATCAGGGAGGAGGTGGTGAGACCACGGCTCGAGGCTTTCGATGATGATGCCGGGGTAGCAGACATGCTAGATGACACGCACCAAGCTGAGTTCGCTGAAGGACGTGACAAGGAGGAGATGGAGGCTGCTGCAGATGCCTTCTACCTGATGTTGGACTCGGCACAGAGACCCCTTCATGATCATACTAATGTTTCTCAGCTGGATGCCATTGGTCGTGTAATGGGGTTGAAGGCCGAGTTAAACCTAAGTCGAGAAGGCTTCAACAAGATGGTGGCCGTGTGGAGCGATATGCTACCGAAGACACACATTATGCCGAAGAACTTGTACGAGTCAGAGAAGCTCCTTCTTGCACTTAAGATGCCGTATGACAAGATACATGTGTGTCCGAAGGGGTGTGTCCTATTTAGGAAAGAACACGTGGATGCAAAGTACTGTCCGAAGTGTAAATCCTCCAGGTACGTGGAGGTAGACTCAGGCGATGGCTAGAAGAGGCAGCTTAAGATCCCCTTGAGAGTCCTACGACACCTTCCGTTCCCTGCCGAGGCTCCAACGGCTATTCATGACTAAGAAATCCTACTACAAGCTGAACCTTCCTAGCAAGCATAATCCACCCCCTCGTTACAATGCTGGTGAAGTTGAATCGACCCTCAGCCTTTTCAAATGCCAACTAGGCAGCGCAAGTGGATCGACCCCCAAGAGATTGGATCCAGAAGAGTGGCACAGAATCACGCTATATGTGTTCACCAACCTTGTCGAGGTTGCGCCATTCATTAAGTAAGTTCTCAACGAACTTGTTTCAATACGACGTCACTATTACATATCGAACCCCATTGATTCTCTTTGGTGCAGAAATTTGTTAAATCAAGAGTGGCATCAATCAAGGGATCCTACCCATACGAACATGACACCCTTCTTTCGAGGGGTGCGGGAGCTAGGAGGACTGATTTCATTTCTTGGTTCAAACAAAAGGTCGTGCGTTAAATCGATATTCCTTAGTAGCTCATACGTTCCAATAGTATAACAATGTATCATGCTTGAGCTTGCAGGCGCAAACCAATGCGTCCATGAGTGACGAGTTGAGACAGGTTGCAAACGGCTTCAAGTTAAGGCTGAAGTAATATATCGGTTATGACATGAACGAATATCGCTTCCACATGTCAAGACACGAGCAGACTCGGCCTGGTCGGAAAACCACCAACAGCCAAGTTTTTACTTGGGCACTAATGGCGTCGAATACTACGGAATAATTGAGGAGATCTATGAACTTGAATATGAGGGCGAGTACCTCTTACTCTGTCATATTCAAGTGCCACTTTGGTTTGATCTGAGACGAGCGAGGCCGGACCCCTCATCTTGGGTTAGTCGAGATTAGGCATGATTCCGTCTATAAAGGAAAAGATGTCTATATTGTGGCTCAACAAGCCGTGCATGTGTATCATCGCCATCGCGCATGCCAAGACAAAGACCATCTTAAGGGTTGGTCTATTGTGCACCGTATCTTCGCATACGGTAAACTACACCTGTTCCAAACGATGAAGATTACACCTTGACACAAACACATATGATGGAGAGTTCTATCAAGCGGATGGGCTACAATGGAGCTTTGAGATAGTCTTACCGGTGTGGCGATTGCCATGGAAGTAGACAATGAAATGGTTGATGGCGAGTACCACGGAGATGTAGTTCTAAATCCGAAGGATATTCAAATGTGAGCGATTCCATTTAGGCAAAGACAATGAAGAAGACACAGAACCTTCGGATAGTGTTGCCCATTTGGACAATTTTGGCGATGATGATGAGACCTATGACCCCAATCATGAAGATTACTCCTAAACCATGTAATACTATGTTTTTTATTAAATTTTGTTATGTTTATTTATTTTGAACTATTTGACATGTATGTACTAACGCTTGTTGTTCATTCTTTGTACATTACTGTGTGAGAACAAAGATGGTGGGCAACCGTTCACCGAGGTAGGTGCTCTCGGTGTGTACAGAGGCTATGCCCTCTGATGGAGGCGAGGGGATGTCTTCGCCCCTAGCGGCGAGAGCAGGCCAGTCGCACCGGCATGGGGAGGGAGGGAGGGGGGGGGGGTCGCCCTAGGAGGGACCCGCCTCCTCCCGGCTCTCGACCACTGGAGGACCCGTCTCCTACCCCGGAGGACCACGTGGCAGCCACGGGCACGACCACAGAGACACTCCATCGAGGGACGAGGGGACTCGGCCAGACGGAGGACAGTTACGCTCGATCGGCTCCCTACCTCGAGGTCCCACAAGCCTTCCTCCGGTTACGCTTCGACCGGCGCCCATTGGTTCATCCTGTGGGAAGAAGGTAAGTAACTATATATGTTATCACTAGTACTTCATATGATCGTTGAAAATCAAAAGAAAATTGATAATTTTTCTTAATCACTTATCTGGGGCTGGCTAGTTACAGCCGGATGCTCTTGACCCCCCACGCACCCCGCTACCGTCTGGGGATGCCTGTGCAGAAACACTTCACCGGCCTTATGGACTTGAAAGAGGGAGGTGGGAGCCGGCTGAGTCGTGGGGCAGTACAAGCTCATTTCGGATGACGACGGGACAACAAGCATGAGCGGGTTTTGGTGGACTTTTGGGTAAGTGTCTCACAACATAGCTCAATACATCTCCTCCATTGCTTAAGTCTTTTATTGAAATAATGAATGGATACATCGTGTTTGTATGTAGAGGTACTTCAAGGCCAAGAAGGTCAAGAGACCTGGCGGATCGGGACGGCGCCTGAGCACAGTAAGAAGTACGTCGGCGACATGATTCACGAGGCACGACTCCAGGCCCACGTCGACTACTACTGGTTTCATCAAGAAAGAGCCCCTCAACAAAACCGGCGCAAGAAAGGTGGCGCTGACCAAGGAGTAGTACCTTCAGGTAGGTGAATAATATTGATTCATTTTGAGATTTAGTAGGTCCAGAATTGATCTTCTTATATGTCAAACACTTGATGATGTGTAGGTGCCGGCCTCGTGGTGCATGTCGCATAGATCGGCATGGTCGAGGATCGTGGACAGGTACCTTGACCCGGCATACATCGCAAAGCATGAGCTAGGCAAGTGGAAGCGGGCACTGAGGACCGGTCCAACTCACCACCAAGGCAGCCGCAACCTCCCCGCATTCAAGCGGGCACTTGTACGAGATGTCATTTATCTATTCTAACGCTCAATTTTACCTGATTTCTAATCATCTTGCCGTCTTTCTCGTAGGAGGTGGCACACCCGGACGTGCCGGTGTCGGAGTTTGGGGCATGGGCTGTGTCCCACATGGGCCCGGTGAAATCCGGTGTCGTCTTCAACCCGGATGCCACTGCCCAGGCTTACTCTGACCCGAGCGTCCATGCTAAGGTCAGAGACTACACGGAGGTGGTTAGGGCGCTCCGTGGCTCAGATCACAATCTGAGCACTAAGCCCCTTGAGACAGAGGTGATCGTGAGGCTGGGGCAAGGCAGGAAGCACGGGTGGTTGTGGATTGCAGACGGCACCGACTCCTCGAGCTCTGCACCCTCTCTCTCCAACGTGAGGGCACAGAGCACGGCCAGAAGCCTTCCCATACATGCACGGCCTACTCCAACACTATCACGGGTCAATGAACTTCAGGTAATTCCGGTTTCACTCGTCGTACATTGAACGTTACACACATTGATCAGATTTGCAATACTGAAACATGTGATTGAAACACTGCAGGCCGAGCTGGTAGAGACAAGGGAGACGCAAGCGCACCTGACCGCAGAGCTGGAGGCCACGAAGAAGCAGATGACGGACATGTATCAGATCATGCAAACCATCGGGCAAGCATCGGGTGTCCAAGTGCAGTTGCCAGCTCCAGCTCCGGTTCGACACTTCACTCCTGTGAGTATGAAAGTTTAATGTGTTCGTGCCGTTGGGATTGTCGGCCTTCGTGCCGTTGGGATTGTCGGCCTTCGTGCCGTTGTGATTGTCGGCCTTCATGCCGTTGTTTCTTGTAGGTTGGAAACCTCCCGTGCAGGGGAGGTGCTGCCAAAATTTTCAATTTTGAGTCTAACACATGCAATCTCTTCTATTTTGTGCAGCCTCCGTCGGCGGGTTCAAACAATCCCGCTACCGTGTTACCGGCGGCTGATCGCGTCAACCCTTCGCCGTAGTCCGGTCCTTCACCGTAGTTCGGGGGGCCACACCTGCAGTCTCCGTCGCCACAGTAGGGATGTTGAACTTGTAATAATAAACTTGTGATGTTGAACTTTGGTGCATTTGTGATGGATTTTCGATGGATTTATTAAATATGCGTGTGCCTGTGATATATAATGCATGTTGGTGATATAGATGTGATGATTGATGTGTGTATATATATATATTGTCTGTTACAATGGAATGTAAATTTTTTGTTGCAATTCTCGGGGTCTTTGCCGAGTGCCATGGGCAAGGCACTCGGCAAAGATTTTTTTAAAAAAATATAAAATTTCTTTGTCGAGTGCCTCGCCGCGGCACTCGGCAAAGTATTTTTTTTAAAAAAAATTCAGAAATTCTTTGCCGAGTGCCTAAACAGGGACACTCGGCAAAGAAATTATTTAAAAAAATAAAAAAACTTTGCCGAGTGCCTGGGCAGGGGCACTCGGCAAAGTATTTTTTTTAAAAAAATAAAAAAAACTTTGCCGAGTGCCAGGGCAGGGGCACTCGGCAAAGTACTTTTTTTAAAAAAAACTTTGCGGAGTGCCTGGGCTGGGGCACTTGGCAAAGTAAATTAAAAAAAAATAAATTTTTTTTTGCCGAGTGCTGGGTCGGGCACTCGGCAAAATAACCGTTAACGGCCGGCGCCACAACGGCCGAAATATTTTGCCGAGTGCCGCCCCAAACACTCGGCAATTTTTTTTTATTTTGCCGAGTGCCCCGATGAAAAACACTCGGCAAAGACCTTTTGCCGAGCGAACTTTGCCGAGTGCTACACTCGGCAAAGCCTTTGCCGAGTGCAAATGGCTCTTTGCCGAGTGTAAAAACACTCGGCAAAGCCGCGGTTCCTCTCTACAAAATTATTTAAAAAGCATAGAAAAATTATTGAAACATTTAGGTGTTAAACAAATACTGCATGCAAATAAAAAAGAGAAGTAAAACATCCTACCATATGCAATCAATTACCATCAGCAGCGAGGAAAATTTCACGCACGCATGAACTATTGTGATTACCAGAGTCAAAGAGTAAGATCACTCACCCAATAGTTGCCATTAAAATGCCAGCCATGCTAATGAAAACAGAAATAACTTTTGCAGCATTTATGGAGTCCTGACCAAGTAAAACACCAATGAATAGAGTGAGGAGTCTTGACAATCAGCCTATTAAGCTGATTGATTTATAGACCGATAAGCCCGGTGATGCTGGTTTATTATGAAAGAAAAATATTGTATCATAGCTGATAAGTCCTGGTTGAAACCAACAAACGAACAGACTGAACGTAGACAATACTGTTGTACCAGCAACTCTAGTGCTTGCAAGCGCTGCATTCGTAAATGCTGCATTCATTCAGTATAAGAGAAAAATGGTTAATCTTTACCTATCAAACTATTGCTTTTATGATTAAAATTTAGGTTTTCTGAAACATACATCAATAATATTGATGTCTATTAGAAACAACCACCACATCATTATACGGTGACATAATTTACATGAACAAGCTAAGCACCGGAGACTGATAACAGGCACGTTGATGAGGACACGCCTACGATGCCTAAAAATTGTCCCAATCTTTCACGGTACAAAAGATTAATTAGCACAGCCGGAGTTAAACTGTTGTGTGCCAAACAAAAGACCCAGCTTTCGCAAACGAGCAGACTAGTGCAGTATCTGATCAATTGCCAAGGATTCTCACGACAACGATATTCAAAGACAATCAGACTATCTCGCCGCACAAATGAATATAATATTTTAGATCCAAATCAACGACTAAGAGCATTCTCAATAAAGGGCAAAAGTGCTGAGTACAGTAGCCAGAAGTAATAGATGGAGCACAGAATTCACACGATATATAATAAGATATTATATCCACAGGTGAAAAACAATTCCTCCAAGAAATCAAATATGAGCAGTAGCAATGATAGATAACAGAGGGATCGGCTTATAATTAGATGCAATCCAAACCCTAGATAACTTCTTCCACCCGCAGCCATGATGAACCACGATCAGAAGACGGGGATTCCACAGAAATCCAGGACGCACCCAAGACGAAACTTATTCGCGCACAATTCTCAATCCGGACGGATCGACAGGGTACACTAGTAGAGAAGTGGGCAACAGTCCTGGTTGGGAACTGGCTTTAGTCCCGATTTTCCAACCGAGACTAGGGATACAGGACTAAAAACATTGTCCTTTAGTTCCGGTTGCCTCAACCGGGAGTAAAGGTCCTCTTAGGATAAAAAAATAATGCCTTCCACCCATGCAGGCTCGTGGGATTCAACCCCAAAACCTCATGCATGGCCTCACGTGTACCTTCCCACCCCACCTACAAAGCACATGTGACCTTAGGTAGGATGCTTTTCTTTTGTACTGGCTCATCGGAGGACCTTTAGTCTGGGCTAGTAACACCAACCAGGATTAAAAGGGTCCTTTAGTCTAGGTTGGTAACACCAACCGGGACTAAAGGGTCAACTTTTAGTCCGGGTTAGTATTACCAACCAAGACTAAAGGTCAAGGTTCTTTAGTTCGGGTTGGTAATACCAACCGGGACTAATGTAGACCCTTTAGTCCGGGTTGGTATTACCAACCGGGACGAAAGGTCCTTTGAAACCCAGGAAACTTGGACCCAGGACTAATAGTCACATTAGTCCCGGGTCCAAAGCTAGCCGAAACTAATGTGCTGAACCAAAAGTCTGTTCTCTACTAATGCTAGATGAGAGGAGATGTCCTCTACAGTTTGTAGGAGGAACCCTACGTGAAACTCTCACAAAATAAAATCCAATCTAATGTCTAGTACAAGGCGACCTTGGCCTTTTAAGTGCACGCAGGCACGACACACCGAACCAGACATGGACCAGGACAGCTTAAACCAAGTCCGACTCCACCCTTTTAGCAAATTAGGACTCGTACTTGACTAGACCACATCAGCCCTAGCCTTAAACTAAAATAAGCAAGAAACAATAATAAAGTAAGGCGGCCACATTGCTAATCACCATATTTAACCTTCCTAATTAAACCAAGCCACTAGCAACTCGCGTCAATAAAATTGGAGCCAATCGTCAACTTGCTTCTTATATCCAGTGGTTTCTTAAATTGGCAATTCCTTTTCTTTGGATAAATTAGCTCCACGAAACATAATTGAGGTTGGCATAGTAGCAGTAAAATCTATATTTCCTGCCTTCGTCACAATCAAAATAAAATTCACCAAGCTTAATAAAATAAGGATCCTTCTGACTATTACTTGATGAAATAATTGAATGCTTGTTCTCATCCAAGGAATTGCCAGCTGAATTACTTTGCTGAGCCATGGGCTCATCATCCTCTCCCTCTTGAGATAAAGCTGCCCTCAGCTTTGACATATGTTTAGCGTCTACTATCCTGTGCTCAATCATTGGTGCAATATTAGAATACGGACTCATACAACAATCTTTAGGAACCACAGATCTCGCTGTTGGAACATCCTGAGCGACAGCATTTGAGGTCGTATGAGCAATGCTTTGAGAGTTTACTTCCACATCATTAGCAGATCACAATATCAGATCATTTGGTATCACATCATTACCCAATGATAAAGCATTCACATCTGATCGAGTTGATGCATATAAATATGAGCATACATGCAATTTTTGGAGCATTAGCAGCTACTGAACTAAAGATCTGGATTGCAGGGTAGTAAAACTAGCAATAGTAACAAAGGGAAGGATTGGAGGACCCACCACAGAAAAGCAAGTTTACATTTCATTGCCCACATGGGAGAAGATATGTGAAGTGCAGGGAAAACAAAACCATCCAAAGCTAGAGGTTAGGGCGTTGTACCAAGAAAAGGAGAAGCCGATCTAATTCTTGGTATATCACCGCTTCCCACCAGTCTGATAGTAGGGTGTAGGGGAATGCGAGGGGCTGAATCGCTCCGAGGTGGGCAGCACGCTGTGTCTATGGAAGGTGGAGAGTTGCTGTGCTTTATAATGCCGAAGCGGGTTGCAGGCGATGGAGAGATCACAGGGCTGGCAGGTTTACCCACTTAAGCCCATTGGACTTATTAGCAGGTTTGTCCGTTTAAACGCACCTGCAAATCGCAGGTGCCTCCTTGAACCCAACAATAGTTATTTGCATGATTGGCCGAGGGTGCCTGGTAGTATTCCTAGACCTAATGGTATATGACATTGGAGCCATTGATGAGTGCAAAGTTTATGTTAAATTCATGCTTCATAACAAAATAGATGGTTTCAGATAGGCGTTATTAGTGTTGCATTGTCCTGGACAACAACAACATATGTAAAATTTCTTAACTAGGATGTCACGTACAGTGTCGTGTTTTTACTTTTCTAGTTGATGATTCATAGCCCATCTGTCGAGTGTTGCTCTTGACTGAGGTCTTCAAGCCACGAGAGCCGCCAACTCTCAAGCGAAAGCAAAGGGCAAAGCAGCAGGGACTAGAAGTAGGACAGGGAACATCACTATTATTCATTCCTCTCCTTTCCTGTTGTACAATCGAAACTATTTATAGGTTTCCGTTTACAACATAAGGACCATTATGCCCCTGTACCTACTCTAGATACCTAGAATATTCGCAAAAAAGGGACCTAGAATATTCCCTAGAGGGGGGGGGGGGCACCAAGGTCAATCTAAATGCTGGTGTAGCAAAAATGATATACTCAGTCATTTATATATGTGTTGCAATAAAAAGAAGCAACACTAGCCACAAATTATAATAGAAGTGTCATGAGCGACGTATATGTCCCTGATCTACCCATACCTAGTCGTTGTAGAGTAGGCATGAGAGGCTATAGGAACTCGGCTCTCACATATCTTTTGTTAGGACTGGTCCCAACCTCAATACGATCTCGGATGCGTTGTTTTGAACGCCTCCACCGCCGTGTCCCAAAGCAATGTTCCCAGCTAATCACCACATCATACTAGAGTAGCAGACTACATAGATAAAGCTTGGCACTCTTAATAGCAACAATACCCAAAGAATTGTCCTCCATCACTAATTCACTATGAGGTAGCACAAGTCACCGTTCTCAGTTGGTGGGACGGGCACATTTACAGAAAAGTTGTTCCCAACACGGTTGTACTTGACAAGTTTGTGGTAAAATTTGGAGAAAGATTTCATTTCCATGCGATCAGAGTAGCGCAGACCTTACAAGGAGCAGGAACTTCAAGTTCAAGTATGAGAGGCAGGCTCAATCCACATGCTTGTTGAGGACGAGTACACTAGATTGTTTCCATCTTGTATTGCATACAAAACATTGGAGGCAGAGGCGGATCATGCTATGACAATGCATCAATGATTATAATTATTAAAGTGTCTTTGACCATTTATTTTCTCCATTATTATATTGAAGACTTGACCCTTATACATATATAGGCACTTCTTTATTCCTAAGCATCTCTTCAAGCGGCGTTACATTGTATATACACCCTGAGAGGCTGAGGCATGGGAGAAACCATTCATTTCAACTATATATAAACCTCTGTACACGTGTAAATCTATATGTTTGCAGTATTTAAAAAACATATTCACAATTAAACTTAGTCGTACAGAAGAATATCTGTAACCTAATTGATACAACAAATTGTTTGTCGCGTGCTTGTGTTCAGAATTACTAGAAAGTCCAGGAAAAATGTGTCGCATGCATGAAAGCGACATGCAACAAGCACATGTCAGGGTGGGTGGTGCAGCATTCGTTGCGTCTACATGTGAGGACTGAGAGGAGAGAAATTAAAAGAAAGACCTAGCCACCATTTTCTGATTCATTATTTTGTGGCAAAGGGTCCGGTCAGGTCCCACCTGGGGCACGTGTCAGGTGGTACACATGCTGGCTGGATATCATTTTCTATCCTCTCGGCTCCTCCGGGTCCAACAGATATTATATATACACACATCTATTGTCGTCTCTAAAAGAAACAACACTCACATACAGCTCCACACAACATGTGCATATATATGTACTCCAAGGTTGTCAAGGAGACATAACTAGCAGCTACTATACAGTAGAGTATAGACATGAGAGGCACCTGGAATTCAGCTCTCACTCAGCTAGTGAGTACCACTGTGTGCACAGCAAGTCAGCTCCTTTGAGCTCAGCACCACATCTGCCGTGTTGTTACAGGGGCCGCCAGCAGGTGAAGTCTGGTTTGAAGCCTAGCCCCAGCGCAATACAATATTATTGTTGCAAATGAGTGAATTGACAGGCGTTGGAAAGTCAGGTCTCAACATCCTTGTATGCCGAACGTGTCAGACCTCATTACCACGCCCTGGGTGTCGTCTAGAATGCCGTCGCAGGCACGCCAAATGCTACGTTCTCATTACACAATAGCAGAAGGAGGTATAGCCAGTGCGGAAACATCGTATGATCATGGAAGGTTATCTGTTGAAGTCAACTTCATCAGTGGCGAGGCAACCGAAGGCAAGGCTTGCGATAGGCGTGTTTTTACTTTGCCTGTTGATGGTTCATGGCCCATTTTGTTGAGTTCTTCTCATGGATTATTTTTTCTGTTCACTGGACCTTGAAATTTGATATTAATTAAACATAGAAACTTAACATCAACTGCAGATTTGTAGTGCCTATACAATGATACACATTGCACCTGTATGGACATGCTGTATACTGGCACATAACAGCCGTTTCATCGATAGTCTCCAGCACATTGGTAGAGCAAAATAAAGCAACCTGCTATTATTTGCCTTGGCAGAGCACTTTCTACGAGTCTGTGTCTGTTGAGCATCAACGCTAAAAGAGCTACACTACATCGGTGGCGAGTCTACCAAAGCCCTGACTTGCGATAGTAAAAAGTACCGAGTTTGATTATTGTTGTGTTGTTATTTTCTCGTCGATAATTCATGGCCCATTTGTTGAGTTCTTCTCATAACCTTCTCCTTCTAAGACTATTTTTTCTGTCCAGCTGTTTCATTGATCGTCTCCACCACAAAGGTAGAGCAAACTAAAGCAACCTGCTATTATTTGCCCCAGGCGAGCACTTTCTATGGGTCCGTGTCTGTTGATCACTGCTAAAAGGATATACAGTTCCAGCTCAATGCAGTGGTATATGAACGAGAGAAGCCCTTGATGATCTATGCATGTATGCCAACAACCAAATAAAAATTGGTAGTATATGTGCTTTATTAGATGACGAATAATCCCTTCCAAAACATACAAAACTCTATGGGTAAGATCTGTAAGCTTCATATATATGAAGAGTAATATAATTGGTAAGTGTGGATGCAAAAAAGGCACTACCTACATAAATGGCTTTTACAGCGACCACATAACAACTAGCAACAAAGGTACCCGTATTCATGATATATACACTCGTGGTTTATATTATAAGCCGGTAGTGATATTTTAGTGAGTATCAGTCCCGGTTGGCTAGTTTGTACTGTAAACCAGGACTCATGCCAAATATCTTTTTCATATGAACACGAATGAAAACGAGTACAAATTAAACATTACATAAAAAATTAGGTTTCGATGAGATATCAAATTTGCTATCTCAATGTTTTTTATCATTCATTTAGATGCCTAAATAATTGACCAAAGTTATAGGGCAAGAAGGTTCAAAATAAATAAACTCCATGTTCCCTTGGTGATGCAGTACAAGTGGTATGCCATGGATCCGGCTGTGTTCAAAGTATAGATAAATCACATGCAAGAAAAAAAATGTGACGGTAGCTCAGGGTGCTCACATGTGTGATATATCTTGCATCAGTTCAAGTTCTTGTTGTGAAGAGGGTTATGAACTGTTGCGAAGGCAATTTCCATAGTGGGGTTCATAGAAAAAGATCCCTCCATTTGAAAAGGTTCGATGCTGATACAGTGTTTACATTATCCAGGGTAGCTGAAACTAAAAAGAATTCAATTTATGTAGACTAAAGTTTTTATTGTGGTTATTCATTATTGTCCTAAAAAGCGACTAGAACATTAAAGTATGTATTAAATCACATTTAATTAAAAGCACAAAACCATTGCTGCTATCTGTTAAAGAACATTTCAATTTGAAAGCATCTTTATTGCAAAATGAATTGTTTTATCAATGTTTCCTCACAGCTGATGGTACAAAAATGCATTTAGGGGTTTTATGTGGGCCCTTGATCTGACCATCATGTGTAGGCAAAGCAGAAACATATTCTTAGGCAGCTTTAGCTTAAAAAGAACCCAGTGTAGTTATTCTTTTCTGTCCCTCTTGGCTCTTTTTTGTACAACAATATGTTTCTAAAACACACATCCATCAGCGTGGCTCAAAGAAGCAACACTGTGCAACTCAATTGTAGAATTCTGGATAAAATGCATCCCTGATCTAGGATTATGTCTAGTGCTTGATGGTCGTTATAGTATGGGCATGAGAGGCATGAGGGAATCAGCCCTCATCAGTTATTTAGCACTTTGATGGCTATATATCCTGTAGGTGACTTCAATTTCACATCACGCATGGTTGCACATAAGCTGGAAGCCTGGAACATAAAGGGTGTAGCGAGCATGATCGAGGACTATGTGGCAGCTACAGAAACACTCTCAGCAGCCTGTTGTTTCCTTGAAGCCTGGAATTTTGGACAGCAAGTTCGTGTGGACCAAACTAGTATTGGTACCTGTGTGTGCAGACTTGCATATATGAGCCGTCCATCCGCCCCATCAAATCCCACCTACGTCCTGGCTTCCTTGAGGAGTTGAAGGGCGTGTTGCCCCGATGAAAACATGCTGTGGATGGCATATTGTGACATCAACATGTGTACAAGAATGCATGAGACATGCAGCCTGCCAAAAGCCCACATGCATGCAAGGCCCTGTCAAATTGTTGGCTATCACGCAAGATAGCGAACAGCATTCAGAAACAGGTTGGAGGTCAGTTGCCAGGTTGAATGGAACACTACTCTCAGGAGCAGTTCACCTTGTACTGGAGAGCTCAGTACTATCGTGCCATTGGGAAACTATTTATCTTGATTACTTTTGTTTCTCTTTACTAACTTGCTTGTTGATGACTCTTTGGTCATCGTTTAATTTTGTCTTCCTCTCTATTAACACGGACAGGAGTATAGCTCATGAATGCACTGAGAGATAAACAATTGATGCGCTTTTTGGTTAAAAAATTCTATATGATACGTTCTTCATAGCTAATATCTGTTCGTCGGGTGCCAGAGTTAGGCATTACTGGAAAAAACGAGGAAAATGTGTTCCATGCATATGAAAGAAACATGCAGCCGTGGTGGTAGTTCAACATGCGTCCATGTAGAAGGATTGAGAGGACATAAAAATTCAAATAGAGCCGTAGCCACCACAGCTGGTTCTATAATTCGATGTGACGATGTTACATATGTGGCAAAGGATCCAGTTCTCTAATTCGATGTGACGATGTTACATATGTACGTGAAGCCTGCACATGCTTTTTTTTTATTTAGACGCCCATGCTGGCTGGACATGGTTTTCTGTCCCCTGTGCCCTCCTGGACTGACATATATACATACACGCATCAAGTGACACAGCTAAAGAGAAACGAGTGACCCTCCGCGGTCTGGCATACGACTATATAAATGATATATCAAAATTGCCAAGGGACGTGCATGTCCTTACTATACCCATATCTTGTGACTGCTATAGTAGTATAGGCATGAGAGGAACCTGGAACTCAGCTCTTAGCATGATGTGAGTAGCATTGTGTGCACAGTCACGTCAAGTCCTTTGAGTTCAGAACCACATCCGCCATGTGGCCATAGAGGCCACGATGGAGAAATGCGAAACCTAGTTTGAAGCATTGGAACCGGTCTACCATAGGCCAGAGACTCGCTAGCTCCATCCACATGACGATTTCTCGTGCTGGCAGCTTGTGCGTAGTCAATCCAACAACACCAAAAAAGGCCACGTGCTTGCTATAGACAAACTCTAGCTAGTGCGTGCCAAATGCCTCAGTAAAAACTTATCCCTGCAAACTAGTTAAAAATTCATATGTATTTCGGTCACCCAGAAAATTTAAAATAATGCACTTATCCACATTGCATCCATACATGTGTTGTTGCAAAAGTTAAGATGCAAACTCATATTGTACAAATTCATAAGAGTCGATTTGCATGTGTGAATGCAAGGTCTAGCCACTTATGTTTTCTTTATTACGAACTGTTATTTGGTAGCTGTGTTTTAGACATTTGTAACTAACATCCAATATAGTTGCGTGTGATAGGTTTTGCCTACAACTCACCAATCAAAACGTTTTTATAAATGGACCATCGCCGGCATTAGTTTTTCCTGATTATTTGGTGGACATATTAAAAGTGCAGTTAGGAGTACAAATAGACCTAGCTATCTGTTTTTTGCTTTAAAAATTTAATGCAGTATATTACATCTCTTATTCTTTCCTTCTTTACAAAAGGTACTTATTATTGTTTGTTTCAATTCCCTTGGAAGTGCTCAAAAAACCTTCAATACATCACCATATATCTATACAAGACAAGAATTGACTTAATAATGTGCATGAATATATCCTTTTGATATCTATGGTCAACGTTGCTGTGTGTCGTTACAGAGTTTGCCATACTCAGTAATGCGATGGGATGAAGAAGATGATGCAATTGAGGCAGAAAGGGATAGAAGCTTGATGCTATCGAGATCACATTGTTCGAGGTGTGCTCTAGGCTTCCTCCCTTTGTCCATCGCATAGATGACATTATGATTAAATGGTTTTTGTTTGATGGTCTCTGAAATGTTAGCTTAGTAAAAAAAGATTTGCATATCGCTTCTACAAATATATGTAACAATTATTCAAACTGAATCTCAATCTTAGCTGCAAAACTTGGAAAATAATTGATGGGATTGTTTTATGTGTTGCTTATGTCATAATTATTTGGTTTCAATGTTTGTGTTCCCATTCTCTAAAGGATACTCGAAGAAATCTGCTTCAGTTCTTGACCTTTTCAGTCATCTTTTCCTCTTCTATTTCTCTGAACAATGTGTTTGCCTAATCTAGTTGAGGTCAACAGAATTATCGAGGAATACACATACTTTCTTTATTTGCAATTGTGGCATGATATATAGATTATGTACCAAGAATTCTCAACAATATATATATACAACAGTAAAGAAGCCATCTACATCTCATTTTCTTTACTGGAAATAGTTGAACCTTGTAAGTCACGCATTTCTTACATTTAGTAGTTTTGATTTGTTATCACCACAAATAAATTGGTGAGGTCTTTTAATTGAAAATTGTGACATGTGTGTGTGTATTAATATGTGTGCGCGCACGTGTGTGTGCGCGCACGCGCGCGTGCATGCTGCACATGAATGTCCACTATACCAAATAGATTGCAACATGACAGGAGTATGTTCTGAGTCACATGGAAACTAAAAGCACTAAAAATGTCGTAGGTGTTGTCCATTGAATGGTACTTAAATTTGTGATCATCTCCATAGTAAAAAACCAGATTGCTTTGATCAGCTTTTAATTTCACTACGGGAAACAGTGAAAATGCCGAGTGCTTTATGTTTGCCGAGTGCATTATATCGGGCACTCGGCAAACGGTAGCTTTGCCGAGTGTTTCCTCCGAGACACTCGGCATACTATTACACTCGGCATATTTATGATTTGCTGAGTGTCAACACTCGGCAACCATCAGACACTCGGCATATTTAATATTTACCGAGTGTCAACACTCGGCTTCTATGGGACACTCGACAATAACCAACACGTGACCCGCGCATGCGCCGTCCTACCGGACGGCGTGCCAGCCGTTAGGACTTCACTGAGTGTCCGTTAGAGATACTTGGCGAAGTACGTATTTGCCGAGTGTTTTCTTCCAGCACTCGGCGAAGTATATGGGTTTGCTGAGTGTTTATGGAGACACTCGGCAAATCCAAAACTATTTTTTCCTCCTCGGCCCTCCACAATTTTTCTACTCCCCACATACGACATTTGGTACTGCATGTTAAAAGTTGGTCTATTTCTTGGTCTGTTTGCTATATTTAGTGAATTAATTTCATTTTGAGTAATTTATTGATTTAAGTGAAATTTGAACCCCAAGTGATTGAAATAATAGAATAAAATAAGTGGAAAAATCATATTCATGTCATTGAGTCCGGATTGATGTCTCATGCAGGAAATGAAAAGAAATTTCGAACATTTTATTCAGGAAACACGACCACGAACGTGTGTCCGAATGATTTTTAAATTCTACAAAAACCAAACGAAGTCTGAAAATCACGAGATTTGTCAAGATGTCATGATATCATATGTGGAGGCTGTGGTAAAAAATTGAGAATGTTTCGCACAATTTGTGACGTATGATGCTTACAAATGGAAGCATCTCCGGAGAAAATTCGTAGAACTTAGAAGGATTCGGTAAGATTTAGAGTCCAAGTGACATGTGAATTGAGGTTTGAGTTCAAAATTTTTTGTATAGGCAATACACAACATAGATTGGTTCATGTCAAATTTTGACAATTTTTCGGATCCGTTTGGTATTTTTTATTTATTAATTGCAATTATAGAATTTTAGTTGATATAAATTAATTTTGAGCTATAACTGCATGAAATAATGAAATAATATTAGTAGAAAAAACAAATATGCATTTTTGAGTGAATTTGACAAGTTTTTTTTTTCAAAATATATAGGAAAAAAGTTACTAAAACCAGCTATTAAAGGTATACATGAAATATTAGCGTAATTTGCCGAATGTTTCTATATAACACTTGGTAAAGTAGCTCTTTGCGAAAGTGTCTTCTACAAAACACTAAGCAAAGTCTGGTCTTCCACCGCCAAAGAGTAGTAGACCTTTTGAAAAAAAAATAAAAAATAAAAAGGGGTATGCCGAGTGCGGATCGAGAGCACTCGGCATACCCTCTAACACTTAACTTTGGCGCTACCCGCATGCCACACACACACACACACGACACAACGCACACACGAACACAACGCACACACGCTGCCGCGACCACCCGACCCGTCCCCACCGGCGCCCCACGCCTCCCCCGCGTCCCCCCCCCCTCCATCCCCGCGGCGCCCGTGGTGCCCTCCCGTCTGGCAGCGGCGACCCCGCCCAGCCAGCGGTGGCTCCACCCAGCGGCGCGCCCTCGCCCCACGGCGTCGCCCTCCCAGCCCCGGCGCGCCATGCCCGTGGCGGCTCCACCCGGCGACGCCACCCCCCCCACACGGTGGCGCCCATGGGCGAGGAGGCCACCGACCGCCGGCGGTTCTTTGCCTCTTCTTCTCCCGCACCCCAGCCCGCCGCCCCCTCCATAACCGCGCTCCCCGCCCACCGAATCCCAGTAGCGCCCGCCCGATTGGCGAGGATTGTTCTTCGATCGCGGCCGCCAAGTGGTCTTTGGAGTCGGTGTTGAGCGGAGCGGGAATCGAACGGAATCGAGTCGAATTCGTCCTCACCTTCTCGTCGTTCTTTGGTAAGGAAGCCCTAACGTTGCTTACGTTGCTTGTATTCGGATTGAAATTGTATTCCCTGAATTTTCGGTAGATTCGAGCAAGACAACCGAAAATTCCGTAATTCCTTGTCGGGATGGGTTATCGACCCATCGAGCCCCACTAGCTGCAGGATTGGTTCTTGATTTTCAATACATGAATTTCTCGCGCTTCTTTGTTTAGTCCGGCTGAACGCATGAAGTGAACGAAACGCCTGCATTTTTCTTATCGCAATTGTTGCCTTATCCCCTAATTCCATTAGTGCTCGGTTTAAAGATGTGGCCTACCAGATACACTTCCACACACTTCCCTTAAACCTTTCCTGCAATTTGGTTTGTGCAATATTATGTGGGAAAACCTGAAATATCGTTATCTTTACTGCAGTCTTGTATGTCCAGGATTGTTGTTTAGGCCCTTTTGCTGTTTTTTAGTAGGTTGGAGCACTAAAATGTTGTAGGTTAAACCTGAAACATCTTTCGAAAGTAGCCTAGTATGGCCACTATCGATTAATAGTTTTTAGAAATTATAAAAAGGTAGGATGAATTAGAAATTAGAAAGTGATAGAAATGGACTTTTTTAGAGAAGATTGAGAGGTAGTAGGATGTCTATAGAGGTGATATGATTTTTTTTTTAGAAATTAGAAAAGGATAAACCATGAATTATTTGCTTTCTTGTGAGCTATATATGGGTTGTCGGCCATCGTGCCGTTTTGTTGGTGTGGATGTGGTTGTCGACCATCGTGCTAGTTATATTTGATGCGAGCTTTGGAAACCTTCTGCGTGCGGGGAGGTGCTGCCAAAATTTCGACTTGACACTACTATGTTCATTTTCTTGCAGGAGAGACTCACAAGGACCGTCCTTGACTCGTCACTTTGCCGGATAGCAAGGTGAGGCATGATACACCTCTCTTTTCGTTTGATGTTCGTATATCACGTAACCTAGTTAGGCGTCTCCCGTTTGAAAGAGATACGGTTGGAAATATGCAAATTTTTGCATATCTATAACTGTATCTGTTTCGAATTGTCCACGTTTTTTGGACAGCCCGAGGATGTGTAGCGGGTTTAGTTTCCATGGCACTACTACATAAATGATTTTGCGTGACACCCCAAAAACATAACCGTGGCGGATAAAATGGATGTCCGCCAGGGTTAATGCCCGCTATTTACCGTGGCAGGCATTTTTTATTTACCGCGGTGAGCACTTTTGCCCGCCACGGTAAATCTATTTACTGTGGCGGACGTCCTATGAGGCCCGCCTCGATTAAGGCCGAGGCCCATATGGCCCAGTGAAAGCCCAACATCAAGTCCGAGTATAAAACCCAACACTTAGGGTTTCAGCTCCCACCCCCCGCCCCCCCCCCCATGAGGCCACGACCCGCAGGCCGCGTGCGCTCCTCCCCATGACGCTCCCTCCCCCCCTCTCTGTCTAGTCTCTCCCCTCGCCGGGCCAAGCTGCAAAGAGCAGTGGCGAGCCCTCCCTTGCCCCCCTCCACTGGCGTGCCCCCTTGCCTCCCTCCGTCGACACTTCGTCTCCATGGTGGCAAGGTGGCCGTGGTGGTGCGAGGGCGGCTGGATCTTGTGGAGGGCTGCCAAATCTAGGAGGATGGCAGCTGGATCCGCGGATCCTGGCCAGATCGGTGGAGGGCGACAGGCGCGCGGCGTGCAGCGCGTGGGCGGCGGCAGCGCGGCGCGAGGCAGCTCCCCCGGGCGTGGGGCAACGCGGGCGTGAGGCGGCTCCCCCGGGTGTGAGGCGGCCCTCTTCCTCAACTTCGGCCGGCGTGCGCCCCTCCTCGTGGTGGCGGTGGCCCGCTCCCACCACCACACTCCTCCGGATCTTGCGGCGGTAGGCGGATCCGTGGGTGGCGAGCTCGTGGAGGCCGGATTTGGCGGCGGCTGGATCCATGGATCTGGCGGCGGCGACCTCCACCATGGCGGCGCGATCCAGATCCAGCCGAGCCCATATCCAGGCCCGGTGTGGGTTTTTCTTTTTTTTGTTTATTTTCATCAATTAACCACGGCGGGCATATCTCGCCCGCCGCGGTTAATCTCCCATTTACCGTGGCCTCTAGACCGCGGCGGACGGCTTTGCCCGCCGCGCAAAACCTAAAACGCCCGCCGCGGATAAGATTTGTGTAGTAGTGTGGTCTACTCCGATCCGAGATAGAGTTTCGGCAGCACCTCCCTGTTGTTCTCCGAATACACAATCTCCCTTCGGGACGTGTATTTGGAGAACAGCGGGGAGGTGCTGCCGAAATTCTATCTCGGATCAGAGTAGAGCATGGAAACTAAACCCACTACACATCCTCGGATGGGATTAGGACCTATCTTTACCTAATAGACATTATAGGAACGTGTAGATGCAATGTGATTTTATATATTACTCGCTGATATGCTAGAGGATGGGTGACCGTGAGTGGATGTACATGGGCCGCTCTAGTCAGAATTCGTTGACCAATGAATGGATTGACAAGACGGATGCTTTCTTGGAACGAGCGTTTGCAATTGTCAAAGGAGCTAGATCGACTTGGTGTCTGTGTAGCAAATGTGGAAACATGCGTCGACAAACCAAGCTAGACATGGGCAAACATCTTGTGAACAACGGATTTATGTCAGACTACACCAGGTGGATCTACCATGGTGAAGCCGATCGTGGGAGAGATGAGGTCTTGAGACAACGCATCGAGGAATATGATGATGATGTCGGGGTGGGAGACATGTTAAATGAATACCATGAAGCACACTTCGATGAAGCAAGTAGGGAGGAGGAGCCAGAGGCTACCGCAAAGGCGTATTACGACATGTTGTCTGCGGCATAGCAACCCCTTCACGGGCATACCAAGGTTTCTCAACTAGATGCCATTGCATGCCTAATGGCCGTGAAGTCTCAGTTTACCTTGAGTCGAGACGCCTTCGATATTATCTTTGGCGGTTTTGGCGACTGCTCCTAGATGGTCACATCTTTCTAAAGAGCATGTATGAGGCACGAAACTCCTTCGTGCACTTAAGATGCCATCTGACGGATACATGCTTGTCTCAAGGGATGCATCTTATTTAGGAAAGAGTATGCAGAAGAAAAGTACTGTGTGAAGTGCGAATCGTCTAGGTTCCTAGAGGTAGACTCTGGTGATGGTCAGAAGAGGTAGCTCGCAATCCCTGTGAAGATCCTACGGTACCTTCCTTTTATACCGAGGATCCAATGACTTTACATGACTAAGGAATTCGCGAAATAGATGACATGGCACAAAAACGGACGTCGATACAATCCTGAGAAGATGGTACACCCATCCGATGGTGAAGCCTAGGCAAGGTTTGATGAGATTCATCCTGAGAAAGCTCTAGAGGCTCATAATGTACGTGTTGCGCTGGCAACAGATGGGTTCAATCCTTATGGAATGGTGGCTGCCCCGTACACCTATTGGCCCATGTTCGTTATCCCCCTCAATCTCCCCCCTGGCATCCTCTTTCAACGACAGAACATATTCTTGTCGTTGATAATTACAGAACACTTGGGGAATAATATGAGTGTGTACATGGAGCCTCTGATTGATGATTTGGTCCGTGCTTGGGTGGAAGGGGTATGGACATACGACCGAGCTACAAAGACAAACTTCAAAATGCATGTTTGGTACCAGTACTCCCTGCATGACTTGCCGGCATATGGGATTTTCTACTGCTGGTGTGTTCACAGGAGGTTCCCATGCCTAGTATGCAAGGCTTCTCTGATGTTCATTTGGTTGTGAAGGGTGGCAAGTATTCTTCATTCGACAAACATCAACAATTCCTCCATCCCGACCATCCATTCGAGACTAGACATCAAGAATTTTCACGAAAGATGTCGTGAATTCTGAGACTCTGCACCACGAGATGATGTCGAGCCGCATTTCATGCTCGATTTAGACGCTCTCGAGGTCAATAACAAGAAGGTGGTTTTGTGGGATATGGCGAGCAACATGCTTGGACTCGAAAGTCATGCTTGTGGAACCTCCCATATTTTGATGATCTTCTTCTTCCACATAACATTGATGTAATGCACACTTTGAAAAGAATATCATTTGAGGCAATTTTTGGTACAATCATGGACATTCTGATAAGACAAAGGATAACGTTAAGGCTAGAGTGGATCAAGCGAGGTTATCTACGATAGACCAAAGTTGGACATGGCGCCTCCTAGAGTCGGCAAGTCGTGGAGAAAGCCTAAGGCCGATTTAGATCTGACGAGGGCCCAAAGGAGGGGAGGTACTAGAATAGTTCCAAATGTTAATGTTCCCCGATGGGTATGCAATGAATCTGAAGGGGGAGTGAACTTAGCTACTATGTGAGTCAACGGGCTCAAGAGTCATGATTACCACATATGGCTTGGCGCATACTTCCGTGATGGTTCAAGGCTATGTCCCCGAGCATGTCTGGCGGTGCTAGTGGAGTTGAGCAATTTCTTCCGCCATGACTTTGTGCCAAGGAGTTATCTCGTGCCGTGGTTGTAGAAATGGAAAAATGGCGCTGTGTTGTTGCTCTGTAAGTTGGAGAAGATCTTTTCACTGGCTTCTTCAATCGATGCGACATATGATTCTACACCTCTGTATGAAGCACGAATGGGGGGCTGTGCGGGGCCGTTGGTGCTATTCAATTGAGAGATGTCAAAAGGTTCTTGAACTAAATGAAGCGATCGGAATGGAAGTAGACAATGATGGGGTTCTTGATGAGAACGCAGCTGAGACGAGGTTCGAAATGTGAAGGACTTAGAACTACTTCAGCGATTACAATTAGGCAATGACAGTGATGATTTACATTCCTCCTTGAACACGGGCATGATAATATCGACACAGCGTGATAGTGATGATGAGACTTATGATCCAGCTAATCCCGATCATGACGATTATTTCTAATACATATATGAGTCATACTAATTTATTTATTATTTATCATACCATGTTATTTTTGAAGTATGTTAAGTTAATTTTGCATATCTTTCTAAGTATGTTTTGTTTATCTGTGCTGATTGGTTTACTCTTTTTATTTGCAGGTAATTGAGAAATGGTGGGCGCTACGAGGAAGCTTGTGGCGATTTGCGAGAGAATCGCCGCTGTAGGGAGGGGTTCAGGTTTAGGTTCAGTTCGAGTTACTGGTCGTGGTCAGGTTAGCTTCAGCTTTAGGGAGGCGGTCGAGGAGGCGTCGAGGCAGGCCCGTCGCTGAACCCCCCGACGTCTGGCGAGGCGAGGCGGAGGCGGAGGAGGTAGAGGCGGAGGGGTCGAGGAAGGGTAGAGGCGAGGCCCGTCGCTGAACCCCGACCCGACGTCTGAGGAGGAGGAGGTACCTTCCGCACATGCCTCTGATGAGGAGGAGGAGGAGCAGGAGCATGAGGGGGAGGGGGAGGAGGCAGGGGATGCCCAGTCCAAGATCTGGTTGCGAGGTACCTCGTCCCTCCCGAGGTGTCCGATACTTGAGCATAGGCGCCAACCCGATTAAACCGGCGAGGACCAGGGCAAGTAACTTTAAATATTCACAATAATTTTGATATGTTGAAAATTACAAAAGAAACTAATAATTTATATTAATCACTTGTGCAGGAGTTGGATTAAGCTCAGTGGGGGTGATCACAACCGCAAGGTCAACGACATCCTTGGCCTTTTGTGCAGGGAACACTTCCCTGGCTTGGTGGCGTACGCCAGACAGCAGCAGCCAGCCTACACGTGGGACCACTACGTCGCCGGCCCCGATGTCCCTGATCGTGATCACAAGAGATTCACCAACATAGCGGAGCGGGTGAAGGCCGAGCTGTGGGTAAGTATTCCTCGCACTACATTGCTCAATACATCACCTTCACTAGACATTCTTGAAATAATAACTTTATACATTGCCTCTATATATGGGACTTCTCTGAGATGCGGGGAGGGATTCGAGGCCAAGGTGAAGTCCGTCTCTGAACAAGCCGCCAAGAAGCTCGTGAAGGACATGCACTACGAGGCGCGCGTCCAGGCCATCATCGAGTTCTACGCTCAATACAGAACCATGAAGGTTAAAAAAGAGGAGGCAAGGACAATGAACTTGACCAAGGACCAATTCATGAGTGTAAGCAAAGAACGTTGATACTTACTTTTTTTGAGATTAATTACGCTTAACTTATTTTTTCATAAGTCACATGCTTGATGATGTAGGTGCCTCCGTGGTGGTGCCGAAAGCGCATATCCGGTCTTTGGGAAAAGATGGTGGATGAGTGGTTGCACCCAGGTGGTTGGAGCACCACCTTGCTTGCCAGAGCGGCGTTTGCGGATGCCGGTGCATCACACCATCAAGGCAGCTGAGCCTTGATGAATATAGGGAAAAATGGATGCGCAACTTCATTTCTTTATTCTAACGCTCAATTCTGTATAATTTCTAATCATTTTGCATTTTTGCCATAGTCGTTACGTCACATGATGGCCGATCTTGCTCCCACTCAAGGCATGGGTTCTGTCCAAAAAGGGCAAGGCGACGGCCGACATCGACTTCAACCCGGAGGACCCTTTGAGGTGTATAGCCATCCAAGCATCCACAAACATCACCCGATGATACAGCGATGGCAAGGGAGGTTCATGGGCCAGAGTTCGATCCGAGCTCCTAGGATATTGATGGAGAAATCGTGATGAGGGTGGGAGGAGGCAAGAAGCATGGTCGGTATTGGATTAGCGACAGCGTAATCGACACGACCTCTACTCCCACTCTCTCCCAGATCCAAGCAAGGAGCACGGACTCGAGCCCAACGATACGCCCATGGCCGACCACTGCACAGTTCCAGATAGAGGCTCTCCAGGTTCTTTCTCTTCCATTCATCATTCGTTGGTTCTTATGTACTTTAGCTTTGCATTGTAACATTGCGATGAAATATTTTAGGCCCAGGTGGAAGCAGAAAAGAAGCAACAGGAGGAGATGGAGGAGAGGGTGGAGCGGTTAGAGGCCGAGCGGCAGAGGATGGACGAAGAAAATAGGATGAGGATAGACCAGATGTTCCAATACATGCAGAATTTTGCTTCGAGCATGGGTCAATCTTTGCCACTGCCACCGATGCTATTCCCTTCACGTTAGCCACCCACAACTACTCCTGTGAGTCACTTGACACATTAGATTGAATACTTTAACTTAGACAAGTTCTTTAGTTAGCTCAAATGATATCAATATTGTCTCACACATGTCTTCTCCTATGTGCAGAATCAATCGGCGGCTTCGAATACTCAACCACAAGACCCGGATCAGTCGTAGTGGTTCCAAGGGCCTCCTCCTCAGTGACTTGTGGATTATTTGTGCATTACTTGTTTAAACTAGAACTTGTGGATTACTTTCTCGAATAAACTAGAACTTATTTGTGTGCCTGTGATGCTCAATACATGCCTGTGATTTTTGTTGGAGAGGGGTCCTTTATATGTAACAAAACAGTAAAAACAGGGGGTTGTTGGACAGTTTGCCGAGTGTAACACTTGGCAAAGAGGTCCTTTGCCGAGTGTTTTGGCTTTAACACTCGGCAAAGAGGCCAGTTTCTGTTTTTCTGGCAATTTTTTGCCGAGTGTGCAATGTTTGCCGAGTGTTAAAGCCAAAACACTCGGCAAAAGCGTAGATGTTTGCCGAGTGTATTGGCTTTAACACTTTCGCAAAAGCGTAGTAAAATGGTGCGGGGTGACCCCTCTTTGCCGAGTGTCGGAGGCTTGACACTTGGGAAAGTTGAAGATGTTTGCCGAGTGTCTTCCGTCTGACACTCGGCAAACTCTCCGTTACCGTGGACGCCGTTAACCCCCTTTTCACCGAGGGTTTAACTTCGCCGAGTATTTTTTGACACTCGGCGAGCCCTTTGCCGAGTGCCTAATATTTGACACTCGGCAAACATCTGTTTGCCGGTGAAAAATTCGCCGAGTGCTAGTCGCCGAGTGTTACACTCGGCAAAGTCTTTGCCGAGTGTATTTGGGGCTTCGCCGAGTGCCCCAGGCACTCGGCAAAGTAACTGTTTCCCGTAGTGTTTGAGGATCTTTAAATTTATGGTCCTTTCGATCTCCTCAAAGCTGGGCTGTGGCATCCCAGCACCATGGTATAGCGATAATTAAAGAATCTCTCAGTGCATCCCTACCCAACTTGAGTACATTCTGCCCTCTCCTCACATCTCGGTCCTAAAACAAAAAATCAATGCACTTGCAAATAACATCGACAGCAGCTAGTGTTACTACTGTCCCTTATATTATATATATCTTACTAGTGGACATCACATAGTATAGATATCGAAGGCGTCAGGAATAGGACTCAACTCACAACTGGTTTTATGCACAGACGTTGATATCCAGTTACCTTAACATTGAAGACTTCACCTGCACTTGCCTCCAACTGGCGGCACCGTACTCTTACACGAAGCCTAGCTGGATGCTTACTCTGCAAAGCCTAGCTGGCTGCCCGTCGTGACTCATTTGATTTAGTTAATAGTAATTCATGATGCCTCTTAATTTATGTCATTGTAGAATTTGATGAGTTTTTATTACATTTTATCTACATGGATATACTTTAAGACATTTTTCCAACATATACATGCCGAGATAAGTGTTGGACTGTGTGTGTGTCAACTATTGATTAAAGAGAAAATTACTTTTGCTTCAAATAATAATTGCTCCGAGCTTGCGTAAATGCATACATGCATGCAGGTGTCATCCACTTCCAGATTATTGACAACCAGAGCCTGTGAGTTGCACCGGTTGTAACCTATCAGCATTATACTCAGTACAACCTCGTAGCTTGTCTTGTCTAGTGCCACATTCATTTTATTTGACATTGTTGATGTGATAGAGGACGGATAAGGAATATACATTTGCGTATATATCGACCATCTCATAATCATCTCTAGCGCACATGCAGAGCAAAAGCAACATGGAAATGTTGGAATGTGATCTCAGCTAATCCTGAGATTAATCACGAGATTAACATAGAGCCTAAGTTCTGGTCCACTTGTCAGACCTCTATCCGACCAGATAAGATATGCTATGATCGGCAGTAACCCTAAGATCATTAGGATTCAGCCCCCTAGCCCACAGTGCGTCTATAAATAAAAAGTGATGCCCCTGACATCACAATCACGTGAAACAAATCACACAACAGGTTAGTTAGGTGCTACAGGGTTTAGGAAAGTCTACAAGGCAGTGCTGATGGTGTCCAGAAGGCCACCACCGCTTCCAGGCAACTCACGTTCTTCACTGTCATAGGGCATCCAAGCCTTCATGCGTTGAACCCACTCCATCTGCTACACCGGCCTGTTGTTTCTACATCAACACCAGGCACTGATAGCGTCATCCAACTCTGGTCTGCCATCTATTTAGTCTATGTGCATTATGTATGAACTATGGTCTTGTGTTCTAAGTATAGGATCCTGTGTACATGTATTAGATCTACATGGTTATGCTAGTGATTAGATTCAAGATGAAACTGGTTCGGTCCAAGCACTTTGTATGGCTAATAGAGCAAAATATAAATAATAAATGACGTCAAGTCCTTTCACTCATTTCAAACAGCGTCCACTAAAGAAGCTGAAACTGAAAAAGAGATTCATATTTATCCAGAGGACAATATATGTTTATTTGTCATTATGTATTCTCCAAAGAGACTGCAACATGACAATGTATGTGTATTGTAGGTGTCATCTGTTGAAGAGCTTCCCTCCATCATATCATCATGGAAAAAGGATTGCTTTTATAAATACTTCCTCAGAGGTGCAGAAAAATATTAATTTAAAGCATTTGGAGGATATTTGGTGGGCCCTGGGATACGTGAGATCCCTCCGGCATGGGTAGGGCCACATATGTTTCCTCTAGCACCGCACGTGGCAGCGCAGAACAAAGCTCTCATGCAGCTCTAATTCAAGCAGCGTAATTCTTCTCTGCCCCGGAATATAACACTCAGTTTTCTTGGGGGTCATGCATCATTAATTCACTCAGCCTTGTTCTAGGCCTACTCATTTGGGTCCGATCCCTCTGTGATATATACATACACATGCATCTAAGAATAAAACACTAACAACACTATGCATATCTGGTGGCTATATGCTATAGGCGCATATCTGGTGGCTATATATATGCTATAGGTAAGGGAGGCGTCAGGAATGGAACTCAGCTCTCACCTAGTTGTATTCATAGGCATTGGTGGCTACAGAGTCCAATAGAGTGGCCACTATAGCTCCCGACGATCGTCCATCTCTATAGCAAGCCTGTAGGTATCGAGCGCTCGAGACTACAGGACTCAATTGGAAGATAAATACGATCGAGCTGCATGATGGAGTATCCAAAATTCAAAGTTAAGTGGACGATATGGCACTGTCTCACTAAACTGAAAGAGCCATTTTATTCTGTGTCTAACATGATATGCATGCAGAAATACTAATGTCTTCCACACAAATAAAAATGAAAAGGAAGGAAAGAAATGTTACTGTGTCGAAACGAACCGCTTCCTTCAATTTTCTTACCACAATGCATCACATATATAAATCTATCAAGAGCTGTCTTAAGTCTAACTTTGTTAACTTCGATCAATATGTTGTTTCCTATAAGACTATGAGGGCACATGGCTGGATCGTATTGGTGTCATCTGCAATACGCAGAACATTGTCTCGATTGCTCTGCTATAGCTGCGATTACCAATTGGGTTGGTAGGCAAGACATCACAGAGTACAATCATAGGCTCTAACATGACATACACGGCTAATTGGTGAACAGACGTCTACCTTTGGCCTAAAATTCATCATACAAATTCTTTTAATGTCCAGCATTCTTTGTTCATGGTTTAATTCAATTTTTTTAGCGTATGTATTTCCTGGGAATGGGAAGATTACATCATGTGTTTTGGGATAAAACTGAGCACAAGCTTGCCCTTCCCACGCATGGTCCCCACCACTAAACCTACATTTCTTGACGGGCACCTCCAAAATCCGAGACCTGTGCAATTGCAAAAAAAAAAAAAGGTGATAAGACCAACAGAGCAGCAATGGGCTTCTAGGAAGCTTAGCATAATAAGAGCGCAGTGGAGTTTCTATGTTCTGTCCTGTCAACTCCTTGTCTCAAGATACATATATAAACACACACATCCATCAGCACCCCTGTAAAGAAGCAACACTTGAAACTCAATGGCAGTGTTACAAATGAGACTGATCCATGATCTATGCATATCTAGTGCCTTGTAGTTATATTATAGGCATGAGAGGCACACAGAACTCAGTTGTCACCTGTTTTTGTACCTAATGGCTGTATATCTGGTGCATAACCTCGTATCCAGCGTGTAATTCCGGATCACAGAGGATATGTAGCCCAAAAAACCATATGAAGCCTAGAGTACTCAACGGCAGGCCAGCACATCAAAATTAAGCTGTGGAATTGACGACATCCTGGAGTAGCCCCAACGACATCCACGCATGTAGTTGACTGCAGTGTTCGAGGTCTGCTCCGGGCTAGCTTGCTAATGTCTCCCGTTGCAATCCATGATATTGTACGTAGTTGACAACCTTTTTAGCTGACATCATCAAAGATCCAATATTCATTGTAAGATTCGATTCTGAAATTCAAAATTTTAAATTTTTCAAACTACCTCGTTAACATCCAACAATGTAGTTTTTTTTCCATTTCTAAAACAAACTACATCGGATGTGGACATGGTGTACACCAAAGTTGTTGCTCTTGATGCATTTTATAGTTTTGTTGTTGACAAATTTTTTATTTAATATAAGACTATTTAGGGGCACAAATGTATGTTTTAAAGTCTCCGATTTTAAATTTTCAAAATTTTCAACCAACCTCAGATGGAGACACACTCTATTGAACAATTGTAGGCCTATCAATCTTATATTCTTGTGAATAATGGGTATTCGATTTGAGGCACTGGTAGACAATGGTAAAACGAATTAGGATAAACATATATATTATCATGTAGCCTTTGTTTTTTTTCATGCAACCATGAGTGCTTAACTGCTAATTGGTTCCCCTACTGAGTCCGACCTTGCAACCCGTCTACAATGACAATAACTGCTATCTGTTATATATTGCACAACTACCATATCGGTCATAAACATCAGAATCTATTCTTTTAATTTTGCAACTCTTATTGTTGTGGGAAACATATTTATTCACTTGCCTCACATATCGGCTACATATATTTGTCTGTTGCGGCTGGGTTTGAAACAATAGCAGCAAACACTACTGGAGGCCGTGGCTTTGTGTTTTTACACTCGGCAAAAGAGCCCTTTGCACTTTCGGCAAAGGTTTTGCCGAGTGTAGCACTCAACAAATCCGCTCGGCAAAATTTTTTCTCGGCAAAGGGTCTTTGCCGAGTGCTTTTATCCGGGCACTCGGCAAAATAAAAAAATTTGCCGAGTGCTTGGGGCGTGCACTTTTCGGCAAAATATTTTCGACCGTTCTTGGCGCGGCGTTAACGGTTATTTTGCCGAGAGCCCGACCCAGCACTCGGCAAAAAAAAAATTTATTTTTTTTAAAAATTACTTTGTCGAGTGCCCCAGCCCAGGCACTCGGCAAAGTTTTTTTTATTTTTTTTAAAAAATTACTTTGCCGAGTGCCCCTGCCCAGGCACTCGGCAAAGTTTTTTTTTAAAAAAATTACTTTGCCGAGTGCCCTTGCCCAGGCACTCGGCAAAGTTTTTTTTTATTTTTTTAAAAATAATTTCTTTGCCGAGTGCCCCTGTTTAGGCACTCGGCAAAGAATTTCTGAATTTTTTTTAAAAAAAGTACTTTGCCGAGTGCCGCGGCGAGACACTCGGCAAAGAAATTATATATTTTTTTTTTGAAAAATCTTTGCCGAGTGCCTTGCCCATGGCACTCGGCAAAGACCCCGAGAATTGCAATTTTTTTTACATTCTATTGTAACAGACAATATATATATATATACACACATCAATCATCACATTTATATCACCAACATGTATTATATATCACAAGCATACGCATATTTAATAAATCCATCGAAAATCCATCACAAATGCACCAAAGTTCAACATCACAAGTTTATTATTACAAGTTCAACATCACAAAGTTCAACATCCCTACTGCGACGATGGAGACTGCAGGTGTGGCCCCCCGGACAGTACCAGAAGTCTCACCTTGTCCTATGTCCTCTTCAAACATGCAAATGTACTGCTTTTTTTTTCTTTACAACCCTGCATATACAGAATTTTAAGCTGATTGAGCAACAAACCACTGAAATTTTGCAGTAATTTTTTTCTGGGGTTCTACTACCACTATTTCTGTTTACAAAAGAAGTCCACGGAAAATCTCTATCCACCTGTGAACTAATATCAGACACACAAGTCACAGGCTCACAGGTAATAATGGTTCAAGCACTGCGAACAATCAGCAGGCAGCAATTTAAGTATGACATCTATATCCTTTCTAATGCCAAAACAAGTGATGGCTAAGATTTAGTGGTTGCTTGGTTCCCAGCGAGGTCCTGCCTCGCCTTGCCTGCTAATGCTCGCACAGTCAACGAGGAGCTTGCCCAGATGAGTGAGCCGATTTGGCTCTCCCTCGCGAGTGAGGATATAATCTCGCTCACACAGTCAACAAAGCATGCACTTAGGTGGGAGAACCCAACACATCTACCTGCTCATTATCCTCGTTCGGCAAGGCATCACAGTGCTGAGCCATGGAACCAAGCAGCTCATTAATCACCAGTAATCTCCACGCAAATGGTGGAACTTGGAATTATTTCTAAGGATACCATCCCTGCTTTCCACCTTAGAAATGAACTTCAATGCAGAATGGCAATCTATAGAGATGAGCCGGTATATCTTCTAAGTTAATTGTGCATCGTTATGGTATTACACTGAAGCAAGAGTGATGAACATTGAAATTGCATAAGAGCAAAAAGAAATTCTACATAGGAAGTAAAATCATGCTGCTAATAGAACAAATATCCAACAAGGACTATCATCAAATGTAGAATATCGATGGAACAAATGTGACTCAGAGTTGTCCTGACTCCTGACTAGTAGGGTCTTGGAGATAAACATGAACTTATACATGAATATAGATTGGACCAATTTTCCTCTGAAAATTTGTATACCACAGGCATTTTAAATCTGAACATTACTGATGGAAAAAAGAAATTATATGTGACTTCAGATGCTTGCTGCTTAGTGGTTAGTGCGACCTACTGTTGGAGGTGTGGTCGACGAAGCATGCAGTGTACTATGGTAAAATGGAATCAAAGAAATAAAAATCTTAATGTCTGTTGTTAATGGGAAAAAAATAAGATGAGAGGCCTCAGGATGTATATAATCTACATGAACCAACATGGTCAAAATATTATTTAACTGCACTCATCAGCCTCAAGTTCCACTTGATGTGAATCCGAGATCAAGCAAAACTAAATTCGACCATGGACTCAATCAACAGCTCAATACATGAGTAATCCAAGTCCTTTAGAAAGCATTTTGATTCAATCGATAGTTCAACACATGACTGAGTCAGTCAACACCTGATCGAAAGCATACATTTGACCTTGGATAGCCTTTTGATTCGAGTACGGCAAGAACTGAAAAAATAAATTACTGAATGTGAAAACCATCCTGAAGAGAGTCTGCTAAACTATATACTTGTATAGTGATCTAACCACCTGGGAGATGAGCCAAGGTCACATTCTGATCCTTTGCTGTTCGTTGTTCAGGAATGGGGAACAAGTGTTGCAATCTATGTTACCTGCCCCATACGTGGTCTCATCGTTGCAGAATGATGAATGCATTTTCATTTTCATTGAACTTGTTTTCCATCCTAGGGTCAATAAGGTCCCAGAATTCCTGATGCTCGATTGCCTTCATCAGAAGGGGGAGAGCCTGGAAATTTTCCAAGTACAAATGCTAAGCTCTGACAATGAAAAATAGAAAAACACAGACTCGACAGTAGGAATGTACCCCCAGATCCTGCCTAGATTTTCAAATTCAATCGTGCTAGCAATGAGGAAGACGGGGTCACCTCCGCCTCTGGTGGAGGAGCAGGATGTCGGTGTGGTGGTGGCCTCAACCTTGGCTTCAAGCTGAATGTTGTGCTGCTGTTGTCGGTGGTGACCACCAACCAGGCGTCCTTGTACCACCTTTCCCTCCATGACGCTATCGTGCTTCCGCTCCTTCTCCAGCAACAATGGGGCAGCGACAGGCAGCTGGATGCCATCCGTGCAGGGCGGCGAGGGCAAGAGTAGTGTAGGGTCCACCTGTCGGTGCGTTTTCTCAAGGAGAGGAGGGGAAGGCATGCGAGGCGACGATGGACCACGGACCGCATGGAGCGGGGCGGCGTGTCGACCGGCACAAGGGGCAGGAGCAGGACGTGGTGTGCGTCTGTGGGAGCAGGGCATGATGGCTGGTCGGAGAAAGCTGTGTTGGGCGGATGAGGCTGTGGGCAGGGTTGGGCCCGGGTGGCTGTTTGGCTCAGCAGCACGGCGGCAGCCAGGCAAGATGCACTACTGGAGGCCGCGGCGGGGGTGGGCGTGGCGGCGGCTGGGGTGGGCGCGGGGGAGCGGGCGTGGCTGGGGGTGTGAGTTAGGGTTGGGCCGCGCGGGGTTGGACCGGTGGGCTTTTAGTACCCATTTTTTTGTTTTTGAAAATCAACTTTGCCGAGTGCTCCCTGGGCCGGCACTCGGCAAAGCCTGGCACTCGGCAATTTTTATTTATTTATTTTGGGTCCAAATTTTTTTCTAGGGCCTTGTGACAGTATTTCAAACTCTATTTTAAAATTTGGGGTAATTTTGACTTTTTTTTGAATTATTTCATTAGTTTATTTCGTTTCATCGAATTTTTGGGGATATTTCAAATTTGAACTGCAGGTACATGGAATAATGGACGTTGGTCATCTAAAAATTGATACTCATGATATTTAGGGTATGTTTAGGCCGTATCTAGGAACTCACATGAAATCTCGAAACATCTCTCATTGATGTAACATGTCGAGTACTTACACAAATGTGATTTTAAATTATATAAAATGCACAAGCGAAGTCCGAAAATCACGAAACTTGTCGATGTTATATAATTTAAAATCACATGTGAGATGTACCGAAATGTTACAGGTTTGAGCTCGAGATTTCAGTTGTGGCGGATACGGAAATGCACCCTAAATATCATGAGTATCAATTTTGATGACCAAAGTCCATTATTCCATGTACCGCAGCTCAAATTTGAAATATCCCGAAAAATTCGACGAAATGAAATAAACTAATGAAATATATCAAAAAAGTCAAAATTGCCCCAAATTTTAAAATAGAATTTGAAATACTGTCACAAGGCCCCAGAAAAAAATTTGGGCCCAAAATAATTTTTTTTTTCTGAGTGTTCCGGGGCACTCGACAAAGTTGATTTTCAAAATAAAAAAATTGCCAGTGTGCTGGCGCTGGCACTCGGCAAAATAAGTTTTAAAAAATTTAAAAAAAATTGCCGAGTGCCCAAGGCTTACACTCGGCAGAATATGTTTTAAAAAAAAAATTTGCCGAGTGCCTTTGTCTGGCTCTCGGCAAAGTAAGTTTTTTAAAATAAAAAAAATTTGCCGAGTGCCTATCTCTGGCACTCGGCAAAATATTTAAAAAAAAATTGCCGAGTGTTTGGGGCTGGCACTCGGCAAAATAAGTTTTTGAAAATAAAATAAAAATTGCCGAGTGCCACCGTTAGGCTCTCGACAAAATCGACGGCAGATGGCGGCCTTCGGCATTGCCACCTTTTTGCCGAGAAGCCAGTGGGTAAAGCCACCTTTGCGAGTGCTTTATTTTGCCGAGTCGGCACTTTCGGCAAAATATTGCTTTGCCGAGTGACCTGATAAAAGCATTTGGCAAAGTCTCGGACACTTTCGGCAAAGTCCGGTTTTCGGTGGTGAAAAGTGTAGGTTATGCAGCCAACAGTGGCTGTCCTTTAGCTCCGTCTTGTTGCACAAAATTCAGCATAGCCACCAATCAAACTAATACCAGGATATCAACAAAGTCACCACACCCGTCCCTTCCCTCATTTATATGTACTACAATGTCAAGAAGTAACACACTATATTTATAGCAGTATTGTGAGTGAGGCAATTCCTTGTATCTAGAGGCTATAATATAGGCATGAAAGGCGTTGGGAACTCACCTCTCACCAAACTGGACAAGTCCTCACCATCTAGAGACGTAGGGGGAGAAAAGGGGGCAAAGAGATCTCCATGATTGCATCGGTCATCATCGATGGGCACATGCCATTATCACCAAGCTCAGGAAAGCTGGTCATGGGCAGATGCTAGAAGAGCAGAGATGGATTCTCATGCAAGTCCTCCAGCACTTAGGTTTGGACTAGCACTGCTCAAATTAACCAAGACCTCCAATAGCGGCCCCATACACAAGAAAGGATACTGAACATCAGGCAGCTGACAAAGTTATGCATATAATTCACATTGTAGAGCTCGGACATGATTCTCACGAAGGTTATGTATTCTTTTTTTTAGACAGAAGGTCGCCCCGGCTTTTGTATTTCAAAAAACAACAAACATTCGAGTTCATACAAAGTTTTGGCGTTGTCACCAGAAGCAATGTGCAGACTCATGTCTAGCCAAGGTGCTTATTACAAATTTCAAACCACATGAAGATTATCATTCCTGACATCGGTGGAGACTAGGGACTGAGCACCCAATGGACCCAACTGTGATGACAAACTCATTGTCGCCTCCTTCCACTCAGTCTATCAAGATCTGTCTTAAGTCTAGCTTTGTTAACTTTGATCAATATGTTGTTTCCTATAGGACTACGAGGGCACAACGCTGGAACAACTGGTGTCACCTGCAATGCGCAGACCATTGTCTCGATTGCTCTGTACAGCTGCGACTGCCAATTGGGTGGGTTGGCATCACATCACAGAGTACAGTCTTAGGCTCTAACATAACATATACGGCTAATTGAGGAACAGACGTCTACCTTTGGCCTAAAATTCATCATACAAATTCTTTTAATGTCTAGCATTCTTTGTTCATGGTTTAATTTTATTTTTGATGAATGTATTTTCCAGGGATTGAGAAGATTAAATCATATGTTTTGGGATAAGACTGAGCACAAGCTTGTCCTTCCCAAGCACCCCTGCAAAGAAGCAACACTTGAAACTCAATTGTAGTGTTACGAATGACACAGATCCCTTATCTATGCTATCTGAAAAAAAAATCCCTGATCTATGCATTTCTCTAGTGGCTTCTGGTTATAGTATGGCATGAGAGGCGCCGGGAACTCAGCTATATCTGGTGCATGACCTCAGATCCCAGGGGATGTAGCCCAAAAGAAGGCCGTACAGAAGCCTGGAGTAATCTACGACAGGCCAGTGCCTCCAAATTAAGCTGCGGATATGATGACATCCTCGCACGGCCTGTCAGCAAATGACAATCAAGCAAAATTCTCCTAAGTGTTGATCTAATTAGGGATGTAAGCAGGCCTATACCTGCAGACTGCCTGGGAACCGCCGCCATATCATCTGCCTAGAGTCTGAACTAAATCTGCAGAACCTACTATATCATTGTTGGAGGGAATACAACTTGTATTTCCTTTTGGATGCAACATAACACTTCTCTTATTGTTTCTTTCTTACTTACATCATTGCTTACTCAATTCCACTGGATGCTACACAAAATTAAATATCACAACCAATATATTTGTATAAGACAAGAACTGGTTCAATATCTTTCTCTATCTAATATTAGAGAGTAAAGGAATTCTTCCAACCTGCTTTTTTACTTCCTAAAATACCCTACACCTCCATATCTCGTCTGTGTTCTAAACTCAAGACACATGCTCATAGGAGTTAGAATGACATTTGTCCAGTGATAATTATTCGGAATCCGATTCCAACACATATTGGTATGCTAGCTAACTTGTCCGAGGTGTGTGCTCCACGCTAGCTTGCTAGATAGCTAATGTGTCTCAATGAGATCCATGATATTGTAGTTGACAACCTTTTTAACTAAAATCATCAAAGATCCAATGTTGGTTCTGTAAGTTATTAGACTATGTAGTTTTTTTTTTCATTTCCAATACAAACTACATCAAATGTTGACATGGTGTACACCAAAGTTGTTGCTCTTGATGCAATTTATAGTGTTGTTGTTCACAACTTTTAGATTTAAGATTGTTTAGGGGCCTAAATATATGTTTTAAAGTCTCAGATTTTAATTTTCAAATTTTCACCCAACCTCGGATGGAGACGTGCTCTAAACAACAATTGTTAGATCTTATGAATATTGGGTATTCGATTTGAGGCATAGATAGCCAATGGTGTACAATGAATTAGGACAAATATATACTGCTTCTGACCTTGCTACAATAGCTGCTATTTGTTATTACACAACTACCACATTACTAATAAACATCACAATCTGTTCTTTTGTTTTCTTCATCTTATTATTTGTGGAAAACATATTTATTCACTCGCCTCACGTATCTGCTACATATATTGTCTGTTGCGGTTGAGTTTGCAACAATAGCAGCAAAAGTGTCTGTCTTTTAGCTCCATCTTGTTGCACAACATTCTATCATAGCCACCAATCAAAAATTTCACCATGTGTAATATAGTGATAGCATTGGCACTTGGTGCTTTGTGGCTGTGTGCTCTCAACCAGTGTCAAAACTGGCAGCATCTCTGGTCATCGTACATGGGGCCTGAAACAACCATCATGGTGCGTGCATCCAGTGCGGCACAACAAAGCACCACATACAAATATTCGTGTAGCAGTGGAAACCACAATACACATATAACACATTATATATTTTAGTTACTGTAAATTGCAATATAAGTTATATATATAATTGATTATTAAACTGGTGAATTCACATTTGCGTATGCATAGACTAGCACTGGGCCAATGTGTTGGACACCTCAAGTCGGACAGTTCGATGTCGTTGCCTAGGGTAAATATCAAATAGCCTAAAAAAGGTACAGACTGAGGCTCATAGAAAAAGAATTTTGAGTAAAAAATCTCTTATCCTATTAAAACTACTTCATGAATAAACATGAGAAGGCGTCTAGCCGTTGCAAAAGAGATGTTGAAGAATGCATGTCAGATGACCCGCAAGGTCTCACTGAGGGGCACCAGATCATATGGTCCCTCTGTTCACACTAAAGTTTCAATGCTCCCAACCGAATATTCTTGACCAGATGATGCACTCCAAATATTCTTCATCGGATATAGGTCAATAACTGTTGCATCAGTGAAGCACTGCAATCTTACTCATAAACATCACGATGTAATCTTTACATTTACACCAACTTATATGAGACTTATTCATAGGTTGGTCCTATAAAATCTATATTTACTCTTAATTATTTCCATATCTCTCCTACATATAGTAGTGTGTCACAGATGGGTTTGCCACAATAAGAGAGAAAGTCGAAGAACATATACTCCAGCCAACAGTACCCTTCCGATCCACCAGCTCGTCTTGTTCGTATTACACAAAATAACTTATGATGGATACAGAAATATACATTCGTGTGCACCCACGCACACATGCAAAGAAGCAACACTTGTAACACAATAGTAGTCCTTTGAATTCTGAGACTGTAATAATAACATTATGTCAGGGACCCTATGGAAAGCATTATATCATTGCTGCCGTCATTGAAGAGCTGCGCATCAATTTATCATCATCTTTTACTTACAGTGATTATTTCCTCACAGCCAGAAAGTAAAAGAGCATTTGGGGATTTTCCATGGGTGCTTCGATTATATGCATGATCCGATCATCGTGGGCTGTCGTCAGAGCAGAAACAAGCGCTCAAGCAGCTCATATTACCCTATTAAGAATAACCCAGCGCAATTGCGCACCTTGCAGATTCATTTCTGCCCTTTCACATCCTTTCTGTTCATATATATACACACACATAGATCATAGTACTTTGGCCATCACCAAAAAAAAAAAATCTACACCACTATAAAGAAGCAAGGGGTTGCAACACAATGGCAGGTAACATTGTGAATGAGACTTGTCCTGATCTATGCATATCTAGTGGCTGTGTAGTGTATGCATGAGAGGCCTCTGGAACTCAGCTCTCTCGCCTGGTTGTATGCCAAATTTATATTTAGTGCTTGAGCTCTGCTTCCGAATAGTAGCATGTGCTCTTTTTTTGGGGAAGATTCAAACAATTAGCTGGGACGGCAGATGTATCTGCGCATGTGGCATCCATCCTCCTGTTCTCCTTGTGCTGCCAATTATGTTTTTTCCTACAAATCAGCACACCAGAGTGGGCAGTAGCCCTGTTCAAGGTTTGGCCCCAAACCAGCCCATACCAAACTGTGTATTAGTTTCTGTGGGTTGATTCAGCTTAGTGATTGGAAGAAGCAAAACTGGATCCATTGGTGGCACAGCTCCAACCGCCATGCTTCTGGTCCTCAAGCTTTGATCCTGGTCAAAACAACCCTTCCTGTTCAAAAATCAAGATTCCCTTGAATGAACATGTACATTCTGTCATGGCATTTTTTTTTCACCATGAGATGAACATGTGCATTGTGTACTCCCTCCTTCCCAAAATAAATAACTTTCTAAGGTTTAAATAGTTTGTCCCAAGAAAAGAACATTCTATAAAAACATGGGCCATTACCTCTTAATGAAGAAGGTAATCAAGGGCGCATGCTAATGATAACTGCCAAATCCAGGAGATATCCTACTGGAAAAGAAAGGAGATAAGGTACATGCGTCTTCTAGATGGGAGACATGAGAAAATGGATGGCTGAAAGAACATGTGAAATTCTTAGTGATACCTGAGTGTTATAATACTACCACAGTAAACATTAACAGAGGAAGGCAACATCAGTTTCCAGAGGCGGTAGCAATGTCTGCCTCTGCAAGATCACCTATGTTAATACCATACAACATAGGCGAGCAACATGTTTGCCTATCTATAAATCAGAAAAGAAAAAAATCGACCATGCTGCTACAAGCCTGTTAGCAAAGCCCGCTGAGCCCATTGACCCGTAATCATTTTTTCTTTAATCCATTTTTCATCCTTCAGCTAATAGTGTCCATCCCCTAAAAAAAAAGCTAATAGGGTCCAAAACAGGGGTGAATGGTGGCTTTGATTCAAAAAAATCAAGGGTAACATTAGAATTAGATTGGAAAGTAGGGAAAAGAACACTAATCTCCCATTCTTTTTTGTACAAAGAGACTATAATAACAGTATGTCGTTGACCACAAGAAAAGCTGTAAATCATTTCTGCTAACGTTGAAGAACTATCACTTAAATTTTTCATCATGGTGCATGAATCTGCTGCTCGTGCAGAAGTGGAAGACGTGCGTGCATGTGCATGGCTTGAGACCCGCGGCTGAGTTCTTGCTCACAGGGGTATGTCACCTGGGTTTTAAAAGCCTTGTACTTGGAGTTTCTTTTGTCGCCGGGGCGTTAGTCGCCTAAAAGCTCTTGCATCCATGTGTGTTCATTACTAGTTAGCTTCTTGTGTATTCCATTCCAGCCAGCTCGGGTGTGTGTTTGAGTTCGTTTCATGAGCTCTTGTCGAGTCCATCATGTCCACGAAGAGGGAGCCCACTCCGATCTGTTCGTCTCTGGCACCAAGTGCCCACGCCGACCTGTTTGTCAGGTTCTGCTATAACATTATATTAGCTTATTAGGAACAACCCAGTGCAATTACGCAGCCTGTTCCATTTCTGCCCTTCTATCTCCTTTCTGTCCATATACATACACACACATCGATCACAGTACATTATTGCCCATCATCTAAAAAATTCTACACCAATAATATAAACAAGCAAGGCTTGCAACAAAATAACAGGTGACATTGTGAATGAGACCTGTCCCTGATCTATGCTTATCTAGTGGTGGCTGTAGTGTAGCTAGGTATGAGAGGCATCTGGAGCTCAGCTCTCCCGTCGTTCTATGCCAAATTCATATTTAGTGCTTGAGTGCTGCTCCTACGGACTCAGTGCGCTCTTGCGAGTGCTTCCAACGACTGTCGGCAAACTGAAACTACTTCTGCACATAGTTCATGAGTGCCCACTTATGTAATAGCACTCGCCATAAATAGTAAATCAAAGTCCTTTGCAAAGTGCCATTTATCGGGCACTTTCAGGTTAACATTTTGCCGTGCAGTTTAGCTCTCGGCGAAAGTAAGCGGTCGTAACGCCGGACCCGCCGTTAATAGTTACTTCGCCGAGTGTCAAACGGCAAGGCACTCGGCAAATAGTTTTATAAAAAATATTTTTTGGTTTTTAGAATTCTTTTACCCGAGTGCTGCGCTCGACAAATGATAAACATATGCCGAGTGTCGCCTTGCGGTGAAGATACTCGGCAAATATTTTTTCAAGCAGTATTTGGGTTTTTAAAATCCTTTTCTTTGAAAGTGTTGCTCTCGGCAACTAATAAACATATATGCCGAGTGTGGCAATCAGAAGACACTCGGTAAATATTTTTTCAAAATGGCGGTTTTTTTTTTAGCTTTTCAGAGTTTCTTAGTAATAACACTCGGCAAATTGTGTTTCTTTGCCGAGTGTCTTGGTCATAACACTCGGCAAATCCTCAAAATCTGATTTTTTTTTTTGCATTACATTTCACAAAGACATATATATATATCACAGCACAGATATGTTTCACTGACATATATCATATATATATATCATCTCCACACACCACATCACATATGTCACAATAATCCACAATGGTACACAAATGTCATACCACAATACCAACATAAGGTTCGAGTTTAAAGTATCCACCACAAGTGCATTACAAGCATAAGTGCAACACAAGGAATAAGTTCAACACATGAAAAGAAGCAAATCACCAATGAGACCCACGGCTTTGCTGCGGTAAATGGTCTTGAGGTACATCGTTTGATGCCGCCGATTGACCTGCGCATAAAGAATAGATAAGATTAATTCTCCGAGAAGCTAATCGATTGGTTAAACTTCCATTGATCCATGTCGGAAGAAACTTTTAGTCTCCTTAGAGACGTCTCATCATATAAAAACAGTAATTCTTATTGTGTATATGATAGTATGTAGGGATATTATGGCTGATTCTTCTTTATAGGAGATTTGAAGCATCTAGCATGTTCCTATTTTAGTTTCTAGTTCGATATAGTTTGTTAGGCCTCTTTGCTCAGGTCAGTGTTCCAACTTTGAGAAAGAAATAAAATTTCTTGCAGATGGCAGGAGTTCTCTCATGTCTCCGGTGGCATACAAGAATATTGCCGTGGCTAATAGGATGAAGAGTTTGAGAGAAAAAGCGACAAAACTTCGAGAAACGAAATTGGTAGCTTTAACTTTATAAAGGGCAGTAGCACTACTACAGAGCTGCCTTATGATGAACGTGAAACAACGCCAGATTTGCTGAAGAACCACTAATAGGAAGGGATGGAGAAAAGGTGAAATCATAAAGTCATTTATCTGCAAATACCAACAATGATGAGATAGTGATTGTTCCTATCTATGGCCTTGCGAGCATGGGTAAGAGTACTTTGGCACAACTAGTTTACAATGATGCCTGTTCAAAATGTATGATCATCGTATATGGGTTTATGTGTCCCATGATTTCAATTTGAACAAAATAGGAAGTTCTATAATTTCTCAACTACCAAGCCAAGGAGGTCAACGAGAATATGGGAATACAAAGGTGATAAAACAATGCCTTGAAAACCTATTCCATGGCAAGGAGGTTACGATTGTTTCAGCTGTGGGTTCCCGAGGCCGAAAGCATATCCGGTCCAACAGAGCTAGCCAAAAGCAATGTGTACCAAGATGGACACACTCCTATGCCACACGTCGTACTGACCTCTCTCTCTCTCGATGATGGTTTCCCCAGGCTCGGAGACTCTACTACACCGTCTTCATCTGGCCACATCACACTGATTGGCATCACTCACGGTAGTCGGTGTCACAACAAGAGCATCGATCGGTGGTGGCTGCAGCCGCCAGACGACGATGCACGCCCAAAATTCTTCTTCTTCTAGACAAATGTACGGGCTCCTCGGCGGTCTCAATCAGATATACTCCGACACCACTAAAGCGTGTACAAGTACTTGGTATAAAATTCTTTGACCAGGTACACACTATAGGGCTAATTTCACATCCCGATGCAGGCTTAGCTAGCTTAGAAGGCAGCATATGCAGCGTAGCTGGTTCGATGTCGCATACCAAGATATGGGTTGGCAACATTCTTTGTCGCTCAGCCGGGCCGGTGAGCGGCAACCAAATGACCACCAAGAATTGTTCTACGAGTTGTACATGTGGAGGCTGGATCAACGGCGTTTCAACTCCAATCCTTAATTAGTGTGACTTTTCAAGTTTTATCTACAGTTGTACATGTTAAGAGGTAAAAGCAAAGAGCTGCTGCAGCGAACTGCGTGAACAACACCCAAACCAAGGTAAGCAAAAGGGTAGAAGTGAACTAGCAGCTCTGCAAACTGCAAATTAACAAGCTGAGTAACCTTTGATGCAAATCACCCCCATCATTCCCATTGCTAAAGACTAATCGGCACCTTGAGGATAGATGTACTCCACAGGAGTGTCATCAGGACGAGGAGGAGGAAGGAATAAGCGCTTGTGCGCGAAGGTTCACCCATCTTCGCTACCAGATTTTGCATCCACCCAAACATGTGCTCCGCCTCTTGCCGATCGGCGTCAATCTTAAGCCTCAACGCTATTCTCTCTGCCTCCTCTCTTCTTCAAGCTCGGCCTACAAAAATTTCACCCCACCGTGTTATAATGGAAGTCAAAGGTATGTAAGAAACAATGAACGATGAATAAAAGAGTAACAACCTCGCAAAGTCTCATGATGGCGTCTTCAGTGTAATCGGTCGGCCATTAGGCGTATGGGCGACCTCTGGCCCGTGTCGCTTGCTCGCTGGATCTCGGAGAGAGTGGGGGTAGTGGCCGTGTCGACGACGCTTATCGCTAAGCCAATACCTGCCATGCTTCTTGCCTCCTCGACACACACACACACATATATATATATATATATATATATATATATATATATATATATATATATATATATATATATATATATATATATATATATATATATATATATATATATAGCGAGACATTAAGATTAATTGCATGTACACGATACCATCTAATAGGTCGGATAGGTCCTAATCACCCGAGATCGTGGGCGGGGTTAGTCTCCATGGTCTACTCCGATCTGAGATAATTTCAAGCAACACCTCCCGTTGTTCTCAGTAAATACACGTCCCGGTAGGGAGATTGTGTATCCGGAGAACAATAGGAGATGCTTGCGAACTCTACTACCACCGGAACGGAGTAGACCACGGAGACTAACCCCATCTACGCATCCTAGGGGCTAATCCAAAAACGTGGACACTTGAAATGTATACGGTTATCGGCGACTGCAAAAGAGCTGCATATTTCTAACCGTATCTCTTTCTCTTAACGGGAGACGCCTAACCGGGTTACGTGCTTTCACAAACATGCATGATACTGTGAGAAAAGAGGGAGGTGTTTTATGCCTCACCTCGCTATCCCCATAAACAGAGAAGCCTCAACACGCTATAAGGTCCACGGAACACCAAAAACAGCCAAAGCTTCAGTCCTCCTAAAAAAGAATAAGTCATTCTCAAATTTAAAATATCTTATATTTAACCCGAATTTATAAGAAATAGTATCAACATGTATGAATTTAACCACCGACAGCAAGCTAGACTTTGCCTTTGACCTAAGTCACCTGTAAGCCAAAACTCCTATCCAGTCAGCATGTTCATCCAATCATGGACCACCACATCACTTGTCAGCTTCCAATTGAGCCCCAGTCAGCAGCCGGACATGGCAATCTTGTAATATATATACCTTCTATCAGTCAAACTAAAAATTGTTTGATCTAGCACTATTCTAGAGTTACCTTCTATCAGCTAGTTAGTGTCATACAAAGTAGACTGCGTCCTCGTTCATCATCATTAGGTTACTGAAATCGTAGATACAAGACTAATAAATCCTCATGATGCGATTGGCTACTTTAGCAGCGATAGATCGTCCATTGTTACGGGCAAGATTATTGACTAGCTTGAAACGGTAGAAAACCATACGCATTCTCTACTATACGTTTCCGCTTTCAAACATGATCGCAGCACCAGCAAATTAAATCTTCAATCTCTTACTTTATAATGCACTTAGCTTAGGCTATATCTATATATATATCCTGCACAGCCAGCAACGTTTGTACATGGCTCATTATTGATGGGCAGTTCACGCTCTCATGGAGGTGCACTTTCTTGGTTTCAACGAAACATACTACCTGACTAGTTCAACAGAAACATACCAGTGCAGCAGTGGGCCAGGTGGTGGTGTTGAGGCTTGCAGCGATCGGGCGGCTCAAATCTGAACCTTTGTTGTTGCTGCTGGCAGTCGGAAGAAGGAGGACCTGCTGCAGCCTGCACAACAAGGAAATGCGTAGTAGAGCAATTGGTCAAAGTAGTAGCTAGAATATAATTAATATACAGCATCCTCACTCCTCCAAAATAAAATACTAGAATAAGACCAGCCACCAATTACTCATCTATGTCGAATTTTACATCAGAGAATTGAACTCTAGAAAGGCAGAGTGTGTCCATTTGCATATGTACACCCCATAATTTTTTGCAAAACAATCAAAGTTAGGTAGGCATAATACATGCATAGTTGCATATACACTTGAACTAGATGATCAAGATTCAGTCATAAGTGAAAAGGAAAAATTCAGTTTTCGGTGAAAAGATCTTGGTCACAGTAACAAATAAAAGTGGTTGAGTTCTGGAATGTTCTCCCGGTATATTCATGACTCTAGCCCTTCTCTTCCTTTTGCGTTCTTGTATTCAATCCACTAATGCTACTGCTGGTGTTGGGTATCAAAGACAGCTTGCAAGTGACAACATGCTTTGGCTTCTACCCTACCACTAATAAGAAGAGAAAAGTGAGGGTCAAATGATAGCATGAGAAAGAGATCTTAATGGCCAAGAGAACAGCAATGGCTAGTCCACCAAGTGAGCTTTGTGAAGCGTATACATACGACTATATTCATAGGCATGCTACAAAATTAGGAAGAAGATGCTAATGAAAAAACAGCCTACAAATTTTCAAAATATGGGGTGTCGGGTGACATAAGATTAACAGGCATGGCTCACACACGAGAATCTATTTGTTCATAAAATTTAAAAATAACTTATAATTTAAAGCGAATCGAGTATTAATGTATGTTATAGGATGCTAAAGTTATGCAAGATCCAAATAGACCATATAGTACCTAGTACTCCTTTTCATCCTGAAATACAGGATACGAGCAATTGTAGGATCAAATAATATTAGCTAAAAAACTAACTCACTCCTCACTAGTTGGCCAACCATAAGACCTCCTGCACCCATGATCACGCATACACAATGAAAGACATGCTCAAAAGAGGAATATCTAGTCCATTCCTCCCTTCTGAGTTTCAAAAGCGATATTTACAAATCAATCAGTGGAATTAAACTTTAAGCAAATGGAGACTTCAAAAAGCCGTCGACTCAAAAAAGGATATCAAGATGTGGTAGGAACATAATCAGACTAATAATCACAAATCATGACAACCTCGCTAACACCAATTCAAGCATTCATCGACCATCAGCTCTAATTTATAAACTATCTCCATCCTCAAATAGACAGCTATTTTTGAAATCTTTCTGATAGATGCTTAAACTATCTAGCGAGGACAATATGAAGCAGTTGAGAATACAATGGGGCTTAC